>CAMTDV010000008.1:69539049-70168494 GCA_947069175.1 Scalesia atractyloides
TATGAGTTTGACGTTTTAGGTGTCATGTGTCGTATTTAGGAATGAACATAAAATAAATATAGAACAATAAATCTACTACATCCATAGGATGTCTTGGGCTTTGCTCGTAATTGGGCCTTGCATGCCGCCATACTTCACCTTCGTAATCATGTGGGCCCCCATGATTACCGGGGTTTTCATATGGTTCGCATGTGTTAGCCTGGTTACGTACACTAAAACCCGGAGAAAATGGGGAAAGATGTATGTAACGTATGATATTCGGAATGTATCCAGGTGTGGACACGGTGACAACTCAAAGTGGGGTTAGTTCGAACGACGTTTGGTGTGGCATGCTTTGGCCTAATAGGTCCTTCGTACTCTCATCGTTAGTCCCCAGGTAGGCAAACTGGTCCGTTATATTGGATTTATACGAATGCCAACCTAGACAGGACGTTCCGACTACCGGTACTTGTACCCTTACAGTTACTACATGCCCGTCGCAGAACTCACTTTGATGAGATTTGAAAAATGAAAAATGCGACAAAATCTTGAATAACGGAAGTATGAAGGTGATTTGAATATGTGAACATTGAAATATGTATGATGAATGTGTATGTAATTATGTATGTTTGACTGTAAGTATAATTCATTATGTATCACAAAATATAATATTGGAAGTGTTTGCATGCATTTGAGTGTGTAATAAATACGAAACAAATAAACATCATGAGTTTGCATGTAACCACATAAAAAATTAAAATCTAATCAACTACAGTATAGGCTCTAAGGGTCTAATAACCTATCCTATATCCCTATAGTCAAAAGCTCTGATACCAATCTGTCACACCCCGACCCGCAGCGGAAAAAGGTGATCGGGGCATGATTGGGTTTTCATCAAAGCTCATGACATTTATTATAATGTTTCATATTTATTATTAAAATTTAAAGGAGATCATACAATCAAATCATACAAGTACAACATGTTCTATACATCTTTCTAGACTTCATTATTTTTCTTCTAAGGCCATTTCCTATGTGTTCCTTGCTTCATCCGGTCCACCTGTATCATGTGTAAAAATGGTTTTTGGGTCATCAAAAGTTGGCGAGTGAATCCTATGAAAACATTTAAACGTGTTTATTGTATTGATTATAAAATAAAGTGCATAACCACATATGAGTAAATGTAGATGTAAATTTATTCACAAAGCACATAATATTAAATATTGCACCCACATACAACAATTGATTGTTTTGAGGCACGCGTTGTTCAACTCGTCTCCCACGAGGAACTGATGGGCCTAATGAATGAGTTTTGAGGCACGCGTTGTTCAACGAACTGATGGGCCTAATGAATGAGTTTTGAGGCACGCGTTGTTCAACTCGTCTCCCACGAGGAACTGATGGGCCTAATAAATAATTTGCATACAACTTGACAATATGTAATACATCACAACAAACAATATTTACATTCTAAGTTTAGATCATATAATGGTATAGTACGAGTTTGGATAAGCGAATTAATTTAAGCGACACATGATACACCCCAAAACATGAATAAAAAGGGGAATTTGTAAGAATTCACTCACAGTGGTTGCGTTTCTTGGATTGATGATGAACGCGCACGAATTTGGATTTAATCGGCAAGGAAACTAACCTAAATAATAACATAATAGTTCGATAAATAAATAAACTTTTATTTGGGATTAATATTTTTAATTAGTGTTCTTAGTGGGATTGTTAGGTTTATTTTTGTGAGTTCAAGGAAATTTTCTAACTTCAAAAATATTATTTTTAAGTATTTTTAAATAATTTTCTGATTAAATAAATAAATAAATAAATGTTGACCGTTGACTTTGACTGTTGACCGGTTCGAACTTTGTGTTTGTTTGCGCTGAGTGAGGTTCGAACTCGTGACCTCCCGTATACGTGCACGCAGCTCTACCAACTGAGCTACGTGTCTAACCCGAAATATTTCTGTTTTTAATTATATTTATATACTACTTAGATTATTCAGAATTTTATTTAATTAAAAAGGTTTTTAAACTAGTCGAACCGGTGCGCATGATGTGTTTCGAACCCGTGACCTGTGGTTTAACTTTGCACACAGTCCACCGCTGGACTGTGTGTCTAACCTGGTTAAAATACTTGTTTTTATTAATCTTATATACTAACCGGAAGGTGTTCTGGGGCTTTTCAAAAAAAATTGAGATTTATCACAGGACCCGGTTAAGCGCACGATTCGAACTCGGTATTGATAGCATGAAATGCACACAGTCCACCGCTGGACTGTGTGTCTAACCCGAGATATAACCCGATTTATATTAAATATATACACAACCTAAACTTCATCTTCTTCGTTAGAACAACCCAGAACTCTCAACCCGACTGTTTCGATTCATTAATCAATTCCTTTAGTAAATTTTAAATAACTACACATGAGATTAATAAAAATGAAAGGGATTAGGTGAAAAATATACCGAACAGGGATCCCCTGTTTCTCCGGCGAGATTCCCACGATAGCAGATACTTCCGGCGACGTGTAACTTGCGACAGAGGATCTTCAGGAAGTTTGAAGTGAGTGTGGGTGACTTCTGTCGAAGCTCTAGAAGTCCTATTTATAGAGTAAATAAAAGAGATGAAATGGGTTCGGTTTTCCGGCGACTTGCAGAGAATTCCGGCGATGTATTGCTTGCGACAGAGATTCTACAGGGAGTTTAAGGTGAGTGTGGGTGATTTCGGTATGAGCTCTAAATGTCCTGTTTATAAAGTAAGGCAACAGTGGGATAGTTTCTTCGGTTTTCCGGCGATAACTCTCGGTCAACTTGCAGAGAAACAGAGACTTGTTTTCACAATGTGGTGAGGGTTTGGCTATGAATTGAACGAGATTTTCAATCTTCGGACTTGATAGCTAACATGTTCGATAGTTTCGGTCAAGAGATTTAATCATCCTTCAGTTATGTTTTTGATTGGTTCAAATGATTGATAACCGATTTTTGGGTTAAAGGCATGACTAAATCGTCGGTTTTCCTTGGGTTAATTCGCGATTACGAGTAATGCCGGCGGTTACAGATTTGCCGAAGCTTTGAGGTTTTCAGTTTTAGCCGTGGATTCTAAATAAAGTTTAATGGTTTCAGATTTATAGCACATAAGTGTGTGTAGAGCAGTGGTGTGTTAGCGTGTTTGGCTTGTGGGCGACCCGGGTTCGAAACACGGCGTCTGCTTTTATTTTTTTATACATTATTTATTTGAAATTTTAAAATTATGGTTTTTAAATTCTAATATATTTATTAATTGTGTATTGTTTAAAATTAATTTGAGCATTAAATACGCAACAAAATTTATAACTGATTATTCGGTTTAATAAACGAAGCGGGTTTGGATAACCCGGTTTTTTACGGATGTTACAGTATCCCCTACTTTTAGAAATTTCGTCCCGAAATTTAATTAGTGGTATGTTTGACTCAAAAGGAGGGTAGTTTTGGCAATTACATACTTAGAAGAGGGTTAAGAGTTTAAATTTTTATTTGAGGCGGTAACGTTCCTAGTAAGGGTTGAATACCCTGCTACAGGAATCGCTCTTTGATGCCTAATAGTGTAAGAATACAGGACATGGATAAACAGAGTTGATTGACTAAGTATGATTTTATGCATATGAGTTTTTTGAGAGATTTGATACGTTTGGAAAGATAAGGTTATATCATATAACAAAACTTCTACCACTAAAACCTACATGGAGCCTCTCATAACCGCCTGACAATGTCTCTGATCCTTTGGCAAGAATACTTATATATAGGAAGTACCAGCGGCGTATCCACCATATTCTTGTCAAATTTACATTGGCTTTATCAGTAAGTTATGATTAGTTCTATGTGACTCTAGAACATAAACAAACACAACAACCAAAGCTGGAGTCTTAATTCTGACAGTATACATGTTTGAATGATGACAGTACCTCTCTCGTTTGTTATGATGAAGAGGTTAGTCTATGTAGAAGTGAGACACGACCCAACTTCTTTGAATGATGATGATATGAATGCTAAAATCAGTGAGTATAAAACAAACTTCAACCATGACATTACTAAATCCTACATGGAACTTCTCATAACCGCCTGACAATGCCTCTGATCCTTTGGCAAGAATACTTATATATAGGAAGTACCAGCGGCGTATCCACCATATTCTTATCAAATTTTCATTGGTTTTATCAGTAAGTTATGATTAGTTCTATGTGACTCTAAAACATAAACACAACAACCAAAACTTGAGTCTAAATTCTGAAAGTATACATGTTTGAATGATGACAGTACCTCTCTCGTTTGTTATTATGAAGAGGTTAGTCTATGTAGAAGTGAGACACAACTCAATTTCTTTAAATGATGAGATGGAGATACGTCGTGAGGTATGATGATATGAATATTAAATCAATGAGTATAAAACAAAACTGAAATAGTAATTCGCATTAAGATTCTTGGATAAAATTTCCAATTTATAATTGAGATACGTGAAGATTGAGATAACATAAAGAAAACATAAAAACTAAGCGGTTGGAGTTGAATTCTTGATTTTTGGTGAAGAAAACTAGTTGGGTGGTTCGTTTGGGCCGTCATTATCTTCAACAGGATTGGCGTTGATGTTGTAAACTCTTCCTCTTGCCGGTGGCCTAGTGGTTAGGTTTTCTTGATTTGCTTGGTTAACTGGGTTTGCTTGAGCTTGGGTGTTTATGATGTTAACCAATCGAGGGCACGTGTTTCTAAAATGGGTAGGGTCGCCACAATTGAAACAAGCTCGAACATATGGGAACATGGGGTATTGGGGTTGTTGATATGTTTGGATCATGTTTTGAGTAGGGGTGAGGTTTGGTTTTGAGAGGTGCGGCAAACCTTGCTCAAATGACCATAGCGTCCACAATTCACACATAGTCAACAAGGTAAGGTAAATGGATGGTGATAAAAACAGGTTTTGCATTGAGGGTGAGGTCCAAAGTAAGGTTTCTTATTTGGGTAAGTTGAGTTGGGTGCTACTTGAGTGATTGGGATAGCTTGGAGGGGTATGGCTTATGAAGCTGGTTGGTTGTGTTGGGTGACAGCGAAGATTTGTCCATCTCGTTTTCTTTTAGCAATGGGTTGAGAAGGGGATTCGGTTTGGGTGGAGTTTGAGGTTTCAGTTGACGCTTTATCCTTCTTCTTCTCCTCCTTGAAGTCTTTATTCCTTATCCGGTTCTCGATGAGCTCTGTAGCTAACTCCATTGCTGCTTCCAAAGTTGCAGGTGTGGTACTTATTACAGAGTCTTGAATTTTTGAAGGAAGACCTCGAATGTAGTGCTCGATCAAACGGTAGAGGGGAGTGAACAAGTTGGGGACCATTTGATTTAACTCAAGGAATCTCTTGTTGTATGTGGTGTGGTCGCCTTCCTTTTGTTTCAAAGAATAGAACTCATCCTCCAATTTCTTAGTTTCGCTCCTTGGGCAAAACCGTCTTGTCATGATTTCCTTCAACTCTTCCCAAGTCAAAGTCATAACATTCTCAGCACCTCGTTTGGCCTTCTCTGTATTCCACCATGTAAGTGCTATTCTAAGTAAAGGACCGGTAGCATATCGCACCTTGCGATCATCGGGGCAATCGCAATTTAGAAAAGTGTTTTCCATTTCCTCAAACCAATGGAGGAGAGCGGTGACACCTTCAGTCGCTTCGTATTTTGGAAGGTCGCAGGATTTGAAATGCTTGAAGGTGCATTTAGTGGTATTTGGGGGAGGGTTGACAACATTTTGATCTTCTTGATTGACGGGATTAGCGGTAAGGGCTTGTTGAACTTGAACTACGATGTTGGGTATTACGGCAGCCATTTGTTGAGCGATTTGGGCAGCCATGCGCTCGCGGGCTTTTCCTGATCTCATCTTCCTACGAGCGAGACTAGAAGACATCTACAAGGAATACGTATCAAGAGTATGAGTTTGACGTTTTAGGTGTCATGTGTCGTATTTAGGAATGAACATAAAATAAATATAGAATAATAAATCTACTACATCCATAGGATGTCTTGGGCTTTGCTCGTAATTGGGCCTTGCATGCCGCCATACTTCACCTTCGTAATCATGTGGGCCCCCATGATTACCGGGGTTTTCATATGGTTCGCATGTGTTAGCCTGGTTACGTACACTAAAACCCGGAGAAAATCGGGAAAGATGTATGTAACGTATGATATTCGGAATGTATCCAGGTGTGGACACGGTGACAACTCAAAGTGGGGTTAGTTCGAACGACGTTTGGTGTGGCATGCTTTGGCCTAATAGGTCCTTCGTACTCTCATCGTTAGTCCCCAGGTAGGCAAACTGGTCCGTTATATTGGATTTATACGAATGCCAACCTAGACAGGACGTTTCGACTACCGGTACTTGTACCCTTACAGTTACTACATGCCCGTCGCAGAACTCACTTTGATGAGATTTGAAAAATGAAAAATGCGACAAAATCTTGAATAACGGAAGTATGAAGGTGATTTGAATATGTGAACATTGAAATATGTATGATGAATGTGTATGTAATTATGTTTGTTTGACTGTAAGTATAATTCATTATGTATCACAAAATATAATATTGGAAGTGTTTGCATGCATTTGAGTGTGTAATAAATACGAAACAAATAAACATCATGAGTTTGCATGTAACCACATAAAAAATTAAAATCTAATCAACTACAGTATAGGCTCTAAGGGTCTAATAACCTATCCTATATCCCTATAGTCAAAAGCTCTGATACCAATCTGTCACACCCCGACCCGCAGCGGAAAAAGGTGATCGGGGCATGATTGGGTTTTCATCAAAGCTCATGACATTTATTATAATGTTTCATATTTATTATTAAAATTTAAAGGAGATCATACAATCAAATCATACAAGTACAACATGTTCTATACATCTTTCTAGACTTCATTATTTTTCTTCTAAGGCCATTTCCTATGTGTTCCTTGCTTCATCCGGTCCACCTGTATCATGTGTAAAAATGGTTTTTGGGTCATCAAAAGTTGGCGAGTGAATCCTATGAAAACATTTAAACGTGTTTATTGTATTGATTATAAAATAAAGTGCATAACCACATATGAGTAAATGTAGATGTAAATTTATTCACAAAGCACATAATATTAAATATTGCACCCACATACAACAATTGATTGTTTTGAGGCACGCGTTGTTCAACTCGTCTCCCACGAGGAACTGATGGGCCTAATGAATGAGTTTTGAGGCACGCGTTGTTCAACGAACTGATGGGCCTAATGAATGAGTTTTGAGGCACGCGTTGTTCAACTCGTCTCCCACGAGGAACTGATGGGCCTAATAAATAATTTGCATACAACTTGACAATATGTAATACATCACAACAAACAATATTTACATTCTAAGTTTAGATCATATAATGGTATAGCACGAGTTTGGATAAGCGAATTAATTTAAGCGACACATGATACACCCCAAAACATGAATAAAAAGGGGAATTTGTAAGAATTCACTCACAGTGGTTGCGTTTCTTGGATTGATGATGAACGCGCACGAATTTGGATTTAATCGGCAAGGAAACTAACCTAAATAATAACATAATAGTTCGATAAATAAATAAACTTTTATTTGAGATTAATATTTTTAATTAGTGTTCTTAATGGGATTGTTAGGTTTATTTTTGTGAGTTCAAGGAAATTTTCTAACTTCAAAAATATTATTTTTAAGTATTTTTAAATAATTTTCTGATTAAATAAATAAATAAAAAAAATGTTGACCGTTGACTTTGACCGTTGACTTTGACTGTTGACCGGTTCGAACTTTGTGTTTGTTTGCGCTGAGTGAGGTTCGAACTCGTGACCTCCCGTATACGTGCACGCAGCTCTACCAACTGAGCTACGTGTCTAACCCGAAATATTTCTGTTTTTAATTATATTTATATACTACTTAGATTATTCAGAATTTTATTTAATTAAAAAGGTTTTTAAACTAGTCGAACCGGTGCGCATGATGTGTTTCGAACCCGTGACCTGTGGTTTAACTTTGCACACAGTCCACCGCTGGACTGTGTGACTAACCTGGTTAAAATACTTGTTTTTATTAATCTTATATACTAACTGGAAGGTGTTCTGGGGCTTTTCAAAAAAAATTGAGATTTATCACAGGACCCGGTTAAGCGCACGATTCGAACTCGGTATTGATAGCATGAAATGCACACAGTCCACCGCTGGACTGTGTGTCTAACCCGAGATATAACCCGATTTATATTAAATATATACACAACCTAAACTTCATCTTCTTCGTTAGAACAACCCAGAACTCTCAACCCGACTGTTTCGATTCATTAATCAATTCCTTTAGTAAATTTTAAATAACTACACATGAGATTAATAAAAATGAAAGGGATTAGGTGAAAGATATACCGAACAGGGATCCCCTGTTTCTCCGGCGAGATTCCCACGATAGCAGATACTTCCGGCGACGTGTAACTTGCGACAGAGGATCTTCAGGAAGTTTGAAGTGAGTGTGGGTGACTTCTGTCGAAGCTCTAGAAGTCCTATTTATAGAGTAAATAAAAGAGATGAAATGGGTTCGGTTTTCCGGCGACTTGCAGAGAATTCCGGCGATGTATTGCTTGCGACAGAGATTCTACAGGGAGTTTAAGGTGTGTGTGGGTGATTTCGGTATGAGCTCTAAATGTCCTGTTTATAAAGTAAGGCAACAGTGGGATAGTTTCTTCGGTTTTCCGGCGATAACTCTCGGTCAACTTGCAGAGAAACAGAGACTTGTTTTCACAATGTGGTGAGGGTTTGGCTATGAATTGAACGAGATTTACAATCTTCGGACTTGATAGCTAACATGTTCGACAGTTTCGGTCAAGAGATTTAATCATCCTTCAGTTATGTTTTTGATTGGTTCAAATGATTGATAACCGATTTTTGGGTTAAAGGCATGATTAAATCGTCGGTTTTCCTTGGGTTAATTCGCGATTACGAGTAATGCCGGTGGTTACAGATTTGCCGAAGCTTTGAGATTTTCAGTTTTAGCCGTGGATTCTAAATAAAGTTTAATGGTTTCAGATTTATAGCACATAAGTGTGTGTAGAGCAGTGGTGTGTTAGCGTGTTTGGCTTGTGGCCGACCCGGGTTCGAAACCCGGCGTCTGCTTTTATTTTTTTATTCATTATTTATTTGAAATTTTAAAATTATGGTTTTTAAATTCTAATATATTTATTAATTGTGTATTGTTTAAAATTAATTTGAGCTTTAAATACGCAACAAAATTTATAACTGATTATTCGGTTTAATAAACGAAGCGGGTTTGGATAACCCGGTTTTTTACGGATGTTACACAAACACAAAGCCTCCTATGACAAATGATGGGTCTGCTCCTCCCGATGTCTTGGGTTCATCTCTGTTTCCTGAGCCTGCACCGCCAGACTGTTCTGTTGATTCATCAGTCAACACTTCTACTGGTGCCACTAATGAGGGGGAGTCACTTGGAGTTGCTTCAGCGAGTGTTACCAACTTGCAAACGGATCTTCTCGTCCCTGCTATGCCAATACCGCAGCGTCTACAGCGCAATCATCCAATTAAAAATATTATTGGTCCTGCTACTGCGGCTCTTCAAACCCGCAGTCAATCAGGGGATATCAATACTTGTCTTTACTCTTGCTTTATGTCACAAATCGAACCTAAAAGCATTGATTTTGCCTTGCAGGAACCAGGTTGTGTTGATGTTATGCATGAAGAACTCAATTAATTTGAGAAGCTTGGTGTATGGCAATTGGTGAAGCTTCCTCAAGGAAAACGTGCTCTTGGAACTCGCTGGGTATTTCGCTATAAACAGGATGACACTGGAGTCATTTTTCGGAATAAAGCTCGACTGGTGGTTCAGGGTTTCCGTCAGATTGAAGGATTAGACTACGATGAGGTTTATGCACCGGTCGCTCGATTGGAGGCTATTCGCATTTTCTTGGCATATGCATCTTACATGGATTTCACCGTCTATCAAATGGATGTCAAGACTGCTTTTCTCTATGGCACAGTGAAAGAGGAAATATACGTGGCCCAACCACCGGGTTTTACTGATCCTGACAAGCCAGACTATGCATACAAATTGGACAAAGCTTTGTATGGGTTGCATCAAGCGCCTCGCGCATGGTACGCAACTCTAACAGAGCATTTGCTTGCTCATGGATATACTCGGGGAACCGTTGATCAAACTTTGTTCATCAAACGTGTTGACAAGGACATTATTCTTGTTCAAATTTACGTTGATGATATCATTTTTGGTTCTACAAATGATGGTTTGTGTCGGGAATTTGAAGAAATCATGAAGAAGAAATTTGAGATGAGCTCACTGGGGGAGATGACTATGTTTTTGGGACTTCAAGTTCGTCAGAGCCTGCAATGAATCTTGATTCATCAAGGAAAATATGTCCATGACGTTCTTGCGAAATTCAAGCTTACAGACTCAAAGCCTACGGCTTCACCTATTGCAGAACGGCCTTTGCTAAATGAGGACGCTAAAGGAACGCCTGTTAATCCAACCATGTACTGATCTATGATTAGTTCATTCATGTATCTCACTGCAAGTCGGCCATATATCATGTTTGTCGTTTGTCAGTGTGCTCGTTATCAGGCTACTCCTAAACTCTCTCATTTACATGCTGTTAAAAGAATTTTTAGGTGGCACCATCACTGGGTCTCTAGTATCCTAAAAATTCTGAATTTGAACTGTATGCTTTCTCTGACAGTAATCTTGGAGGTACAGATAGGGATGTACGCTCAACTTCAGCTCGATGTTAATTCTTGGGAGACTGCTTAATCTCGTGGCAATGCAAGAAGCAGCAGACGGTCTCTCTCTCTACTGCAGAAGCAGAATATGTCGCATCATCTTCTTGCTGCTCCCAGGTTTTATGGATGCAACACCAGCTTGCGGATTACGGTTTGACTTATCTAAACACAACAATTTATTGTGATAATGATGCCGCTATCCCAAATCGTAAAAAACCCCGTTTTTCACTCCAAAACCAAGCACATAAATATTAAAGTTCATTTTATCCATGATTGCTATGAAAAGGGTCTCGTTAAACTTGAGTAAATCCACACCGATGCAAACGTGGCGGATTTGTTCATGAAACCTCTTAGCAACGCGCGTTTTCAAGTGCTTGTGGATCTTCTCAAAATGATCCGTTTTCTAATTGAGCATCCTCTGTCCTTTCCATTTTGTTTATTGTCTTTCATTCATTTTTGTTTGCTTCGTAAATTTGTTCATATATATGCACAAATTTAGGGGGAGAAATATTAAAAAGGGCGTTTGTTTTTAAACAGCTTTTGCAATGATTGGGAAATGAAATACTTTTTCGTGATAAAGTGTCTGACTAACACATGTAAGGTGTTGAAGCGGGAAAAGACTTGGATCGAAGGTGATATGTTGATAGGTCTAAACCTCAACCGGATAGTGTAAGCCAAATGATATAAACATAAAGAACTATGTATTCAGTGGGTCACATACTATAGGCGTATGATTTCATGGTCTTAAATCATGGGTTGATAGATAGCCAACTTCTGAGGTTTTGGGTCTTTATGCTGTTGAGTCATCCGGGGATATCTTGGCTGCCCTTCTGTTGCATCCAGATTATATGCAGACCTAGGCACAGTTAGGATATCTTTTAAAAGAGCCAAAATAGAAGGGCCAAAACCTAAAAGAACGGAATTCTCTTCATGAGAAAATTCCATAAGTTCCTACGTACCATATAAGGTATTTGCCTAACCCTCGTCAGATACTATTGGTCACTCTGCTGTACGAAAGTACTAACCTGTTCACCACTAGTCTGACGTTGTAAAAGATAAAGGATGATCTCAGTACACTCACCTACTATGATGAATTGTTGTGCTTACCTTGATCGCGGGGGTATGTCATGGTATGGGACACACGGGTATCATAGTATAATACTACCTTAAGCGTCTCATGAAGCTAGAACTGGAGGGTTGAGTTTTAGATTTAGATAGACAAGTATATTGGCAATTGCTTAGACTCGTCTAACCCAGCTCATACTGAAAAGTGTTCCTTAGTCGACTTTGAAACGATTTGATCCCTTAGCAACGCTTGTGTTTGTGTTTGTGCTTAAATGTCTTATTTTTGTAGTTAGTAAAAGGTGGTTGGATGCTTGGTTAGTTAATTGCTGATTTTTGGTTAGATGGTTTCTGTCAGGGATATTGGACTGGTCTGCTAAGTTTCAAAAGTTGGGCCATTCCAATAGAATTTCTGAAAGTCTTAAAAATTGAAAATTTAGGGTTCACAAGTTACTGTTCTAGATTGGGCTTTCAAGCACCTTCCGGATAGGCCCACTTAGTTGTCACTGTTCCAGATTGGGCCTGAAAAAGCCCAATCCAGATCCCTTGGGAATTCGGATTCCGGATAGTGTTAGGCCCAAAATATTTTAGGCCCAAGCCCATTCCGGAAAAGTACTTAAGTGAATCAGAGATGCATTTCGGATTATTCATAAATTTTCCAAAACCTCTGATCTTCTCTGATCTCTCACTGTTCATTTCGGATTATTCACAAATTTTTCGAAACCTCTGATATTCTCTGATCTCTCACTGTTCATTTCGGATTTTTATCTCGAATTCCATCCGGATTAGGTAAATTATGCTCTAAAATCATAAACTCAAATGATAATCTTCAAGTTTCATGCATTTCGGACAGCATTTCGGATTGGCCTTCAAAGAAACTTGTATTTCGGATCTCATTCCGGATGGATATTCAACTGAGTTGATGAAATCGGATTTCATCTCGGATAACCTTAATCCGGATTGATGACTTATCCGAAATACTGTTGATTTGCTTGCCCAATCTGGATTGATGATTCATCCGAGTCACTATTGACCTCTTTGCTAATCCGGATTGATGAAAGGTTCATCCGGATTACTGTTGACCTGTTAGTGAATCCGGATTCTAGGGTTTGAACCTTTGATCTCTTTTGAACCTTTTCAAATGATTGAACCCTTCAAACTGATTTGAACCTTTTAATAATTGAACCTTCGGAATCTGTTTGAACCATCCAATTCGTGTTGACCTTTTATCCTAATGAACTCCTTTAACTTCTGTTAGTTGCGTTAAAATTGAGTTAACCTGGTTATTGTTTTGACAGAAATGGTAGAAGAGGCTTTTGATGCAGATATGTTGGTGGAGGAACAGTTCCATAATCAAGCAGGATTCCTATCGGATCCACCAGCTGAATTTTACCAAGAGTTCCAATCGATGATGGCTGGTCTAAATGCGTGCAAGATTGCATATGCACTTCGTGCTAATCTGGTTATATACAGAGATCTAGTGCACTCGTTTTGGAAGAGAGCTCGATTCCACCTGAGAGGAGCTGATAGGAGACCGTATATTAGTTCTCAGATACAGGGGAAGGAGATCTTAGTAAATGAAGCCTGCGTTCGAGAGGTTTTACAGTTTGCAGACGCTACAAGTGACCCGGCTATGTACGCGAAGGAGAAAGTGTTGCCGATACTTGCAGAGATGAGTTATGAGGGTTCATATCCGCCGTTGCTCAAGAAGATGTTTCCTGCCTACCGGAGATTACTGGTACACATGTTCATGCAGTGCATTTCTGAAAACAAGGGAGGGTCGGACCAACCGAATCAAACCCAAACCTCTGCGATCGTGGCTCTTATTATAACTGGAAATATAACTTTTCAAGTGATATCTTTGAAAATATGAAGAAGATTTTAGAGCAGTCCAAGAACAGGATGATTCTGTTATATCCACGCTTCGTACAACTGATTTTGGATGCTCGATATCCTGACTTAGCCAAGGATGCTTCTAATGCAAATCTGCTAAACATGAAGCCAATGGGACCAACTATCTTTAGCACAATGAAGAAAATCGTTCGACGTTGAAGACTGTATTTGTTGGTCGCTTTCCATTAAAGAAGTTTGGAAAGTTTGCTGAAGTGATCGGACAGGATGTCCCAGCTCCTACACCAGTCAATGCTATTGTTGTTGAAGAACATGATGTGCCTACAAAAGAGAAAGGGGTCGAGATTGAAGATCTGGTAACTGATGAGGATACAAACGAGGAACAAGCTTTCTTAGATGATCTTACTGAGTTTAATGCCAATCTGACTCCAGTCTTGCCAGAACTTTCTTCGGAGAACTTAGAAGCCCTAATTGCTCATCTGAAAGAAATTCAAGAACGACAAGGTGATCCTCCTTTGGTAATCCCCTATGTCGATGTTCCAGTAGGTGTGGTTGAAGCTAATGAAGAGGATGAAGAGGACGAAGTACCTTTGATAAATAGACGGTGAACGGAGCCTATTGTTCAACCAAGTCGGTCAGAAGCTCACGTTGTTATTATTGTTGAAGAGTCTACACTAGTGACATCTACTCCTATTTTATCTTTAGTTGTTGTATCTATGACAGACGCTCCGATGGTTGATCCTCCTATTTCTTCTAAACCGACAACTGCTCACATTGCTACTCATTCCACAGTCGTATCTATTCCAGCAGACTCGGTATTACAAATGATAGATTTTGGCGGAAGTTCAGTGGCAGCTGAGGGATCTGGCGCAGGTGGAAGTGGTACAGGTGGTGCTGAGGATGATGCTGCAGAATACTCGTGAAGATCTGAAAAACATACGTTTGAGTTTAGTGGTATGGATAGTAATGATGAAGATGTAGAAGTTGATGTTGTGGATTTGAAGAAGCGAGTGATTGTATTAGAACAGGAAGTCATACTTAAGGATGCTCAGATTGCATGATTGCAGACACGTTTAGACATGAGAGACCAACGACCGATAAACTGCAAGGGGACGTCACTATGCTGATAACTTTGGTGTTTGATTTGAAGGCTAAATTGGAGAACAAGTTTGGGCGAGAATTTTCTGACCCTACTGAGGATCCAATGAACATAGAACACCGACATAGAGCAGCTGAGCATTGAGCAGCAGAGGAAAGTGAAGCAGACAGGTTAGCTGCAGAACAGTTGCCTTCCGAACGACAAGCTGGGTTGGATGACTATCTGCGTGATCCGGGAAAGAAATATACTGCCAGTCAGAAGCGTCTAACGACACAAAAGAAGAAACAAATGATGTTGATGAAAAACGTTGATGTTAATCCGCTTGATGAGAATTTTCAATTGAAAGATCCTGCCAATCAGTCTGAATGGTATATCATAGAACTTGGCTCAAGTTACTACAGCAAGGTTGGAAACAAATCAAAGGTGCTTAGCTGGATGTATGACCATGTAAAGAAGATGTGGCTTATAGTTAGACAGGGCGGTACTCAGGAATATTATTCTAAGGAGTCTCAGTTTGAAACATGGACGAAGATTGCTTTGACTGATTTGTTACGAGCTCCATACTCTGATGTTGATACTACTAAACAAGGTCCAGGCTGGAGGTTTTTCAAGAGATTGGAACAGGAGGTGAAGAATGGGTTCAAGACAATGAAAACTGCTGAACCGTATTTGCGAGTTGCGAAGGGAGTGCGTGATGCAAGGACAGGGAGGAAGTTTAAGTCGGTGATGTGGCCCCCAACGGATAAGGAACTTGTTATACCAGTCGCTCCAACCTTTCCGAGAGGATTTTGAAGAATTTCAATTTCTAGCTGTATGATCCCAAAGTTGGAAGTGTATAGGTCCACCTGCGGATGGTGTTAAGCCAGTTCCTTGTTCATATGATATACACACAAGTGCGGAATCCAAGTGTGCATGCAACCAAAGCAAAGTAAAGAACACGGGGTAACCAAAGATTCACTATCTTGATTAATGATTGAGAACAAGTACAAACATATCACACAATGCACGTATGACTCGAACAAACTTGCTGTGTTCTTGTGTCTTCGTCTACACCAGAAATGCTAACTTAGAGATCTCACCAAAAGATCAGTTTTCTAGCTCGTTCTTTCAGTCTGGTCAGTCTAACTCTCACACGCGAGTCAACTAGTTCATCCTCACTGAGAGGTGCATGTCTGCTTATATAGTGTCCGTCTAGATTTGTACGAATCACAAATCCAGACATATGGAACACACTATTTCACACGAGACAGAACTCTAGAATTTGGTATGTGACAGTTGTTTCGTATGAAATACATGTTTTGTACGAAACCATTCAGTGATTCGCACGAAACCTCTGTTTCATACGAATTCTCTGACTCGCACAGAATCCTCTCAGTAGGAGAACGTGTGTAGACTTGACGTACACAAGACTTATCAGTATGCACACATGCAACTTATTAACACAGACAAGCTAAGATGTCATACTAGATCAAGATAGAAGGATATCTCGATCTATTCGACACGACCAAACCTATACAGACACTTGAGCAAAGACCGTACAATTACAACTGTAATTAAGAATAAGCGACAGACACAAAACTGTATCAACAAACTCCCCCTTGGATGTTGCTTGGTCTTCAGTCTTTGGTCTTTGGTCTTCAGACTTTGGTCTTCACATTGAATGGTTTGGAGTATCAACAAACTCCCCCTGAAGATCTGCTATTCATTGATAGATCTGCTATCCAATGATTAGAGCATCAGGTCTTCGAACTTCTAAGAAACTTCAAATCTTTCTTGTTTTCTCTTCTGACTTGTCAGATTTCTTCGTTTGTTGGTCTTTTTTTATGTTCTTTTGTATCAATCTATACTCAATAGACAAATATAATTAGAACATAACTTTCTCAGGGAATACATACAAAAGACTTATCATAAATTCTTCGTATGATTGTATTCCCTGAACGAGATACACACACTCGTATGAATTCCAGCAGCAGATTTGAGAAAAACAAGTGACCAGGTCAAATCAAATGACTAGGTTCATTCGTATGAGATACACACACTCAAACAAATTTTAGATTTTGGATTTCTTTGATGGATTACTTGTTGCAAGATATTACTTTTATGAAGTTGCGATATCAAACAGATGGTTTTCTGGCGTATCTTGGTAGAAACTCTCGAGTATCAACTTTGGCTAACTTTCAAAAAGTAATCACATAAGCAACTAAGTAAACTAGACATGAAATCAAAATATACAGATAAACTACAATATTTTTCGAGTTTCAAGGTAAAGGAATCATACCAGCATTTTAATCTTTGTTAAAGACGGTATTAGGTTTTCAAAATTAAACAGATAAGTATTTAACTGTGATTATCGGTATTGTTGTCCACGTAAGCTCAGACTTATCAGATGTAATCATGATTAGGAGATATGATCAAGGTATGGATTTATACTTACTAGCCGGTGTTCAACCACATCACGACACATTCCCGTATCAAGATATGCACGAGAGAAAATCTTACCGGTGAGTATACTGCTTTATCATTTATTTTGACGTATATGAATGATGTGAGATACTCACTTATTTTTTATTGAAAACAAGCCCTTTGTGATTTAATCACTTATTGATGAGGAACTTGATTTTCAAATGAATGCGGGGCACAAGAGTAAGTTCGTGAATAGGTTAGTACCATCGTACCGACAAAGAGACAAACTTAGCTCCCGCATAAAGCTGTGATATTTTATCACTTATTTTGGGGATGTGATATTTTTATCACATATTTAATGGTCGAATGCAGTATATACACGTATGTATGGTATCATGGAAGTTCTAGACTTGCGCCACCATTATTTTTCGGCAAAAGATTCAACCATGATACCCAGATGATAAGCCAGCATAAAGACCGTATATCTCAGATCCTCGGCACTCTATCAAACGAAATTTCGGTACCAAGACCATATGCCAATGAATGGTTCCCACTTGGCGTTCTGTTTGTTAGGTTTATATCAACCTGCACATTTTAGTCTTATTGTGAGCCTACCGATACATCATAAGTAAAAGCTACTTATCAATCTTCTTTCTATGCTTTTAACCATTTCTGACAGATTTACCAGTGAATTTCATCATCTTCAGTTTATCCAAGAAACTCATTTTTTATTTTTCTAATGTTTTTGTATTTTTCTGAATTTTCTCCCCTTAAACAAAGAAGGTAAATAAAAGACATATTTTTGTATTTTCTTAAACTTACTCCCCCTAAAATATAAAACTGAAATTCTTTTTGTAGTTTTAGATTTTTAGAAAAGTATATACAAAAATAGTTAGCTATGGTTGAGTTACTCGGGTTTCACCTTGATGCCATTGACCAAAAGTAGATAATCAAAACGTGATTTATCAAAGGCTTTGGTAAAAAGGTCGGCATGTTGGTGATCAGTGTGGATTTTAACAACATCGATAAGTCTCTTTTCATAACAATCTTGTATGAAATGATACTTAATTTCAATGTGTTTTGTTTTTGAATGCTGTACAGGATTCCGAGTGATCTGTAAAGCAGCTTCATTATCAACAAAAATAGGGGTAGTAAGAAATTCAAAACTGTAGTCGCGCATTTGCTGTTGAATCCATAGAACTTGAGAGCAGCAACTAGAAGCTGAAATATACTCAGCCTCACATGTTGATGTTGCTACACAAGTCTGCTTTTTACATTGCCACGTGACTAGGCGATTTCCCAAGAACTGACATCCCGTTGTTGATTTTGCATCGATTTTACAGCCGCCATGATCAGAATCACTGAATGCTGTCAGATCAAAGTTATCATCCTTAGGGTACCATAGACCAGTGTCAGGACGACCCTTTAGATAACGAAAGATCCTTTTCACAACCATCAAATGAGAAACTTTCGGACTAGACTGATAGCTCGTCAGAAGGCATGTTGGGTACATTATGTCGGGTCTTGAAGTAGTAAGATACATGAGAGATCCGATCATAGCACGATAGAGAGATGGTTCTACATGTTCACCCATTCCGTCTAGAGTAATCCCATGATTTTGAGCTAATGGAGTTCCCAAAGGTTTTGAGTCGTCCATCTGAAATCGCTTGAGAATATCTCCGACGTACTTGGTTTGATGGATAAAAATCCCTTTCTTTGATTGCTGAACCTGCAAACCTAAAAAGAAAGTCATTTCTCCCATTGCGCTCATCTCGAACTTCTCCTACATAACTTGTTCGAATTCTTTGCACATTCGAGTGTTAGTAGACCCAAATATAATATCATCAACATAAACCTGTACTAGCAGCAAGTCCTTGTCCTGTTCCTTGATGAAGAGAGTACAGTCGATCAGGCCTCATCGAAAACCATTCTTCAACAGATAGGTAGACAACGTTTCATACCAAGCCCTCGGAGCTTGATGAAGACCATATAACGCTTTGTTGAGAAGCCAAACCTTGTCAGGATGGAGTGAATCTTCAAAACCTGGAGGTTGCTCAACATATACTTCCTCTTCTACCACACCATGAAGAAATGCACTCTTCACATCCATCTGATAAACGGTGAACTTCTTGAAGGACGCATAAGCCAAAAAGATTCTTATGGCCTCAAGTCGTGCAACCGGTTGTAATCGATCCCTTCGACCTGATTAAAACCTTGAACAACCAATCGCGCTTTGTTTCTCACAACAACACCTCGGTCATCCTTCTTGCACTTGTACACCCATCGTGTACCAATCTTCTTTTAGCCGTCAGGCCTGTCAACCAATTTCTAGACGCCTAACTTCTGAAACTGCTGAATTTCTTCCTGCATGCTTTTACTTGTTTATGCTTTTGTTTCTCTTTTGATCCTTAATGATTCATTTATCTTGAATCGGAGAAACAGATTTACGTTTGCAAGTTGGTTCATGAGGGGTTTTCTCTATACATCTTGATTTGGCTGGATTTTGACAATCCTTTATAATGTGGCCAAATTCTCCACATTTGAAACATGTTCTCCTTTCAACAAAACTAGGAGATCGTGTTTCTCGGCTTGATGTTGAATTTGTGGATCCTGAGGTACTGGGTTCATTTTCATTACATCCATCAGTGCGTTGGGTGTAATTGTTTTGACTATTTCTTTTAAAATCTTAACTTTCTTTACAAAATCAACATTAGATTTTCCTTGAAAAGTTTCGACTTTATCGGTACCTTTAGAACTTACAAATTTAACAGTTTTAGCCTTTTTCTGGTAACGAGAGCCTTTTGCTTCAACTTTCGGTTGAGAAGTTGTGGGCTTTTCAACTTGCTTCCATTCTTTTTCTTTTGAAGCGGATAATGGTTGTGATTTGGTTGACTTTTTCTTCTCTAAAGGTTTGGTTGTTGACTTTTCAAAAACATGATCTATAGAGATTATTTACGTTTTTAATTGGAAAATCTTTGTTTGAATAGATTTTCTTATCTCTAACCAAAGTATACAACACATTATCTACTTCTTGTGTAGACACACTTGTCTTCACAGATTTCTTAGGAACAGTCTCTTGATTCTCAACAAATTGAGTACTAGGAGTAGCAGACGATTCTACTCTTTTCCTTTCATCAAGAGGTTGATCCTGATCATCATTTCTTGATTCATCATCTGATGTATCATCCTCTTCTTCATCAGACGATGAACTTTCTGGATTGCTTGGATCTTGAGAGGAATTTCCTAGTTTGAACCCTAACCCTGCTGCGAATTCCTCAGGATTCAAAGGTACAGAGGGTTCAAAACGAGGCATCTCCTCTTCATCAGGCATTTTGGTATAGTTGTGTTTCATTGGGGGTGGACACGACTTATACCCTATGCACTGAGCATCTCCCTTTAGTTTTTGAATTTCAATGATATGATCAAGCACATATTGGGAGTTAGAATAACTTTCCAATTTGCGTTTGATCGAATCATATTCGCATTTGGCGATGGCTAACTCTTTCTTTGTTTCTTCTAGGAGATTAATGTAATTATTAATTCCTGTCTGTTTATTCAAAACTGTTTTTGTCGATTCAGAAACACTTTTCTTAAGGGTTTCTATTACAGATTTGAATTCTTTCTCATTTCTAGTTAGAGCCAAATTCGCCTCTTTGCATTTTGATAATTCAACAACTAAATTCTGATTATGATTGTTGACGGTTTCATACTTTATTTTCAATTCAACACAGTCATTGCAAACAGTAGGAGGGTCAGAATTTACCTGTTTTGAAGAACCTTCAACATTTGCCATAAAGGCAGTATGATGAGGAAAAGCTACACCATCTGTAGAGAGTGTCTCTGTCTCTTTCACCCCAGCTTCTGCATTCCTCGTCATACCTACCTTTTTAGATTTCAACATCTCAGCTTCACTCAGCAACTCTTCAACCTCAGCATCACTTCCTTTCTTCTCACCAGAATCAGATCCATAACCATCTGAACTTGAACATTCTTCGTCAGAACTACCAGCATCCCCAGATGTATCATTATTATTTGGAGTATTGATGTTGTGATCATGCTTGATTTGATCCATGATCCTTGCATAGCATGCAGTTCTTCCGTTGTTCTCAGTTCCCAACTGTACTGACCAATCGCATCCTTCATCAGATTGAACTACCAAAGCTCTGTGCGTGTTTGAAGGTCCTGATTGATTGGTGTTGTTAGAGTTGCCAACAGCTACTATTCTTCTTTCGTTGTGGTACTGTGCTGTGTTGGATGGTTGAGACTGATTACGAAAGGGGTTGTGATTTCCTTCCTTGCTGGGTCTTGTGCATTCCTGCTTAAAGTGACCTCTTTCTCCATAGTTGAAGCAAGTAACAACGGTTTTGTCAAAACCGTATTTGGTATCCTTCTTGCTTTCCAAACTAGTTCTACCCGTTCTTCTCATATAATCCTTCGCTCTTCTCATAGCGCTTGCAAATGCCCACTTGATGTCCATCAGCTCCATTTCATCTCGGTTAATTTGTTCGTAGTCTTCGTTCGTCAAATTGATGTTCCCTATTTGACCTGCAATAAACCGCAATACGCACTGACCATGGTATTTAGAAGTTCTGCATGTTCCTATGAAACTTCTACGTTGATTTTGGAGAGATTTGACGTGTCAAGTTTGACAGTGTTGGGATTTGCAGATTGACTGTTGTTTCCATAGAAAGCTTGTTGTGGAGCTTTATGCTCTAGATCCCTTAGCTGTGGAAGGAAGGCTTTCGGATCAAAAGCTTGTCCATAGGCTTGATTACTCGAACCTGTAGACTGCCTTGATTTAACTGGTTGGGGGTAGGAAAGGGTTCACGTTTGACACAAATGCGGTTTGCAGCTTGGTTGCTGACTTAAGCTTGTACCTGTATTTATGCCTCCAAAATACATTTCAGGGTTTTGTGGAGCAGAGACTCGTTGTGCCTTCCGGAGTTCTTCTTCATTCTTGTTCTCCAGTTTCTGCACAAATTCATAGATACTTATTGAGTCCAAAACACCTGTATGTTTTAAAAGATCAATAAATTGACCCCATTTTGGTGGTAAAGCATCAGCAAATCGTATCACAATTTCTTGTAGTGCTGCTAACACTTTATATGAGTACATCTCGCTGAGAAGATGATAAAACCGAGTGGTCATATCATTCAAGGTTTCATTCTCCATGAACATAAAACCTTCAAACTCTTTCTTGAGCAGATCATGCCGAATCTTCCTGGTAGCAGTGTTACCTTCACCTCTTGCTTCCAAAGTGTCCCACAAATTTTTCGTTGTAGTACAATACACAAACTGATGATAAATGTATTTATGCAGAGCTTGTGTGAGGATGGAAAATGCCTTTTTCTCTAGATCGTAAGCTTTCTTGTCACTTTCGACTAGATTGGCCAATGAGGTTGGATTTGATCCAGCTTCTTCAAGTGCTTCATTGTAGGGGGTAGTGAAACACGTCCACAATTCTGTGTTCTGTCCAAGAATGTATGTATGAAAATGACTTTTCCAGGAAGGATAATCGTTCATATGATTTAGCTTGGGCGGACGGTTGTTACTCCCTGTTTCATTTTCGCTCATTAACAGAGTTTGGATGCTTTGATTTTGATTTGCAACACACGCCCATTGATTTGCAGATATCATTGCTGTATGTTGTGGCATCAAAGATTTTACCCATGATGTTATGGAGCTTTGCGAAGACTCCGGTTTGAGCTTGAACAACTCCAATCCCACGGGTTAGAACTCATTATATTTTCTTGTTTAATGAAAATTTAAAGGTTTTAAAATTTCAAAATTATAATTACCGTTTAAATTCACAGGTTCTGAAAATATGACAAATTCTTAAAATCACAAAGCTTTGAAAAACGCGAAAAACAAACAATTATGTTTAGTGCGAGACACCTGTTTCGTGCAAAACACTGATGTTTCGTGCGTGTCAAGATGATTCGCACGAAATAATTCAGTCGCACCAAATGTTTAGTTCAGCGTTTTTCAGAGGATTCTTTTCAGAAATGGTTTGGTGAGAAATTTCCTTTCTTGTGTAGACCTGCTTTTTCAAAAATACCTGTTGTCTTACCCACTTTTAGTTAAAATACAGATTTTTAACAGTCTATAGTCCAAGTTCAGATCCAAATCAAAAAATGTCAACCCTACCAAAACTAATTAGATTCAAATTTTTGCAGATTTCTTCTTCAAGGGTGTTCTTCAGAAAAATTTTACCATAAAATTTTCTGCATACAACAGGTTTTAACCAAGTTTTAAGTTAGTTAACTATCCAAAACTTATGTTTTCTGCTGGAGGCTCAAGAACACTTCAGAAATCTTCAAACTAGCTCAGACACAACTAAGCCCAGTTTTGAACAAGGAAAGAGCCAAAGCTCTGATACCACTTGTAGGTCCACCTGCGGATGGTGTTAAACCAGTTCCTTGTTCATATGACATACACACAAGTGCGGAATCCAAGTGTGCATGCAACCAAAGCAAAGTAAAGAACACAAGGTAACCAAAGATTCACTATCTTGATTAATGATTGAGAACAAGTACAAACATATACACACAATGCTCGTATAACTCAAACAAACTTGTTGTGTTCTTGTGTCTTCGTCTACACCAGAAATGCTAACTTAGAGATCTCACCAAAAGATCAGTTTGCTAGCTCATTCTTTCAGTCTGGTCAGTCTAACTCTCACACGCGAGTCAACTAGTTCATCCTCACTGAGAGGTGCATGTCTGCTTATATAGTGTCCGTCTAGATTCGTACGAATCACAAATCCAGACATATGGAACACACTATTCCACACGAGACAGAACTCTAGAATTTGGTGCGTGACATCTGTTTCGTACGAAAACATGTTTCATACGAAACCATTCGGTGATTCGCACGAAACCTCTGTTTCATACGAATTCTCTGACTCGCACAGAATCCTCTCAATAGGAGAACGTGTGTAGACTTGACGTACACAAGACTTATCAGTATGCACACATGCAACTGATTAACACAGACAAGCTAAGATGTCATACTAGATCAAGATAGAAGGATATCTCGATCTATTTGACACGACCAAACCTATACAGACACTTGAGTGAAGACCGTACAATTACAATTGTAATTAAGAACAAGCGACAGACACAAAACTGTATCAACAAAGTGTGGCTATTGTGATGAAGGAGAAGGCATTTAGGGTTAACGATGTGGTTGACTTGGTGAGCTTTCACGATGAAGATCTGCATGTTCTTGCTTCACTCTAGATTCGAACAGCAGAGCTATATGAGGCATGCGCTAAAGATGGGACAGCTATTGTGGGTGGAATTATTGCTGGAAGATTGGGAGTGAACGCGCGACCTAAAGATTAAAAGGCCTAATGTTGTAAACCTGGGGGGAGATTGTTGGGCTTATACTAGTAAAGGTTTACACATTGGAGTTACATTTGGGCTTTTAGAGGGTTTTGGACTTCCTAGTGCCTTATGGCCTAGGGTTGTAACTATTGGGCTTGGTGATTAGTATAAATATATGTCTTAGGTCAATGTTTAGAGGTTAGAGAGTTGTAATTGAAAACTTGTATCAGACATTATTCTGGTGTATGCAAGTTGATTTTGATTCAAGAGATTGTTCTTCTTCCTAATCTTTATTTCTGCAACTGATTAGGTTTACTATACCTGTTAGATCCGATTTCGGGACTTACAGAGTAGAACTACTAACTTTTATGACGGTTGGGGAATCAAGATGATAACATCCACACAAGTTCATCCACAAGCTAATAGCCAAGGAGAGTCAAGAAACAAGATCATCATCAACAACTTGAAGAAGAAGCTTGGGTCCAAGAAAGGAAAGTGGGCTGAAGAGTTGCCATATGTCCTTTGGAGAAATAGGACAACTCCAAAGAACGCCACAGGTCAAACTCCTTTCTCCCTAGTCTTTGGAACTGAGGTAGTGATCCCAACAGAGATGGTGGTTCCTACGTCTAGAATAAGCGTCAGTGATCCTCAAACAAATAGTGAGAGCCTAACTCAAGACCTGGATACTGTGGATGAGCTAAGAGAATTAGCAAGAATAAGGATGGCCAGTTATCAACAAAGGATGGCTGGAGTATACAATAAGAATGTTAGGATCAGACGATTTCAAGTTTGGAGACTTGGTGTTAAGGAAAGCATTTTAGAATACCACAAACCCAGCTGATGACAAGTTGGCATCTAAGTGGGAAGGCCCCTATCTAATTGAAGAAGAGGCAGGAAAGGGGGCATACCTTCTATTAACCATGGAAGGTGATCTCTTACCAAGGGCCTGTAATGCTATTCATCTCAAGAAGTATTTTATGTGACAAGGATCAAGTATCCTTAAGGATTCAGGATCCTCGAATCGATAACATTTTATCTTGAATTTTTTTACTTCGCTTCTATTTATCATAAGAAAAGGATGCTAGATACTTAACATCCAATTTCACCAAGTTTCAAGTTTTTGTAGAAATGTTTAACATCTTGTACTGAGGATTAAGGGGTTGGCCACCTCCCTCCCACGTTTAAGGTATCTTATACCTTCTAAGGCTTAAAGGTTTTCACCTTTCACACAAATTGGGTTTTGACACCTCGCTAGTAGTGCACATTTATCCAAGTATGGTTCGAGGCAATTGGACCAATACACGCTTAGTGGCTGACACTTTCATTGTTGTTGGCCATATGTAGGATCTCAAGTATAATGGTAGATGTACCATACACCCGTTATCCTAAGGGTTCTAACGTTTTCATGTTAGCAAAGGTTTTGACATTTTCATGTCACTCATGTTGGGTTTGCCCCAAGTTTAGGCCAGACTTTGAGATTTTTGGGCTTGTCCCCAGTTTATTTGGGCTTGTCCCCATATTATTTGGCTAGTCCCAAGTTCATTTTTATATGTTCTAGGAGCTTTAAAGGTTGGCAAATTCTATCAACAAGGATCCTGAATCCTTAAACCTTAATAAATTTTGTTGGTTTGTTGGTACAATAGTAACTTATGAGGGTATAGAATCCTAACTTGGATTCTTTGGTATGTTTTAGACTTGGTTTCATGTATGTCACAGATTGCATCTTATACTTTTCAATTAAGGATCTATGATTCATATTCATACAAACATTCAAAGTTTTCTATAAAACCAGTTTTTATCTAGTTTTTGCCAACTTAAGATTTCCTAAGCTTTTATGAGATAAAAATGTTAACATTAATAAACAATACACTTGAATGAGAAAACATAAGCATAAAAGCGAAAAAATTTCAAAAATAAATGAACAACACCAGTTATAGCCAAAAGTTTAATATTATTAAACCTGTTAATATATGTTAAAAGCGCTCGGCCTGGGTTCAGCAACAAAACGTGGACCATCCACCCAGGCCGGACAAGGTTGTCTAATAGTTATAGTTTGTGTAGAAAATAAATTGGAGGAAAGTAAAAGCGAGGGGTGTAAAGGCTTCCTCCTCCACAAACAGAAGGACTCATCCACCTTTGCCACCCCTATTGTCTAAAGGATTAGTGATCCTTAACCTAAAGAAACTATTGGTTAAGAGTTACATACCATAATTGTTCAGAATCAAAAACCATAAACTTAAAAGGTGGGCTCAGGCCTATGAATCAACATCCTTCATTACCCACTTTAGCAGCTTCACCTTCTTCACCACCTTCCTTCACCTCTTTCGCTCCACTTGGACCAGCCTCCAGAGCCTTCGCCTCTTCCACTTCAACCTCACTACCCAGCTCAAGAAGAGCCTGCTTCCAGCTAGCAAGACCCCTAGCAAACCGGTTAAAAGAAGGATCCATAGCCTCTTGGACTATCTTGATCCTTGCCTGTAGGATAGCATGAGCAGCACAGACTTTGGCCTCTTCAGTGGCCTCCATCTCAACCTTGTTAGCCTGTATCTTGGCCACCATGATCTGCTTTTCCAGGCTGTTGTCCTCCTTCTCAAGCTGAGTGATCTTATCCTTAGCAGTGGTGATAGTACGGAGGTCAGCCAAGTTATCCTCAGCATCAGCAAAGCTCTTATCCTGGAGCATCTAAAGACAGACGAACTTCTTCAAATTGCAAGAGACATGAAGATTAGGATCACAGATCCTTAGCATTAGATAAGACTAATTATGAGGATCAAGGATCCTTACCTTAGTGACAAACTCGTGGAATTGTCATTCAATCTGGAAGCTGTCCTCTTTAGGCTCAGAACGCTTCTTCCTCTTGGATCCTGCCTTAGCTCTGGTGGTCATCGTCTTTGGCTCCAGTAGGCTTTTGCTCTTGGCCAGCTCTCTCTTTGAAGAACAGGGGGAGATCATGTTGTCAATGTCACTAAGGTCAAATTTGGGAGCTGACTTACCAGAGGATCTTGGAGCACATGTTCATTTAACAAACAGATAAGTATCCTTATTTCTTTTCAAATAAACTTTAATACACAATTGCATTATATCAATCCACGCAAATACTTACTTGACATTGTGTAGGAGGCAGAGGTTTTCTCTTCTAACTCTTTTGTTTTTGGCTTGAACGTCCAAATGCTTGAATCCAAAGCCTAGAATGCAGTAATTCTTTCCTTTGTACTAGGAGTATCAGCAAGACAGGCAAAGTGCGATGAGGCACTCAAGCTTAAATAAGTGGCTATGTAAACTTGAATAAAACGTGTTTATAATCAAGGGTTTATCTCTATGAAAATCCTTTATGTAAATATAGGTTTCAACCCACATTTTATGAAATGAAAACTGCGGTGTTTTGAAAACACTGATATTTTTCCTGACACCCGGTCCTGTTGAAAATTCCATTGCGAAACTTATAATGAACACGGGTACCACTGTATCTCCTCACAGCTCCCGCCCAGGGTAGGATTGGGGTCGTGACAGAAGATGGTATCAGAGCCATTGGTTTAAGCTAATTAAGTAGTGTAAAATTTCTTAAAGTTAGTAGTCAGGATTGTGATAAAAATGCTTCTGTGAAACATCTGTGATACTAATCAATATTATATACGATTTTTGGAATTCGTGTTTTCATTTTTTTAACTAACAGCATGAGCGAGTTAGTGGATGTATCCAGAACATATCTATGAGTCCAACAGATATGGACACAGTAGAGAATCAGACTGATACCAAGCCGAAAGTTCTTTGTTTGCAAAGAAGTATTGATTATCACAATAATATATACCAATTATGAGTTACCATTAATGATTGTTTCAATGAATATTAATGATTCAAAAGATTTACAACTCGATTGACTCGACAAACTCCCCCTCAGCTGATCACACAAACAAATTAGTTCGTACAAGAGAAAATGTGATGGTGTGTGATAAATAGATCACTAACTTGTACAAGTACGAAAGCTCTGTTATGATATCAGCTAACGTTACCCTGATGGTGACATCTAACATTCCTAACAAAAAAGATTCCTCAGATGTTTGCAAACATCTGAGCAAATCCTATCATCTAATCTAGGCTATACTAAAACAGTGAAGAAATAAATATTGTTACATTGAGAAAACATTGTCTAAAACTATCCGTTGTTGTAGTTGCCCAAACATTTCTGACAAGTCGCACTATATGTCAACCCAAGATGCATCTTCCTCTCCAGGACTTCGAAAAGGTACTTCTGTTTGCCCTAACAGATGTTTGGTCTTCTTCAACAAACATTGGCTTAATCAGAGCTTTAGTCTTCAACATACTCTTGAACAGCGGTTCCAAATCTTCATCAGATGTTAGCCATGCTCTTGAGCATATGTTCTGAATAGTTGTTCAAGATTCACTATCTTTGGAGAGAGTTTGGTTCAATCTTTTGCTTATTTCTTGATCAATATATCATACTTTGGTTTTTGGATATCATCTGTTCTTTTGTAGGTGCAACACCTTTTATAAGTCTTTTATAAGCAAGACTATGAGAAATGTTACTTTAACCTTTTTATTTGAGATGGGTTTTCAAATAAAAATTCTCATTAGATTGATTTTGTTAAATCAAAAGAACATGTTAAAAAATGAACTTATTCAAAATCAATAATGATAATTCAATGTCAACAAGTCTGATGATCCATGTCAAGGTAAGGAGACTTATTGTAACTGATACAACAGATCACACAAGATTGACATACAATGATCTTGCTCCTATAATTTTGTCAGCTTCTAGATGCAATATATTATTTGTTTGTATCACTTAATGTATATCATAAATGTCAACTACTTTCTGAAAATGAGATTTATATTTATGAAGTATTTTATATATATATATATAGGGTGAGGTTATTGTAAGAAAATATAAAAGTGTGAGAAGGATAAGAAAGAATCTAAACAATTAGATATTTAATCTAATGGTTGAGATATTTATGGCAATCTTGTAAATAGTGTTGACTATTAAACTAATTAATTTTCTATATTAAGAGTATAAAGCTAAATTTAACATTTTAAATTAAGAAACTAACACTAATGCACATGCAAGTTCTCCCCCCTTTTTTTAAACATCAATAACTTTTGATACGTAACTCTTTTTTTTTTAAATTACACCATAGTGTTTTTTATCTTTAATTTGAGTACCATATTGATATACATATGTAGAGAAAAAAATTACGTTTCGTTTGGATGTTTTAATCCATGGTGTTTTTTCTATGTTCATACAATAGTGTTTTAATAGTAGGGTGTTATTTCTGTTATATTTTTGTTCTTCATAAGATGTATGCATTCAATATACATGCTGTGGTGTTTTTATAAGTTAGGGTGTTATTCCTGTTATATTTAGTGTGAGGCAAAGGTCCTTGATTTATTAGGGAGTTATTTCTGTTATAGTCAATGTTAGGGTGTTCTTTATAAGATGTGTGCCTTCATACATGCTGTGGTGTTTTTATGAGTTAGGGTATTGTTTCTATTATATTTATGTTCTTTATAATATGTATGCCTTCAATATACATGATGTGGTGTTTTTATGAGTTAGGGTGTTATTTCTTTATAAGATGTATGCCTTCAAATTCGAAAATCCCTACAATAACTGCCAAAAATCGGTTATATATATTCATTGCATAATTAGATTTTATTATTAAATTACACTTATACCCTTAAACTACCAAAATAAAAAAGCACACGTGTCACCTCCAAATTTTTTTTATCATTCTCACACTTTTATATTTTCTTACATGAACCTTTACCTATATATATATCTATATATATATATATATATATATATATATATATATATGTAGGGGGAGGTTCATTTGAGAAGAAATTTTAATTGAGAAGAAAAAGAGCAAAGGTACAAATGTAAAACATTAAACAGTTTTTCACCCATCTCATTTATTGCTTATTTGACTAATTAATTAGTCATAAAGACTGTCATCATTCACACTAAAAACTTTTGCCTACACACATCAAAAGTTATCGTACACATTCCGAAATTTATCTTACACGTTCCAAAATTTATCCTACGCAACTCGTAATTTGTTCTACACACCTCGTAATGTATCCTACACTCTAAATTATTTTTTTTTAAATATATATATTTAAAAAATATATATTTTGAAAATAAGTTACAAATTTAATTTAATTAGTTATCAAAGAGGAAGACTACAATTTAATAATCTATGAAAATTTACCAATATACCCTTACAATAACATTAAATACCAAAATTTAATGAAGCAAATTGAAGTATTCATATTAGTTGAAATTTCTTCTTTTTTATTCTTACAAAAAAAAAATTCTCATTTGAACTCTCCAAAATATATATATATATATATATATATATATATATATATATAAGTGGTAAAAATATAACGGTGTCAATAAATGATTATAATTTGTAACTTGTTCAAACATTTTATTGTTTTTCATCAAAATTTCACCACAAAGTTCAAATGTTTAATTTAACAGTTTAATTTAATAGTGAAGAGTTAAAATGAGAAGAAAAAATTTGTAAGAATAAAAAGAATAACTTTTAAACCAATAGAAATTTTCCATATACTCATTTAATGTGTGTATTTATTGTTATGAAAAAAGGCATATAGGTAAATCTATAATTGTCGTTAATTAGCTAATTAATTAAACTTGTAACTCATTTTTTTCATATACTCTTTCAAAATAAAATAATTTATAGTGTAGGAAAATTTTCAACATGTATAGGATAAATTTTAGTATGTGTAGGATAAATTTTGAAATGTGTAGGGTAAATTTACATGTGTGTAGAGTAAATTCTGGTAAATGTAAGACATATGTAGGATAAATTTTGATATGTGTAGGATAAAATGTTTTTTCTTTATTAATGAGAGATAACATAATTAATGAGAGGAGTTATAAACTATTTAGTGTTTTACCATTATGTCCTTTCTTCTTTTTCTTCTCACGTTAAATTTCTTCTCAAATAAACCTTCCCCTAATTTAATATATACTAATGTTAGTTCAAAGCTACAACATGAATAAGATTATAGAGGTTGATAGATATTTGAGAGCAACCACCACCTAAGTGTCCAAGGTGACTTGGTGAACACCCTGTGTAGATGCGGGTGACTAGGTCCAGGAATGGAATTACTGTTTGCTGACCGCTACTTCTACTCAAAATGGGCGAAACTCTCAAAAGATCATTGCGTTCGGCCACACTATTCTTTCCCATGGGTGAATACTCTAGACTAAACACTAATTAATACTCTAGGGTATCTAAGAAACCAAACTACAGACTGACAAGTGAACCGATTGAAACTAGGATAGCCAAAGTAAGTCCGGATATCGAAGCCACGAGACTCTATTGAAAACATATACTAGACTCGATTACTAATCTACACTAACTAAATTTTATTGTTTTTTTATGTTTTGAGTGGGGAGGGTTCCAACAATCCTGAAGCAATTAATTAAATAGTTAACTAAACTTGCTAAGACACGAACTACGACTTAAGACGAGATCAGATGATGGTAAAAGTACAACCTAGGTTTGGAATCATATTTGTGATATCATGGTTTTCTATTGGCAATGGTAACTAGATGGAACCGAGATCTATTATACTAGACTAATAGGAAATCCCAAGGATGTAACCTAAAAGATACCTAAAAGCTATTAAATTACTTGTTTAGTGGCTTTCCTCGCGGGCTTTCCAAATCTAATAATGAAGTACCCGCTAGACTGCCTACCTCACAGAACGAAAGTCTCATAAACACTAAAAGTGAAAGGGTAACTATTGGAATCTTGATCATACTCGATAGGCAAGAAATGGCAAGCAAACTAGGGAAATCTTCTCACAAAGGCTTTACACCTAGAAATCTAACAACCAAGACAAACCGAAAATCTCTCACCTCACGGCTATTAAGATTGGTTGAATACCTAGACCTACTCAATTCACGAATATCACTCCTATGGGCTACTACGTCTAACAAACGACTCAACAATCGAAAACACACAGTAAACGATCTAGCATGCGCCTATAACTGAAAGACATTCAACAAAGCACATGTGGAGATAATAATCATGCAAATAATAAAGCTAAATACGCGTGTATATAAGATCAAGAAAAACCAAAGTTCTTTACTTCAAATTCAACCACAAGATAAGTTCTGAAAATCGATAAACTACTAGTCAAACATGGTATTCACATTAACCTAGGTAGCTACTAAAAATTTAGCCAAGTATCATCTTTAAACCAAAACCAAAAGTCATAACAAGTTCATAAGACATGATGGAAATAAAGATAAACGAAGGAAACGAGAAACCGAATGATTAACACGCGAGAGTCTTAATCTCGTAGCTTGAAACTTCGAATCCTATGTTTCTTGATCCTTGAAATCGCCCCTTGTTATGCCCTAGTTCGTATGGGATTAGTTCTATGTGTATTAGGGCTAATTGGGAGCTAAAATGTTAAATAAGGTTAAAAATCAAGTTTTTCGCGCTGATCTAACACTCTCTCGCGCTGCGCGACACGTATATGAGTTTTCCGTTGCGCGACGCTACACGATATGACATGATTGAGTGTGAGTATGATTTTAGATTTTATTTTTAAGTACTTTTCGCTCGTTATTCAAGCTTTATATTTATAAAACAAGATATAACACTATCACCCTCTACAACACGCTAGGGCAAGTGCACCCATCATTGACGTAGTATAGTGATGGTAAGATACCGAGGTCGTCCAAGGACACAAGACTTTAATACCAGAATATCATCGACGTCTAATCTAATCAAATTTTGAGAAAAGATTTTTAATTAGTAAAATAAAGAAACAAAAGAAAGTAATAAAAGAAACAAATAGACAAGATAAAATCACTTGGTTCCGACTCGTCATTTACATATCTTTTGATGATTTCCGCACTTTGTATTTTTTAAGAGATCATCTTAGTTATAGTGGCATGTCCCTCTTTTGGAGGCAACGTTACCCTCAGCCATATTGGTCTGAGTCAGCGGGGATACAGTCCCGCAAGGCCGGAATATTGAAAGATAATTAGGTAAGTTATTAATGCAAATGTGGCATGTCCCTCTTTTGGAGGCAACGCTACCCTCAGTCATATTGGTCTGAGTCAGCAGAGATATAGTCCCGCAAGGCCGGTTTAAAGTTTTAATAGTAGTTTATTTATAAGAGATTCAAGCCATTCTTACTTCCCCCCGATTTGATGCTATTTGTCTCAAAGAAAGTCCTAACAAGCTTAAATCAAATCCTCGTAGGATCTATACACTGAACGAGACAAGAACTTTACCCAAACCACCCTTCTAACCCCCTTCCAGGCAGTTAACTCGCTTTATACAGACCGTAAAGACACGAATGAGTGAATCAACAAAACATGAAAAGATAATAGAATAAAGTTCACTTTCAATATAAAAACTAGATATTAAAGTCATTAATACAAACCCAGTTAAAAAGTTAACCAAAGGTTGGAAATCAAAAGTAATACATAAATGACTTGTTTTCACCAGGTGATGTAAGAGATTAGCCAATCATGGCCTTTGGTTGACAAAAACTCTAACAATCAATCTTGGATCGCGAGGCTGCTACACACACTCTAAAGATGGATGATGGATCAATGTGGTGGATGATAGTGGTATTGTGGTGGTGGAGTGGTGGAAGGTGTGAGAGAAGTGGTTTGCCAAGGGATGGATTGCAATTGAACCACGCACCCTTATTTATAGTTGCAAACAGAAGCTTTACACGGCTCCGTTCCCCTTCTTCTCTGTCTTCATTTAATGAGCTGTGTCAGTCTAGATGTTTGCACGGCCCCATTGCCATTGTACTTGCTTTACTATCCAAGATTTGCATATCTGGAAGTTGACCACGGCCCGTGTCCATGAGACACGGACCGTGTCTCTTGTCCGCTTCTGATTGTCTTCATCTTTCTCGAATCTTGAGTGGGGCACGACCCTAAGCCTTGGTGGCATGGCCCCGTGCTTATCTTCTGATTCGTTGTTTTTGGTCTTGGGGTGAAGCTCGGAGGGTCGGTATAACGTATCAACCTTCCTTCTTTTGTATTCATGCTAGTTTTTGCGTTAATTTGTACATTTTGTACATTTAAGCTCTTTTCATCATGAAAATCAAAAGGTATACAAAGGAACACACTTTTCCAACATTAGTACTAAAAATGATTGATGTTATATCTTATTTGATATAATTTATATGTTACATTTCGTGCATATCACAATACAATTTTTGGAAAATGGTTTTCCTTGTAACTTCTTCGTTTCAACTCCGTTTATTCACCGTTTTCGCTTATGTCTTCGTATTTCACTTCTCTATCATCTCATATTCTTAAATATCCATTTCCATTCTATGAGAATCCTTCACTAAGCAAGTTTTTTGCTATGTTATTCTCTATCGTTTCTATAACATTTTAGCTCGTTTTTTGCTCCATCTGCACACAAACACGTATAAAACCACATACAACTAAGACAAGCCAAAAACATAAGAAAACGAATACGAATTAACTAAAATAATGTACAAAACATAAGGGAAAAGATATGTATTTCACACCATATCAAATATACATGTTATCTTCATCTTCTTCGACTACAAAGTTACATAACAACTTCCTAATCACATCTTATGCATTTTATATTGTTCTTTTATTTTAAAAATTTGATAATTGACATAGCTACTCTAAACAATGAAACAATACAAATTGTAACTTTATTAAGCCATATAGTCACTAGTTTTTACAAGAATTCACCAAATCCCAATATCACACACCTAGATATGAAGGTTAAAATATTAACATGATTAAAAACGTAACTTTCTGTTTAATTTTTCGATTTAGATACAGTATTATCAACTATATAAACTTAAAGTTTAATAAACTATATTATTCTATATTAAAGATTATACCAAACATGTATCATTATAAATTGGTTTTTATATGTTTTTTATTTAATGTGATAAAAGAACTGTAAAGTTGAATGTTATTAGCTTTCATAAATACCTCTTGACTTTCTTATAATTAAATATTATAATTAAATGTGGTGTTTTGAATACAAGTTTGTCTTAAATAATTAGTTAACATATGTATTATGTGTTTTATGATAAAAAGTTATACTTTTACCTCTTATTTTTTTTAAGTTATTGTAAAATATTATATAATATAGTATAGATGTAGATTTTATATAGATATAAATTATGAAAGGAAACACACGTTATTTTAGAAATTTTCAACACAACACATGTTCCTTTGAACTTATTATTAAATTGACTAATAATTTATTTACTGCACAACGTATAATTAATTAGTTAAAAGAATGTACATTTATAACAGAGTAAAATTAACTTACCTTTGTAAGAAGGATTTACGTCTTTCTTAGTTGAAATCCTTAGCCCATTGATTATATAAGGTACAATTATTGTTGTTTGATGGAGAATGTACAATATGATTATTACATTGATATTTTATTTTTAATCCTTATATTAATTTATTTTATATTTTAAATAATACACGCCTTTATATATTTAGTTTTCTGTTAATCTAAGTTTTTTTCTTAACAATCCGCATTTTTTAATTTTAAAAAAAAGTTGGATATGCATGTATGTTTAGTTTTTCTTTGTTCGACGTCCCAACATACACTTTTCTGAAAACAAACTTGCATTCAAATCAGACTAATTTTATTTTTTATATTGTAAGCTAGGGATATACATAGTATCGGTATCGGTATGCCAGTACCGAAAATCGTTAAAACTGGGTAGCGGCATCGAAAATATTCAATACTGTACGAAATCAGTATTTGAAAATAAAAAAATCAATATTTTACCAATACCAAACCAACATATCAGTACTGAAATCACCAAAAAATAAGTACCGAAAATAATTGAGTACAATTAATTCGGTACTAACCAAATGCTCATCCTAATACTTACTGCCGATACATAAGTCAGGTGCGACATTTGTTAAATACTCCAGGGACTGTTTCTGTAACTCAACAACAAAAACACCTCTTAAAACCCTAATAGTAACCTCATTCTCCAATCTCCACCACCCCTCACCTCATCTTCTTCGCCATTATTCAAAACCCTAAAACCTCAATTAACATCCAAAAATGGCGAAGAAGAGAGAGAAATCAGTAAACGTATCCGGAAAACCAAAGCACTCACTCGACGTCAACAGAGATGCCGGAAACAAGAACAAAAGTGGCGGCTCCGGCCGTTCCGCCGCCACCGTTCGCCGCCTCAAGATGTACAACACGAGGCCGAAGCGTGACGCCAAAGGAACGATTTTGAAATACGATCTGCAGTCGAAAGAGCTTCCGTCGACTCGTATTCAACCTGATCGCCGCTGGTTCGGTATGTATATACGTATTATTTTGTTTTGTTTTGTTTTGTTTGTAGGCAGTGTTGGATATGGTTTGTTGAGTGTTTGAAAGTCAGTATTGACAATTGATGTGAAGCTAATTTGAGCTAATGTGTATGTTCTATTAGGTAACACTAGGGTTGTGAATCAGAAGGAGCTTGAGTTCTTTAGAGAAGAGTTGCAGACGAGAATGTCGAGTAATTATAATGTTATTTTGAAGGAGAGGAAGTTGCCTATGTCATTGTTGAATGATCATCAAAAGGTAAATTGTTAAAATGACAGATTGTGGGAAAATATATTCGGTTAAATTGATTGATTCGGTTTTTATATGAAGCGCTAACCGAATTCTTATTTGGTTAATCAGTTTGGTTAGCCATATCCGAAGGCGTAACCGAATTAACTGATAATTGAACCAATGAACACCCTCAGTTTTAATAAGCACGAAGCGCACAAAAGCGACCAGGTTTAAAAACCGAGTCATGAAGTTCAAAGCGCAAAAGCGCTTTTATTTTTTTTATATATTCTATAGGATTTTAGCATCACTTATGAGAAATATAGCTATGAAAACGGTTTTTATATGATTTTATCTACATGTTTGCGTCAATTATCCTATTGTACAACATTTTAATGAAAACACTCCAGGTACACAAGGCAGCAACCTTTGTGTCTTGTGCCTAAGGCATGCTATTTAAAACTATGTGAACACCCCTAAAATATATTAGCTAACAAGATTGAAAGATTTGAAATTGTATGCGCCTTGGTTTTAGAATGCGTGCATCAGGAGCACGTTATACGCTATGCACATGATGCGATGATGAGATTGCATTGCTGCAGTTGATCCGTGATGCGGAACATAGTTGACCGACATTTGAACAATTAGACCATGGATTGTATACGCCTTGGTTTTAGATTGTCTTATATTTCAGTTTTAAGAAGTTTACAAGTTACATTATTACCTTAATAGTGTTTTAGTATTTATATAATAACGAACGTCTCACATACAAGATGCGGGCGCATCATGCTTTTTTTGAGATCAAAACGCATCCAAGCGCTCTATGCTTTTTAAAACCAGGGTATTCAACTATTCGCTTTATAGTATGTGATTTATACATATCACTCTAATTTTGGTGTTTCTTTCATGTACTTTTGAAGCAAACAAGAGTTCACCTTCTTGATACCGAGCCATTTGCTGATGCATTTGGACCAAAGGGGAAGAGGAAACGTCCTCGATTACTGGCGTCTGATTATGAGTCGTTAGTCAAGAGGGCAGATGGTTCTCAAGGTAATCCATTTGTCCAGCTTTGTGATTTCATTTATCATGAGATGAAAATGTTTGTTGTTAATAAAATATGGTATAGATGTTTTTGTAACTTCATCTAGAGGATTGCTAGTTGATCAAAGCTTATACTAACATTTGTGCCAATGTTGTAGATGCATTTGAAGAAAAGTGTGGTGGTGTTGATCTGACGGATGAAAACGTGGATGGATTCAGGGATCTTGTGCGCCACACGATGTTTGAAAAGGGTCAAAGTAAACGTATATGGGGCGAGCTTTACAAAGTCATCGACTCTTCTGATGTTGTCATCCAGGTTAGTGGTTTGCGAACTGATTTCTCGGTTTAACAGCACATTTATGCAGTCATCTTGTCATGTCATGTGAGCATGTAATAGTTACACTTCGTTATCTATTACAGGTACTGGACGCTAGGGATCCTCAAGGTACAAGATGCTACCATCTTGAGAAGCATTTAAAAGAGCATTGCAAACACAAGCACATGATTTTATTGTTAAACAAGGTAACAAATGATCTGTTTTTGTAAGCTTTGAGGTTTGTTTCCCCATCTCTTGAGTTACAAATGATCGTTGACTTTTCTGCTAGTGTGATTTGACTCCACCGTGGGTCACAAAAGGATGGCTGAGGGTACTATCGAGAGAATATCCTACGCTAGCGTTTCATGCAAGTATTAATAAGTCTTATGGCAAGGTATGCTAATGCAACTTTTATGTTATTATTCATAAATGTGTAAGTATTATTGTGCAATTGTAGTCTCCACATGGTAATATATTGTTTCGTTGTCTATAGAATTCTCTTCTGTCGGTGTTGCGACAATTTTCACGCCTAAAAAGTGACAAGCAAGCGATATCAGTTGGATTTGTTGGGTACCCAAATGTGGGCAAGTCATCGGTAATCAACACGCTACGTACCAAAAATGTAAGTTTGTTCTTATTGGTGTATAGAGATCACAATGTGACGTCTTTTTACAATATTTGATGCTAATGTTATTATCTCATTTTATTAAATAACTATATCATGAACTTATAACTGTAATTTTTTACTAACGCTTTTTTTTGCTTTTTGTTGTGAAGGTCTGCAAGGTGGCTCCCATTCCCGGAGAGACTAAAGTTTGGCAATACATAACGCTTACAAAGAAGATATTCTTGATTGATTGCCCTGGTGTTGTTTATGGCAGCAGTGATACAGAAACCGATATTGTTTTGAAGGGCGTGGTATGTATAACTTTGATTTATTTTTTTCTGTATATTCAATTTTTTCTCTTGAGAACTTGCTTTTTAGATGCTTTTGTTTCATTTTTGTAGTTAACTATAAAATAATTATATTATATATGCAGGTGCGAGTAACAAATTTGCATGATGCTACAGAGCACATCGGTGAAGTCTTGAAACGTGTCAAGAAAGAGCACCTAGAAAGGGCATACAAGATAAAAGAGTGGTATGTTTATTTATGTTAAATATCTGCACCATAAAGAAAGATCAATGAATCGATAGATCTAAAGTCGCTTGCTGTTTTTTAGTGTCCATGACAAATATTTATTTTTTGGCGTTCTTGTGTCTGCTACATTATTTCAACTGTAACCGCAACTTGTAATTTAAATTTATTTGCATGTGTATAACAGGGAAGATGAGAATGACTTTCTGGTTCAGTTATGCAAATTATCAGGCAAACTTTTGAGGGTAATATTTTTTATTTAAGTTCCATAGATTTTCAAAATAGTCTTGTCAAAGCATAAAAGTCAATCGAGTCAAATGATATGAACCCCATCCATTTGTCACAATTTTTTATTGCATGAGTTATTTCATGCACAACGTAAGAATGGGTCTGTTGACTCATTAACTTGACCCGTTTACTTTTGAATACCTGGGTCTGTTTGGGTTTGGTTTATCTTTAATGCTTCAAACGTGTTAAGATATAAAAAAATCAGCTAAAAAGAAAATGGTTCATTTGATCAAAAGTTCTTAAAGCATATTCTTGATGCATACACGTCTAGTTCTTAAATCCGTTAATAGGAATAAAAAAACTTTTACTATAACCCTACTCGTGTTTTACAGGGAGGTGAACCGGATCTGATGACTGCGGCAAAGATGGTTCTACATGATTGGCAGAGGGGTAAAATACCCTTTTTTGTTCCACCCCCAAAGCAAGATGATGCGGCAACCGAACCTGAAACCGAGCCTGAAGAGTCTAGTGTTGCAGAGAAAGATGTGGATGGGAACAAAGAAGTAGCAGCAAAAAGAAGCATAGAAAATATAGTTTCATCACAGCAGCTTAAAGATGTTCCTGTTCAAGAGGATCTCTTCACTGAGAATGAGCTAAAGGGGCAGTCAAATGAAGAAGAATCATATATTTTGTTTCAGTTTTCATAAATTTTGATTAGATATTGCTTGCATTTTCTTGTAATTTTAGGAGTTCAGTTTTAATTTTAAAAAAGTTGATCAAAGTAGCTTGTAATAGTTTTCTATAAATGTTAGCTGTTACCCGGTTAGCTACACTAGTATAAAAATGTGAAACCGGTTTGTTTGCAGCCTACTTTTATAAGCTTGATCGTCGAAAAACTGGTCTCGTGTCAAATACCGGATATGTTCTCGAATCTCGACCCTTTGGCATGATGTAAAACCAGATACAGGAGCCAATATGGTCATCATGTAAAATCAGATACAGGAGCCACAAGGGATTTAAACGATGACCCAATTAGGCTCGAGTTTTGCTTGTCATGCTATTATGAAGCTTGGCTTGGTTTGATCCTATTATTTTGAGATCGAGTCTGGCTCAAAAGTAAAACCCAAGAGCTCGTGTTTGGCTTGGCTTGGCTTGAGGTAATTTGAAAACAATTTAAACGAGCTAAAAGCTCGACTCAAGCTCGCTTTGATAGCTTAAACTTGGCTCGCCAATGTTAAATGGTAGGTATTATATATAAAAATAATAATATAAAATTTGTTTGGACTCGTTTAGGCTCTTAAAAGAGCTTTAGCTCGGCCTTGATAACTAAATCTATACGTTTTTTTATATCTAACGACCAAATTGATTTGTTGGTTCTCATTTTCGTTAATGATTCTCAAATGATTTCTATCACTTCTGTCAATATGTTGAAAAAAGTTTAAAGCCGAAAGAGTATAGTATTGCATAACTCATTCATAACATTCTGTGTTTATTTAGTATAAATTATAGTTAAGCAAGATACTATATGTATCTCAAACTCTGTAATCAGGAGAACAAAGGTCAGAATCAACCGGTTTACGAACCAGGTGATGCCATCAGATCAGTTTTGTTCAGTTAGGGGCAGACTCTCCTCGACTTTATCAGCGGCTACAATCTCAACCTCACTCGACTGGGCACTTCCACTATTCTCTTGTTCTAGTGAGGTTTGTTCGTCAAGTCGAGGGCCAAAAGGATCATATGGTTCATGTTGAGGAGGATAGAACGATGCAGGCAGTGGAGGATTGCTCGGTTCCATTTGAGGAGGGTAAGCTGGTTGACATCCAGGAGTAACACACCCGGGGTTAGTCTGGGGAGGATAGTTGGTTGGTTGACATCCAGGGTTAACACACCCAGGGTTAGTCTGAGCCGGTTGACACCCGGGGTTAGTCTGAGCCGGTTGACATCCAGGGTTTGGTTGGGGTGAATAAGGTGCTGGAGATGGAGCATAGGCGGGTTGACATTCAGGGTTAGGATATGGAGACGAGCTCGGTTCACATCCTGGGTTTGTTTGGGGAGGATACCACGAATGAGCCGGAGCGCAGGCCGGTTGGCATGCAGGTTGGCATTCAGGGGTCGGTTGGGGAGGGTACCATGAACTAGGAGCGCAGTCTGGTTGACATGCAGGGTTAGGTTGGGGTTGGGGTTGGGGTTGGGGTTGGGGAGGATACCACGAACTAGGAGCACACGCTGGTTGACATGCGGGGTTAGGTTGGTATCCCGGTTGGGGGCCGTAAGGATACGGCTGGATCGGAGAGTAAGACGGTGCCTGTCCCCACGGAATACGAGAACCTGGAATCACAACTCGACCGAAAGGACGACCACAATCACTTTGATCAATGCCGCTAATCAAAGTAGGTGAAGCAGAATCATGTACAACTTCTAACGGTTGATTATTATTGTTATTTTCATTAACTGCTTCAGTACCCGACAAGCTGTTCGGTGGGATGGGTTCATTTGCATCTTGGTTAGATTCTTCACCAAGTTGCATTTTAGACTGGGATGTTATGAAGTCGTCTGAGACGACTAAACGCGCTGATCCTAACCACGAGCCATGGCTAAGGCACAAAACCAAGACCAAGAATCCTACACAAATGCCACGTGCTGCAGCCATTTTCACTTGCATTTTACCTTGCAAGACCGAGCTTTATATATATGTGAAACGTATGATTGAGACGTGAATGACTCTTAAGACACATGACATGCATTCGTATTGTTTCGGAAAGTTAGCCGGAAATACTCATCATGCGTTTTGTGTGTTTATTTGAAACCACCCAACTCATCCATATTGCATGGCAACACTTGGATCACATATATAAGATCCCATTTTTTGTATCATGAAACAACACAAAGGGAAAGACCATATGTAACTAATTTTATAAAATCTGAGTATTAAGTTGTATGACTCAAGCGCTTATACGTTAGGTTTCTAGTGATTAGTCTATCGGTTCAAGAGGTTGGGTTAGTGGGCTGGATCACCCAATTTTACTAGTTTGACGGTTTAAGGGTTCGGTTTTGACGGGTGAACTGATTTTTGTTTTATTTTTCCAAATGATCAGTTTATTAAAAAAAATTAAATGATAAAAATAGTTCATGATTATAATACATATACATAAACTACAAATTTCAAAAATAAAAAAAAATATATACAAAAAATAAAGGTCAAGCGACCTGTTCGGTTTACATGGTCGGGTTCTGCCACCCCCATCGCTCTTAATCATTAAACACAACATGTTCTGATTTTCAAGGCTTGCACCATCACCCACCCCCATCGCTCTTAATCATTAAACACAACATGTTCTGATTTTCAAGGCTTGCTCCATTTTCCTTTGGTGATAAGCATCAAGATTATAGTATCAGCATCCATAAGATATTAGTTTAACAACCTCATTAACACTATTCATATTTCAACCAAAACGAATGTGAGAATCATATCTAGGAACTTTGAATTAAGATGACAAAAAAATCATATAAATGGTGTTATCCCAGGATGAAAAGATCAACGTGTTTTAGTTAATTTTTAGAACGAAAGGTATGGTCATCCACAAAGATGTACATATGGCTTTTTAGAGGTTATTTATGTATTAAATGTCTAAATGGTAGATAACAAGGTCGGACCTTCGGTCCTCCTACGTCCCCAGTGTAATACACGAGTTAAAATCCCTAGCTACCCATAAAACTTTACATTCGCCCCTTGAACTTTCAAACACAACCCTGTGAAATTTCAAAAGTGTCCCCCAAGTAAAAACCAAATTCGACATTTATATATTTTCAAATATACGTTTAGTATAAATAATAATTTTCAATTAAACACTAAGTAATTAAGCCCAATGACCAATGTCCAAATGTTGAAATTTAGTCTATGATTTAAAAGTTTAAACCTTATCTATCTATCTATGCTAATAAAAGAATACATTGGGGAGACACATGTCACTCCCTCATGTAATCTCACGGATTTTTTTATCACATCTCAGTTGATGGCGAAAACATCGAGACGAGACGTATTAGATTGCTTAAAGACAACATAACATTAAATTTGCGACAACAAATTAAAATTCCAAATTTTATTTTATTTCACTAAATCATACATTACATTGTTCATGAAATTGGAAAGTATGACAATTGAAATTTCAAACTAACAACATTAAAATGCATAAATTAAAACTAGGTGAGTATCTAAATCCACTCTAAGTCTTTTCTTGCGAAATCATCATCAAATATTTCCTGCAATATGTATGAAATGTCTGTCAACACAAATTATGTTAGTGAACATACTAGTTTGTCTACATAGCATAAGTATGAACAAAATCTCAAATACACATGTTAATTGTATACTAAGTCAAATAATTATACTAGCATGTTGTAATGCTTCGTATTTTTATACTTTTGATTTTTAGCAAACTTGTATTTGTATTTGATTTCAATCCTTGTAATCAGGAGACTTTGATCATGATGGAAATTGCATCTTATTCATACTTGTTTATTCGTACTTACACAATACTTAATCAATCATGAATATGCGTTTTATATGCTAAACTGAACTACACTTTATGTTATTTTATATTCGGAATATTATTCATACCTAATCATACTATACACATGCTTATACATACCTTAAAATGCCCTAAAACACTTAACCTATTGAAGAAATGGCATAAATGAACAAATAACCGAACAACGAGGGTTAAAATACAAATTTTAGCATTCTGGAAGGCCTTACGGACCGCAAGCCATGGGCTTACGGTCCGCAAGCCTGGCCTGACGGGCAGAGTCATGTTTTGCTCGCGGATTGGACCCCTTTTTCCACATCTTTTCACCTCCAATCACCTTCTAACCTTCTTTAAACCCAAATCCTAATCCCCCACTATAAACCCAAGCCTCCCTCAACACCATATCACTTTCCACACTTCTCAAACTATCTCAAAACTCTCTTAAGTGCAAGAATTCTTCAACTTTGGGCAGAATACTCCCAAGTGCAAAAGTGAGCTTTCACCTCACTTCTCTTCATTTTCATCATCTTTTCTTGATTCTTGTCACTTGGAACATGTCTAGGAATGTCCACAAGTTTACCATGGTAAATTAAGTTGGAACATCACCACATTTGAGGTCCAAAGTGAGATTAAATTCTGTTTTGTTAAACTTTCAAACTTACTTCAACTTTCACTTATCTTTCTTGGAAGAACTTATACCAAACCTTGTCCCTAGCTAATAGACATGTTGAGATGATTGGGTTAGGTGTTTTCCAGAAAGTATGAAGTCCAAACACCTCCTTTCTTTTATGCATAATGGTTCTAAGTAAGCTCTAGGATGAGAGAAACCAAACCAAGTCTCAAACCTTCAATGTTAAAAGATTTGAGTTATGGTAAAGGTGTGAACATTGGAACATCATTTTCACAACTCGGATTCCACCTACCTCGCTAGATTACTTAGTTATTTAGTTTACTATCACACTATTTAAGTCACCAAACAACTTCCAGGTAAACAAAGTGAACAAACTACACCCAAGTCTTCAAACACTATCCATGTTTGAAATGAACTCGTCTAGTTTAACTCACTTAGTTGTCTTGGTGAATTAGATGATTTCATTTTGTTCTTATTATTCATTCACGACAATCCGAATCATCCTTGAGATGATTTGTGTTTCGGTTAATCCATAAGGCTAATGGAGTTTAATCCTACCTTTACATGACATATTTGACTAACCTAACATTTGACAACTAATTAAATATACATACATATATTATACAAACCAAACCATAATATCAACCAAATCATGGTTAGATGTTATCAATTATGGTAGATATCATTTATGTTCTTGATTCCTCAAAATTAGATTCTAATGGATGACTTGATACCCATGAAAACACACTAAAACTTAGTGTCCAATTGAGTGTCTGGACGAGATGTATTTTTTCTTATATACATACTTTCTATTAACTAAAATCCCGAATTCAAATCCATCACCAATTCAACGAACTTACACACCTCCATTTTCCCAATTGTAGGATAACATTTGGTGCCCAAATTTTCAAGTCTCATCAACTCACGTTTGTGGGAACTTTGCAAAACTGTGAGTATATTCGAAACCCCTTTTACGCTTAATCACTTTTTGGGGTGTAATACGTATAAAATAAACAAACTCACATATGCACACAATCAAACTTATCAAATCACGCAATCCATGCTAGATATTCATTCATTCAACTACATGTCATTAACTTTGCTAGCCTACCTTAACATGTATAGCACTATAGGAGTAGCACACCGCCCATTTTCGTGGTCTATATAAGCATTCAATCAATACGGTCTTATTCATTGCGATGATAAGATTACGCTCGTGGAATCTTTGGTTTGACACTTAGGTTGTGCATGCTAGTATGCAATTTAACTTAGTATACGAATTGCCATGTTGTGTAAGTCCCGATATCGGATCTAACAGGTATCACAAACCTAACCAGAAGCGGAAATAATGATTAGGAAGAAGAACAATCTCTTGAATTTAAAAAAAACTTGCATACACTAGAAAATGTCTGATACAAGTTTTCAATTACAACTCCTAACCCTTAAACCTTGACCTAAGCCATACATTTATACTACTCAATAATCCCAATAGATACAACCCTAGGCCCACATGGCACTAGGAAGCCCAAAATCCCCTTAAAGCCCAAATGTAGCTCTAATGTGTAAACCTTTAGTAATATAAGCCCAACAATCTCCCCCTAGGTTTACAACATTGGGCCTTCTAGTCTTTAGATTGCGAATCCACTCCTAATCTTCCAGCAATAATACCCGCCACAGCAGCTATCCAGTCTTTTGCACATACTTCATATAACTCTGCTATTCGGATCTGGTGCAAAGCAAGAACCTGTAGGTCTTCATCGTGAAAGCTTACTAAATCAACCACATCATTCACCCTAAATGCCTTCTCCTTTGTCACAATAGCTACGTTACCAACCTTGGGATCATACCGCAAGAAATTAAAGTTCTTCAAAATTCCCCGTGGAAAGGTAGGAGCGACCGGTATAACAAGTTCCTTATCCGTTGGAGGCCACATTACCGACTTGAACCTTCTCCCTGTTCGGAATCACGCACTCCCTTTGCAGCTCGCAAGTATGGTTCGGCTGTCTTCGTCGTCTTGAACGCATTTTCACCTCTTGTTCCAATTTCTTGAAGAATCTCTAGCCTGGGCCACGTTCAGTTGTATCATCATCAGAATACGGAGCTTGTAATAAATCATTCAGAGCTATTTTCGTCCATGTTTCGAACTGAGATTCCTTAGAATAATAATCCCGAGTCCCATCCTGTCGAACAATGATCCACATTTTCTTGACATGATCGTACATCCAGCTTAACACCTTCGATTTATTCCTGACCTTGCTGTAGTAGCTTGAGCCAAGCTCCATCACATATCGTTCAGACTGGTTTTTCGGATCTTTCAACTAGAAGTTTTCATCAAGAGGATTGACATCAACGTTCTTCATCAACACTATCTGCTTCTTCTTTTGGGTCGCTGGACGCTTCTGACTTGCAGTATATTTCTTTCTTGGATCACGCAGATAGTCATCCAACCCAGCCTGTCGTTCTGAAGCCAACTGTTCAGCTGCTAACCTTTTGTCTCACTTTCCTCTGCTGCTCGTCGCTCAACTGCTCTATGTCTGTGTTCAATGTTAATTGGGTCGTCAGTAGGGTCAGAGAATTCCCTCCCAAACTTGTTCTCCAATTTTGCTTTCAAATCAAACACCATAGTCATCAGCATAGTGACATCTCCTTGCAGTTGATCTTTGATCTATTGTTTGATCTCTCACATCTAATCGTGTTTGCAACGAAGCGATCTGAGCATCCTTCAGTATAACCTCCTGCTCTAACACAACCACTCGCTTCTTCAAATCTACAACATCAACTTCCATATCTTCATCATCACTATCCAATCCACCAAACTCAAACGCATGCTTCTCCGATCTTCGCAGTAATCCGTAGCATCATCCTCAGCACTATCTACACCACTTCCACCTGCGCCAGACCCTTCAGCACCCATCGAACTTCCTCCAAAATCCATCATTGTAATACTGAGTCTGCCGGAATCGAAACAACTGTGGAATGTGTAGCAACGTGAGCTGTTGTTGGTTCAGATGAAATAGGAGTATCAACCATTAGAGTGTTTGTAATAGATGCAGCAACTGAAGATAAAACAATAGTAGAGATCACCAGAGTAGACTCTTCAGCAACACTAACAACACGAGCTTAAGATTGACTTGGTGGAACAGTAGGCTCTGTTCACCTTCTCTTGATCAATGGAACTTCGTCCTCTTCATCTTCTTCATCATCTTCAACCACACCTACCGGAGCATCAACAGAGGGAATTACCAGAGGAGGATCACCCTGTTTTTCCTGGATTTATTTCAAATGAGGAATTAGGGCTTCTAAGTTCTCCGAAGACAATTCTGGCAAGACTGGAGTTAAATTGGCATTGAACTCAGTAAGATCATCTAAGAAGGCTTGTTCTGCGTCAGTATCCTCATCTGTAACCAGATCTTCGACCTCGATCTCTTTCTCTTTGGCAGGCACGCCATGCTCTTCTGCAACAATGGCATTTACCTGTGTAGGAGCTGGGGCATCCTGTCCAATTACCTCAGCAATTATTCTTCATTGTGCTGAAAATAGTTGGTCCCATAGGCTTCATATTTTGCAAATTCGCATATGAAGCATCTTTTGCCAAGTCAGGAAATGGAGCATCTAGAATCAGCTGTACAAAACGTGGATACAATAGAAACATCCTCTTCTTGGACCGCTCTAAAATCTTCTTCATGTTTTCGAAGATATAACCAGAGAAGTTATACTTCCAGTCCATAATGAGAGCTACAATTGCAGAAGTCTGGGTTTGATTCGGCTGATCTAGGCCTCATTTGTTCTCCGAAATGCACTGCATAAACATATGTACTAATAATCGCCAATATGCAGGAAACATCTTCTTGAGTAATGGCGGATATGACCCTTCATAACTCATCTCCGCGAGTATCGGCAATACTTTCTCCTTCGCGTATACAGTCGGGTGACTTGTGGCATCAGCAATCTGCAAAACCTCTCTAATGCAAGCTTCATTTACGAAAATCTCCTTCCCTTGTATCTAAGAACTAATATAAGGTCTTCAATCAGCTCCTCTCTGGTGGAATCGAGCTCTCTTCCAAAATGAGTGCACTAGATCTCTGTATATCGTTTCTTATTCTTTTTTCAAATCACTTCTCATGGCAGATTCTGCAGAGGACACGAGTGGCTCAGCAGGGACATCCCTTTCTGAACTTTCAGAAGATGAGCTTGAAACATTACAAGTAGATGGAATCTCTAAATTTTGAAAAGTTTGAGAGTCCGATTCAGATTCAGTTTCAAGATTTGCATCTGAATCAGCAGAAAAAAATGCTCATCATCTGTCATTTCAGAATCAATCCCTTGTGCTTGGTTTGAAGAAGCTGAGTCGCCCGAATCGTCTAGAATTATGCCAACATCAATTTTCAAAGGGTCGGTTGGTTGAATTTCTCACTGTCAACCCTGGGATTAGCATCAACAGACAGAACCTCTGGAGAAGAACTTCCGGTCTCTTCAGTAGGAACTGATGAAACCGAATCATCTGTCGATGCTGTACCTATAGCAAAATTTATGTTTTCATCACAAGAGTTATCACAGTTATTAGTATCATTCAAAACATCAGCATTCGATGAAAAACCAGAATTAAAACTGTCTGTGTTATCAACACAACCAACACTGTCTGAGAATTTAAATTGTTCAGCAAGAAATTGATTTAAAATGTCAAAAGCGGGCTTATAAAATTCATAAACAGCAGCCAAATTGTCTGAATTTTCATTCAGACATTCCTCTTGGTCACCATCTGTAATATCCTCAACTAAAATTTCTTCTGCACATGAGGTAGACACATTACTATCGTTCACTAATTCAGTTTCAGTTTCAGAAGACTTTTCTCCTTTAGATTCTATGGAGGATGTTGCTGCCTCTGCCTCAGGCGTTATGTTCTCCAAATCATCTGTACTATAAGAAGGATGGTCACCAGATTCATCTGTACTTAGGTAGTAACGAAAACATCATCCCTCTTGAGTTCAGTTGGTTTAGAGAACTTTGGGTAATAGGGCTTCCATGGTTTAGAAAGATAATCTGAAGGTTTACCATAAACCATATTTTCTGCATTTTCTAGATCAGCCTCAGATTCAAGCATTCTTGTATAGTTATGATTATATAGTGGAGGAGCCCTATTATACCCAAGACCTTTTATGAAATTTTTCTGGTAATTAAGCTGTAGATCACACAAGTCCTTGACCAGCTTGTTGGAAGTTTCAAATTTTTTAATATTTATTTCATTTTCGTGAAACTTCCATGTCAAGGAATTTAGCTTGGCTAAGGCTGCTTGAAGTTCTACGTCCTTTTCAGCTAATTTTAGCTTATAGTCGTATACCCAACATTGTTGTTGGTTCAAGTCAAGCTTTAGCTGAGCTATATCTTGTTTTTAAGCTTCGACCTTTTCCATAAGAAGCTTGTTCTTATGTTTAAGGGAGATGGTCTATGATGCAGCTTGCTGGTATTTAGCTACAAGAGTTGAATTATGGGCGCGCATATGTGATAATTTAAAACGTCAACTATCAAAACAGAGAATTCGATTTATCGTTTCCGAAAGATCTGGTGTCTCGGTTGTCTGCACCATCATGCAGTGGTTGCTGCTCTTAGAAAGATTCAAAGTCTCCATCTGAGCTGCAACATCTGCCCAGTTGAATCCTTCGTGCTATTGTGCCACCAATGCTGTTGATTTCCCACCAGAGCTACTTGAGGGACTTGTAGTAGACTTTGAGGGAGAGACTGGCACCAGCTGTCTGTCACTGCGCTATATGTCTGCCACTCTGGATGACACATATCCAGATGGCGGCTTCTTGCACTACCTTGCAAAATGTCCTGGCTCATGACATCTGTAGCACCTGAGTTTATCTTTTGTGTGTCCAGTCTTCAGATTTGATAATGGTTGCGCCCATACTTCTTTTAAAACTTGTTGACACGAAAGGCAGCCATTGCAAGATTCCAGGACACATCAATCTTGTCCAGATCTTCCTCCATTATTTGATCTACTTCAGTTGGAAGAATGGATGGGGGAGTCAGATCATCTGCTAAAAAAACATTCAAGCTGTTGATCATAGAAGCAGCTATGGCCAATTTTTCTTCATTTTCCTTAGTGAGAAAAGCACAATTGGACACAGGTTGAGCAGGTGCCGGTGTTGGAGCAGTAGATTGAGGAATGCCACCTTGTTGAACTTCTTGAGGGATGGCAGGACTGAAAACCATGTTGGGATACTGAGCATGGTACTGTGTCTGAACTTGAGCAGCAGAAATCATAGTCGGAGTCTGAGACTGAAGACCATAAACGTACTGAGTTTTCTGTGGTGTGGCACGAGGACTGTAAACCACATTTGAGCTACCCGGTGTTTGAGAATTTCCTTGTAGAGGGCTATAGACCAGATTTTGCGACATCAATGCTGCATTTTGCCCTGTTATCCCGGCGGCCATCAAACTGCTCTCTTGATGATTTATGTCTCTCTGCTTATTATCGATCTCACACGATTTAATAGTGGCTATCAATTCTGTGAGAGTGACATCATTCAGGTTCTTCGTCTTCTTGATCATTCCAACATCCGCATCCCAACTCTTCGGCAGTGAATTTAACAACTGTTTGTTCATTGCACTATTGGTAAGAGTAATCTCAGTTGATATCATCTAGAAAACAAGCTTTACATATCTACGAATCTGGTTCTCAATGGTTTCCCGGTAAATGTGATTAAATGAGCTGAATTGTTGATTCAGCTGATTTACTCTGCTCACCTTCGTATCCGCATTCCCACCAAGAGATTTTGCAATTCAGTCCATACTTCTTTTGCGATCTTGCAATTTCTAACCGCAATAGAAATATCGGGTCCAAGCGCCATTGTCAATACAGCCGAGGCCTTTTCATCTTCCTCAATTATTTGAACATCTTCTGGAGTCCACAAGTGACTAGGCTTTGGAATCTTTGTGTCCGGATCTTGATCGGTACTGTAAACTATCATTCGCGGACCATTCATAATACACCTCCACACACCAGGCTCTTTTGCCTTGCAATATTGCTCGAATCTAAACTTCCACTCGTAATACTCATCTCCATACAACAGACGAGGCACTTTAGTTGAAGTGCCAATCACTTGATCTAATTCTTGATGGAGGGCCAGAGTCTGTGATTGCAGTGCATCCAAAGTGGCATTGGTTAAATCTTGTGCTGTCATGTAACCGTTCATCATGGTTAACTTATTAAAATTACCAAGTAAATTTAAATTCAGTTAATTTCAAGTTTTCTAATATGAATAGTGATCAGTCCGAAATCAGTCCGGAATAGTCAACTCTGAGATAGGCAAATCCGAATTCAGTCCGAGTTGGTCAAATCCGAGATCGACAAATCCGAGATGGATGAATTCGTGATGGATAAATCCGAGATGATTGATCCGGAATGATATTGATCCGAGATGAATAGTCCGAAACTGAAAAATCCGAAATGATGATCCGGAAAACTGTGTGTCCAAAATGAGAAATCCGAAATGATGTTGATCCGGAATAAAGAGAATCCGGAATGAAACTGGATCCGGAATGAAATCAGTCCGGGATTCAATCCTTATCCGAATGCAATAGTGGTCCGAATTCTAAGCAATAGTAATCCGACTTCCAAGCAACTGATAACCACCAATAGTATCTCGGATTCGGAAAAGTAGCAATCCGGATTGAACAACAGTCCGGGATCAATCCGAGATGGATGATCTCCTTCGTGTTCTTCAGGATCTTCAACAGTAAAAAATCCGAAATACGTAAAGCTTCTTCAAGTTCTTAGGAATCCGTAACAGTAGCAGATCCGAAATCTTCAAATCTTCTTTGAGTTCTTCGGAACAGTAGCGATTCTGATAAGAAACAACAATTTTTCGATTCTGAACAGTAATCCGAGTGAACAGCAGCAGTACCACTTCCGATCAGCTCTTTAATCAGCGATACCTGGAGCCTGTATTGAACAACAAGCTCTGATACCAATTGTAAGTTCCGATATCGGATGTAACAAGTATCAGAAACCTAATCAGTAGCGGAAATAATGATTAGGAAGAAGAACAATCTCTTGAATTCAAAACAACTTGCATACACTAGAAAAGTGTTTGATACAAGTTTTCAATTACAACTCTCTAACCCTTAAACCTTGACCTAAGACATACATTTATACTACTCAATAAGCCCAATAGATACAACCCTAGGCTCACAAGGCACTAGGAAGCCCAAAATCCCCTTAAAGCCAAATGTAGCTCTAATGTGTAAACCTTTAGTAATATAAGCCCAACATGTTGGATATGAGAACTTCTTATTATATGCTATGTAAGACCAAAATTGTATGCTCACCGACCTATTTATGTTAACGGATACTTTAATACATGTTGCAGGAAACTAGCTTGATGCACACGAATCTACTTAGGGTGGATAAGAAATGCACTAAATCTTTATGTTATGTATTTTTTTGTTTGTTTATGTTCAAGTTGCAAAATGTTGTATTTTGATTTCAAGACAATCTACTTCGGTTTAGTATGGAATGAAATATTGTTTACTTAAATTATTGCCACAAATATTATGTTATGAAGTCTCAAACAATCTCGTTTCGTTTCATTCCAATGTTTCTGCCATCAGTTAAGGTGTGACACATGAGAGACTAAATATCAACCCAAAGTTTCCACTACCGTAACCTTTTCATCAAAGTGAATAAGACCATAAAGATTGAATACCTAACAATGACCTAACAAATGGGGCGATGTGCTAACCCTATAGGGCTATACATGTTAAGGGAAACTTTTTAAAGTTAATGATAGAAAGCATGCATGTTGGGCAAATGATATTCAAAAGCCAAAACCTGATCAAGTGATCAATAAATAAATAGAAGCTTAAACCAGAATCTCCCTAAAGATAGTGAATCTTGAACACCAAAATCAGAGCATCTGTTGAAGACAAGCAAACATTTGATCAAAGCCTTGGAACCATTGTCGATGAAGACATAAGGTTTTTTGAAGCCTAAAGTCTGTTGAAGCATAGGTCTAATGAAGAAGACCAAACATCTATATGGCCAAATAGAAGTTTAGATCAAAGCAAAAGAGGATAGTCCAAACAAATGTTTCCCAATGTAACAGTACTTGTTTTGTATCAATGTTTAGCATAGTTAGATCAGATGTCAACATCTGTGGAATCTTTTCTATTAGGAATGTTAGATGTCACTATCAAGGTGATGTCAGCCAATCACAAACAGAGCTTTCTACTAAGTATAAATAGATGTCACTAGTTAAAGATCTATTTATCACTACATATCACCTTTTCTTTTTTGTATGAACAGTTAATGTTATAGTGATTAGTCTAAGGGGGAGTTTGTAGAATCAACTTTCTGTAAAACATTGAATCTTTCGATTAATGAAAAACAGTTGTTCATGATGACTTCTCGTTTGTAATTACTTATCTTTATTGCAATACAAAATTGTTTTGAGCTTAATTTTTAGTTTTTAACAAACCTTGTAAACTCAGACTTAACAATTAATATAAGAGCTTTCTTACGTTAAACTTGATTTCACAATCAGATTAACATACAAAGATCAGCTTAGTAAAAATTCAATATTGTTCGTTACTCAGAGTTGAAAAGTGAGGAACTCAAAAGTGTCTATCACATACTCTAGTTTTCTCTAAAAAGAACAAAAGAAAATGGCTCAAAATGATCCCCATAACACCGGATTCAGTAATAAACCCCCTATACTTGTCAGATCCGAATTCAACATATGGCAATGTAGGATGGGTCATATACTTGCTCAACAAAATATAGGGTGTTGGAAGTCTGTTGTATTCGGACCTCATATTCCAATGGTACCTAGTACCGAGAACCCAAATGTGTTTGCGACAAAGAAGCCAGAGAATTACTCAGAGTAGGATTATCAAAAATTCGAGCTGGATGCCAAAGCCTTTAGTATCATGGCTATGGCTTTGCCGAATAATATCTATGTTGGCCTGTTGCATTGTAACGGTGCCAAAGAGTTATGAGCTGCACTGAAAGAAAATTTTGGTGGAACGAAGGATGTTACCGAGAACACTCGAGAAGTCCTTAACCAGCAATAGAAACTTTCACTCATGTCAAGGGAGAAACCTGACTCGGCAATTTGAATGATTTTCATGTCTAAACATTGAATTAAAGTTGGTTAAGAAAGAATTTATTAAAACAACTTTATGTAACCAATTTTTAAGATCTTTATTTGAGAAATGGGACACTATTGCTATAGTGATGAACATCCCCAGGCTTCAAGAACATGAGCCTGACTCAGCTTCATGGAAAGCTCCTAACATTTGAAAGGGAGCTTGTCCAGAAAAAAAAAGCTCCAGGAGCTAAAAAAAGTGTCTAACGGTTATGTTTTCGAAAACACAACATTTCTAAGTCAGGGGGGATCATCTGCTGGAATGGGAATGATCAGAGTTTTGATCATTTTATAGATATATCAACTGGAATCAACTCTAATCAACATTCCACAAGTTATGCATTTACCGCAAACGATGATAGTCACGGTCCTTATAGTTTGTTGTTTGTACTTAATGATCTTAAGCACATAGACCCAATTGACCTAGTGGAAATGATATATATATTGCATGAAGTGGCACTACTAAGTCTAAGAGCAGATAATTTTTACAAAATGACCGGTAGGACATATCCAGGAATAAGTGGGGGAGGTCAAAATTAGGGTTGGATAAATCTGAAATCAGATGTTTCAACTGTAATAGATTAGGTCACTTTACAAGAGAGTGCAAGAGTCCATCAAAAAACTATGCACCATTGATCACATATTCTAATCAACAACCTCAATCTAATCTACAACAACAGTTTTATCCCCAAATACCCCTGGACCAAATGTGCAAAACACAACCCACTTTTGCACAAAACATGAATCATGTGCCAGTGCATTATGTTCAAGCACCACAAGTTCCTCAAGTTCAGTATGTTCATATGCCTATGGCATATGTTCAAGCACCACAAGTTGCTCATTCTCCTTCAGAGCCTAATCAACAAAGTTTTTTTTTTCTCAGGCTATTTTGATTGGAGCAACTTCCCAGAAAACCTAACTAATAATAATTTTGTTTTATTAGCAAATGATTGTGATGAACATGCAAATTTCTGTTTCATGGCATTTGAACATATCTCAAGTGAAGAAGGTCAAGTTCAAACAACTGATGTTGAAGGTATTGTTGTGAAAATTGCTGATAGCCCAGGTCAAACATCTGTTTGTGACCAGGAAACTGTAGAGATGATTGAAGATGACTATCCAACAAGTTCAACTGATTACAACAGTGTGGATCAAGTTCAAATGGATGCCTCTATGGTATCACCTCAAACTCTCAAAGAGTTGTGTTCTGACAAATGTATCATGGCATTTGCTGATAATAAAGAGGTAAATGAAAACCTAAAAGAAAAGGTTCAAATCAATGAAATAATTCTTGAAAAAATAAAAAGAGATTTCAAAACAAGAATTGCTGAAAAAGACCTTGAAATAAGCAGCCTCAGCATGAAGCAACTATAACCATTGATCAACTCCAAACAATGACAGAAAAATATCAAAATTGTAAAAAGGAGTTAGAATCCACACAAATCACCTGTGAAAGATAAGTTGAATCTTGTAATGGTTATGAGATGATTTTGGAAAAACACAAGAAAAAGCAATGTGAAGTTTGGTTTTGCATTTAGAAAATATGATCAAGAATAACTTACCAACACATCCATTAACTCAGAAATGGTTGAGATCATACAAACCACATCAAATGGTGAAAAAAACAAGATCACTAAACCTAGTGGCAAGAAAATCATTCTTGAAAAGCCACAAGGTTTCATTCAAGCCGAAAAACAAAAGTCTGAATTTAAACCAACTTGGTCAGATGAACATGATGCTCTTGAAAACTTCAAACCAATTGATTTCACTAACCCAAATGGTCTTGTTGGAATAGAACCCTACAAAAGAATAGATGATAGAAAGCCAAAATATACTACAACCACTGATCCTAACTATAATATAACATCTGCCCAAGTCAAGCTCTGCTGATGACTAAATGTCCAAGTATGCCATACCAAAACGTTGTTGAAGACAAAGCTTTGCTGAAGTCTAAAGCTAAAGGTCTGCCAAGGTAAAGCTCTGCTGAAGACCAACAGAGGATGTCTCATCAGTGTTTTAATATCAGTCTTTGTAATGTTTAGTTTATAGTAGTGGTTAGCTTAGCAGATGTTGTTAGTTTGTTATTTTTGTTAAGTGTCACTTTCATGCTGACATCATCATAAGATTATCAGTGGTTAGGATTGTAGTATAAATAGAACAGTGTCTGTACTGTTCTATTGGATCACTTTCATCAATTATCAATCTAACATATCTTCCTTACATTCTGTACGAACAAATTAGTGAACTTAGGTTGAGGGGGAGATTGCGAGTTATATGCAAGTAATTATAATTACGAAAGCATGATAGTGAAAACAATCTCTCAACTGTCATGAATTAAAGTTCATTATTCCGCGACAAGTTCATCTGATTTATCTTCTCTCATTTATCATTTTTAGAACTTTCATAAAAAGTTTCAAACTCAGATCCTAACAGGTCTTAAGCCACCCAAGATAAAAATCGTTCATACTACCAACTTTTAAACGTATGTTAAAACGTCTGTTGCTGGAAAGAGAGATAAGGGTAACATGAAAGATAAGACTCTAGATTAGTTGTGTGAGTTTTGTGGAAAAAAATCATTTGACAAAAGACTGTTTCAAGTTGAAAGCCTATGATATTAATAGAGGTAACAACATCTGTGAGTCAACATCCGAGTGCGTCATTTGTGGAAAAATCAATCATGTGACCCAACAGTGCTCATTTCTTAAATCACATGATATCAACAAAAATAGGTCAAGAGGAAAAATGAGTTTCAAAGTGGATGATGGCCCTATCAACAGGGATCCACAATCATTTCCCGAGAGAGTTGAGTCCAGCTAACCATTTGTCACACAAAGCTTGAACCAATACCCTGCACACATGGATGGCCAAGTATCTGTTTCACCACACAACACACTTCCAAGAGGCTATGTGCAACCACCATGCACCAGGGTACCTTATAGGTATGAAGAACCTGTGCACATGCCCCAGAAGCCTAGAGTCAATCGACACCCACATCGGTACAAATCACCTTATTGGGAATAGTCAACCAACAATTGGCCCAAGTGTGAATATACTTGTAGAGGGTCAGAAATAACTTTTTGAAATAGTATAAAAACTTCTTGTCACAAATGACCAATCCCAAAGAGCTGATGCAGTGGAAGAAAATACCAAATCCAAAGAAGAAAATGCTTTGGATCATCTGCAAGACTGACCTATTTTCCATTGTCTACAGCGAACATTTGTTGGCAATTTGAAAGTGCAAAGAGAGTTTATCCTTGCACATATCTCTATCTCAATAAAAAGAAAGAAAATGTACCAAAAAGGTTCTTGCAACATTAATATTTTGTTTTTAAAACAAGAGAATCAAAAATTGCAGTTTTAAAACCAAGAAAAGATTGTGAAAAAACACCAAAAACAAAACTCTTTTGAAATGAGTAAAACATCTGTTTCAGTGGTTCAAAACTCTCTCTTGAAATGGCCACGCTCCTTGCATCTAAAACAGGTAACCTTAGACTTATCAAAACCCAATTTCGTGTTTGGACCTCCCATGCAATTTCTGCCTGTAATCTCCATGAATCGTTGAGCTTGTCTAATTACGCTAGCCATACACCAGGGAATATCAATTAACTCCAGCTCCTCTTGATCATTCTTGTCGTATTCTTCCTTGGTCATGTTATAGTTACCAATTCTTCCCGTCAACCAGTCCTTCATATGATTCTAAGATTGAGGCTAGAAACACCATGTGTTCTTTTACATTCTCAGGTGACAAACCTTGAGTATTCTGGATGTTTACTGCAATATTACATTGCATGTATTCAGATGATCTCTCTGAATTCTGATAGTTTTGATTTTGAGATTGTTGAGTATTCTGTTGTGGTGTGATATTCGAACTTCCATACTTAAACATTTTTTTTACAAAATCACAACTTTCATGCGTATGTGCACTTTAAATGGATGAACAAGCTGCATAGAACACAAATTCCACATGAATGAGACTTTCTGAGCGTATGACCAACTTTCATGGATGAACACTTGTACGTATGACTCACTCCCATCGTATGAGCTTAACCATGTGTGTGACCCTTATGGGTATTAATCAAAACTGAGCGGATGAACCCTTTCAAGCGTATGTAACTCAACGGATGAGCACAACCATGCGTATGAGAGCTTAATTGTTCCAAATTGATGCGTATGAGCACTCAACCACGCGTGAGAAGCACATACGTGTAGAAATCCTTTCAAGCGTGTGAACATGTTTTTGTCCAACCTTTCAATGAATTTGACAAAATTTTGGCATCATCTTTCAAATGATTGATTAATAGTGATGATAAAATGTGTAGAAGAAGAATCAAGAGTTTTTCACCATGAAATCTATGATAAATGTAGAAAATAGGTAACAAAATATCCACTTTTAAGCATAATTTTCAATCCACAAGTGTATTAAAAGTAGATATCAACATCCCAAAGCTCTGATACCACTTGCAGGATCGTAGTTTTAGGTCTAAATTTGTCTGAAACACGAAAAGCTAGATTGTCCAATATCTAACGGATCATATCAAGTGCAGAATCCAAAATATAATCAAGTAATACACTTATTCCATTAATTCAAAGTTTCATTAAGCTTTGGATAGTAAATCTTTACAATCACATAAAGTTCTTCAAGCTCTCAAAGTGTCAAGTTATGTTTATGCACATGAGAGTGTTTATCTATAGGTACCTCACACGCATGTACCCTCATGCACACATATGTGACATGTTCATACACGCATATGAGAATCCTTACCAAACAAAATCAATTTAACACATAAGAAACCCTGATTTACTGCCCTATACATTATATCTAGAATCAATTAAGACGTAGGCATTAGACATTATGCTTCTACACTTGTTGGGGAAGACAACATCATGCTGAGCTTGTTTAGAACTAAATATGAATATATTCCATCACAAAAATAGTTTTAGTCCAGTGGTTGTTGGTTATTTGCGTAAAAAGCTGAGACAGCTGAGGTCATGGGTTTGACCCTACCCCCCATTGTTTTTCGATGTCTTTTTTACTTAAATACAATGGTGTTCTTAGCTAATTGCTTTAATCAAATCATAGAGTAGATAAGTCACTAGAAGCAGGGCAGTCAAGTGGTGAAGATCTGGGATGTTTATCCGGAGGTAGCAGGTTCGATACCCGGCCTCCTGGTTTGGTTTTCCGGTCCCTTTTGTATTATCATCATAAATTCAATATATTTATTTAAAAGCTATTATTATTTAAATTTTAATACCTGTTTGTGTTTACTTAGCATTTTTTGCTATTTTATAAAACTAACATTAATATTCATTAAATAAATTATGTATATATATATATATGTGTGTGTGTGTATCAATAAAATAAAATAAAATTAAACCTAATATAAATTATATATATATATGTATATATAAGCTCAAGTCTAATCTGATTAACCTAGTCCAAAACCCACGGAATTCATTTTAGATTAGATAACATTAATAAGATTTACTTTTCAATTTGCTGTTTCATTAAAACTATAACAGTTACAATCCTGGAAATAGCTTGTCAAGGCTTCGCCATATCGTTCGCAAAACCAATTATAGACTCAAAGAACGCGCACACACCTATATATAGACGTTTCCCTTCATGCGAACTTGAAGTCACTACCTTCGTACGAACATAGCTAGCCTACCTTCGTACGAAGTAAACTAAGCTATCTTCGTACGAACTTGACAAACCCTCCTTCGTACGAAGTTAAACATTGCAAACACAAAATCTAACATTTTGGCCTATTAAGACACCGACCTGAATGGTAGACGCAGGTATCAGACATATGTATCAACAAACTCCCCCTTGGATGTTGTCGCAGTCTCGATCAATATTCAGTCTTCAGAAACTTAATAACATTAAACTTTAGCGCCCGAAGAAATTCTTTCTTGGCTTCCGTCTTTCTTCGCTAAGAATAGGCGTTTGGTCTGTTGAGGAGCCCACTTCGAAAACCGAAATTTTTGAATAGATGCTTTCTTCATAGTTTTAGCAATTCTTTCTTCCTTTTTCATTTCCTTTCGAAACTCCTTTCCTTCCAACTTTCTCCACTTTGATTTCCACATCTTTCCAGAATTTATACCATGTGCATAGTAGATATTGATGACGCCTTTATACTGCATCGCTTGCACTTTCTCCTTCGCTTCATAACAGATCTTGTTATAGAATAAACATTCAATATCCTTCTGAGAACAATTCACTAACCACATTGGATCTAAAATCCGTATGGCTCTCCACAATCCATCTGTATTCAAAACAATCACACTTCACTAGTTTCAATATCATACTGCCCCACGACTTAAATTCTTCGTGAAAATCTTGTTCAATCTTCATCAACGGCATATTTTCATTGCACGTGGTTGTTTCCCAATCAACGTCACATCTTTCTCATTCGTAACTGGATCAATCTTCGTTATCTTCTTTGGATAATGTGGCTTCCAGTTTAGAAAGCCATGTGTAGCCACAAATCTTATCACATTCCACAATCTCTGATCATTCCACTTCATCTGGTAATTAATGCACTTAGTTTGACACAACTCTTCGACATCCGACCATGGTAGTGTTTGTATATCAGGTAAGTATCGGAAGTATTTAACTCCGAACTCTCTATTGATTGCATAGACATTCAACTCTGGTAGCCAACCCCAACTCCGAATATCTCCTAACGATCTTGATCTCTCATGAAAAACGCTAACGGTCATCGGAATTTTCTTTCTTTTGGCAGTTCTCACGTCTTCCTGGCTTCCATAATTTCTTCTTTACCTAGTCGCCTTAGAAGATTACCATCTTTCACAGTTTCTTCAACTTTTCTTTTCAGCAAATCATTTGTTTTTCGCTAAACATCTCCTGAAATGTTGGGAAGTCATCTGTTCCTTCACTAGAATATTTTACTATTTCATCCTCAAAATAATCCTCCATGACAACATTATCATAATTCTCAGCATCCTCAACATATATGTAAACATAATCATCAGGCTTTTCAGTACAGATGTTGCTTAGCTCTTCCTCAAAGTCAAACAAAAACGAACTTTCATCTACACCCATCATATGAGCAATATCTTCCTTAGTATATTTATGGACAAACTCACCCTCTTCAACCCCATGCTCCAGATAGATCGTGTTCTGTTGAATTGCAGGAACAACTGTTAGTGGAGTAACGTTTGTGAAGATTCCTGAATTCTCTTCATTGTTCACAGAATTCTTCTTCTCCCCCTCTCTTTGAGAATCATCTTCCTGATTGGCATCGTCATTTAGGAAATCATCATAGTTGAATGAATCTGTAATCTTGGCTTTATAAATCACCAACCCTGTACCACCTTGCGTGTTGTCATCATCGTCACCCTTATCATCATCATCATCATCATTATCATCATTACCATCGACATCCACTTCCTCATCATCCTCTTTCTCATCCTCCTCAGTCTCTTTCTTAACCTCTTTCTGCGACCTTTTCTTTCTTTCTTTCAATAGGATACGGAATGTTAATAATGTCACCGATAAGAACATAGTTAACCAAAGGTTCTGGTTCTTTTTTTTGGCTGAGGTGTAACAATTGGAGCATCATCTATGCAGAAGCAGCTTCAGTTTCAGCCTTTTTTGCCCTTTCACCAGCCCTTTGTTTAGCCTCTTCAATTTCAATCAGATCAGATTGCCTCAAAATCTATACCCAACTTTTTCTGCAACACTTTCTGAAACATATCAAGCTTTTTATCTTTTCTCAATCTTTCAGCTTCTAACTCTTCTGTCACTCTTTGTAATCTTTCATTATCTGAGATAAGGCTTGCAATAACAGCTTCCATATGTTTTCGATCGTTTTCCAAAAAGAATAACTTTTTTCTCCAAATCTCCTATCTTTTTTTCATTCTGATTGTCGAGAAAATCAAGATCTATTGCAACCATTGATGAAATATTTGGGAATTGGAAATCATCACCAAAAATATGTTCAACTTCTCTGAAAGCAGGACCTATAGAATGAGATTGTCATCACTGTGAGGATTGTGGTGTGGATTGTGGTTGTCTTGGTTGTAATGGTTGTTTTGGTGGTGATGGTGTTTGTAGTATATGTGGTGATGGACGTTGTTGTACTTGTGGTGATGGAGGTGTTTGTATTGAATCACATTCTCAACCTCTACTTCAACATGTGTAGTCTCTTTTTCTTTAACCACTGAACCAGCCCTAGCGGTTGTTGACTTTAAGTACTTTCTTTTAGAATTCTTTGCAGCAGGAGACCCAATTTTCTTTGTTGCAATATTAGTTGCTTTGCTTTTAACTCTCTTGATCTTCTTTTGTGGCACATATGGCTCATCATCGTCTCCCGTTGCCTTTTTCTTTCTTTTAGCCGCTTTCTAATCAGCCATTTCTCTATGATCATGTAATGCTCTTTAAGTAAATGGATTATCAGGATCACTTTCATTCTCTTCACTATCTGCATCATTTCCACCCTTTCATGAAACACTTCATTTTCAACATTTTCTGTTTTAGCTTCGACATTCTCTTCAACATGTTCCTCTTCATCAGAATCTTCATCAACCAACAAAGTAGCAGCCTTCTTTGATGCTCTTTTTAGGCGTCTGCTTCTTTTTCTTATCATCTTTCACATATAATTGCTTCTTTTAGGTACATATTCTGCCAAGCAAGCCTCTTCATCTTTCTCTGAGTTGCTTTTATACTTTCTCCACTTATCTGTTGGTGGTGCAATATAATTTTCATCTTTCATGGCTCTAAAAAACTTCTTGCCAGCAGGAACTATCTTTTGTTATAGATATTGATTCAAATGAATTAAGGAGAGATTCATCATATGTTCAAGCACTAATTCATCCAAAACAATGCCCTAAAAGTGTTGGTAGAAAGTGCTGAATGCACTAAATGCGGTGACACTAACAGTGTCGGAAAACCCGCTGAAACGAATCCGAACAGGAAATGACGGCATGTTAATGCCATACCTAAGTCCATAGACAAGTGAAAACACATATTTGGGAACAACTATTACAATAATACATAACTTTCCGGTATAGCGCCTAAATTGCAAAATTGTCCGTTTCGACCAAAAAAGCGACAAATAGCGATTTGTCCGCAAGACTAATTCGGAGGATTCCGGATGCCAAGATAAGAATAAAACAATGCTAAACATCCTAAAATAATGTGAGAATACAAAAATGTACATAACACATCATTTCCGGTCATTTGGAAAATAGTACACAATTCGACCGGAAAGCGGCCGATCGTCGAAACGACGAATATTTTAGTGGCCGAAGCCTCATCCGAGCGTCTAGTGAACTAGTTAAGCATTATTTGGAACTCAGAATCCATTCAACTAACATGAGGTCACGGAAACACAACTTCCGGAAAAGTTTGACGGCGGATCATAAAAGTGCCGATATCGATCGAACGGTCGAACGGAAGACATATCGGCAACCCTAATTCATCATGTATTCATCTAGCGAACTAGTCGTGAATATTTTTGGACCGGAAATGCACTAATTTAACACCATATTAGTTGTGGTAATCGAAATCAAACGTTTCCGGTAATAAATATATAGTTCCGTTTATTAGCGAATACTTCAACGATGAACGATCTAGCGACATATCCGTCATCCGAAACTTATTTTGGAAGATCATATGGATTAAATGCCATATAATTACACCCTAAACACAAGTTATATGCTTAAGATGCTAGAAGATTAACCCTAATTCTTAATTTAATTACCAAAATATCTCATAATATAAAAATAAACTTACACTTTACCCCCCTCTAAATTGACCATCACAAGGTGGGTCCCACCCCCTTGATTTTGTTTGAAAAATTGAGATTCTAAGTATGGATCTTGATAGTTGATGGACTTGTTAAATGATGGATATATGTGAGATCATGATCTAAGATTTCTCATTTTCTTCTTCCAAAAAGTAGCAACACTTTTATTCTTTCTTTTCCCCCTATCCCACGGCCACATACCACCACCATATCACCACCAATAAGCCACCACAAACCACCACTTTTCATATACTTTGAAGCTTAATCAAGACCCTTAAGGAAGCTTGCATGGATGGAGCTTATTAGGGCCTTCTAAGGAGCTTATTTTCTTCCATAATCTTCAAGAATCTTGTGCACCCATTGTAAGCTAATCTCCTCCATAATCTAACTTATTTTCATGCTTAGATTATTAGTGTACAAGTTGATCATCTTGAAAATCAAGAAAAGATACATCAAAAACCCTAAAATACAATATAATATTAACAATAAATATTGATTATTTTGTGTTGATTACATGCTTATATGATTGTTAGAATGTATATTGAAGTTGTTTATGTTGATATTATGAGATAAAAGTAAGATGATCTTGTATGATTTAGTATAAAAATAAGGATTTAAACATGATAGGGTTTAAATCTAACCAAGATCATCACTTACATCATCCATGTAAAATGCTACAACTTAAATATAATTTTTATACATAAGAATGAATTTTATTAGAAATAAACATATGTATTTATGTTGTAATCACATCAAAATGTGTAGTAATCAAAGAGTTACATGCATGAACTTATTTACATAACACTAAAAACCCTCTTGATTTACTAGTGTTTTTAACAACAAAAGTCATGGATGATGATATGTAAATTATGCTAAATAAATATTAGATGATTTGTTTATGATGATTATGAGTTTAAACAGGTTTTAAATACGTTTTTAAAACGTGGAAAACGTCATAGTTTAGGGGAAACTATGGCGAAATTTTCTAAAAATCTAATCGCGATTAAAGCATGATTAGGGGGTGATTAGTGGGACTAAACGTGATTAGTAACTTAAAACGTCATTAAGTGGACTTTAGTGACAAAGGTTATTTCTAAATAACCAAGTGTTTAAAATAAAGTCACAAATATATATTACAAGAAAAATAAATACTTTTACAAATATATATGTTCTTGTAAGGAAAATAATACAAAGTGTTGTATGTATATTGTGCTAATAAATAATATGTATACATGTGTGTTTTGTATATGTATGTATTAGAAACTTAGGGTATTCACAATAAAAATACCCCACCATATACAAAATACAAACACTTGAAATAACACACCAAGCATTGGTAACATGATAAATATATTTTGTTAAGCGTCGAAACAATAAATCAGACAATTGAAACAAGGCGAACAATAGGCGGACATTCAAGATTACACTTTCACGTCGACGACAACGAACGGTTCTCGACGAAAACAAACATGTAATAAACAACGCCGACAACGAGTCTACATTTGACGTTTAACTTGTTTATATATTATCGAAATGAAAAATCCGGAAAGTTAAGTATATAAAAAGTTAGAAAAATTATAAGTAAACACTTATAATAAAAATGGGCTTACATATATATACATTTGGGCTAGGCCTAAAATTATGAAAATAATGTGTTAGGCCCAAATTCCATAATGTTATGGAGGTGGCCCAAAACAATATAAAAAGACATGGGCTAGGCCCAAGGATACAAAAATACATGGGCTAGGCCTAAGGATACAAAAATACATGGGCTAGGCCCAAGGATATAAGTTTACATGGGCTAGGCCCAAAGATAAAAAAAGACATGGGCTAGGCACAAGGACAAAAAGACATGGGCTAGGCCCAAAGCAAAAAGACATGGGCTAGGCCTAATGATAAGAAAACATGGGCTAGGCCCAAAGTCAAAAATTACATGGGCTAGGCCCGGTGACAAGAAAACATGGGCTAGACTCAAAGTAAAAAATTACATGGGCTAGGCCCAATGACATGTGAAAGGCAAGGCCCAGTTCACACATTGTTTGAAAACAATAATATATATATTTTTTAAGAAAAATATATAACAATATTCATCGAACAAACAAACTACCAACACTATAATAACATTCTAAGTTGTTCAATCATAACAAGTAAATAAATAACAAGGATTCAATATGAACAACGTGTACAAGGTCCATTGAGACCTAGGTGTCTAATGAAACCAATACGCATGTAGGTTACCTACATTGCAGACACCGAGAGTTAGACTGTACGACTGGAACGCAAAAACTGTGAGTTCATGTCCCTCCTTTCACTTATTTCAAGTTTTGTTTTAAACTATCGAGGGGAAATACATGTCATGTCAAAACAGTATGTTAGCTATGAGTTAGCAGATAACAGATCACTGTGCGTAAGTAGGAAATAACAGTAGTAACCATTAATCACTTAGTGACCAGGGTGCAAAAGAGGTAGATCTATTGAGTTTGAGACCCGCTCCACTCCTGGTTGGTATACCCATTGGAGTGCTTTTGTGATCCCAACATGTCAAAGAAGTCTCGGTTTGGTTACTTACTTATGGCACTAGTATGTCAGGGTGCTCGCGACACACTGATAGATCCTAGATTAACTCATTGATGCTAATAGCATACTTGGATTTCAATACAGGTTTTCAAAGATGACATTTGGATATGAAAACAATAAACTACATGAATTCGCCAACTTTATGTTGACTTTTTAAAATTACATGTGTTTCAGGACGCAGGACTTGAGCTGGTGATGCGACCCGGGTTTGGGAACTGCCAAGACCATAATGCATTATCTTTTGGAGGGTTTGCCTTTTATATCCCAACTTCGTTTAGGTATATAGAGGTCAAAGCCTCAGCATGAAATTGTGATGAAAACACTATCCTATTTTGGAAAAATGCCTTTTAAACTATGTTTGTACGGGTAATCTGAAACTGATAACAATGTGACTTTACTTTTGATGATTGGAAATATGAAGTGAAACTTATGATTGGCATGCATCGTTGTTAATTTATAATGTTTACTATATTGGATGCAATGATTACCTAGTAGTCACACACTTGCGCTTCCGCTACGACCAGGGTGTGACAGGCTGGTATCAGAGCTCCGATTGTAGTGAACCGGGGAAAAACTTTATTAAAAGTTTGGTCTACAATTACCAGGGGCTCACACATGAAAACAAGGTTTAAAACATGATAGAAATGTTTTGGAATTAAAACAAAATAACAAAAAGGTTTTCATTGTGTCACTATAACACAAGGATCTATCACACGAGCTCAACTATAAGTAATGAGCAAAGTCAATACATAATTAGTCAGTGATGGATAGACACAAAACAGTAAGATTGCATAGAATACAAAAGAGAACAGGCTTTGCATGAGAAATGGTGATTAAATTAAAAATATATCATAAGTTACCGACATGTATATATATGTATAGTACGGATTATTTGCCAGGACTATGGCTTCAGCATCGAGTTATGAGGAAGACCCAGAGGAGTATATATCCGATGATGGATTAGATCCCGCGGCTGAGGCCCAACCTTCTGGGGATGGAGCCGAAGATGGAGACGATGGGGACTTCCAACCACTAGCATTGATCGATCCTATGGAGGTAGATGCGCCTCCAGCAGACGATGTATTGGCCGTTCCTCAGCCACCGCATGACATCATAGTGTATGGTCACCCGTAGGGTGAACACGCTATTGTGCATCTGGCCGTGCCCCTTGCTGTGGTCCCTCCCGTGATTTATTTGGATGATGACGACGACGAGATACCAGTGTTCCACGTGGAGCACATGGAGGACGACCTGGGAGATGGCAAGGTCTTCGACGAGATCGCTATACTCGAGATCCCACCCCCCACATATTCCAGTCGTGGACATCTCGACATCTACTGATGCTGCTCCAAGTGAGCATGAGGCGGACGATGCTTCATCCGCCGTCCCAGGCACCCCTGCATCCATGTATTCACCCCCTTGTGGCCTCACCGGCTCGCGTCAGTCCGTTCCCTGTCAGAGTCCCGACCCCTGGACCCATTAATGATACAGGACCTGCCCGTTACTACTCTCTGAGCGGCACTCCACGTGCCCCCGAGCAGCCACCACCCTACTTTTCTGAGAGGTCCACGTATCAACCTGTTTTCAACCCATCTGCAGCCGGACCTTCTCATATGCCAGGACCTTCATTCTCTGATAGAGTACCACCCATGTATGACCCATGACACACACCTCCTCCAGCAGGTATGTTCACCCCTACAGCTCCACCAGGCATGAACCCTTCAGACCCTTATCATCCCTCACACTTTCCTCCGATCCCTGTGGAGGAAAGGGTGACTTCACATAACCTTCAGCTCTCTCTGATCTTTCGTAGGATTTGGAAGATAGAGTCGCAGCGTACTGCTCATGCCACTACCAGAGTAACACCCCCACCACTGTCATCACCGATACCACCCCCACCATCATACCCACCTCCATCACCACCATCACTACCCCTGTCACCACCACCGACTCCACCTTTCTACTGCCCATTACATCACTCGTCATGCCCGTCTAAGGCACGAGTGCAGGAGCTAGAGCAGTTTCAGACGGATCCTACTAGGAGTATTTCTAGCCTCAAGGAGGAGATGGCATACTATCACAGCATGTTCCCACGATCGCCATTTCCACCACCCCCTCCACCCCAGTAGCATGTTTGTATATATCTTTTGGGATCAGCTGTACTTTTGTTGTTTTGGCTCATGAAGACTCAACCCTGAAGATCCCAGCTTTTGGAAGACAACTTATTGACGTGAAGAAGCAATGTAGTAGAAAATTGTACTTTTGTAATGTAAAAACTTGTATTGACTAGGGTTGTGTACCCCTAAGTCCTTTTTGGCTCTTCGCGAACAAACTGTAACAAGTTGTCATCGTATAAAAGTGTGTTTTCTTTATGTTACATTGTATTTCTTTTATGTTATGGTTGATTATGTCATGATGTGGTGATTTTATGATTGATGCAGTGCACCGTGGTGATATTATGATTTATGCTTTATGATGTGGCGAGCTATGTGCGTGATGACGATGGGTGTGCGTATGGCATTTGCATATGTTCGTTTATTTATTTATCATGTTCCGATGTGCTGTTGCACACATATATAAAAAAATAATAATAAAAATATATACTAATAAATAAATAAATGAATAAATGGTGATAATAACATGAAAGTATTAATTCGACTAATTGTGAGCGACATATTGTGTTAGAAGACAATGTCGCCCCGTAAAAGAAGTTCAAACAACAACACCCTACCCACCACACAAGAGGAGCTGAACGAACGCATCTCCCAAGCCATTGCACAATACGAGGCAAACCGCTCTGAGCATAGCGGCGGTACAGGAGGTTCAACAGGAGTACAACCTCCCACTAGTAATACCCGGTTTCTCATAACCACAACACACTCTCATCCATCTTATTCGTGCTACTTAATCATGCTTAAATGGTGTATCCAGTGATTTCAGGTTGCACATATAAGCAGTTTCTTGACTGTAAACCTCTGAACTTCGATGGTACCAGATGCGCTGTAACCTTCGTACGCTGGACTGAGCAGACAGACTCAGTCATCCGAATGAGTAAGTGCCCGACTGAATTAAGAGTCACCTATGTTACCAGACTCTTTGTGTATGGAGCTCTATCATGGTGGAACCTTCAGGTCCAAACCAAGGGCGATGATGCTACATATGCCCTGACCTGGGAGGAACTAAAGGAGATGATGAAGAAGAAATATTGTTCCAGATCGGAAATTCAAAAGTTGGAGACAGAATTCTGGAATCTGAAAATGGTCGGTTCAGACGTTTATGGGTATACATAGCGATTCCATGATTTATCCCGAGTGGTGCCGTACCTAGTGGAACTGGAATTTAAACGTATTGAGAGGTACGTTTGGGGACTTGCCCCCGAAATTCTGAGTTTGGTTACCTCTTCAAAACCAACAGAGATTGGGGAAGCTATTGAGCTAGCTGTCAGTCTGACCAAAGAGGCTGTGCGTCAGGGAAGGTTGCCTAAGAATGGTGGAAACAAGAAAGAACCTACTAAGGAGGCCACTTATTCCAACAAACGGAAATTTTCTCATTTCAAGAAGGGTTCTCGTGGTAACTACAACACCAACAAGAGACAAGCCGTGAGGGAAGTTAAGGAAACCAAAGCATATGTTACCACAACCACGAACACTGCGGTTAGGAAAGCTTATACTGGGACGCCCCGAAATGTCCCAAATGTCCTTTCCACCACCATGCGTAATGTCGAGGCCCAAGTGTGGAAAATGTGGAAAAATTGGACATCGCACCGATGTGTGCCGAGACAACACTGGAGATCAAGTTGCTACGGTTGCGGAGACGAAGGACGTTTCAAGAAAGACTGTCCTAAAGCGAATCAAGCACGGGAAGAGCGTTTGTAATTGGAGCTAAGGATGCCCCTCAGGATCCAAACGTGGTCACCGGTACGTTTCCTATCAATGATCACTTTGCATCTATTATTTTTGATACCAGGGCAGATTTAAGCTTTATTTCTAAAGAGTTTAGAGATATACTTGGGGTTAAGTCGAGTAAACTAGATGTTCCCTACTCGATTGAGCTAGTTAACGGAATATTAGTAGAGTCAAAAGAAATAATAAAGAGATGTACGTTAGAGTTGGGTGAACGAAAGTTTGATATAGATCTATTACCAGTCCAACTGGGTAGTTTTGATATTGTCATTGGAATGGATTGGCTATCCAATAATCGAGCCGAGGTTATATGTCATGAGAAGATCATTCGCATCCCCTTACCCAACGAAGTGTTGATTCACGGGGAGAAGCATGACACACCTCTTCGAATCATAAATTGCATTAGGCACATAAATGTTTAAGGAAAGGATGCATCGCTTTTCTTGCCCACGTGGTGGACAAGAAGGCAGAGGAACGCAAGATTGAGGGCATACCAGTAGTGAGGGAATACCTTGAGGGCTTTCCGGAAGACTTGCCGGGACTACCCCCACCGTGACAAGTCGAATTCCGTATCGACTTAGTGCTAGGAGCTGCACCTGGGCAAAAGCTCCATACCGTCTAGCGCCCTCGGAAATGCAGGAACTATCCACGCAGCTACAAGAGTTGCTCGACAAAGGTTTCATAAGACCGAGTTTCTCGCCTTGGGGAGCTCCAGTGCTGTTCGTAAAGAAGAAGGACGGAACTTTTTGCATGTGCATCGACTACTGGGAGTTAAACAAGTTAACTATCAAAAACCGGTACCCATTACCGCGGATCGATGATCTATTCGATCAGCTACAAGGATCGAGTTTTTATTCAAAGATTGATTTGAGATCCGGTAATCATCAATTGAGAATCCAAGAGGAAAGGATTCCTAAGACAGCGTTTCGGACTCGTTACGGTCATTATGAGTTCCTTGTTATGCCCTTTGGCCTAACAAACGCCCCTGCAGTATTCATGGATTTGATGAACCGAGTGTGTAAGCCATACCTTGATAAATTCATGATCGTATTCATAGATGATATACTGATATACTCACGCACCGAGAAAGAACACGAACAACACCTGAGAACCATTTTGGAATTGCTGAAGAAAGAACAGTTATATGCCAAGTTCTCGAAATGGGAATTTTGGATTCGCGAGGTGCAATTTCTTGGCCATGTGGTAAATGAGAACGGAATCCATGTCAACCCTTCGAAGATCAAGGCAATAAAGAACTGGACCACGCCAAGAACTCCCACAGAAATACGACAATTCCTAGGATTGGCGGGATATTACAGGAGATTTATTGAAAACTTCTCCAAGTTTGCACAACCGTTAACCTCGCTAACCCAGAAGGATAAAAAGTTTGATTGGGGAGAAAAGCAAGAATCAGCATTCCAGGTATTGAAGGAAAAGTTATGCAAGGCACCAATACTATACCTCCCGGACAGTACCGACGACTTTGTGGTGTACTGTGATGCATCACATCAAGGTTTAGGTTGTGTGTTAATGCAGCGAGAAAAAGTCATAGCGTAAGCGTCACGACAGTTGAAAGTTCATGAGAGGAATTATACCACGCATGCTAGGTGCCGTGGTATTTGCCTTGAAGATCTGGCGTCATTATTTATATGGCACTAAGTGTACCATATTCACTGATCATAAAAGTCTTCAACATATATTCAACCAAAAAGAACTTAATATGCGCCAACGACGTTGGGTGGAACTGTTGAATGATTATGACTGTGAGATTAAGTATCACCCGGGTAAAGGAAATGTCATAGCAGATGCCTTGAGTAGAAAGGAACGAGTTAAAACATTACGGAGCTTTGGAGATGACAATCCAGACAAACTTCACAACTCGAGTGCGTGAAGCACAGCAAGAAGCATTGAATCCGGAAAACATTCAAGCTGAGTCATTAAAGGGAATGGAAAAGCAATTGGAACCGAACAAGGATGGAACTTTATATTTCATGGGAAGGATTTGGATTCCTTATTATGGTGAGTTACGAGACTTGATGCTGGATGAAGCACACAAGTCCAAGTATTCGATACACCCAGGATAGGACAAAATGTACCAGGATCTGAGAGAATATTATTGGTGGCCTAATCTCAAAGGAGATATTGCGACCTATGTTGGGAGATGCCTAACTTGTGCGAAGGTCAAGGCCGAATACCAGAAGCCATCCGGATTATTACAACAACCAGAGATTCCGGTTTGGAAGTGGGAGCAGATATCAATGGATTTCATTACAAAGTTACCACGGACCTCTCGAGGTCATGACATGATCTGGGTTATCATCGACCGGCTAACCAAATCAGCTCACTTCCTACCCATCCGCGAGAAAGACAGTACGGAGAAACTAGCGGAACTGTATCTGAAGGATATTGTGGCACGTCATGGTGTGCCAATCTCGATAATCTCTGATAGAGATGGTCACTTTGTGTCACGTATCTGGCAATCATCTCAAAATTCATTTGGTTCTCACTTAGATTTAAGCACAGCCTTTCACCCGCAGACCGATGGTCAGAGCGAGCGAACCATTCAAACATTAGAAGACATGCTTCGGCCCTCTGTGATGGATTTAGGCGGAAACTGGGATACTCATTTACTGTTGGTAGAGTTTTCCTATAATAACAGTTATCACACCAGTATAAAGGCCGCGCCATTCGAAGCACTATATGGACGAAAGTGCCGATCACCGCTATGTTGGGCGAAAGTCGGTGACAGACAACTCATTGGTCCCGAACTGGTGCAAGAGACCAGATACAAGATATTTAAAATACATGAGCGTATTAAAGCAGCCCGAGATAGACAAAAGAGCTACGCGGATCGAAGATGCAAACCATTATCCTTTGAGGTGGGAGACAAAGTATTGTTAAAAGTCTCACCTAGGAAAGGCGTAGCTAGGTTCGGGAAGCGCGGGAAGCTCAACCCGAGATATATTGGACCTTTCGAAATTCTGGCAAAGATTGGTACTGTGGCTTACAAGTTAAAATTGCCAGAGGAACTCAGTAATGTACATGACACCTTCCATGTGTCTAATCTAAAGAAAAGTCCAACAAATGACACCGTTATTATTCCAGCAGATGAAATTCATGTTGATGACAAATTACAATTCACCAAAGAACCAGTTGAAGTCTTGGACCAGAAGGTCCAAAAGACAAGAAGAAGCCAAATCAAACTGGTGAAGGTTTGCTGGAATTCGCGTCACGGTCCCGAGTATACGTGGGAGCGTGAAGATCAAATCAAGTCAAAATACCCCCACCTGTTTGAGAAGACTCCTCCAGTGTATGCCTCAAGCTGAATATCGGGACGAAATTCTTTTTAACAGGGGGAGTATGTGACAACTGGCAAATAACTGGAAATTCCGTACAATGTAATCACTAATTTAGTATTATAATCTCATGCATGATTATCGTAATTTAAATTCAAAACTGAGTCGTACGTTATTAGGGCAAGTAAATCTGATCATAACATATACTGGTTTCTGTTACGACAAGAAACAGACCAAAACAACGCCCTAAAAGTGTTGGTAGAAAGTGCTGAATGCACTAAATGCGGTGACACTAACCGTGTCGGAAAACCCGCTAAAACGAATCCGAACAGGAAATGACAGCATGTTAATGCCATACCTGAGTCCATAGACAAGGGAAAACACATATTTGGGAACAACTATTACAATAATACATAACTTTCCGGTATAGCGCTTAAATTGCAAAATTGTCCGTTTCGACCAAAAATGCGACAAATAGCGATTTGTCCGCAAGACTAATTCGGAGGATTCCGGATGCCAAGATAAGAATAAAACAATGCTAAACATCTAAAATAATGTGAGAATAGCAAAAATGCACATAACACGTCGTTTCCGGTCATTCGGAAAACAGCGCACAATTCGACCAGAAAGCGGCCGATCGTCGAAACGACGAATATTTTAGTGGCCGATAGCCTCATCCGAGCGTCTAGTGAACTAGTTAAGCATTATTTGGAACTCAGAATCCATTCAACTAAATGAGGTAACAGAAACACAACTTCCGAAAAAGTTTGACGGCGGATCATAAAAGTGCCGATATCGATCGAACAGTCGAACGGAAGACATATCGGCAACCCTACTTCATCATGTATTCATCTAGCGAACTAGTCGTGAATATTTTTGGACCGGAAATGCACTAATTTAACACCATATTAGTTGTGGTAATCGAAATCAAACATTTCCGGTAATAAATATATAGTTCCGTTTATTAGCGAATACTTCAACGATGAACGATCTAGCGACATATCCGTCATCCGAAACTTATTTTGGAAGATCATATGGATTAAATGCCATATAATTACACCCTAAACACAAGTTATATGCTTAAGATGCTAGAAGATTAACCCTAATTCTTAATTTAATTACCAAAATATCTCATAATATAAAAATAAACTTACACTTTACCCCCCTCTAAATTGACCGTCACAAGGTGGGTCCCACCCCCTTGATTTTGTTTGAAAAATTGAGATTCTAAGTATGGATCTTGATAGTTGATGGACTTGTTAAATGATGGATATATGTGAGATCATGATCTAAGATTTCTCATTTTCTTCTTCCAAAAAGTAGCAACACTTTTCTTCTTTCTTTTCCCCCTATCCCACGGCCACATACCACCACCATATCACCACCAATAAGCCACCACAAACCACCACTTTTCATATACTTTGAAGCTTAATCAAGACCCTTAAGGAAGCTTGCATGGATGGAGCTTATTAGGGCCTTCTAAGGAGCTTATTTTCTTCCATAATCTTCAAGAATCTTGTGCACCCATTGTGAGCTAATCTCCTCCATAATCTAACTTATTTTCATGCTTAGATTATTAGTGTACAAGTTGATCATCTTGAAAATCAAGAAAAGATACATCAAAAACCCTAAAATACAATATAATATTAACAACAAATATTGATTATTTTGTGTTGATTACATGCTTATATGATTGTTAGAATGTATATTGAAGTTGTTTATGTTGATATTATGAGATAAAAGTAAGATGATCTTGTATGATTTAGTATAAAAATAAGGATTTAAACATGATAGGGTTTAAATCTAACCAAGATCATCACTTACATCATCCATGTAAAATGCTACAACTTAAATATAATTTTTATACATAAGAATGAATTTTATTAGAAATAAACATATGTATTTATGTTGTAATCACATCAAAAATGTGTAGTAATCAAAGAGTTACATGCATGAACTTATTTACATAACACTAAAAACCCTCTTGATTTACTAGTGTTTTTAACAACAAAAGTCATGGATGATGATATGTAAATTATGCTAAATAAATATTAGATGATTTGTTTATGATGATTATGAGTTTAAACAGGTTTTAAATACGTTTTTAAAACGTGGAAAACGTCATAGTTTAGGGGAAACTATGGCGAAATTTTCTAAAAATCTAATCGCGATTAAAGCATGATTAGGGGGTGATTAGTGGGACTAAACGTGATTAGTAACTTAAAACGTCATTAAGTGGACTTTAGTGACAAAGGTTATTTCTAAATAACCAAGTGTTTAAAATAAAGTCACAAATATATATTACAAGAAAAATAAATACTTTTACAAATATATATGTTCTTGTAAGGAAAATAATACAAAGTGTTGTATGTATATTGTGCTAATAAATAATATGTATACATGTGTGTTTTGTATATGTATGTATTAGAAACTTAGGGTATTCACAATAAAAATACCCCACCATATACAAAATACAAACACTTGAAATAACACACCAAGCATTGGTAACATGATAAATATATTTTGTTAAGCGTCGAAACAATAAATCAGACAATTGAAACAAGGCGAACAATAGGCGGACATTCAAGATTACACTTTCACGTCGACGACAACGAACGGTTCTCGACGAAAACAAACATGTAATAAACAACGCCGACAACGAGTCTACATTTGACGTTTAACTTGTTTATATATTATCGAAATGAAAAATCCGGAAAGTTAAGTATATAAAAAGTTAGAAAAATTATAAGTAAACACTTATAATAAAAATGGGCTTACATATATATACATTTGGGCTAGGCCTAAAATTATGAAAATAATGTGTTAGGCCCAAATTCCATAATGTTATGGAGGTGGCCCAAAACAATATAAAAAGACATGGGCTAGGCCCAAGGATACAAAAATACATGGGCTAGGCCTAAGGATACAAAAATACGTGGGCTAGGCCCAAGGATATAAAAAGACATGAGCTAGGCCCAAGGATACAAAAATACATGGGCTAGGCCCAAGGATATAACTTTACATGGGCTAGGCCCAAAGACAAAAAAAGACATGGGCTAGGCACAAGGACAAAAAGACATGGGCTAGGCCCAAAGCAAAAAGACATGGGCTAGGCCTAATGATAAGAAAACATGGGCTAGGCCCAAAGTCAAAAATTACATGGGCTAGGCCCGGTGACAAGAAAACATGGGCTAGACCCAAAGTCAAAAATTACATGGGCTAGGCCCGGTGAAAAGAAAACATGGGCTAGGCCCAATGACATGTGAAAGGCAAGGCCCAGTTCACACATTGTTTGAAAACAATAATATATATATATTTTTTTAAGAAAAATATATAACAATATTCATCGAACAAACAAACTACCAACACTATAATAACATTCTAAGTTGTTCAATCATAACAAGTAAATAAATAACAAGGATTCAAGATGAACAACGTGTACAAGGTCCATTGAGACCTAGGTGTCTAATGAAACCAATACGCATGTAGGTTACCTACATTGCAGACACCGAGAGTTAGACTGTACGACTGGAACGCAAAAACTGTGAGTTCATGTCCCTCCTTTCACTTATTTCAAGTTTTGTTTTAAACTATCGAGGGGAAATACATGTCATGTCAAAACAGTATGTTAGCTATGAGTTAGCAGATAACAGATCACTGTGCGTAATTAGGAAATAACAGTAGTAACCATTAATCACTTAGTGAGTAGGGTGCAAAAGAGGTAGATCTTTGAGACCCGCTCCACTCCTGGTTGGTATACCCATTGGAGTGCTTTTGTGATCTCAACATGTCAAAGAAGTCTCGGTTTGGTTACTTACTTATGGCACTAGTATGTCAGGGTGCTCGCGACACACTGATAGATCCTAGATTAACTCATTGATGCTAATAGCATACTTGGATTTCAATACAGGTTTTCAAAGATGACATTTGGATATGAAAACAATAAACTACATGAATTCACCAACTTTATGTTGACTTTTTAAAATTACATGTGTTTCAGGACGCAGGACTTGAGCTGGTGATGCGACCCGGGTTTGGGAACTGCCAAGACCATAATGCATTATCTTTTGGAGGGTTTGCCTTTTATATCCCAACTTTGGGTATATAGAGGTCAAAGCCTCAGCATGAAATTGTGATGAAAACACTATCCTATTTTGGAAAAATGTCTTTTAAACTATGTTTGTACGGGTAATCTGAAACTGATAACAATGTGACTTTACTTTTGATGATTGGAAATATGAAGTGAAACTTATGATTGGCATGCATCGTTGTTAATTTATAATGTTTACTATATTGGATGCAATGATTACCTAGTAGTCACACACTTGCGCTTCCGCTACGACCAGGGTGTGACACTATTCTCGACCTTTATCAGTCTTCATATGCAGTTGGACCCTCACACGTCATTCCTACTGACCTCTATCACTCTGAGACTGCATATCATCCTTATATCCGACCCCCACTATAGGAGGTTCATCTCATCCCCCACCTTTCACGCATAGTATTGTTACTTATCCTTTAACTTACTTTTCAGATTCACATGTTCAGTCACCACCACCGGGCATGAGCCCATCTGACCCTTACCACGGTAGTCACATGCCACTTACTACTACAGAGTATAGAGTCACCTCTACCGAGATTCATCTCGGTATTCTTTTTAGTCGTTTTCATGATGTTAATGCCCAGGTTTCTGCTATTCGAGCATCTCTGAGTGCTCCACCATCATCATCATCCCAGCCACCATTACCCACATTCAACTCCACTACTACCACCACTACCGACATCTCCACCCCCACCATCAGTGTAGTCATGGTATATTATAATCTTTTGAGGGTAGGTACCCATACCTGTTTTTATAGATGAACAAAGACTTTTTGATGATATATTGAGGACCGTTGAAGAACAATGTGAAGAAAGCATCTACTTTGTTTTGTGTATTGTATATAACTTGTATATCGGAGTAAAATAACTCCGAATTATTTATATTTCTTCACAAAAATGATATATCAAGTGGACAATATATATATATATAAAGATTATTTTAAATATTTGTCTAATCACTTCTATATGTTATATATATATATATAAAGATCATGGCACCAAAAAAGAAGAAATATACGCCAACTTCAACAAACCCCTCTATCTACATCACAGGCTAAACTTGATGCTCTGTTGAACCTGCGAATCCCCAAAGTGATCGCACATAACGAAACAAACCGTGCCAATCAGGATAACGAAGCTAGGGTTCAAACCCCACCCAGTGTTCTAAATCTGGCTAACGGTTAGTTATTCATAACCTTACCAAAAAAATTTCATTAATATTTATTTGCAAAAAATTATATTTAGATAATAATAATAATAATAATAATAATAATAATAATAAGTAAATGAAGGTTGATTATTTGAACTTTGTGAGCTAGTTAAATTATCGAATAATTACTTATGTTCTCATTTCTAAGTTAAAATGAAAATGCACACTAAACATATTGATGCTATATTAATGAACTCTTTATGTGGATGTTTTTAAATGAAGGAAATAAATAGTAACCAACATTTTCGTTCATTTAAATAACTAATATAGTAATAAAAGGATTTTCATGTTTGACAATTAAAGCCTATTTGTCATACAATCCGTAACAGTATTTTCCGATCAACCACCCCCGCCTTCCTCGTGCTCCATATCGACAAACCCACGTTCAAAATTAACCGAACTGCCCAAAATTTTAGGATTTGATACTTATCGCCATTCCTTTTAAAACCCCCTCATAATCATTTCTGAATTGGATACTCTGCTCCATTCATAACTTCGCTGCCATACTCCGTTCTCAACCACCGGTCTCCGTTTCCACCGCGAACCAGGTACGAACCAAATCATCTTGATGTATTTATTCTCGGTCGTAATCCTCTCACGTTCTTATTGTTCTAGTTCCGCAGAGCGCGTGCACCACAAAACCATCGGACCGCCGCCGCCATAATACTTGCCACTCGTATTCTGTTTGGTTCAGTCTGATTCAAGGTGTGCTACTACCAATCAACTATTACTTTTGTTTCGTACCGTATTAACATGATCGAGTGATCTACGTAGCCACTGGGAGTTACTCGTGTTTGCCAATCTTGTCTTACTCTTGGATTTGTTTCTGTCCGACTATTAAGGTACCCACACGAACCATCTTATGATTTTGATTCGCATAGATATACCGTTTCTTGTTCTGTTTTGATATTTTTCCGGGTACTAAAACATAAAAATATTTATACATATAACTGAGCTAGTAGGTACTTTGTTATTTTGGTTAATACAGGAAACTAGGGAATTGAAAATTATGTGATATAAAAGTAGGAGTTAGAATTACAGTGTAGTTCTTGGGATGAAGATGATGTTCATGTGTTCTTTTAGTTACATGAACATATATAATTTATGGCAGACAATTAATACTAAGCATAAAAAATATTATTATAAACTTGATGTTATTATTAATTTGATTTTCCAAAGTTTAAAAGTCAAAGTCTCATGGACACGTTTTGCTTATTAGAAACATAAGCTACAAAGGAAAGTTTACATTAATGGAATTTTAGACGTTGTTTTGTAATATCTAATCGGTTTCGGTTAGTTGATTAAATGGGATTAAGGGTTTGGTATGGTTTGTGATGGAATAATGTATTTTTACAAACATGACATCAGCAGGTTAGAGTACTAATATGTTAGAGATATAAATTTAAAGTTAGAATTTATATTTTATTGACAAGATATTATACATTTTATCAATGCTTTTGGTGGTTATAGAATTTGTTTTATCATTTATTTCAAGTTTTACACTTTGGGCATTCATTTATAATGCAAAACTTCAACTTTTATATAAACCAAGACGGGAACTAATAAATGAAGAAACCCAAGTCGTAGGTATAAACCAGTATTCGATCTAATAAGCGAAAAACTAATAAAGTTTATAAATCTGATTCGACTATAATACACTGTAGGTTTCCGTGTTCGTTAAAGAGTACTTGATTTGTTTTCTCTTTTGCCTTGCTTGGCTAAGTTAAGGTACGGATTCTTTTTCTTGACATCATAGTATTCTTATTCAAATCCGTTACTTTGTAGTACGGATGTTTCCATCAGCAGTTTCTGTTTCGTGTTGTTATATGATTAGTATATATTGTAGCATGCGATAGACCTTAGACATTGTGCTCATTATTGCATGTTCCCTTTAGACTTATGTCAAGATACATTTATTTCTGATACGGCTTTATACTACATCACCTGGGCAGTTATATGTTAAGTCTTGTCGTTGGGCGTCAACGACATGGCACTCATCATGGGTGTGCGTAACTAAAGTTCACGGCTAGTTTGTGCTTGTGTAGCACCTGGCCCCTAGAGGCGAATAGATCGATCTTAGCTCTGACTCCTGACTCCTGTTGAGATGGAATAATGTGTGTACGTCTACACGCACCGTCTCGGTGCATAGACTACAGCTGTGTACCCCTCTGTTTAGGCTCGTGGGTGCTTCCATATTACGTGACGTTTTTTATTTATTTATTTGTTATATGGTGTCACGTATGTTTTGTCTCTGTTATGATATGTCTGATATGTTATAAGCATCTGATTATGTTAAGTCTGTTATCTGTTCAGTATAAGCTTTGGGGATTTAAGATATATAAGTATTTGTTTCAGTTCCATCTTTTGGATTTGTTTGTCAGTACCGATTCGTTTTGCTTCAGTATGTGTGCCTTACTTTTACTGTTGATTTCTCTGTTATTGAGCAATTGTTTGGCTTAGCCATAGTTTCTTTCTGGTTTTTGTCTTATGTGTTTACAGGTAATCAAGGGAAACGGGTATGAGTGAGAGGAATATGAAGTTCAAGTTTTTAAAGCTTTTTGTTATTTCTTTTATTTCAGTAAATAAGTAATATAAGACTTAGGCTTTCTGGTTGTTTCGAGGCTTTTTGTTTCTTTGATTCTGTCTCTTTTTGAAACTTGTGGTTTTGATATCTGTAATAGTGACATGCCGGCCTGTTTCAGGTTGGGGTGTTACAAGAACTATACCACACATGACCTAGAATTAGGTGTAGTAGTATTTGCATTAAAAAATTAGCTCATTACCTTTACGGTACCAAGTGCACAATTTTTACTGATCACACGAGTCTTCAACATATATTTAACCAAAAAGAGTTGAATAAGCGCCAAAGGCGTTGGCTTGAATTGTTGAATGACTATGATTGTGAGATCAAATCTCATCCAGGCAAGGCGAAAGTTGTCGCAGACGCCTTGAGCCAAAAAGAACGAGTTAAGACCTTACGTGTACGATCATTAGATCTCACAATTCATAATAACCTCACTTTTCGAATTTATGACACTCAACAAGAAGCACTAACGGAAGGAAACTTTAAAGCAAAAATGCTTAGAGGTATGGAAAAACATCTAGAACCAAAAGAGAATGGAGCCTAATACTTCATGAGTAGAATTTGGGTTCCTTTTTTGGCGGTCTTTGAGACCTAATTTTAGATGAAGCTCATAAATCAAAATACTCGATACATCCCGGAGCAGATAAAATGTATCATGATCTTAAAGAATATTATTGGTGGCCTAATATTGCAACTTATGTTGGAAAATGTCTAACATGTGCTAAAATTAAGGCCAAATATCAAAAACCATCAGGATTGTTACAACAACCTTAAATTCCCACTTGGAAATGGGAATAAATTTCCATGGATTTCATAACTAAATTACCCAGGACCTCTCACGGTCATGACATGATTTGGGTAATTGTCAACCGATTAACCAAGTCAGCTCACTTCTTACCGATACGTGAGAAAGATAAGACTGAGAAGTTAGCTGAACTCTATCTCAAGGAAATTGTGGAAAGGCACGGAGTGCCTATATCGGTAATCCCTGACTGAGATGGTCGTTGGCAATCTTTTCAGAAGGCTTTTGGATCCCGCTTAGATCTAAGTACGGCTTTTCATCCTCAAACTGACGGCCAAAGCGAACGCATAATTCAAACCTTAGAAGACATGCTTCATGCTTGTGTGATGGACTTAGGTGGAAATTGAGATACACACTTGCCTTTAGTGGAGTTCTCATACAATAATAGTTATCACACAAGTATTCTAGCTGCTCCATTCGAAGCGTTATATGGACGTAAGTGTCGATCTTCGCTATGCTGGGCGGAAATGGGTGACAAACAAATGAAGGTCCAGAGTTAGTCCAGGAGACTACTAATAAAATATTCAAAATCTGAGACCGTATTAAGGCAGCTCGGGACAGACAGAAAAGTTATGCGGATAAACGCCTCAAATCGTTATCTTTCAAGTTAGAGACAAAGTGTTGTTAAAAGTCTCGCCTTGGAAAGGTGTAGCTAGATTTGGGAAGCAAGGAAAGCTTAGCCCGAGATACATAGGACCTTATGAGATTTTGGCCAAGATTGGAACTGTCGCATACAAGTTGAAATTGCCAGAAACACTTAGTAGCATCCACGACACATTTCATGTGTCAAACCTTAAAAAGTGTGTTTCTAACGAATCACTTATCATTTCCACGAATGAAATTCGTATAGACAACAATTCCAGTTCATCGAAGAACCTATTGAGGTTTTGGATTCGAAAGTTAGAAAACAAGGAGGAATCGTATTAAATTAATCAAGATGGACCCGGGTTCACTTGGGAACGAGAAGATGAAATGAAAAGACAATACCCTCACATGTTTGAGAAAGTCCCTGCAACGAATAACGCAACTTAAATTTCAGGACGAAATTTTCTTTAACAGGGGGAGAATGTGACATTCGGCAAAAATACCAGTAATTCCGTACAACATAAACATTTATCATATAATTTATTTTCACATATTTCGACTTGATTTTTATTTAATTAAGTCTTAAAATTATAGGAATGTAAAATATCATAGCTTAGTACGATAACAGTTCCGCCAAAATTAGAAACAATATAAAACTATGTCATAGACTAGCGGCAGAAATACGAACACACTATTCATGTCAAGACTAGTCGCGATACAGCCCGACATGGCAAAAACGAGACATAAAAATATATCCGCAACAAATATTTCATAGAAACATTAGTTGAAAACAACTAACAAATAATACCTTCCAGAAAAATTATATAAACACTAGATGGTCTTGTCCGTAGACAAATTCAGCAATTCTGCAGAAATGTACAGCACTCCGTAATAAAATAGCAAACGTCTGAAATCCAAAAATAAATATTATTTATCATAAACAATCTGTAGGGTATTAAAAATGACACAAAAATTCCTATATAAACATTACCGGTTAAAGCTACACAACTCATTCGGTAGCTACCCGATAACAAAGCCAGTACAAAAACTATGACCAAAATAGCATATTTAATGGCCTAGCGAACTAGTTAACGAATTTTGGACATCAAAAATATCTCGAAGATAGATATACAAACAATTCCGTAAAAAATATAAATTGCCTGTATTTGACCCGGTACGAAACATGAGCCGAATCCGTTGTCCGAACAACAAAACGCCTAGTCTAATGAAATAGTTAAACAAATTTTAACATCACAAATAATGTGTCGGGTTGTTAGTTTTTATAAAAACTTACCATTTAATTATCAAAGTTTATAAAAATTTTATAAAATATAAACTTATATAAGTAAACTTTATAAAATAATAATAATAATAAAGATTTTAGTGGGCATCCCACTAACCATTTTTGTGATGTGTTGTAACAATTCTAAGTGTGTTAAGTGTTCTATATGTGTATGAGAAGAATTACAACACCACTAACCATTACTCTTCCATTTTCATAACAAATCACCAACACTTTTCTCATCTCTCCTCATCTTCATCATCATCATCTTCATCTTCATCTTTATCTTTATCTTTATCTTCATATCTTCATAATCCACAAGAACACTAACTTTTTGATCTTCATAAATCATCAATTTTATTACGAGCATGACTCTTTCATGATGATCAAAGACGTTTGAAGGTTGATGGAAATTGTTTGAAGCATTTCTCAAGTCTTGGAGCTCTTGGACCTTCATCATTTTCATCTAGTTATCTCAAGCTAGTAAGCTTCATACCTAGTAACTACATTTCTCATGTTATGATTTAACATAAATGTACAAGATTATCTTGAAACTTAATTAAAAATCACTTGAAAACATTCATAAAAACGAAATGAACTAGTATGATTACTTGGTTACTATGATGATCTTTAAAGTTGTCATAATGTAGTAAACTTGATCTTGCATTTTTATGGTTAAGAAGATGATCTAAACACATGCATGTTTAGATCTAGCAAGATCCATTAATATGAAAATCATGAACTTATAATCTTGTCTAAAAATGTTTTTATAAAACATGTAATACATAGCTAACATAAGAATCATATCACAAAAGTGTAGTCTTTAAAAATATATAAACAAAGTTTACATAAAGCTTTTGTTCAACTAAAAAGTTTACATGAACATGTTAAAAAAAAATAATGATGAACACCTTATAATATGATTTTTGAACTAGACAGGGTTACTTACAAGTTCATGATGCTTCATATTAAGAGATTTTAGTTCATAATGTTATTATTGGAATATTGGAAAATTGTTGATTTGAAAAAGTATATAAAATCATGTTTAATAAAATTAATCATGATTAAAGTGTGTTTAAACTAAAGATTACTTTGTTTAAAAATGATTAGAGAGTTTAATCATGATTATACAAGTTTTTGGTTAAAAGGTTTAACATTAAAATTACAAGACTTTTTCTTAAACTAAATATGTGTTAAATATATATGTTTAGAATGAAAAATATATATTAAGTTACCAAAAATTATGCATATATAATGGTATGTATTTATGTGTGTGTATTTAGAAAAGTTATAAAATATATACTAGTTTGAACACTTACAAAAACGCAAACATAAACATACTTCAAATTTTGACTAGTATAACAAATACATATGTCCAAACTTGGACAAAACAAACAAATCGGACAAAATAGACAAACGACGCGAACAAAAAAACGACACGGACGAAACAAAAGACACAGAAAAACGGACGACGCGAACGAAACGGACGACACGAACGAAACAGACGACACGAACGAAACGGTCAAAATAAACATACGAACCGTCATACATGTTTACTAAAGTTATGTATACTAGAACTTATAAAAATAAGTTATATAAAATATATAGTAGTTTTTATAAACCTTTTTTTTAAATACAAGTAATCTTTAATCATGGATCAAGCACATTTACAAAATCATTAGGCTAAGCTCATTTATGTAATAAAATTTTTGGGCTAAGCCCACTTTTGTAAACTAATTTGGGCTAATCCCACTCTTATAAACTAATTTGGGCTAAGCCTACTTTTATAAACTATTTTGGGCTAAGCCAGCTGTTATAAACTAATTTGGACTAGACCCACTTTTATAAACCAAAATTGGATTAGACCCACTTTTATAAATTAATTTGGGCTAGGCCCATTTTTATTAACCAAATTGGGCTCTGCCCACTCTTATAAATTAATTTATGCTAGGCCCACCTTTACAAATCAATTTGGACTAGGTCCACTCCAATAAATCAAATTGGGCTAGGCCCATACATATTAAGCATAAGAAATTGGACTTTTACACTTAACTTTTGGGCTAGGCCCATTGCAACTAAAAAGATATAAAATATATGTATATGGAATACATATATACAAACAAAGAAAGCAAACAAATATAAGTATAATTATGAATTCAAGATGAAGTACTTTCATGAAAACAAACATAAACCTAAGTGTCTAATGAGATTAGAACACTTGTAGGTTGAGACACGAACGCAGAATCAGACATCGCATAAAAATTTGCACGAAACGCAAATCTGTGAGTTCATGTTTCCCCTTTTATTTAACTATTTTATAGTTTTATACGCTCGGGGAAGTATACATGTTATAATTGGTATAATTAAGCTAAAAATGAAAATATTTAGATCACATGCGGATAGGTTTATATGAAGGGACCATTAATGAACATTCAAGTACCGAGGAATGAAAGTGATAGATCTATTGGGTTTTGGCGAGCCCCACTCTTAACGGCAACAAAAGTAGACAGTTAAGAGTGCTTTTGTGTCTAAAATGAGTGTCTCAGACACAATTTATCGTCAAGGTTTGGTTGCCTCCTATTCGGCACACATATAGTGTCCTTGCAAAACATTAATGATCTTAGAAGTTTCATTTATGCTATACATACCAGATTTTAATGCTTCAAATGTTTTAAAGATTCATTTGATACAAAAACTAAATACATGAATTCACCAGCTTTTGTTGACGTTTTTCAAAACTAACATGTATTACAGGTAACTAGTGGATGGCTTTGGGAAAAATGAGTCCGTGTTATCATGAAGTCAAGCTTTAGATGTCATCTAGTTTTAATTATTATGTTTTGTAAGCTTATGTTTAAATCTTGAATGTTGTCGTTGAAGTTGTAGTTAATTTCCTTTGAACAAAATGATAGTTGTAAACTCGGTTTTTAAATAAACTGTATGGATGAACATCTTACTATGTTTTATATTGTTTACTTGATTAAATGCAACGATTACCGCTCTTGCCACACCTCGCGGCGCTTCCGCAACATCGAAAATTCGGGGTGTGACAGACTTGGTAGCAGAGCTTTAATTGTAGTGAGCTAGAATTCTTTTGAGTCTAGCCTACAATTTCAAAACGATTTATTTATAAAAAAAATACCATAGGTATTTTTATTACTTTTTTTTTACAAAAAGTCCACTAGTCCGAACTGTATTTCAAAACAAATAACGCAGGACATTATACGAGTTAGTCTTTGTTGATTAGAAACAATAACAATAAGTTGATCCAAACAATACATGAGATAACTTACAACGAAACCATAATACCATTGCCCAATTCTAAGTAATAATTGTTTAGATATAAGTTATACGGATTATTTTGCCAGGACCATGTTTACAGATAGAAGTTCAGATACGGATTCTATGGGTGTTGCCTCAGACACAGTTTTATACCACTAGACGATCATATTGCACCCATCATCATCTCCGATGATGATCTTTCGGATGATGAGTGGATGAATATTGATTTTCAGCCCTTCGCCCTTCCTGATCCTATTCATGCAGATATTCCTATGGAGGACGACGTATTAGCCGACCCACATTATCACAACATGATTATATATGGTCACCTCGATGGTGAACATGTTGTAGAGTACCTTCCTATACCACTTAACGTGGTAGGTCCATTTGATGGTGATATCGATGTTGACGGTAACATCATTTCTCCTGTCATTGATAATGATGATGATATCATCCCTGTTGTTCACGTCGACCACCTTGATGACGACCTTGACATCTAGGAGGACTTCGACATAGCCATTCTAGAGGTAGCTCCACCCGAGATCACAGTCATTGACATCTCATCCTCTACTCCTTCTACCCCAGAGACACCACCTCTAGTACTTTCACCTGATACTATTTACCACCATCCTCAGATGCTTTACCTGTTCATGTTGATCATGTTTCATCTGATACACTCGCTTTCGATCATATATCTGGATCTGTACCACCTCAGTACCCATCAGGAGATACTACACACCCCACTTATCACCCGATCTCTCCTCCATTTACTAGACCATCCCATTATACTCTTGGGGGTACTTCCCAGTCTGTTGAGCACCTACCACCTCATCCTTTCGTCGGACCATCACCTACTGTCTCTACACTTATTCTTGACCTTTATAAGTCTCCATATGCAGCTGGACCCTCACACGTCATTCCTACTGACCTCAGTCACTATGCGACTGGATAACATCCTTATATCCGACCCCCCACTACAGGAGGTTCATCTCATCCCCCACCTTTCACGCATAGTATTGTTACTTATCCTTTACCTTACTTTTCAGATTCACATGTTCAGTCACCACCACCGGGCATGAGCCCATCTGACCCTTACCACCCTAGTCACATGCCACTTACTACTACAGAGTATAGAGTCACCTCTACCGAGATTCAGCTCGGTATTCTGTTTAGTCGTTTTCATGATCTTAATGCCCAGGTTTCTGCTATTCGAGCATCTTTGAGTGCTCCACCATCATCATCATCATCCCAGCCACCATCACCCACATCATCACCCCCACCACTACCGACATCTCCACCCCCACCATCAGTGTAGTCATGGTATATTATCATCTTTTGAGGGTAGGTACACATACCCGTTTTTGTAGAAGAACGAAGACTTTTTCATGATATATAGTCAACTTGAGGAGCGTTGAAGAACAATGTGAAGAAAGCATCTACTTTGTTTTGTGTATTGTATATAACTTGTATATCGGAGTGAAATAACTCCGAATTATTTTTGTTTCTTCACAAAAATGATGTATTAAGTGGACATATATATATATATATATATATATATATATATATATATAAAAGTTGGTATCTTTTCTTTTGTTATGCATTGTTATTATTTGTTATGTACATGTTATGATAATTATAATATGGATGCTTTACGTGAGAGATGATTTGATTTATCTTACCTTTATATAATAGTATTATATAATGATGTATTTTATTCAATTTGGGTCCATGAATGACAATATTTATTTTAAATATTTGTCTAATCACTTCTATATGTTATATATATATAAAGATCATGGCACCAAAAAGAAGAAATATACGCCAACTTCAACAAACCCCTCTACCTGCATTAAAGGCTAAACTTGATGCTTTGCTAAACCAGCGAATCGCCGAAGCAATCGCACAGCACGAAACAAACCGTACCAATCTGGATAACGAAGCTAGGGTTCAAACCCCACCAAGAGTTCTAAATCTGGCTAACGGTTAGTTATTCATAACCTTACCAAAAGAATTTTCATTAATATTTATTTGCAAAATTTTATATTTTTTGACAATTTTTTAGAATAAACATTTCAGGGTGCACATAAAAGCAATTTTTGGATGGCAAGCCACTAAACTTTGATGGCACTGGCGGTGCTATGGCATTTGTTCGATGGACTGAAAAGACAGACTCTGTGATCCATATGAGCAATTATGCTCCTAATCAGAGGGTTATGTATGTTTCGGGTTTGTTTGTTGACAAAGCTCTTTCATGGTGGAATCTACAAGTGCAAGCACTAGGAGATGCAGCCGCATATGCTATTACTTGGGAACGACTGAAAGAAATGATGAAAGAAAAATATTGCTCAAGAGCTGAAATACAAAAGTTAGAGACGGAATTTTGGAACTTAACTATGAATGGATCTGGCATTTACGGCTATACTCAACATTTTCATGATCTCTCACGGGTTGTTCCGTACATGGTAACTCCTGATTTCAAACGAATTGAATGTTACATTTGGGGATTAGCCCCTGAGATCCGGAGTATGGTCACATCATCGCATCCGGCTACTATCACTGAAGCTATAACAATTGTTGTGAGTCTTACCGAAGAGGCGGTAAGAATGAATAAGCTTTCAAGAAGAGGTGCTGAGAAGACTAGGAAGACACATATGGAGTCATCTTCGCATGACAACAAGAGAAAATTTTCTCATTTCAAAAAGGGATCAAGGTCAGACAACAAGAAGAAGGAAACCCCCGCAACTAAAGGGGTAAAGCATTTGTGGCTATAACTGAAACTAGACCAAAAGGATATGCTAGGAATGCACTGAAATGCAACAAATGTGGATATCATCACCATGGTGGATGCCGAACCACCAGGTGTGATCAGTATGGAAAGATAGGACATCGCACTGAGAATTGTTGGGGGAATAATAGAGGAAATAAGAATGGGGACAAGAGAGAAGGTGGGAGCGGAAATGGAAATAGGAAAGGAAAGAACCAAGGTTGTTATGGTTGTGAAGATTTGGGTCATTTTAAGAAGGATTGCCCAAAGGAAAATAAAGGCCATGATCGAGCCTTTGTAATAGGACCCACGAAGCGCGCCAAGATCCGAATGTGATCAACGGTACGTTTCCTATCAACAATCATTTCGCATCTATTTTATTTGATACTGGCGCAGTCTATAGTTTTATATCTTTAGAGTTCAAAGATATACTTAGATTAAATTCAAATAAAGTAGATATTCCTTTCATTGTCGAACTAGCGAATGAAAAAATAATTGAATCTGGTGAGATTGTTAAAGGATGCTCTTTAGAGCTTGGTGGACGAAAATTTAACATCGACCTATTACCCGTTCAATTAGGTAGTTTTGATATCGTGGTTGGTATGGATTGGTTGTCCACTAACCGAGCTGAAGTCGTGTGTTGCGACAAAATCATTCCTATTCCTCTTCCTAATAACGAAACACTTCTTTTTCATGGCGAGAAGAACGAAATGCCATTACAAACTATTACTTATATGAAAGCTCAGAAGTGCCTACTGAAAGGATGTGTAGCATTCTTAGCACACGTAGTTGACAAGAAGTTCAAAGAGCCAAAACTTGAGGAAATCCCTGTTGTGAAGGAATTCCCCAAAGTCTTCCCAGAAGACTTGCCAGGAGTACCACCACAACGACAAGTCGAATTTCGAATAGACTTAATTTCGGGAGCTGCACCCGTAGCAAAATTTCCTTACCGACTAGATCCTTTAGAAATGCAAGAGCTGTCCACGCAACTTCAAGAGTTGTTGGACAAAGGTTTCATTAGACCAAGTTTCTCACCCTGGGGAGCTCCAGTTTTATTCGTGAAAAAGAAGGGTGGAAGTTTAAGAATGTGAATGGACTATCGAGAATTGGACAAGCTCACGATCAAGAATCAGTATCCATTACCGAGGATCGTTGATTGTTTGATCAACTTCAAGGATCGAGTTTCTATTCAAAGATTGACTTAAGGTCAGGATACCATCAACTTAGATTTCAAGAAAAAAGTATTCCGAAGACGCTATTCCGAACTCGCTACGGTCATTTCGAGTTCCTTGTTATGCCTTTTGGCTTAATAAATGCACCAGCAATGTTCATGGATTTAATGAACCATGTGTGCAAGTCGTAACTTGATAAATTCGTGATAGTATTTATCGATGACATATTGATATATTCACGAAACAAGGATGAACATGAAAATCATCTTAGAACCATTCTTGAATTATTAAAGAAGGAGAAACTGTATGCAAAATTTTCTAAATGCGAATTCTGGCTTCGCGAAGTTAAATTTCTCGAACATGTAGTCAATAAGAAAGGTATATATGTCAATTCATCTAAAATAGAGGCCATTAAGAATTGGAACGCACCAAAGACACCAACCGAAGTACGCCAATTTTTAGGATTGGCAGGTTATTATCAGAGATTCATTGAGAACTTTTCAAAGGTTGCTCAACCACTAACTTCCATCACTCAAAAAGACAAGAAGTTTGATTGGGGAGAGAAACAAGAAGCAGCTTTCCATCTGCTCAAAGAGAAACTTTGTGATGCACCAATTTTATCACTTCCAGACGGATGATTTTGTAGTTTATTATGATGCATCACGTCAAGGGTTAGGATGCGTATTAATACAACGAGAAAAAGTTATTGCATACGCATCACGCCAATTAAAAGTTCACGAGAAGAACTATACCACACATGACCTAGAATTAGGTGCAGTAGTATTTGCATTAAAAATTTGGCGTCATTACCTTTACGGTACCAAGTGCACAATTTTTACTTATCACAAGAGTCTTCAACATATATTTAAAAAAAGAGTTGAATATGCGCCAAAGGCATTGGCTTGAATTGTTGAATGACTATGATTGTGAGATCAAATATCATCCAGGCAAGGCGAACGTTGTCGTAGACGCCTTGAGCCGAAAAGAACGAGTTAAGACCTTGCGTGTACGATCATTAAGACTCATAAGTCATAATAAACTCACTTCTCGAATTTATGACACTCAACAGGAAGCACTAAAGGAAGGAAACTTTAAAGCAAAAATGCTTAGAGGTATGGAAAAACATCTAGAACCGAAAGAGAATGGAGCCTTGTACTTCATGAGGAGAATTTAGGTTCCTTTTTTGGCGGTCTTCGAGACCTAATTTTAGATGAAGCTCATAAATCCAAAAAAGAAGATTATTGGTGGCCTAATATTAAAGGTGATATTGCAACTTATGTTGGAAAATGTCTGGCATGTGCTAAAATTAAGGCCAAATACCAAAAACCTTCAGGATTGTTACAACAACCTGAAACTCCCACTTGGAAATGGGAATAAATTTCCATGGATTTCATAACTAGATTACCCAGGACCTCTAGCGGTCATGACATGATTTGGGTAATTGTCGACCGATTAACCAAGTCAGTTCACTTCTTACCGATATATGAGAAAGATAAGACTAAGAAGTTAGCTGAACTCTATCTCAAGGAAATTGTGGCAAGGCACGGAGTGCCTGTATCGATAATCTCTGACCGAGATGGTCGTTTTGTGTCAAGAATTTGGCAATCTTTTCAAAAGGCTTTTGGATCCCGCTTAGATCTAAGTACGGCTTTCATCCTCAAACTGACGACCAAAGGGAACGCATAATTCAAACCTTAGAAGACATGCTTCGTGCTTGTGTGATGGACTTAGGTGGAAATTGGGATACACACTTGCCTTTAGTGGAGTTCCCATACAATAACAGTTATCACACAAGTATTCAAGCTGCTCCATTCGAAGCGTTATATGGACGTAAGTGTTGATCTCTGCTATGCTGGGCGGAAATGGGTGACAAAAAATGTCAAGAGTTAGTCCAGGAGACTACTGATAAAATATTCAAAATCAAAGAACGTATTAAGGCAGCTCGGGACAGACAGAAAAGCTACGCGGATAAACACCCCAAGCCGTTATCTTTCGAGGTTGGAGACAAAGTGTTGTTAAAAGTCTCGCCTTAAAAAGGTGTAGCTAGATTGGGAAGCAAGGAAAGCTTAGCCCCGAGATACATAGGACCTTATGAGATTTTGGCCAAGATTGGAACTGTCGCATACAAGTTGAAATTGCTAGAAACACTTAGTAGTGTCCACGACACTTTTCATGTGTCAAACCTTAAAAAGAGTCTTTCTGACGAATCACTATTATTTCCATGGATGAAATTCGTATAGACAACAAATTCCAGCTCATCGAAGAACCTATTGAGGTTTTGGATTCGAAAGTTCAGAAAACAAGGAGGAGTCGTATTAAATTAATCAAGATTCGTTGGAACTCGAAACGCGGACCGAGTTCACTTGGGAACGAGAAGACGAAATGAAAAGAAAATACCCTCACCTGTTTGAGAAAGTCCCTGCAACGAATAACGCAACCTAATTTCGGGACGAAATTTTCTTTAACAGGGCGAGAATGTGACATTCAGCAAAAATACTGGTAATTCCGTACAACATAAACATTTATCATATGATTTATTTTCACATATTTCGACTTGATTTTTATTTAATTAAGTCTTAAAAGTATAGGAATGTAAAATATCATAGCTTAGTATGATAACAGTTCCGCCAAAATTAGAAATAGTATAAAACTATGTCCTGGACTAGCGGCAGAAATACGAACACACTATTCAATTCAAGACTAGTCGCGGTACAACCCGACTGGCAAAAACGAGACATAAAAATATGTCCGCAACAAATATTTCATAGAAACAATAGTTGGAAACAACTAACAAATAATACTTTCCAGAAAAATATATAAACAATAAATTGTCTTGTCCGTAGACAAATTCAGCAATTCTACAGAAATGAACTGCACTACATAGCACAAAACAGCAAATGTCTGAAATCCAAAAATTAATATTATTTATCATAAACAATATATAGGATATTAAAAACGACACAAAACTCCTTATGTAAACATTACCGGTTAAACTCATTTGGTAGCTACCTGATAACAAAGTCAGTACAAAAACTATGACCAAAATAGCAAATTTAATGGCCTAGCGAACTAGTTAACGAATTTTGGACATCAAAAATATCTCGCAGATAGATATACAAACAATTCCATAAAAATATATAAATTGCCGGTATTTGACCCGGTACGAAACATGAGCCGAATTCGTTGTCCGAACAACAAAACGCCTAGTCTAGTGAAATAGTTAAACAAATTTTAACATCACAAATAATGTGTTGGGTTGTTAGTTTTTATAAAAACTTACCATTTAATTATCAAAGTTTATAAAAATTTTATAAAATATAAACTTATATAAGTAAACTTTATAAAAAATAATAATAATAATAATAATAATAAAGATTTTAGTGTGCATCCCACTAACCATTTTTGTGATGCGTTATAACAATTCTAAGTGTGTTAAGTGTTGTAGATGTGTATGAGAAGAATTACAACACCACTAACCATTACTCTTCCATTTTCATAACAAATCACCAACACTTTTCTCATCTCTCCTCATCTTCATCTTTATATCTTCATAATCCTCAAGAACACTAACTTTTTTATCTTCATAAATCATCAATTTTATTACAAGCATGGCTCCTTCATGATGATCAAAGACATTTGCAGGTTGATGGAAGTTGTTTGAAGCATTTCTCAAGTCTTGGAGATCATATTCTCATCTTTTTCATTTTAGTTATCTCAAGCTAGTAAGCTTCATATCTAGTAACTACATTTCTCATTTTATGATTTAACATAAATGTACAAGATCATCTTGAAACTTAATTAAAAATCACTTGAAAACATTAATAAAAACTAAATGAACTAGTATGATTATTTGGTTACTATGATGATCTTTAAAGTTGTCATAATGTTGTAAACTTGATCTTGCATTTTTGTGGTTAAAAAGATGATCTAACACATGCATGTTTAGATCTAGCAAGATCTATTAACATGAAAATCATGAACTTATAATCTTGTCTAAAAATGTTTTTATAAAACATGTAATACATAGTCTAACATAAGAATCATATCACAAAAGTGTAGTCTTTAAAAATATGTAAACAAAGTTTACATAAGCCTTTTGTTCAACTAAAAAGTTTACATGAACAATTAAAAAATGAAGATGAACGCCTTAATATATGATTTTTGAACTAGACAAGGTTCTTACAAGTTCATGATACTTCATATTAAGAGATTTTAGTTTATACTATTATTATTGGAATATTGGAAAATTGTTGATTTGAAAAAGTATACAAAATCATGTTTATAAATCATGCTTAATAAAATTAATCATGATTAAAGTGTGTTTAAACTAAAGATTACTTTGTTTAAAAATGATTAGAGAGTTTAATCATGAATATACAAGTTTTGGGTAAAAAGGTTTAACATTAAAGTTACAAAACTTTTTTTAAACTAAATATGTGTTAAATATATATGTTTAGAATGAAAAATATATATTTAAATTACCAAAGACATTTGCAGGTTGATGGAAGTTGCTTGAAGCATTTCTCAAGTCTTGGAGCTCTAGGACCTTCTTCATATTCTCATCATTTTCATTTTAGTTATCTCAAGCTAGTAAGCTTCATATCTAGTAACTACATTTCTCATGTTATGATCTAACATAAATGTACAAGATCATCTTGAAACTTAATTAAAAATCACTTGAAAACATTAATAAAAACTAAATGAACTAGTATGATTACTTGGTTACTATGATGATTTTTAAAGTTGTCATAATGTAGTTAACTTGATCTTGCATTTTTGTGGTTAAAAAGATGATCTAACACATGCATGTTTAAATCTAGCAAGATCTATTAAATGAAAATCATGAACTTATAATCTTGTCTAAAAATGTTTTTATAAAACATGTAATACATAGTCTAACATAAGAATCATATCACAAAAGTGTAGTCTTTAAAAATATGTAAACAAAGTTTACATAAGCCTTTTGTTCAACTAAAAAGTTTACGTGAACATGTTAAAAAAATAAAGATGAACGCCTTAATATATGATTTTTGAACTAGACAAGGTTACTTACAAGTTCATGATACTTCATATAAGAGATTTTAGTTTATACTGTAATTATTGGAATATTGGAAAATTGTTGATTTGAAAAAGTATAAAAAATCATGTTTATAAATCATGTTTAGTAAAATTAATCATGATTAAAGTGTGTTTAAACTAAAGATTACTTTGTTTAAAAATGATTAGAGAGTTTAATCATGATTATACAAGTTTTGGGTAAAAAGGTTTAACATTAAAATTACGACTTTTTTTTAACTAAATATGTGTTAAATATATATGTTTAGAATGAAAAATATATATTTAAGTTACCAAAAATTATGTATATATAATGGTATGTATTTATGTGTGTGTATTTAGAAAAGTTAGAAAATACATACTAGTTTGAACACTTACAAAAACGCAAACATAAACAGACTTAAAAATTTGACTAGTATAACACATACATATGTCCAAACTTGGACAAAACAAACAAACCAGACAAATAGGACAATTCGGACAAAATAGACAAATGATGCCAACAAAACAAATGACACGGACGAAACGAATAACGCGAACGAAACGGACGACACGAACGAAACGGTCGAAATAAACATACGAACCGTCATACATGTTTACTAAAGTTATGTATACTAGAACTTATAAAAATAAGTTATATAAAATATATAGTAGTTTTTATAAAAGATCGGTGTTCACATGAAACCAGATGTCTCATGGTTCAAGATGTTTGCGTTGCTTCCTACGCACCAATGCTTGAAGGTTTTGAACAATAATCTGAAGATATTAAAGCTATTTCACCCAAAACATATGATTGGGTAGTGAATAATGGGCCAAAACACTGGGTCAATGTGTTCTTTGATGGAACGCGATATAATCACTTGACATCTAATTTTGGACAGTAGTTTTATGATTGGATATCTGATGCATACTCGAAAACTCACATGATTAATTCTTAAGAGGTAAAGTAATGGACTTAATTTATACAAGACGAGTCGACTCTAACAGATGGACTACAACTTTGATACTATAAATGGAAGAAAAACTTAAAAATGAAGCTTCAAAAGTGCAATCATTCCAGGTGTTTCTATCGCAGAGTATGTTTGAGGTTCATGGAAAATCTGTTAAGATGGCTGACGTTAGCCAATGGGATTATAGCTGCAAAGGGTGGCAGTTGACTAGACTACCATGTTGTCATGCCATTGCCATTTGTACTTGGTGAGCAAATTTGTTTTTTCTTATCCATATGGTAATGGTAACCAAAGTTTCACGTTTGCCACAAGTAATTTCAAATATAAAAAGGTGAAATAACTTAACTTTATTAAAAAGACTATCATATAATTTTCATTTTCTAAACACTTTAAAGATCTAATTGTTGGTTTAACAGTTTGTGGTTCCTTCATAGGGATTTGAGGAGGAATTAGAGAAACTGAGATGCAACACTATGCGGTGCCATTCTGGATCCGAACTCCACTGAAGAAGTTATATTATACGGTGTACATGGGATGCGAGACCTGATTGATTGTTCGAATGGTTTGTTTGTTCTTCTCTGAGTTTTGTTAATAATAGTTATAAAACCATTTTATACATTAAGACCACATTCAGACTTTTGTACTCACAAATCCAGACATGCTTGATACTAGAAATGAAGGGATGACAATAGATGAAGAAATTGTTCATTTAAGCATATAGGCTATTTCAAAAGTATAACACATTGTCACTTTATTATTTTTTTGTTAAACGCACAAGTTTTGTACTTCGTACAGTAATGTTTTCCAATGATTGTAGGTTCCTCTTCTTACTGGTTGTGATTATAAAACTATAATATTAGACTCCTAGTATCCTTCGAATTAAGGAGGTCATTTCTCTAAACCAAGGGGCGTTGCTTTGACTAAAAAGTCACTTTGTTTTGCTTTACCATATTGTGCAGTTTAAATGCGATGGTGAGTTACATTGTTGGTGTTCATATGAACACTTTTTGGTATAAGAAAGTGTTTTATAATGCGTGTAGCGTTAATGAACACTTGAATAACATAGTGTTTTCTACGCGCTTAGCGTGAATGACATTGAGATAATAAAATGCTTTATATGCCTTAGGCGTGAATGAGCACTTTATGTAAGCTACTGTGTATTTCTCCCGGTCACGCATTGGCTTGTGGAATACTTTTAGTAGGTAGCATGTTTGTTTACAGTACCTTGTGCGAATAAGTATTTTTCCTATCGCATATCGTGTGGAATGCTTATTCTAAGTATCAAGGATATTGGTTTTGTCATGCATTTACGAAGCATATGCCCTACCATGCGCTATAGCTATAGGCCAAGCGAAGTGGGAAGTGTAAATACCCTATCGGTGCGGTTCATAGCCAGCTGAAGATGTAGCACATAGTCAAATAAGATGTGGCGTGCCCAACCAAATGGAATTTGGCGTGTATAGCCATACGACGCACAACTATATAAAGGTAAGGCCCATAGCCAAATAAATGTGCGGTCTGCAACTGTCATTGTGGTTGTGAACATCAGAATAATGATGCATTATGTGGCCGAATAATAATGACATATATATCCTAATGAATACGCAGCGGATAGTCAAATAAAGATGCGGCACGTAACAAGCCACTGAGTCAACCAGTGGCGAAACCTGCAAATGGTGAGTAGCATGTAGTACTCTTGTACATAACTGAATGTTCAAGTAAAATATGAGCCTCAATATCTTTAAAGGAGGATGTTTGGTGTGTCATCTCGTCCGTAATATACAAGACCACGTTTAGCATGTGAGAATATCTGGGAAGTATAACTATCATTAGGCGCATCAAACATTCACATTTTATAAGACCCCATGATCAATCTGGTGTGTGGCCCTATTTAAGAAGTATGATGGTTCTTCGATGCGTAGTTTCTTCTTTCGATGGTTACAATCAGCGATCATAAGAAGTGGGACGAACATGTCATGTACCTAGGCTCTCTACGGAAGCTATGTTCTTGTCACCCATGAATCATATGTACAGAGGTGTGTCCTCGCTAGCCGGCATATAACAACACACGTGGATGTTAACAACTGTTACCCACACTTGAGTTTCCCTGTAAAATTTGCAAAAGAAAGGAAAGGTAAGGCATAAATAAGTATTACTTAGCCACCACCGTATATACACCTCTACCCGCTTTCTCCAAATTAATACATGGTCGAAGCGGGAATGTATGATAAGTATGTGGAATAATGGAATGGCGCATCGCTTTTTATTTTTAATTTTTATGAAGATACGTTGGTGGCGTGAAGGCGTGCAGCGCGAACCCGGTGGCGTGAAGGCCTGCATGTTTTCCTTCAACTTCAAGTACTTGTAGACAATAGAGTATAGCAATATATATCTCCCAACGTGTTGACCGGGGAGCCCGGATACGATTATTGACTTTGGCGTAGTTTAAGTGCTCCCAGTTCAATGTTGTTAAATGATGTATTGAATAATACATCCATTTATCTTATAGAGTTTGTATAGTTTTAGCGCGTTTTCATTTCGGTTTGTCAAGAATTTATTACTTTTAATCCAAATGCGTTTTACAGGTCTTGGTTCGTGAAAACAGTTGGAAGGAGGGAAAAACGAGTGAAAATGGTGAAGAACCGAGCCGGGACGTGAGTGGATCGGAAACAAGAAAACGAAACGCAAAAGAGGATTTACAACCCGGTCGTGGGGCGCAATCGGTACATCTCTTCTCTCCCGCAGCCCGCGAGAGAATTAGAATTATCTCCAGATTTTCTTCTCAGTAGCGGGGCACGACCGACATACTCCAACCCTCTCGCGGCAGGCGAGAGGGTCTTTTATCCAGAAAGTTTCGAAAGATTGAAAGTGGACTTGTTTGTTATTAAAAGTCTCATTATTGAAGTTAAACTCATATTGGAACAATCTTGGACGAACTAGAGCTGATTGGGAGCACTTTTCTGGAGATTTGGAGCTAGAAGAAGAGGATCTAAGCTGCAAGGATTGTGTGGGTGATCAAGGGAGTTCAAGGCAGGAGTTTGTCATGGTTTTTTCATACCAATCTTGACCTTTGATTTCCTTGCTTTGCTTAATTATGCTACCTTGTTATAAACTTTGTTTACTTTGTTTTTCAAACATGTTTTTAGGCTAGATTTTATTCAGTTGCCTAGGTTTTGGATGATGGATTTGATGAAACTTTGATTTGATTTAATTTAATTTATGGTTTGAATGTTTAATTGGTAAAGGTTACAACTTTAATGATCTAGTTTAGAGTATTTGCATGATTTTGCTTGTTTTGTGATTATTTGATTGTTTTGCATGAACTTAGATGGATGTCTTCCATAGAATAGGTTTATGTTACTTTTCGTGTTCTTAGGAATTCGTGAAATTGTCGGTAAAATTGGCCAATAAAACCGGGGAAACAATTGAGTAAATTATAAAATCAAACTTGTCATTATACCTAACTTGTTTATTGAGAATTACAATTAGTTGGCTGAATTAATTTGGTAAATTGTTTGGTTAGGGTTTTGAGAAATTCCCAAATCTAGTTTCCTTGTCATAATTAAATCAGTTAATCTAAACTAGATTATTGAGAGGTAATTAATAATTAGACACTTTACTGATTTAAAAAGATAACTGAAAATAAATCTTTAGGACCGGTAAATGAATGAAAAGGATAGGTTATCGTAGGTGTCTTCCTAAGAAGGGTCGGGGGTCCTGTTTGGTAAACCTAAACTTTAATATGTTAAGATCCTGGTAAAATATTCAACCTGATTAATTATTATTAAATTAAGGGAGTAGTAGTCTAAAAATCCAACCTAGGTGACTAGTTCATTATCTCTTAATTAAAATCCCAAATTTCTTAGAAGTTCATAGTTTAGTCATTCCAATTTAGTAGTTTTAGTTTAATTGATAATTTAGATTTATTAGGAAACCCCCCCCCCCCCTTTAAAATATACATAGTGTGTAATTGAGTCTAAACTAGTAATCATAGTAATTAGAGAGTCATGGGGGTTCGATAATCCGGACTTGCTTAATGCTATTCTACAATTGATCGGTCCACTTGCCTGTTAGTAATTTAGTATAGTTCAGGAGTCTAGAGTGTAATTTGAGTCTAGAATTAGGGTAATTTGAGTTGTTTTTAATTCACTACTTTTAGAACATCAAGTTTTTGGCGTTGTTACCGGGGACTCTCTCATTGGCAATTGCGTTGATTACTCGATTTAGGCTTTTTATTACACTTGTGTTTATTTTGTATTCATTAGTGTCGTATGAGTCTAAGTTATTGAATTAGTTTAATATTTATTTTTGTATATATTTGAAGTATTTGTGCTAACTTCTCGTGTTTGTCGTGTTTTCGGTTTAGTGGATGCCACACACGCGTTCGCAAGGACCTCCGCCTAAGCCGCCGACGCCATTCTCTCCCGCACCAAAGGTAAGTGCTTCTTCCTCAACTTTATCAAGTTCATCCCGTTCCTTTGTACCGCCCGACTTCGATTTTACACCTAAACCTTCCTCACCCGGTTCCCCATCACCCCGTGTAGTCCATAGAAATGTAAGCCCACCACCGCCACCACCTAACTTCCACATGGCTAATAATAATAACCAGGCCGTATACCAATAGGCCACCACCGGCTTCACCGGTGCGAACTCACCCATTACCTTACCTCCCATGAACAATGACCGACCCTGGCAAATCCCTTCCTACATCATGACCGCCATCACTAACTCTTGCCAATTCCACGGTCGTGATGATGAGGATGTGCCCGCACATATCAACCGCCTTACCGGTCTATGTCATACATTAAATATGGAGGGTGCGGGCAATGATGCCCGTTTTCTCCAAGTCTTTCCATTCTCTCTCGGGGGTCGAGCCGCCATCTGGCTTGACTCTCAACCACCCGGTACGTTTTCTACTTGGGCTTCTCTACGGGATGCTTTCCTTAAGAAATACTTTCCACCCGCTAAAGTATCCCGCCTTCGTGATCAGATTCATTCATTCCGAATGGAGCCTGACGAGCCCTACCATCTAGCTTGGGAGCGGTTCCAAACTCTAGAATCCCGTTGCTCCCAACATGGTCTATCAGACTGGGCACTTGTAGAGAAATTCTACAATGGTCTCACCCCTGAGACCCGTGCTTGATTCGACACCTCTGCTGGTGGCCACTTGATGGGAAAGAAACAGCAGCCGAGTGTAATGACCTTTTTGAGAGCTTTGCCCATTTTGATGTCGATTACAGCACTGCCGGTAGGAATTCAATTCCTGTTTCTCGTACACCTCCGGTTAACCGGGGTCTACACCAAGTTAGCTTGGAAACTATGGTAACTGCTACTCTAGATAGCTTCAAGAGGGAGGTCACGAAGGAGATACAGGAACTGAAGAAGAAGGTAGACAGGTGTGAGGTGTGTAGAGGGGGTCATGACCACGCTAGAGTGTCTCACGCTCACTGTCGAGCAAGTCGAGTTTATCACCGGTCAGAGCCGAGGTCCTACGAATCCCTTTAATAATAATACTTACAATTATAACCCAAACTGGCGAAATAATAATAATAATAATTATCGATCTTCCGATAACCCCTGTGGTTTCCAATCAGGCTCTTATCAGAACAGGTGGCAGGGTCACTACAATAGTGGAGGGGGTTCAAATCAGGAGGGTCAGACTAGGAGTGGAGGGTCAGGAGGTAGTCTAGATAGGATCGAAGAGTTGTTATCTCAATTAGTTGTCAAAGATCAGGCTACTCAGAAAAATCTCGCAGAACATGATCTTTTCTTGAAAAATCAACAGTCCGCGCTATTAGATGAGGTCGATCGGTAGTATCGCTAAGCAGCTGCAAGAGCAGCCACACAGCCAGTTCGCGGGCAATACCCAGCCCAACCCCGCGAACCAACACACGAAAGCGATTACTACGTGCAGTGGTAGGACTCTGAAGGAGGTGGGTAGAGAGGGGATAGAGATAGAGGTAGAGGTAGAGGTAGAGGAGCGTGATGATGAGGTAGATGAGGAAATCGTGATGGAGGCTCCACCCAGGGTGCACACTAGGTTGGACCCAGCAAGTACCACACCAGCTAGTGGACCTTCAGTTGAGAGTAGGGGAGAGAGAAAATCGGTAGAGGTTAGGCCATCACCGATCGTAGACACTTCACGCCTACCCTACCCAGCACGTTTGAAACAGCAAAAATATGCCAAGGAATACGGGAATTTCCTTGACATGTTTACTCAGTTAAAAATCAATCTCCCGTTTATCGAGGCCCTGCAGCATGTGCCTAAATATGCTAAGTTTTTAAAAGATCTTTTAAAACGAAAAGATAGGTTGGGGGAGCTTTCGAATGTCCCGTTGACTGGAGGATGTTCAATCTTGATTTTAAACAAGTTGCCCGAAAAAATGACTGATCCGGGTATCTTTACGATTCCATGCCTATTCGGCGGCTCCATTGCTCCAGCTCATGCTCTAGCCGATCTCGGGGCGAGCATAAATCTGATGCCTTTCTCACTGTACGAGCGTTTACGTTTAGTGGAGCTCACCCCTACTCGTATGTCTCTGTCGTTAGCAGATAAGTCTGTTAAGTACCCGAGGGGAATCGTTGAGAACTTATTGGTTAAAGTTGATAGATTTGTCTTTCCTGTAGATTTCGTCATCCTCAATATGGAGGCCGACGAGAAGGTTCCCATCATCTTAGGTCGCCCATTTCTGCGCACCGCGAAAGCGCTCATCGATGTTATGATGGGAAAATCACTCTTCGAGTCGGGGACGAGAACTTCACGTTCGAAATCGCAAGGTCGATGCAACACCTAAGTGGTGGCGACAGCAATAGTGGCCCTTGTCACTCCGTATACTTCCTGAACTCATTCATTTCGTGCGTTGATCACTATTTAGACTGTATTAGCGGAGCCGACTTAGTGAATGAGAGTTTAGTAACCGAGAAGAGTGATAGTGAGGATATGGAGGATGATTTCTTAGAGATTCCTGAGACCCTAGACTTCTATGAAATGAGTGCAGCAACCGAGAGCACACCATTGTCGACACCAGCAGCCGTAGAGCTTAAGGTCCTCCCGTCTCACTTAGAATACGCGTTCCTAGGTGATAATTCGAGCTTACCCGTGATTATTTCTTCGAAATTGTTAACGGAGGAGAAGGAGCGTTTAATCGAGGTCCTAAAGTCAAATAAGGAGGCCATCGAATGGAAACTATCTGAGATCAAGGGGATTAGCCCTACCTTCTGTACTCATAGGATCCTCATGGAGGACGTCTTTAAGCATTAGTGCAGCCACAGCGCCGTCTGAACCTAAATATGCAAGAACTCGTAAAGAAAGAGGTGCTTAAGCTGATGGAAGTTGGTCTCATCTATCCGATCTCCGATTCCGCATGGGTAAGCCCCACTCAGGTCGTTCCCAAGAAGGGGGGAATGACAGTGGTTATGAACTAAAAGAAGGAGCTTATCCCATCGCGAACAGTCACGGGCTGGCGGGTGTGCATAAACTATCGTAAATTAAACGAAGCCACCCACAAGGACCACTTCCCGCTCCCGTTCATCGATCAGATGTTGGAGCGACTCGCGGGACAGCAATTTTGTTACTTTCTTGACGGATTCTCAGGTTACTTACAGATCCCGATTGCTCCCGAGGAACAAGAAAAGACAACCTTCACATGCCCGTATGGTACTTATGCGTATCGCCGCATGCCGTTCGGGTTATGTAACGCTCCGGCTACTTTCCAGCGATGCATAATCGCTATCTTCCAGGACATGATCGAGACCTCCATGGAGGTTTTCATGGATGACTTCTCTATCTATGGAAACACCTTCGATCAATGTCTTACTCACTTAGATGCGATGATGAAACGGTGTGTCGAGACGAGACTGATGCTCAACTAGGAGAAATGTCACTTTATGGTGACAGAGGGCATAGTGCTAGGGCATAAGATCTCGCGAGCAGGTATAGTGGTCGATCGGGCGAAATAGATACTATCAGCAGACTCCCTCCACCGACTAGCGTCAAGTCCATCCGCAGCTTTCTCGATCATGCGGGCTTCTACCGACGGTTTATTAGAGATTTTTCAAAGATTACCCGCCCCATGACTTCTCGAGAAAGATGTACCCTTCGTCTTCGATGACGACTGCTTGAAAGCTTTCACGATCCTCAAGGAGAAACTAGTGAGTGCTCCTATCCTCGTCTCACCCGACGGGAGCTTGCCCTTCGAGCTCATGTGTGATGCGAGCGATTATGCTGTAGGTGTCGTTTTGGGTCAGCGACGTGACAAACATTTTCACCCTATTTACTACGCTAGTAAAACCCTCAATGACGCACAGGAGAACTACACCACTACAGAGAAGGAGCTTTTAGCAGTGGTATTCGCGTTTGATAAATTCCACTCCTACCTTGTCCTGTCCAAGACCATCGTCTTTACGGACCATGCGGCTCTCCGCTTCCATTTCCAAAAGATAGACGCAAAGCCTCGTCTCTTCGGTGGATTCTTTTGCTTTCCGAGTTCGACATAGAGATTAGAGATAGGAAGGGAGCAGAGAATGTGGTCGCTTACCATCTATCTCGATTAGAGGATCCTAGTAGAGAGGAAATTAGGTAAGAAGAGATCGGTGATAGATTTCCCCATGAGTCAGTAGAATTTGTGACAGCGGAGAAGGAGGGAATGTCGTGGTTTTCCGACTTCACGAATTATCTAGCGAATGGAGTGGTCCTGAAGGAGATGACCACGCAGCAGAAGAAGAAATTCTTTCGCGATGTCAGGCGTTACATCTGGGATGACCCGTTTCTATTTCGGGTAGGGGGAGACATAATTCTGAGGCGTTGCGTTAGTAGAGAAGAGGGGGCGGAGATTTTGAGGCACGTGCACGAGGGACTGACAGGAGGTCATCATGGTCCACAGGAGGTCATCATGGTCCGCACGTCACCGCACAGAAGGTTTTCGATTGCGGTTTTTATTGGCCATCAGTTGTGAAAGACGCTCTAGAGTTTGTGAAGACGTATGATCGTTGCCAGCGCGCCGGCAACATCTCATCCAAAGACGATATGCCCCAACATCCGATCCAGATTCTTGAAGCTTTCGATGTTTGGGGGATTGACTTCATGGGACTGTTTCCAGTCTCTAGCGGGAACCGGTACATCCTCGTGGCTATTTATTATGTGTCCAAGTGGGTTGAAGCTCAAGCTTTACCCACAAATGATGCCCGAGTGGTGGGGAGATTCTTGAAGAAATTGTTCACCCATTTTGGTACCCCACGAGCTATTATTAGTGACCGTGGCACGCACTTCTACAATGTCGTCATGTAAAAGGCATTGGCGCGCTACGGTGTCACTCACCGCCTCTCCACCGGTTATCATCCTCAGACGAGTGGCCAATTGGAGAACACGAACAAGGGGTAAAACAGATCCTTGAGAAGACGGTAGGCAAAAGTCGGAAGGACTTGTCCTTCATGATTGTTTACGGTAAAGCCTGCCATCTCCCGGTTGAATTAGAGCATAGGGCACTGTGGGCATTGAAGACCGTGAATTTGGACCTCACCGAAGCGGCCAAGCGACGATTCTTTCAAATTCACGAGTTAGAGGCACTTCGGGACGCGGCGTATGAGCGGTCATGGAGCTTGAAGGAGAAAACCAAGGCGCTGCACGATAGGAGATTGAAGAATGTGAAAGAGTTTCAAATCAGCGACAAAGTGCTCTTATATAATTCGCGATTGAAACTGTTTGCGGGCAAACTGAAATCAAAATGGTCCGGCCCGTATGTGGTCAATGAGGTATCCCCGTATGGAACCATCGAGCTGAAAGATGAAGCTGACGGAGAGACATGGAAGGTCAACGGGCATCACTTGAAACATTATTTAGGAGGACTGCTAGATCCCACCGAGACGGAGGAAACTCCTCTTGATGTTCCACCTCATACCCCGTAGGTTCTTGGGATTCGGCTCGAGTGTAGAGTATGTACAGTTTAGTAGTTAATTGCATTTCGTGTTTTTATTTAATTCATGTTTCGTATTTGTGTGTGTTTATGTGTGGGTTGGTTTAGTTGGTTTTTGCAGGTCATATCACGCATCATTTATGGAACGCGGAAAATTGCAGGTACATTTGATAAATCCGGTAAAACGAGGGTGATTCTGTAAGCTAAAAGGCCAACATTATGGTTTCAACAAAAATTTCTAAGGCATGAAACTGGAAAAACTAAGAAACTTTCTGTGGAAACAGGTCTCTCCGGGGCGCGAGAGGCATACGCCTCCTCGGTCGCGGCCCGCGAGAGGCCATCAATCTCCGGAATTACACCTCGCTCGTGGGGTGCGAGAGACTTAGAGGTCTCTCTCGCGGCCCGCGAGAGACCCTATCTACACATAAAAAACTCTAGCCTCCATTTTACACACATTTTCCTACTTCCCTCACCATTTTCATTACGGCTACACCACCAATTTTCACCAAAACTCGCCATTTTTAGCCCGAATCCACTGAAAGCTTCCACCTTTTCTTCATAACATCAATCCTCACTCATCGTTAAGTGATTCCATCTGGATTTCCCCTTTCAACCATGCATTTCACTAGTGTTTCAATTTTTCAATGTTTGTGCACTAGTTCCTACAGATCTACACCAAGGTATGATTTTCCGCAACTTTTATGCTTACATCTTCATCATATATCTAGTTGTTGCGTTGATTTTGGTGCTTGATACTGTGACAGTTGCATGTTCGGTTAAATTGCGGGTTGGGTTAAACTGGATTTGACTTGAGATTTGATGATGATACTTGTTACATTTTGTGGGTAGATTAAGTATAAGCAGGGTTTTCCTTAGCGGGTTTGGTGCGGTCCAACATTGAGTGTGGGGATGAGGGTTGGCTAACTTTGTTACTAAAAATCCGATTTTTAAGATCATCAACCGTTATTTCTACCATGATTCAAACTGCTTTATCTTTAGCTTTACACTCAAGGTGGGCTCGTGTCTTGGCACTTCGGTTTAATTGAGGACAATTAAGTGCCGAGAGGGGGGTAGTTGTATGTTTTTTATATGTTTTCAAGGGGTTAGTAACATTCGGATGGCCATGCATATAAGATTCGGTCTCACCCATACTCAATCTCCATTCGAGCGAAATTCGGTTTTTATTAAATTAATAATGTTACACTCTTTTCAAATGTATCTTAAATTATGTGGTAAACTGTTTATCTGTTGCAGACCATTACCGCGAATGAAATGCTATACGGTCATTTGTTTTATGTGGTTTCTTTCTTTCTAATGTCGTGCTTGTCTTACTGGTGCTTTATGCAAATGTCAGGAGAGGGTAGTTCGAGCAGGGCTGGAAGGAAGAGAAGGGGACCAACGCCTCGTCAGAGAGGTGACCCCGCCTAGGCGCCACAACAACCTTCATACTTCGGCAGACGCAGAATTAGATACCGGGGGGACGGTGTTCCCCACGGGCAAAGTACGAGAATTATGGACAGTCCTCTTTTGCAGTTTGATCTAGACTCCCACGAGTGAGAGAGACTTTCGAATCTGGTCACTTGTGAGTTGCTACCCTACAGGAGAATTGATTGGGATTTGATTGATAATTTGGGTCAAAGTGGTTGGATTGAGCAGTTGTTAGGGGAAAAGTTCCGAAGGGTGCTAGACTGCAGAGCGAGACAATACAAAGAGATCACTTATGAGTTTCACTCCACATTCGAATACCAACAGGGTAAGTTCAACAAGAGTGATTCTGTATCATTTACCTTGGTGAGGCAAGTTTTTGAAATGACAATCTCACAGTTTGCGGTGGCCTCGCAAATATACTCGGAAGAGGAGGTTCAGGCACCTGACTTGCCACGAGCCTTCAGGGGGTCTTCAAAAGGAGGCACCCCCATAGTGTCCAGACAGACGAGCTCGCCAGATTTTGGGTACCATCTTTTCTTCCCCGTACTCAAACAACATGGTGGCGAGTGATATTACTGATCCAATTCCCTGGTTTCTCCATAAGATTCTTGCCGCTACGCTGGTTAGAAGAGGGCAGGGGGACAACAAGGTCAACCAGGTGAGTTTGTTTTTTCTAATGTGTATGGTGGTGGGACGGCTGGCAAATCTGCCACAATATTTGCATGGTCGATGAAGCGACTGTGGAGGGGGGCGGGGCAAGGGTTTATTACGGGCCCTTGATTACGTGCTTGGCCAAGAGCCTGGGGGTGTTCGACAGATACCCCCAGGACAGAATGAGAGAAGGCCCCGCCCCCTGTGTCATGAGCATCGGAGACCTCCAGGCTGCCGGAATTCTGACGACCCAAGAGCCTGTTAGCTGGATACCAGTCCGCCAGGGACCTCAAGTGCAATCGCCTCCCGGATCCGAAGCTGCATCTTCTATGCAGGCGGGTATCCCCACTCGATATCAGCGGCCGGTTACATGCTAGGAACTGCCAGGACTACGGTATCCTCTTCGAGAGCCTCGCCCGGACCCACTGACTTTAGATTCTCTTTATGACAGGATGGAGACTGGGTTCGGGGATTTGCGAGGCTATGTGGACCAGCAGTTCGGCGGAGTTCGCCAGACCATGTTAGAGAGTAGGCGCATGCATGAGGCTAGCCAGAGGAGGCTAGAAGATGGGATGAGATACATGATGCAGAATCTGAATATGGGAATCCCATCTTACTTTCAGCATCCAGGCGGTCAGGCAGGTTCAAGTCAGTTTGCGGGGATGGAGGACATGTAGCCGTACCAGGTATTTGAGGAGTCTGAAGAGGATGATTGAAGCAGCCGAGAATCTTTATCTTTCCTTTTAGAGGAGGCTAGAAGATGGGATGAGATACATGATGCAGAATCTGAATATGGGAATCCCATCTTACTTTCAGCATCCAGGCGGTCAGGCAGGTTCAAGTCAGTTTGCGGGGATGGAGGACATGTAGCCGTACCAGGTATTTGAGGAGTCTGAAGAGGATGATTGAAGCAGCCGAGAATCTTTATCTTTCCTTTTCTTTTCTGTTGTTTTAATTTATTGATGGTCTGTACTTTTAAACAATTTACTTTGGGGTTGTTGTTGGTTGGTTTGGGTATGCGTTGAACAATCTTGCAAAACAATTTATTTATCTTGCTTTATCATTATTATGGTTTGTAAGTGCATGGTGATAGGTTTATGTGTATGATGTTCCGTTCGCATGAGAGCTTTGAGAGTGATACGTTAAGCGCGTTCAGTTTGGAGAGCACGAGTGGTTTGACTAGCACATCGACAGTCTTGCACTACCAGCTAAGTCGCTTCCCTTTGTATATTGTTTTTCTTTCTTTATTTGGTTTTGTCTTATTATGAGTAGTAGGTTGTCTCGTGCTTGCATTGGGGACAATGCAAAAATATAAGTGTGAGGATGAGATAGTTAGAGTAGTGTAGTAAAAAAAATAAATAAAAATAAATAAAATCCGAAAAGGTCTTTTGAAAAAGAAGTTTGCATGAATTTAAACGGAAAATTATAGAAAAATTGAATTTTTATTCGGTTTCAAATAATAATAATATGAGAAAAAAAAATGGTGAGTTTGTGTCTGACTTGGGATATGTGAGTAGGCTGGATTCGGTTCTTATTTTCTTTGAGCTTAATACACCTTAATTGTCGGTCTACTAATGGGTACTCATCTAGGAGAAATGGGAAACTGAAACCGCCAAAAATAGTATAAGGAATGCCGTTATAAGCTAAAATATTTAGAATTTTTAATCATGTAGAAGAAAAAAAAAGAAAAGAATGAACTTGATTGAAAAGTAGAGGCCTATGGAATCTCCTTTGGGGATGGTGACTCTGATTGAGAATCCCTCTATGATTAGTTGAAATTTTAAGTATCGAAGCCCACGTTGTCGCTCTCGGGGATTGTGACTCTGGTTGAGACAGCCTCTAGGTTAGATACGCAAAAAGAAATCAAATGCTCAAATAAAAAAAAGAGAAAAAGAAAATTGCGTTATTTTAAATTCTTTAAATTTTGGTATAAAACAGTTAGGAAAGGGTTTAAATAATTCGTTCCTTTTGTTTCATAAGCTTGAGGTGGGATTAGGGATACTGTGGAGTCTAGTGTGAGACCCTAGGTGTATTGACCGCACTTAAATTAAATTTACATGATAAGAGGTTTGAACCGAATTTTGAGTTTAAGTGGATCTAATACTTGCAATCGCGGTTAACATGAATCTTGTTCCCTAATGAAAATAATCGTAATTGTTGAAATCGAGTAATTTGTTTGGTTATTACTACAGGAGAGGGATTATTGGTAATAACCGGACGAAAATGCGCTTCAACCCCCCGCACTACTTCTCAATGATGTCGACGCGGGGCACCCAATGGTACTCTTGGTCGGTCCACCGGACCTTGTCTTAACCCTTGAGGTACAAAGTGTTGTTGAGGTGGACGTTGATGCATCGGTCTTTGGAATTGTGGTTGTTGATGTTGAATTTGAATTTGTTGTATAGACATTGGTTGTTGAAATGGTGGCCTTGAGGACGAACTTGTTGCACCCTCGTAGGTTGCCTTGGCGGATAACCCATTCCCCCTTGCGGTCCCAAGTTATCTCTTTCACCTCCATAGTAGTAACCTTCATCTTCATAACCTCCGAATTCCTCTTCATAACCGTCATCATACCCGTCTCCTCCTACACCCGATGTTTGCACAAACTGTGAAGAAGGATTATGGGAACCCGGTTGGTTAGATGGTTGAAATGTAGGTGAAGTATGGATAATGGTGGAACTAGGTAAAGGTTGATTTGGTAAATGGTATTGGGTGGATGAGGATTGACCGAATGTGGGAAAGAAGGATGAGAATGGTGGTACTAGTGATGCGGCGCGGCGTTAGATGGGTCAACTTCATGTGTCGAAGTTGGGTGAGTGGTGGAATTTGGTGGAGGGGTAGATTGTCAAGTTTGATTTGTAGTGGTAGGTAAATTTTCCATGGTGTGGAGTGGTGAAATAGGTGTTGATGGCGTTGTTGGGGAACCACTTATTTTTATTCTCTCGTAACAAAACCCTGTTGCGTCGTAAGGTTCGTTCAATCTCCGGATCAAATACCAATGGTGATAGCTTGTTGGATCCTCTAGTATGCATACACCTGTAAGAACCTGCACACTAACACAACCAGCGTAAACCCGGAAAAATAACAACTATACTAACACAGAATAACACACGTTGCACACAAATCCCAGGCAACGGCACCAAAATTTGACATGTGGTCGTTGTCACACACAAATTTAATCCCAAAACTGCTACTAGCTAGCGGTAAGTGGGTATCGAACACACGGATTTGTGGAACTAATGCTATCAAAAGGTTGTACTATTATACTAATTACCTAGTTTGCACAAATTTAATTTCAGATTTTCGATTAATGGATTTAGACTTTAACTACTTAATGATTCAAAGATTGGTTCTTTTAACTGATTAATAAGAGAATGATCACCTCGGGTTTCCGGTTCAAAACGCATGTGTTTCAATTTTACTAGAAAGGGTCACATAGACATGAATCGTGTTTGATTAACTATTTGTGGTAAAAGGGAACAAAGTACTCGGATTGAAATGCGAGGTCTTTACCCGATGACAATTGATTAATACCCAACCTGTAAACCTTCATGTGATATCTTGATTGTCAACGACACCAAGAACGTACGAGATAAGCAATAAGCACTATATCAACCAACAACTTACAATCAATCAACACCATAATCACAATAACATAGCAATTATTCTAGAAATAAGTAAATTGAAACACAATTGTTTACCGAACCTTCCACACAAGATGATCACTGAAATGTTTAGCCACTCATGTTCTCACAATCAAATAAACTTCACTTGTCTTGTTCATACGAATCAAACACACCAAAATATTGTTTAGAACTTGTTAGAATCAATCAAAAACACTCCAAATCACCTCCTATTTGCTCTGCAACTTGTACCAATCATTGATAATTTGAAAAGACTCCATAACTCAGCTTAAATTGGGCAGTTACAACTTTCCCGTAGCTTACGGTTGCCCACCGTAGCTTACGGTGGTCAGCAGAAATTCCCCATTTTGCCCTTCGTTCAATCTCTTGAATCCCATCTTCAATTAAGCTCTTGCAAATACCCGATAAAGCACGTTTAAATTCCCTCATTATGCTCTTCGGTACCTGAAAAACCAAACACACCGTAGACATCAAATCGTAACAAATAAATGTTTAAAGCGTGGAATATGTATCATTTTAACGCACTTACGGGCTGTCCAGAAGACCACCCGTCACATCCCCACACTTAAACGTTGCTTGCCCCAAGCTACCATTTCACAAAAGTTTTAAACAAACAATTGATCATCATATAAACAAACACAAACAAGTTGCCCCGTTATCAACTTTTACCATCATAACATATAACACACCCCTCACTAAACTCTTCTCTCGGCGACAAAGTAGCACTAGCAAGATTGTGCTAGAACACTCGATACAAGTGTGCAAATGTGCGACAATAAGCTTGGATAACAATCGAGTCTTTACCCAAATTGTCTAACATGCTCGTGAATCAGAAGGACTTTCGGGTTGTAACGAGGCTATGTGTATAGGTGGGAATTGGTGGGAAATATTCATGTAGCTTGCTTAATCGACCCGATTTATTATTACATCAATATAAATAACACACTCAGATTGTACAACTAATCTTCCTTCTTTTTTCTCTTTTCTTCATTTCTTCTTCTTTTTCTTTTTTTTTCTTTTTTTCACATTGCTTTACACTATTGAAAGAGAACATACTTAACATAACGAGAGCAACTATCAAACCGGGTCGATTAAAAGGTAGAATTTTTAGGACATAGGTTCGGGTGACAATTGAAAGGCTACAAGCTCAAATTTGGCTACTAATGTCCAACCCCCCGTCCCGCTCACTACCAAGCTCATATTCATAAGTTATGAGGTCCAAACCCCCCAAACCCACACTCAACACATATCCAGACGAGGCTACCTAAGTGCCCTCCTCATATTCACCAGCATGTAAACTCCGGTTTCGACAAGCATATATCATCCAGGTTCTATTAACACACCACACTGCCACTCAATCAAATAAAACAATAAATTCTCAATGACATATATGTGTGGCTCAATCCTCACCAAGAAACAAATGGAATGGGGATAATGATGTGTCATGCATAATATGGTATTACTTTCAAACTTTAACAACTGTTTCATTCGGTTCACAAAAATTTTTAAAATTCCAAAAAATGTCCCCCATCCCCACACTTGGGATACATTGTCCCCAATGTATGGTTCTTAGAGGAATGATCACTCCATTTATCTTCAAAAACACCTTTCGGTAAAACTCTCAAATCCCAATATTTCTTTTTTTATGAAACATATAAACACCACCAATATACCACCAACCCATAACATGAATATCAAACACAATACGCCACCCTTCCACCCAACCATAAACAAAACCAAATAATATCTACAATAATATACAAGGAAAGAACACCACCTAACGTACTCAAGGTGGTTCAAATGAACCCTTGCTTCCCCATTTCTCTCCATATTCCATCCAATTTCTTGTAAAGTTTGCAGTTTCACACCAATTGGTGTCAAATTCAGCCTCAACACCCCATCTAGTCCCACCATCGGGTGGTTTTCCTTTGCCCGCTTTCCTGCTTACACTAGCCTTCTTCCTTGCCTGATTTTCACCATTTTTCAACTCAGACCTATACACATCAACGCCACTTGCAATTGACCTAACTATGCTAACACTTGAAACATGTTCGTTAGTAGCAACTGTGTGACTCAAGTCATTAACAAGATCGTAATGAATTGTTTTTAAAAACACATTAAAGTACAACTTACGATTCTCGTAGTTCATGGTGACCATTCCGTTTCCGCAATCGATTAGAGCATTTTCCGTATACAAGAATGGACGACCCAACACGACCTGCGGCTGCTCGTAATTCTTCGACGGTGTGTAGTCGATCACTATAAAATCCACCGAGTAGTAAAACTCGCCCAATTGTATCACTACGTCTTTTACAACCCCTCGGGGTTGCTTCCAACTCGCATCCGCGAACACCGCTATGCTATCAATCTCGTGTAACGGACCAAAGTCGTACTGGTCGTACAGGCTACCCGGGAGAACGTTCATCCCTGCTCCGTAATCCAACAATGCTTTGTGTATCTTGAACTTCCCAACTTGAATCGGGATAATTGGTTCCCCTGCATCACTTCCAACTCTCTCGACACTTATTTCATTTAAACCTGCACTCACATGAACAACAAAAGCAGTTAAACATTTATCATTTTTAGGAATGACACTTACCCCATTGATCGGTATGTTCTTTGTATTCTTCGGGTTAATTTTTGTATCACTGGGAAGCTTCCCATTCTGTTGCTTATATGTTGCTACCTCACTAGCCAGCTTCCCCATTTGTGTGGTCAATGATTGGATAGCTTTGTCCCGAATCTCATCCTTTTGTGCCCGAGCGGCATCCAATTGATTCCTCATTTGCATATCTTGTTGCATCATCCGGAGCATATCCATAACTTCATTGCCACATGATGAAGTTTGACCTTGATTATATGGCTGACATGGAACGAAATTTTGTTGAGCTCCTTGGAAATTTGGATTCGATTGATTCGCCGAGTTCCCATAGCGGAAATTAGGATGGTTCCTTAACCCGGGGTGGTATGTGTTCGAGTTCATATTGAAATTATGACCACCCCCTTGAATTGCATTCACCTCCTCGACTTGATTTGCACTTACTCCCACCAAGCATACCTCCGCTGCATGACCAAGTTCATTACAGTTAGTACAAACATTATATACCTGGTTTGATACTTGTGCTTCTCCATCCTCCACCGCATACACTTGAGGCCTTGTAATTACATGTCTAGCTCGCCTTGACGATTGTGCTTTCCTTTTTGATGTAAACACCATTTGTTCTAGAAATGCCCAATAATCTTGCTTGTAGTTTGTTCCAAATGTACCATTTGTGATACACATTAAATCCCGAGCATCCTCTGAGCTTAAACCTTCATGAAACGCATTCAACAACTCCCACAATGCTATACCATGATGAGGATAATTCTTCAACATCATGTTGAATCTTTCAAATGTCTCATGAAACATCTCACTTGGCTGTTGTTGGAAACTCCTTATACTCCGCCTTGCTTCATTTGTTTTTTGAGCGGAAAAAAATTCCTCGAGAAATCGTTGTTGCATATCGGCCCAAGTATATATAGATGCGGACGGTAAAGTATGAAACCACCTTTTTGCTTTATCCTCTAACGAGAATTGAAATAACACCAACATAACATCATCCGATGAAAACCCTTACCCCCCGATAGTATTGCAAATGGAATCATAACTTTCCAACTGGAAGTAGGGTTCCTCCGTTGCTAGACCCTTATACTTCGGCAAGCTTTGCAAGGCAGTCGTCCTTACCTCAAATGTCCTCCCATCCGGGCATTGAGGTATTACTACCGGATAGGGATTATCGGTAATAACCGGACGAAAATGCGCTTCAACCCCCGCACTACTTCTCGATGATGTCGACGCGGGACACCCAATGGTACTCTTGGTCGGCCCACCGGACCTTGTCTTAACCCTTGAGGTACCCTTTATAAGGGTAGAAATGATGCATACCACATGGTGCAACCCTTTGTAAAACGAATAGCATATAATCAATATGTACTCACATAATCATATTTAGAGAAATATATGCAAGCTAAAGGTGAAATTGTAAGTATGCACTTTATCAGGGATTACGATGATATTTTGTACTTATATATTTGTCTATTACTATTACCTTTCTACGCCCACGCATTTTGAAGGTCATAAACTATGAGTATCAGTGTTAGCGGTGTCATGCGTGCAAGATCCCAAAGTTCAGTGCTTCTAACAATGTTTAGGATCATCGAAATAACAAAGTAAATAGTCGAAAGAAAATGACTTACGTATACCCTTTATAAGGGTAGAAATGATGCATGCCACCAAATTTCAAGTACTAGTTGTACTGATGTAAATGATCTCATGCTATTTGATATAAATGCATGCCCATATATTAGTGAAATGAATATATGCCACATTTATTGTTTAAAAGTCGTGCAACATTGTTTGTATGGTACCACATTATGCAAAAGAAAAGGTGTTAGGGTCATAAATTGACTTGTGTAGGGGCCATTCACGTAAAATATAGTGAGCTATGATGATGCAAGTTTAAAAAGTAGACATGTGAATCCAAAAGAAAATGAGTTCAGACACTTACCCATTAATCCTCCACATTTTTTAACACCAGAGAGCGTTTTTAACTTTATCATAAAAATTGACGTATATGGTGCCAGGTCATACAGTTTAGTGATGCATCGTAGCCGGTGGAATTCCATCCCGTGTTGAGACCGCCACGCCATGGCGGAGGAAACTCAACTCCGGTGCAAGGTAGAGCAGAGTGAGTGTCCGATACGGACGGTAGGTGGCTTAGCCAACAATATGCAAGTGTCTTGAGACGATGGCGTGACTAAAATCGTCCGCCGAGGAAGGCGATTGGGTATCTCCGCCAGATATGGCGTAGTCGGTCGACGGACATCAGTAAGGACGGGGTCTGCTGGAGATGGCGTGAGTGGACAAAAGCATCCGCCGAGTGGCGGGGTGGATAAAAAGCTTCTGCCGGAGTTCGGCGGGTTGATGAAAAGCGTCTGCCAAAGGTGGAGGGGTATATAAGAACTTCTACCTGTTGTGGCGGGGTGAGTAAAAGTGTTCACAGGAAACGGAATGATGTGGCATGAGGTGGACAGTTTATCTGGTACAAAGTAGAAAAGTAATATTTCTAGGCACTAACTGGTGATAGACGGTGCGACATAACAGGCATCCGACAAAAGATTGAGCATCATGGCGGCCCTCCAACAAGAAAATGGCGTGTCACAGTGGCTCTCCGTCTATGGAGCGGCGCGGTAGAGAAGAAAATAGCGCGTCAAAGAGGCTTTCCGACGATGAGATGACGCGCAACACAAAGGAAGTAGGTGTGTCACTGTGGCTCTCTGGCGACGAGACGACGCGGGCAGTAGTGATATCATCCCGTAAGAAACGTGTGCTTCTGATAAATTTGGAGATTTATGTATGGTGCTTCATACTTAAAAAACTTGTACCTAAAGAGACTTCATAAAATTTCATGATGCACTAATACATATTTGAGATAAAAATCCCAAATCTGCTATGCTTGCCTTTAAAACTATATCACCGATTAGAAATTGATGTCATGAATATAGAATATTTTATTTTATGTCAGCCCTGTCAGCATATTTTTGAAAAGTTTAAGCAAAGAAAATTGCGTAAGGAGCAGCACATATTTGAAAGTTGTAGCGCATATCAGTTATGACGGAATGTAGACCTGAAAGTTTGATCACGGAAGAAGAACGAGATGTGACCGTTGTCGGTCCCACGGATGGCGCCAATGTAGAAATACTTACCGATACGGGTATGTATTCCAATGATGAAGATGAATCACAGTCGCATCCCACCTTCTCCGTCTAGTTTCATATCTACAAAATAGTAAGGGAGGAGTCCCCTATTTATAGTTGGTGATGATTAGGGTTTCCCCTTTTGATGGAGAATTAGTTGTCTGTGGATCATGCCCATATTTAAGAGATTCGACAGACGACAGATACTTTATCTGTATGAAAATATCTCTAAAATATTCATTTTATTTATACTATATTTATTATAAGTTTGACCGACCCGAAATGACCGCGTCTGGCCATACCTCTACATACTCCTTGCTACCTTCTAGAATCAACTCCTATTCATGCAGAGTTTTAGGCAAATTTGTAAATAGCTTTTAGATTTAAAACTAAAATAATAGTAAAAATAAATCGGTCAAATGGGTTGAAACTAAATGAAATGTATCATAATCCAAATATTGGTAACCTCTTAAACTTCTTTTTTAAAGAAATGAGATGATTTCTTTATAGTATGTTTTTATTCATACTTAACATATTAGTTGTTTATTAAATTCTATAAAAATGGGCTAAACACCTTATGGGTAAACCCAAACTGACCCGGCCCGTGTCAACTCTTATGAAATTGACCTGCTTTAATCCGTTATCCAACTTGCTTATTTGAGCATGTCTATCCGCTGTAAATCACATAAGTTTTGAACTTAGAACTACCATATTGAAGCTATTCAAGGATATTCTAGGTGTCTTAAAAAATGAAAAGCAACGATCAGTTAGATCATATTTTCCTTCTAAATCTGTCACACACGTCTTGCAGTTGTGATATGGATGTACTTGTGTTTGTGTGTTGTGTAAAGGTTGAAATATGGGCTGGTCGAATAGATTGGGTAATGGATCAAAATAGGGATAGTCATTTGGTACCAGGTACCGAACCCGTATCGTATCATACCGATCATTTTCGATACCAGTACCATTTTTTTTATTTTGATAACTCTTTTTACAAAAGAACTAATGTGTACTATACGGAGGAAGGTTTATTGACTGTAGATGAGAACAAAGAATACCATGCTGCAACTTTTGGAGATGATATGCCGATTAAGTGTATTTCTACTGAATTTAAAAGATAAATTAATGTGGTATACATTTTCAAGGCTTTGTTATTTCATAACATTTGAAAACAACTTGGTTAACATATGTGAGTGTAGATTTACATTTGCAAACACTCGGATCAGTTGCAATGGTTGATGAAGACTTGTGTGGTTTTTCTTCCGCATCATCCAAGGAACATTAAGACGTAAAGCGTAATTATAACATTATCAAATATTATACGTATTTATTTATAATAAATATTTCTTTATTTTATTTATACTCAACTCTGTGTTTACATGAGTTTTGAGTGAGTGATTCAGTTATCAATGTAAGTGAGAGTCATTACGTATGTTCTTATTTTAATTTAGTTTTCATCTTTTTCTACGTTCTTTATAGCGACTACTCTTACCGAATAAAATAAATAGTCCAAATTGGGAAAAATTATCTCGTTTCATATGTTTAGGTTGTTTGATGGTGTGTGAGGAGGACTTTCGCACAAAATCTGTAATTTTGAGGGGCACGCGATTTTAAAAAAAAATCCGATATATATATGTTTATTTAAATAGTAAACACATACAGATTCCAATATAGACCCATTTACAAATCGCTTTTTATGGTTTACAATTTAGCTCACTTGACATTAGGTTTATTAAACCCAATACAAATTTGTTTTTTTTTTTAAATAAGACCATGTGTAGTGAGTGGTAAGTGAAGATAATGCCCCTCCCCTAGTCATGATCCGTCATGTGGCCGCCTGGTCAGCAAAGGGGCATCATAGGTTTGAAGTTCAAATGGGTGTAGTGGTATAATATCTCATTCCATAATTAACCAAACATTAATTTTTTTTTGTAAATTACATCAAATAGTATTTTATTAAAACCATGTCTCTCTATTTTGATTGGCCAATTTCATTTGTACCCGTCATTTTTTTATAACACGCCAAAACGAAAAAAGTAAAAACAACGCCCAGGCGTAGTGGTGTGTGAGCGTGTTTGGGCCTTTTTTGGGTGCTCCATGCATTACGGGTGGTCTAATAATAAAACATTACCGAATGATATATTTTTCAAGCTCGAAAAAGATACGAAAACTTTTTTTTAAACTTAGAAACTGATATGTTATCGTTAGTGATGACCATTTTTTGAAATTTTTATATATATATATGTTTATTTAAATAGTAAAGATTCCAATATAGACTCATTTACAAATCGCTTTTTATGGTTTACAATTTAGCTCACTTGACATTAGGTTTATTAAACCCAATACAAATTTGTTTTTTTTTTAAATAAGACCATGTGTAGTGAGTGGTAAGTGAAGATAATGGCCCTCCCCTAGTCATGATCCGTCATGTGGCCGCCTGGTCAGCAAAGGGGCATTATAGGTTTGAAGTTCAAATGGGTGTAGTGGTATAATATCTCATTCCATAATTAACCAATCATTAATTTTTTTTTGTAAATTACATCAAATAGTATTTTATTAAAACCACGTCTCTCTATTTTGATTGGCCAATTTTCATTTGTACCGTCATTTTTTTATAACACGCCAAAACAAAAAAAGTAAAAACAACGCCCAGGCGTAGTGGTGTGTGAGCGTGTTTGGGCCTTTTTTGGGTGCTCCACGCATTACGGGTGGTCTAATAATAAAACATTACCGAATGATATATTTTTCAACCTCGAAAAAGATACGTGAATTATAAAAGAAAACTTTTTTTTAAACTTAGAAACTGATATGTTATCGTTAGTGATGACCATTTTTTGAAATGTTTACGTGGGTTTGGCATACGGACAAGGACAACGATTAAATCACATATAGTAAGTTTTTTTATGTACATCTTTTGTAACTTCTCATTTTGTTTTATAGTATGCCAAAACTGTTTATGTGGGTTTAGCATATGGATTACGAGCAAGTTCATTTTATGTGCATCTTTTATAACTTCTCATTTTATTTTATAGTAAGTGTTGCGATGTGGTTTATTTTTATCTTTAATGTGTATTTAAAAATATAATTTTTAAAAACATGTCTATTTATTTTATATAACGGCATAATTTGATTAATATAAATTAGTTTTTCGTGTACGGAAAGTTCGCAGGTTATAACATGGGCCATTGGTTAGGATGGGTTTATTAAAAATAGAGTTAGGATGATATTAGGTAATGACGGGCTAAAAATAAAAAATAATTAAAAAAGAATAAATAACAAAAAAAAGTTATAGAAGAAAATATTTATTATTTTAAAATATGAAAAAAATTTAAAAATTTAAAAAAAATAAAAAATTTAAAATTAAAATATTTAAAACTACAAAAATAAAAATAAAAATTTAAACCACCAGAAAACATTTCCCTTGAGCATGTTTTAATATGAATATTTTTTTTATTTTTCCAAACATTTCATTAAACTGAAACCTGAACTACACCTCCCTGATAAACCCCATAACCATAGAACCTGAATCTAGAATTGGTCGGTTATCGGGTTATAAGTCCACTACTGAAAACCCAGAACCCAGTAACATAACCCAAAAGACACCCCTAATCAGCACACATAAAACACTAAAACCATGATATGACTACATATAGCAAAACATTAAGCCATAAAGAACTTCCAAAAACATCTAACATAAAGCTACAATTTTAGTTCATTTAATCTAGAATTCCTAATAAAAAACTGGCCAAAAAAGTCGTACCAAGAAAAAACAACAGATGTAATAAAATCAAAACAAGTACCGCAAGTCTCATTGCTTCTTCTTCTTGGCAATATCCCCTGCCTTGGTCTACAAAGTCAGCAAACATCTATTAGACTAAATTAATTTCATTTATACGCTACGCTAAGACTACATTAATTTCATTTACCTCCGTGAGAATCAAGTCTTACCTTTTGTTTTCCTTTGTAATACTGCAATCATATTATTAAATAAGGTAATCGCGTATAAAATATATAAAAATGTTAAAACGGGTCAATTTAAAACAACAACAATAACAACAACAACAACAATAATAATAATAATTAAGTCAACATTACCTAAACGTGGCTACCATCATACGTCGAATACAGTGATTCAATATCTTCTGCAAGTCTATCCTCAATATCATTTTCGTTTTCATCTTCATCTGGATATGTAAAAAGAATAAAAGATGAATTAACATTCTATCTATAGTGAAATTATAAATAGAATAAACTTAATACCTTCTAAATCAAACAACCAATCATGAGTGCATAGCAAAGCCTCAACGTTTGATGACAGTAATGAAGATCGATATTTACTTAGAACCCGACCCCCAATACTGAAAGATGATTCTGAGGCAATAGTAATGATTGGAATGCTCAATATATCACGAGCCATGAGATTCAATTGAGGATATCTTCCTTGATTCTCCTTCCAATACTTTAAAACGTCAAGATCTTCTTTTCTATTAAGTATAAGCCCTTCCAAATAGATGTCTAATTGTGACTTTTATCTCTCATCATTCCTAAATTCGCTTGTATATGGCTCAAATCCATCCAAATCGTCCAACGAATCAACACAAATATTTGAACTCTCGGCTATTGATAAATTTGTCCTTGACAAAATACCATACCCCTTATCATATAGCTTATGCATCCCTTTGAAAATGATATCTAATTTCGTTTTGCATACTTCGTCCGTCATTTTAAGCTTTATAAAATAAAACTCAACAACCTTAAACTTATATCGTGGATCTAGAACAACCGCAAAAGACAATATCATGCTATAGCTTTCCTAATATTTATCGAATTTCTTTTTCATTTTGTTTGCCATGTCACTTATCACCTTATCAACATTGTTGATCTGATCTTCAATATACTTTTGAATCTTTCACACATTAAGAAAATATAAGTTGGAAGTAGGATTAAGAGTTACCAGAAAACAAAGTTGTTATATTATAAAAAGGCTTCAAAAAATTTATGATTGTTTCCACCCTTTCCCAGTCCTGTTTTGATGGGAAAGCCTTATACTCAGAATAATTAAGAATTGCTAACCGTGTGTATGCATGACGATAGGCCAATGCACTATCGAGCATGAGATAGTAGAATTCCATTTGGTTACAATATCTCGATCCACCTTTTTCCCACATTGTAATCTCATTTGGTGTCTACATTCTGCAAACTTCTACTTTCTATTAGAACTTCCTCTAGCATACTTCACCGACCCTCGAACCTTCTCAATAGTTCCTTCGCCCTTTGAACAATAAGATCTAACACGTGTGCACAGTCCCACTCACAAGGTAAAACACAATTCAAACATTTAAAAAAAAACATTATTATATTTGGCATCATCTACTATGATCGTATACACCTTTTTCTCAATACCCCAATCTCGTAAAAAAACTAATCATGTACTTTGCTAAAAATTTACCATTGTATGGAGGTGGTATAACTTTAAAGTTTAGCACTTTTTTCTTAGAACCCAATTATCGTCAATATAATGAGCCAGAACCCAATTATCGTCAATATAATGAGCCGTTAATGCCATATATCTATCAGTTGTGATAGAGCTCCATAAATCAGAAGTCAGGCATATTCTACTAGTTATCTTTTGCAACTTTTCTTTAAGATTTGACTTCTCTCTATCATATATTTTTAAAACACCCGCCTCTGCAGTGTTTCTTGATATAGGAGTCACATCCGGATAAAAAATTTATGTAAATCTCTTGTCCCTCGTGTTCAACATAACTAAAAGGATAGTTGTGTTTAATGATAGAATATGCTAATTTTTCCCTATGCATTACTTGATCTAAATGCGCACGTTTTTGTGTGGGCCGGGTTCATCAATGTCAAATACTTAGGTAAATGACGTTTCATGTTAGGTGTCCCCTTGTTAGCCTTAAACACATTTCCACAACCATTACAACTCGCCTTCTTAACCCCATCTCGTCTAAGTTGTAGTTTATCAAAACAACTCCAAATTATTGAATGGTCCTTACTCGAATTGTATGGACTAACTTCATCCTCGAACTCAGTATTATTCGACATAATTTGTGTCTCCTAGAATAAATAAGCACATATCTCTATTAATCATTCTCCTTAGATTGTATTAAGGAGTGCATATTGAGTATTTGTATTTTAATTAGTCAAATTAATAAAACTTACAAAACAAACAAGATGGAAGTGGCATAGACAATAAGCATATCATCAGTTTAACGTTTGTAATCCTATGAAATTACAAATCAGTTACAAGACTTTTATGCAGACAATATACATCTTAACATCCAATTTAAATATATCCCAAAGTTGATATTTACTCAATGACAATTAATAAAAATTTTGAAGTTGATATTTAAAACTTGAGTTAACATCAAAATTCAAACGTTCTATAGATGAGTGATTAAAACCTAAACAGTGGCGAAGCTTGAGATTTCTGATCGAGGGGTCGAAAACGTATATACCAAAAAATTTCTATAAAACCGGGGGGTCGAAAACGTATATACCCAAAAATTTCTATACGAAAACTACATGTTCTTCACTACTTTCACTACTGAGCGAAAAGTTCGGGGGGTCGGCCGCCCCCTCCCGCCCCAACTATCCTACGCCCTTGAACCTAAATACAACTCAGAAAAGTATAATCCTACTTCTCATAGTAATAATCGACCAGATGATCAAAGACACATTCATGATGAAAATGAGAGCAAATACGCATATACAATTACAATATTCAATATAATGATAATTATAAAAACAACTATATATTTGTGCATAATATATATAGTAAAAATATTCGAGCCGAACCGAGCTGATCAAACCTTTGCTCGTGCTTGCTCGTTTACAAACGGAACCGAGCCAATCAGCTCGATTACAATCAACGAAAAATCGAGCGATCATTTTTCGAGCAAGCGACGAGTGAGCGGCGAGCGACAAACACTTTGCCCAGTTCTAGGGTTCTTTTACACAATTATCCAATCTTCACCCGCTATCCTGACCTGCTTGCTTTTTTCAATCAGCCTAACATGAAAATTATACTTGATCCAAAATAGCCCATAACTAATTGGGCCAGGAAGGATTAGAGGCTGTTAATTTTAGTAACCGGTTATTTTCTCATTTTTTAACCGGTAATTCCTTTTAATTGGTTTAGTTATTCATAGAGGTGCACAAACCAGTTAATTTTAATAACTGGTTCGGTTATACCGGTTAATTTGACTTTTTGACTTTAACCGTCAATGCTTTAACTTTTTATTTTTTAACTAGTCTGGTTAATTACCTTAACCGATTCGATTAATTAACCGATTATTTTGCCATTTTTTTGAAATTTTTGGTTTTTCGGTTGACCGGTCTATCGTTAAAAAATAAGTTAAAAGCAAACCAGTTAAGAATCCGTCGGTTCCTATACTAATTACTTATAACCGGTTACTAACTTACGGTTAAAAATAACCACTAACCGGTTATTCCTAAATCAGTTATTAACCGATTACGGTTTCAGTTAATAACCGGTAACGCTTTTGGTTAATAACCGGTTACGGTTAATTAATCAGTTATTTTGTGCACCTCTAGTTATTCACTTTAACGGGTTCGGTCAATAACAGGTTATTTTCGCTTAATAACCAGTTATTTTATCAATTTTTCGATTTTTATCCCAGTTAACCGGTACATTGGTTAAAAATAACCGGTTACTAACCTACGGTTAAAAATAACCACTAACTAGTTATTCCTCAAGTGGTTACTAACCGGTTACGGTTATTTACCCGCTTATTTTGTTCACCTCTAGTTAGTATCTATATATTATATAAAAGAAACCATTGGTAACAAGTGTCACTCCCTGGTGTCATTTCAATTGTGTTTTCCCGTCTTTTTACTTGGAGCTCCATTTAAATTAATTAGATTGACCCGATCCAGTATTTATTAAAATTACGTTCCTAAATCATAAACCATATAATCTCCTAAATTAAGATAGCTCTAATCATTCTTCATTCTCTATTATCTTTTCTCTCATCACAATCCTTCTCTAGATTATTACAAACGATCGTCTAAATAAAAGGTATGCACATCGATTCATAATATGTTATTTAGATTAGATTTTCGTTATTTGATTTTAAACAACAATTCTTATGATCACTTATTTTAGTGTTAATCTCTTTTATCTCATCTCAATCGGTTTTGTAGAACAATACAAAAGATCATCAAAAATTCATAGGTATGTCCATCGTATAATTAATATGTTATTTAGATTTTCTTTATTTAATATTGATTTCGAACCGTATGTTTTTGTGATCGCTTACCTTAATGTTGATGGAGAATATGTTTGTTTTAAACTTTTGTTATCTTTGTGTTCGATTTACTTTGATCTTCAATCTATATATGATTTTGTTTGTTCATTTGAAATATGATTTAGTTATTCACAGAATAATTAGAGGGATGTTTTTGTAAGTTTTTTTTATGTTAAAAATCATGTTAGTTTTTTTTTCTTTTAAACTTGATTTTTGTTCTTCACATAATCATGATATAATGTCTATTAAAGTCAATAAATGTTATAAATCATGTTAGTTTGTGGTTTCGTTAGAAACTTTATTTTTCTTTTTAACTGAATCAGGATTAATTTATATTGAATTTTATTGATTTTAAAAATGATGTTTCATTATCCTTTTTATATTATATTGAAGCATCATATTGGTGTGATTATTTTTGTTTAAATTTGATGCTTCATTCTAAATGAGTTAAAATCAAAATTTTCGGATTTTATGCAAACTCATATATGGTAATCATTTACATTTATTATCCATTTGACACATTAGTCAAATATTGAGAAAAAAAAACAACTTACAAGACTAATTAATATATTTTTTCTTTATTTAAGTTTTGGTTGATTGACTTAATTTACTCTGATTTTACTTAACATACTTTGAAGTACTAACAATTTAAATTTTGTTAAGCCTGTAAAGTTTTTGTAGGTTTACACATTTTAGAATAAAAAATAAAGAATACATATTTTTTAAGTTTAAAAATTTAAAAGAATTAACTTGATTCATATCTTTATGGTGGTTTTGTATTTTCTATATAGAGCATAAATTTTCAATTGTTGTAACTTTAACATTTATATTTTAGTCAACTTATATCTCTGCTTAATTGTTTTAACTAAATTTAAATTTATATTATTTAGTTTTATATTTAATCTAATTAACAACAACAACCGAACCTACTAGATCCCATAAGTAGCAAAGCTATTGTTTTATATTTAATCTAAACTTAACTTTAAATTAGACAATTTGCCTTTGGTATTTTTTTGATCATTTAAAATTTTCTATATATGACATCGATTTTAGATTATTGTAACTTTAACATTTACATTTTAGTCAACTTTTTTTTTTCCATTTGTGAATCCTTATAACTAAATGTATAATTTCATTATTTAAATTTATATTTAATCTAAATGTAACTTTACTTTAGTTAACTTTACAAAATTGTTGGTAGGTTTTTTAAAATTTATTTATTTCATAATATTCATGTCATATATTCATATATCTATAAAGGTTTTTAAAAATCCCAAGATAAAAGAAACGATCTATATAATAATTCTAATTATGAATATGTTGATTATGCATACAAGATATTTTTGAATTTCAACTACCCTTACAAAATGCAAGAGTTTTGTTGGTTCCGGATACAGGTTCTCTTTTGCCAACTTCCAGGATGTTTTGGATGATTAAGTTGTCGGCAATGGTATCATTGGTGAGTTCTTACACTTACTTACACATTAGTGTATTTTCACTGCAAACGACATTACATTGTTGGTAAATATATTTAACAACCTATTCTTTTATTTTCTTTTAATTTTAGTTGTTATTTGGTATGTAAAGAGCAAAAATTGGGACGATTTTGTGAAAATGAACCTTGAAATTTTTTATTCGGAGTGGAATTTATTTTGAACAACTATTACCTTTAAATCAATTTAAAGTACATATTTTAGTATACTTTTTTTCTAGGGAACGTATGATGTTTTTAATTTTATGGGATGAATATTGTGATCAAATGTTAAAGTATATATCAGCCAATCGCAGTGTAGAAGGTCATGTGGCAGTTATGTTGCAGTTCGGAAAGTTTGAGTTTTTCAAAGATAAGATAAAATATACATAGTTTATTTATTCAGATTTCTTTAGTTATTTGTTTAATTTATGATTAATATTCAATATTGATTGTTTTTAACATATTAATTAGACTCTTAATATGCCAACAACTCATACATGGTCCGGTTAGTAAGCTCTTTATCACATTGATAGGGATGAAATCATGAAATGACTTAGAACAAATCATCATCAAGTTTATGAAATTACAAAGATACGTGATGATTTAAAAGTAATACTGCTGCTTGACAAAAAGATTAATGTTTCAACTGCCAAGGACAGTCTCTATCAAATGTTGGATTGTGTTTGAAATATCCTATTTTTTCACATTGTCAACTTTATATCACATTATCTAGAGTAAAAAAGCAGAGCTCGTGTGAAGTTACTTATACTTAATAAAGATGGAAATGTTACAAATAAGACAACCAATGTGAGTTACAAGGAATTGTTTAGTGAAATCTGAATTATTTGTTTTCTTTTCTTTCGACGTATTTGTTTTTAAAACTTCAAGAAATTCAAAGCATTTTCATTTATGAAATCGCTTATAACACGGAAAATAACCTAGTAGATTAATACTAACGGTGATATGGTAGCTTGTGATTTTGTTCACCTCTAGTCATTTTAATGTCCACATAGTATCTCTTTATCCTTATTTATTTAGATACATGTTTGTCTTCTTTGTGATTTTGAACACTCCACATAGACCAGACTTAAATGCTCTGCAGAGCTAAAATTGTTTTTGATATAGATTTACATCCACATAAAGTAGGCTTAGATGATTCGGTCTTGAGGGGGGTTACATAATTGAGCCCCCAGATACAAAATGCATATCTTGCTACACTTTATTTCTCTTGACAACTACATGCTTCTCATACGCTGTTAAATGTTTATATGGACTAATCCTGACCTAAATATGTCATTAATATGCATATTTTGCATGTTTGTCTTGATACGTGGTCTGAAACCGATGTTCCTATTAAGTTTAAGTTAATGTTTTATGTAATTTTTAGTTTCGAATAGCCTACTTTTGATTGGATTTGTGCTTTACAGTTTTACGGAGTTTAAGGAGCTATTCAGGAGCGTTCTGGAGCATCTGGGCGGAAAACGGGTCAACCGGGATCGCGAAATGGAAAATACAGGAAATCAAGGATTAGAGAGGCCGTCGCCGACGCCCCTCAAAAGCTCCGTCGGAGAAAATTGGTCGTAGACAGTGGATTAGAGCGTCGGAGAAAAACCAGACAAACCAGAGGCCGTCGGCGACGCCCCTTCTAAGTCCATGTCGCTGAAATTTCAATTTTGACGGATTATAACTCATGTTTGACCCATTTGGTGAGGAGTTACGAGATTTTTGAGTTTTAAAACACTTCTTGGAGCCAAGAACACCCCTAACCTCAATTCCAATCCATTCTAATCATCCATCATCATCATCCGAATTCATCATCCATCTTCACCTCCACAACCCTAATCATCATCTTCTCCATCATTCCACCAATCCATTGTTCCTAATCATCCACCATAAACCCTAACCTTCATCGTACTCAACTTCAAGGCTTCAAGATGTTCGTGATCAAGCTCCAATCATCCGGTGATCAAATTCCGTTCGTCATGAGCGGCTAATCTTCGAGGGTTTCACCCCGGTGTAAACTTTTGTAAGGATTTCTAGGGTTTGCTATTTGTTAAATACTTGGTTTGTGACAATTTGAATTGCATTTGAATCATTAGATAATTGTCTTACGTTTGTGTTGAATTTACGAATTTTCGAGTGAGTTATGAAATTTGACTTCGTGAAATGAATATGTGTATTTTTGTCTTGTCTTTTAATAGGATTTACTTGTCTGAGGTAACAAAGTGCATTGTAGTCCGTTTTAAACGTCGATAGCAATTGGCACCTAAGCTTTGTGATTCTAAAACCGTTAATGAACTAATTCAATTAAGCCATGTTAAAACGTGTAGCAACCTTAGGTCCTACAATTGTTGAACCGAGAGTGAACCTTGTTATCAATTCATTGTTATAATTAATCAATCAAGTTCTTGCAATTGTTTAAGTTTTTATAGTTAGTTAATTAGAAACAACTTTGTCGGATCATTCCGACATTCTTTCAAACAATCAAAATAACAAGCTTAATAATTTGTGACAACAACCATTAAGAATTAAGTGCATCCATCTCAAACCACAAACTCTTCGTGGTTCGACCCCTTACTACCACTAACACATTGTTAAGGGTAATTCGGGTTTATAACTTTTATCTTTGACCGGGGCGCGACACTCCGATCAAATTTTGGCGCTGTTGCCGGGGAGTTCGTGCGCTTTGTGTTTGGATTAATTGATTTTGTGATTAACTGTTTAATCTGCTTGTTTCTTTATACTTTCTTTGCTTTTGTGTTACGCGGGTGTGTTACTTGTGTAGAATACATGTAGTGCATGCATACACGGAATTCCGGGAGGACCTCTCCGTTAGTATTTGAACCGGAGATAGATCGGGTCGTTAGAAGAAACTTGGCCAACCGGTTAGAGGCAACTCTTGTCTCTAATCCACCCAACACCAACTCACCACCTACACCATCCTTTGGACCGATTCCAATGGATCCCTAAAATTCCAATAAACCAAACAACCAAAACCAATATTACGACTACCCACCCCAAAACCATCAATCGGGGGGTGGTAACAATTCAGGACCACCAACACCACCATTCCAAAACCATAGCCGAAACCAAAGCAACCGCCAACGTACACCCACACCTCCTCCTCCAAATCAAAACCGACAAAACCCATTACCACCCAATCGCAACAACCGAAATGTTAACGCCAGTCGTGAGGTTAACCATAGCCGTGGCAATCCCACAAATGAAGCCCAATTTCTTGACCTCGATTAGTTGAGAAATAATATTCCCGATGATGCACCGTATAGTGTCCCCGGTTATCAATCGCCGGATCATGTGAGCATCCACTCGGAATATTCGGATGACGGTGGGAACTACAATGAAAGAGTTGTGGATGATGAATGGGGTGATAACAACATGGGAAATTTTTTACAATGCTCGGGGTTTGATTATGACGATTTTGGCTATCAAAATGCCAACTTTGTGGGAAATAATGACGGATATGGGCAAGAGTTTGGTAGAGATGACGGCTACGGGAATAACCGTCAACCATGCAATGATCGACGGAATCGAGATTACGGCAACAACAACAATAATAAGGGTAACCGTACCGAATTCCACAATTTGTGGGCGGAGGGAATCAAGGTGGAAACGGGGGTGGCGATCGAAGGGGTAATATTAGACCAATGAATCAAGAGGTAAATGGTCCGAGACGCCAAATGCATCAACAAGCTCCGAGGGGTGTTAATGGGCGATTTAGACCGGTGGTCACTGAAAAAGACTCACCCATTGTGCCTACACCTCAAGGAAGAAGGGCATTCGATTGCAAGCCGAATTACATCAACATTCTACCCCACTTCAACGGTAGAACGAATGACGAGCCGTATACACACTTAGCGGAATTTTCGGCCATATGTGGCACGATCGGCGGTCATGATTTTGCGTTGGAAGAAGTGAAATTGAGATTATTTAAATTTTCACTAAAAGACAAAGCTAAGCAATGGTTTCTCACACTTCCGGCAAACAGTATTCACACTTGGGCGAAAATGCAACAAGTCTTCTTGGATGAATATTACTCTATTACAAAGACCGATGATGCAAGGGATGAGATTCGGTCATTTAGGCAATTATCGGGGGAATTGTTACATGAGGCATTGACCCGTTTTAAGGAATTGGTTAGGAAGTGTCCTCATCACCAAATTCCAAGGTGGGAGTTAATTAAATGCTTTGTGAGGGGGTTAGATGCTGATGATCACAAATATCTGCAATCGGCCAGTAATGGAACGTTGTTGAACAACCATGATGAAGACGATTGGGATTTCTTGGAAAGGATGAGCAAGAATTCCAAAGCGGACGCTATGGCGGACCGATCTAAGAAGCATCCTATTTCTAGATCTCTTCCCGACCTTGATTCAAGCGCCAAAGATAGAATTGACACTTTGGAAAGGGAGTTGGCGCGAATGAAGAAGAAGGATGTTGGTGCGGTGCAATTCGCGGTATGCGAAGATTGTGGGGATATTGGGCATCGAACCAAGGAATGCCAAGTGAGCATGACACATGCAAATGAAGAGGTGAATCAAGTGTATGGCGAGCGAAAGCAATTTGATATGAATTCAAACACTTATCATCCGGGATTGAGAAACCATCCCAACTTTCACTATGGAAATGCTTCAAATCAAATGAATCCCAATTTTCAAATGAATAATCAAAGTGGGAATCAAGGGGGTTCGATGTACCAAAACCGTCAAGGCGGTAATCAAGGGGGATACCAAAGAAATTACAATCAAGGAAGTGGCCAAAATTATCAAAACCGTGAAGGTGGGTATCAAAGGGGGTACAACCAAGGTGGTAATGGAGGTGGTAATTCTAATCCTCCAATGGGTGGTGAACACTCCGTAAGTTCAAAGTTAGATGCAATTATGAATGCCATCACGACTTCAAATCAAGAGCTAAAGATGGAAATGAAAAAGGAGTTCGAAGTTCGTGATAAGTCGCATAAAGCTTTGGAGAAGCAAGTGGGTCAACTTGCGGAGGAAGTGGCGCAGATGCGTGGAAGCGGTGGAAAGCTACCTAGTGACACTATAGTGAAACCTAAGCATCAAGGGTCCAACTCGAAGAACACTCGTGAGGTACCAATTAATAAAATATCATTACGTAATGGTCGAGTCATTGAAAATGGTGTTGTGTCACCACCACCTCAGTTTGTTGAAGGGGTGGTGAAAGAGGTTAGTGATGATGAGAGTGTTGACGGTCAAACGAGTCAAAAGGAAAATGTTCTAAAAAATGAAAAGACTACACTCGTTGTGACCGTCCCAAAGGCTAAGGAAAATGGTGTGGAGGTTAATACCGCCTCTTATCCCGAAGCTTTGTTGGGACCATTCAAAAAAGTGGTAAACAAAGGAGGTCCCCACCAAGAAGAAATGTGGGAAATTTTTAAACAAGTAAAAATCAACCTACCACTTTTGGATGCTATCAAACAAGTCCCATCATATGCTAAGTACTTGAAGGACTTGTGTACTCAAAAGCGAACTCATAAATTTCCAAAGAAGCTTGATTTAACCGAAAATGTGAGTTCGATTCTTTCAGGTGCACTTCCACCTAAGCTACAAGACCCGAGAGCACCTATTATCTCCATTCAAGTTGGAGAATTTAAAATGACTAGGGCACTCTTGGATCTTGGTGCTAGTGTGAATATTCTACCAGGTAGTTTGTATGACCAATATGAGTTTGGTCCAATAAGAGCGGCAAATACTACCGTAGTATTAGTTGATTTGACTCCTAAACTACCCCGTGGAATAGTCACGAATGTAATTGTCAAGGTCGAGGACTTTTACTATCCGGTGGACTTCTTGGCACTCGATTATGTTTCATTAGACCTAACCAAGAAACCAACGGTTATTCTCAGTCAACCGTTTTTTGGCAACATCAAATGCTCAAATTAATTGTAAAACGGGAACGGTTGACATGACTTTTAGTAACCGTCGGTTGCGGTTGAATGTTTTTTTCCGGATTAACGGATCCTCTAGTCAATGACGAATGCTATATGGCTGACGTTGTTGATGAGTGTATACCTCTTTGCGACATGGGTGTCGAAGAGGAAAACACAATAGAGGTGTGCTTAATGTTTGACAGGTTACAATCGGAAAGAAATCAGATCATGGATGAGGAAGAGAAAAGGATGGAGGTGATAGCAGTGAAGGAAGGAAGACTACCATGGTCACACCAAGTGAAATTCTTCCCGAGAAGATTGATTCAAAGCTTAAGCCATCGTTGATAGAACCTCCTACCGTTGAGTTGAAGGTGTTGCCCAAGCATTTGAAGTATGCTTACGTGGGTGAGGGCAACACGCTACCAGTCATCATTGCAACAAATCTGATCGGGGAGCAAGAGAAGAAGTTGATGGATGTGTTGGTCACCAATAGAGCCGCTATTGGGTGGACCATTACTGATTTGAAGGGAATTAGCCCTTCCGTAGTGATGCACAAGATCATCACCGAAGATGGTAGTACTCCTTCTCGTGACACCCAACGGAGATTGAATCCGAACATGAGAGAAGTTGTCAAGAAGGAGGTACTAAAATGGCTCGATACGGGTATCATATACCCCATCTCTGATAGCTAATGGGTGAGCCCAACACAGACAGTTCCCAAGTAGGCGGGCATCCAAGTCGTCACAAATGACGTAGGTGAAGAGGTCGCCACTTGGCCGGTAACCGGATGGCGTATTTGTATTGATTATAGGAAGTTGAATTCTGCAACTTCTAAAGACCATTTCCCTTTACCTTTTATTGACCAAATTGTTGAAAAGTTAGTGGTTCAAAAGTATTATTGTTTCCTGGATGGGTATTCGGGTTACAATCAAATTGCTATCCATCCGGAAGACCAAGCTAAGACTACTTTTACTTGCCCATACGGTACCTTTGCTTTTAGGCGAATGTCGTTTGTGTTATGTAATGCCCCCGCCACCTTTCAAAGGTGTATGATGAGTATCTTTTCAGATATGGTGGGAAAGTCTTTAGAAATCTTCATGGATGACTTTTCAATTTTTTGGTCATCATTTGATGTTTTCCTTGATCAACTCGAAAAGGTTTTAAAAATATGTGTTGAGAAAAATTTGGTTTTGAGTTGGGAAAAGAGCCATTTTATGGTTCAAGAGGGAATCGTGTTGGGACACGTGGTGTCAAGTCGTGGGATAGAGGTTGATAGGGCGAAAGTGCAAGTTATTTCTACTTTGCCATATCCCACGAGTGTTAAGGGCGTTAGATCATTTTTGGGTCATGCAGGGTTTTATAGAAGGTTTATAAAAGGGTTTAGTGATATAACAAAACCTCTATGTAATTTATTGCTAAAAGACCAACCGTTTGACTTTAATAAAGATTGTCAAAATGCTTTTAATGTATTGAAACAAAAGTTAGTTGAGGCCCCAATCTTGCAATCACCGAATTGGTCTTTACCATTCGAAATTATGTGTGATGCAATTATGCAGTTGGGGCCGTGTTGGGTCAAAGGGTAGAAAAGAAACCCGTCGCCATATGCTATGCAAGTAAGATTCTTTCAGATGCTCAATTGAATTATACAACAACTGAAAAAGAGCTACTTGCGGTGGTATATGCATTGGATAAATTCCGGGCTTACATTTGGGGTAGTAAAGTAATTGTTTATTCTGACCATTCTGCTGTCAGGTACCTCATGGAGAAAAAGGATGCAAAGCCACGGTTGATCCGATGGGTTCTCTTGCTACAAGAGTTTGACTTGCAGATACGGGATAAGAAGGGTAGCGAGAATGTGGTGGCGGACCACTTATCCGGTTGTTGGTAGATGAGGGTTCTTCTCGTGTGGAGATTAATGAGCCCTTTCTAGATGAGCATATTCTTAAAGTTTCAACGTTACCTTGGTTTGCTAACATTATAAATTATTTGGTGACAGGTGATTTGCCGGCTCATTGGGATAGGAGGAGAAGATTGCATTTTCTATCTCAAATCAAGTACTACACATGGGAAGAACCGGATTTATTCAAGACATGTCCGGATCAAGTCGTGAGAAGATATATACCGGATGAGGAGATCCCGAGTGTCTTGATGCACTTGCATTCCTTTGCTTGTGGGGGCCATTTTAGTGGTCACAAAACGGGACAGAAAGTGCTCAACAGTGGCCTTTATTGGCCAACTATCTTTAAAGATGCTTTTAATTTTGCGAAAAACTGTGTGGAGTGTCAAAAAGTAGGGGGTTCTAAGCGGGAGGAGATGCTCATGCAGCCGATTAGTATTGTTGATATCTTTGATGTGTGGGGAATCGATTTCATGGGCCCATTCCCCAATTCTCATGGGAATTTATACATTTTGGTGGCGGTAGATTATGTGTCTAAATGGGTAGAAGCAATCGCCACCAAAACAAATGACCATACCGTTGTTTGCAATTTTGTGCAAACTAATATTGTTTCTAGATTTGGGATACCTCGGGTAATCATTAGTGATGGGGGATCTCATTTTAAGAACTTTAATTTTGGGAAATTACTAAAATGGTATGGTGTTGACCATAGAATTGCTACCCCCTATCACCCACAAACAAGTGGTCAAGTAGAGGTGTCCAATAGGCAGATAAAGGAAATTTTGCAAAAGACCGTTCGACCGGACCGTAAGGATTGGTCAACGAAGTTGAACGATGCCTTATAGGCCTATAGAATGGCACATAAGACACCTATTGGCACTACTCTTTACCGCTTAGTATACGGTGAAAATTGTCACTTGCCGGTTGAACTTGTACATCATGCATTTTGGGCTATCAAAGAAGTTAACCTTAAGTATGATGATGCAGGTAAAGAACCCAAGTTGAAGCTTTGCGAGCTAGAGGAGCTTCGGGAAGAGGCATATGAATGTGCCTCAAAATACAAGGATGGCATGAAAAGAGCACATGATGCCAAATTAAAGCTGAAGGAATTTGTGGTGGGCCAAAAGGTTTGGCTATACAATTCACGGCTCAAGTTCTTTCCCGGAAAGCTAAAGAGCAAATGGATGGGCCCGTATGTGATCACGAGGGTTGGCAAGCTAGGGGATGTTACCATTGAGGACCCAAAGGATGGGTCAAAACAAACGGTTAACGATCATCGTCTCAAACCGTTTCTTGATGGTAATGAGGAGAACAACGACACAAACAAGGAATTGGTAAGCTTTCTGGTAAGCGAACCAACTTATGAGGTCAATTAAAGGACCAAGAACAATTGTTGTAGAGTTTTGTATATTTTTATTGTTTGCGCGTATTGTTTGCATTTTATTTAGTTCGTTTCGTACTAATCTTGCTAACGTGTGAAGTTCGGATTTTGCAAACGGGTCATGAAGACATAAGGTATGTTTTTAGCTTGTTTTTGTGTATGAGGACAATCCACGGTTATTCGGGGGGTGGTATAGTAAACGGGCGTATTGTGTCGTGTGTGAAAAAAATGAGAAACAGTGTACCGTCGGCGACGGGGCTTCAAGCCATCGCCGACGGCTTCTGGTTGGGGGCGTCGGGTCAAATGTTTCGTAGACAATGTGTTAAGCCGTCGGGAGGATTTGTGCATTTATAGAGGGCGTCGGCGATGGCCCTTGGTTTGTCAGCCGACGCTGATTCCCTTTTAACGCAAAATTTCGGATCCTAACTCATTTTAACCAACTGAAACTCGACTCGAACATCTTTTTAGCCACAATTTCAACCCGGGTTAACCACTTCCACCCAATATCTCATTAAAACCTACACAATCCTGAACATTCATCATCAATTCATCCATCTTCTCCAAAAATTCTTCAAGAACCCTAACTTCAAATCCTCATATCTTCTTCAATTCTCCACCAAATCAATCGATTCTTGAGCCTATTTTGTGTAGTTTTTCGAGTAGAACAAAACCCCCAACACGGTTTCTTCAATTCTTGCTTGTTTGCAAGATTGGTGAAGTTCAAATTTCGGGTTTTTAAGGAAAAGTGTTCTTCAGGTTTGTATTACATCTTTTTCAAGTTCTATCAACTATACAACACTAAAGGTATGATCTTTACTCCAATTTGAGCATGGATGTCATATGGTTTGCGATTTTCTTCCGAAATTTTGAACTTAGGTTTAAGAGTTGGTTGTTTATGATGCTAGTGTATGAGTTATTGCTTGAATTTGAGTTTATGGTTGATTTGGGTGGGATTGAACATGCAACATAGCCAAGTAAAACGACTATAGTTGTTAAAGTTGCATGTTTGAACATGAACACAATGTTGATTGTTGTTTAAAATCTTATATATTTAGGATGAAGAACATAAAAACTTAAGTTTAGATGTTAACAAAAGTGCCAATTTTGAAGGTTTAACTCGGGTAGTTTTATCTAATCAAGTAAGTTATGGTTCAACATTGTTTGTCATGTTCAAGAATGTGAATTGAATTGAAGTTTTGGGGTGATAGAATTATGTGTTTGAAATCAGACAAGGTTTAATTGTTTTCTTTGCATCTTGACTTGTAGGAGTAAGATTTCGGGACAAGGCTCATCTTCGGGAGCCAGGTCATCTTCGGGACATAGAGCAAGGAAATGGGAACAATTGAGTGGGTTGGAAGACAATGATGATCGGTTGTTCAGACAAGATTGGGCTTGGGAGAGAATAAGGGATAGTAACGTGGGCGAGTCGTGGGAGAATAATAAGAAAAGGCCACTTTCAAGGTTTAATGACAAACGATTAGAAATTAAACTTTGGAAGTGGAAAATGGTTCACGGAGTTACTACATCTATCCCAGAAAGGATTATGCTAGAACGCACTTTGAATGTGGACAAGTTCAGGATGATTGGGATCGTCCAGATGTTTGAGAGGATTGGTTGGGAGAGAGTTCTGGATTGTTGTGAAGACATCACACCGCGGGTTTATTTGGCTGTTGTCTGTGAGTGGTTGGCCTCGCTCCGGTTCGTCAACAAGGATGGCCCACCGCACACATGGAAATTGGTAGGCGATACGGGTAGAGGACAAATGGTCATGTCCTTTGAAACCATGAATTGTATTGCCCGGTTTGATTCATTGGGAATCGACGAGTATTATTACTACAACGTCGATCATTTTTTGGATAACAAGGTTAATTCTTCTAATCCCGATGGCATGGTTGGATCATTATTGCCATTTGCTGATGGTGGGGCGGTGTTACGCAGTCTGTTATCGGTTGAAGGAAAGATCCTTCAACCCTTCTCTCTTGAAAATATTATGGTTCGATTCGGGGATCGGGGTAAAGTGAAGGCTTCGGATTGTAGGGTACTCCATTCATTACTTTTTGGAGTACCTAAGTTATCATAGCGTCATCTGGTAATGATCAACACTTGGGACACTCATGAGTCGTACACCCGCAAGATAATACCGTGTGTACGACTCATCAGCGCCATGATTGTGCAATAGAGTAGGTTGCCACCAGATTCGTTGTGGGTCTCTAAGCCGGTGGATCAAATCTGTTTCGCGACAATGAAGCAGCATTGGAAGATACAGGTACAAGTGTATGGTCATCAGTATACAGTCACTGATGACCAAGGACACAGATTCCAATTCACTGACCCGAGTGCAGCCTAGGAAGCTGCAAGAGAGGAGGAGATGGCTGACGAAGAGGATGAAGATGAGCCTCAGGGTCCGAGGGGACCCCGACAGAGGTACACCCGGCCACATCGGGAAATTTCAGCTGGGGTGGCTAGCTTCATTCCTAACCCGCATAAGCCCGGCTATCCCAAACTATAATCGGGGGCAACAAGACGTTTATGGTAATGTCTCCGCTTGTATTGGAGAGAGCCGGGAGTATGAACAAAGGAGACAGCAGTGGGAACAAAATTGGGAAGCCCAACAACAATCTCATTGAGCTGAAGAGGCTGCTTATCGGGCTAAAGAGCAAGAATATTGGGAGAGACTACATGAACATTGGGCCACACAACAAGGCTTTATGGAAAGACAAGACTTGTATCAGGCACAAGAATTGTCTAGAAGGCAAGCATGGGAGGAGGAGCAGGAAAGGGCGCATGCTGAACGCATTGGAAGACCACCGGTGGCATACTATGGTGGTGACGCAACAGATGGCGATTAATAACGCTAAACATTTACATGACCAAGAGCGCCACCATAGAGATTGGGAGGCGGGGCGTCCATACCAAGAGCACACGCCTTGGACCTCATATGAGAACCTTCCTCTTCCTTCCGGGCCCTCTGATCCATCTCCACATTGGCCCGAAGCAGTCGGTTCCAGTTTCATCACACCGCAGTTCCAAGCGTCAGCTGAAGGCGAGAGAGGGCCACTCGATGACTTTCACGACATGATATCGGCCCTCACGGGATACCCCTACCAGCCGTATCCCCCGGTGGATCCCAACGAGCCATACCAGAGATGATCACCGGTATGTTTTCTTTTGTTGTTGTATATTTTTGTGTATATTTCAGTTTATATTTCATTTCTTGTTAGTAGTTAAATGAACTTTGTGGGTGTGTTCCCTAGATAACCCTCACGAGACCTACTCATCCTTCCGAGCTATCGGAAGGTTTAAAAGGGCTTGTTGCATACGCTAAATGCAACCATGATTTCTACGAAAGTGAGTTTAGGTTGTTGTTGTAAATTCTTTTTCCACAAGAAAATCAAATCTGAATAAAATTATATGATTTGGTAATCACTTTAATAAAAATGGTAGAACTAAGTAACTAATAAATTTTAATGGTTGTGAGAAGCTTGCTTCTACACGAAGGTTGAAAATTGTAGGTAAACTGTGTTCGTGAGACAATCGTTTTTGTTGATGATGAAGAGCACACGAAGAATGAGCGAAAATCAGGTGCATACGTTTCCTTTAGCTTTGATTTGTTTTTTTTAATAAGTGGACTGTATTGTGTATTTTATTTTTCTGGGGTGAATTTCAGGGAAGGTTAGCCGTGTCACATCCCTTGTGCGTTTTAAATGGCTCTATTCTTACAAATTGAGGACAATGTTGACCTCAAGTGTGGGGATGGGGAGAAGAAAATTTTTTTCAATTTTGACCCCGTTTGTTTAAACACTACACATTGAGGACAATGTTGACCTCAAGTGTGGGGATGGGAAATTTCAAATTTTTTTCAAAAATGTCTTTGTTTGAAGCGGTCTAAAAAGTATAAGTAACTAAGTTAATGAGGGATGGCACAACCCATGTGGTCTTTTGTCATGGTCAAGTTCAAATTAATATCATGACGGATATTTAACGGGTGGTTATTTGGGAATAATCCGCCTAAGAAACTTGCACTTCATACATAATCAACTTTGATTCTTGAATAATCCACATCACTTCTGCTTCTATTGTAACAAAAGATTCCCTTTGTATGTGGAAAAGGCCCGTATCCGCATACCATACCTTCTATACGTGAGATTTTGAGCCACTTCTACATATCATATATGCATATATTTCTTTGGTTGAGTGGACCATTAGTCATGTATTGTAGAACTTGTAATTTTTTATATGTTTGAGACCATAGACCGAATATGAGCACAAGAATGATTAAGGCATTAGGTAAACCTTTTTACTTTACACCATTTATTTACCCTTACCCGAAATCAATCCCTTAGTCGCCAATTTTAAGCCTAAACCCTTCGTTTGACCAACCCGTTTAGCCCTTGACCGCTGGACCTTCTATTTTTAACCCGTGTGATGAAAACTTGATTTTAGGATTGTAAAAAAAAGGAAGAAGAATATAATTGAGAAAAGAAAAGAAAAATGTATGTATTGATAGTTGTTGAATAAAAGGCGAAAAACTTTTGCCTCTTAGCTTATTGTTTCGTAGTCGGTTGTGTTAGAATAGTTGTTTTTGTAATAAAAATCGAGTTTTCATCACCTTAGCCACTTTCAAAGCATCCTATTCCATACCCTCAGCCTAGCCCCACTACAACCCGTTCAAGACCTTTTGACTTGTGCTTAATATTTGTGTTCGGTGGTGGAGAATGATTGAATTGCAAGCTTATGTGGGTATGGTTCTAATCGGTTTGTGTGTTTATATTAACACTGCTAATGCATTAATTATTAGCCAAATTATAAGCCGAGTGGAGAGAACATTGTGAGGAATGTGTATGATTTGTGAGTTTAAAGGGCAGATTAATCTTGGATAACCATTTTTATGTGTTAATCATGTTAACATTAAATATTTTGAAAATGATAAAAATTATGAACCGAGTATGACATTAGACCTTAACTCATGTCTCAAGAATGGGAAATGTGGTCCTCATTCGACCCACGTGAAAGTGATAAACAGATTTGCTTGAGGGCAAGCAAAAGACAAGTGTGGGGATGTGATACGTGGTATAAAACCGATGTTTCTATTAAGCTTAAGTTATTTTTTTATGTAATTTTTAGTTTCGAATAACCTACTTTTGATTGGATTTGTGTTTTACAATTTTACGGAGTTTAAGGAGCTATTCGGGAGCGTTCTGGAGCATCGGGGCGGAAAACGGGTCAACAGGATCGCGAAATGGAAAATACAGGAAATCAAGGATTAGAGAGGCCGTCGCCGACGCCCCTCAGAAGCTCCGTCGGAGAAAATTGGTCGTAGACAGTGGATTAGAGCGTCGGAGAAAAATCAGACAAACCAGAGGCCGTCGGCGACGCCCCTTCTAAGTCCATGTCGCTGAAATTCCAATTTTGACGGATTATAACTCATGTTTGACCCATTTGGTGAGGAGTTACGAGATTTTTGAGTTTTGAAACACTTCTTGGAGCCAAGAACACCCCTAACCTCAATTCCAATCCATTCCAATCTTCCATCATCATCCGAATTCATCATCCATCTTCACCTCCACAACCCTAATCATCATCTTCTCCATCATTCCACCAATCCATTGTTCCTAATCATCCACCATAAACCCTAAACTTCACCGTACTCAACTTCAAGCTTAAGATGTTCGTGATCAAGCTCCAGTCATCCGGTGATCAAGTTCCGTTCGTCATGAGCGGCTAATCTTCGAGGGTTTGACTCCGGTGTAAACTTTTGTAAGGATTTCTAGGGTTTGCTATTTGTTAAATACTTGGTTTGTGACAATTTGAATTGCATTTGAATCATTAGATAATTGTCTTACGTTTGTGTTGAATTTATGAATTGTCGAGTGAGTTATGAAATTGGACTTCGTGAAATGAATATGCGTATTTATGCCTTGTCTTTTGATAGGATTTACTTGTGCGAGGTAACAAAGTGCATTGTAGTCCGTTTTGAACGTCGATAGCAATTGGCACCTAAGCTTTGTGATTCTAAAACCGTTAATGAACTAATTCAATTAAGCCAAGTTAAAACGTGTAGCAACCTTAGGTCCTACAATTGTTGAACCGAGAGTGAACCTTGTTATCAATTCATTGTTATAAACAATCAATCAAGTTCTTGCAATTGTTTAAGTTTTTGTAGTTAGTTAATTAGAAACAAATTTGTCAGATCATTCCGACATTCTTTCAAACAAACAAATATATAAACAATCAATATAGCAAGCTTCATAATTTGTGACAACAACCATTAAGAATCAAGTGCATCCATTGCAAACCACAAACTCTTCGTGGTTCGACTCCTTACTACCACTAACACATTGTTAAGGGTAATTTGGGTTTATAAATTTTATTTTTGAGCGGGGCGCGACACTCTGATCATGCCTCCGTGTCCAACTCATCATTAGTTGGGTAACCTTCTCGATAAATTACGAAAAAGGATGGACCTTGATCATACATAAGTCTATCCCTTAGGGTGGAGGGAGTGTTGCAGCATGCTGTGGCAAGTCATGTCAGTTTCATTCCCCATCCTTCAGCAAGTGGGGGCAATGGTTTGCTGACGTGACATGATCCTCTTTCAAATGCAGACCGATGATATATTTGATTGTTTAATTTTCTTTTTATAAATTTAATTTAGAAATTGATTATGGCACTGTGAAACATGAGAGATGATTTGCCAAGTTGCGGCAAGTAAGAGGCAACTTGGTGAATGCTGGTGTGGCCCTGTGAATGAGAGAGATGTTGGATTCTATGTTGTTGCACATGCCATGTTTACATATTAATCCGTTGTCATTACTTTGCATTGTTTTGAGGATTTAATTGATGATAAGTAATACTCACACCATTAAACTATAGAGGAGCTAAGAAATAAATTAATGGGCCGTTAAAGATTTAGATCAATTCTTTGAACTGGCCAACTAGATTTATCACAATCGACTCTTTTGATTTTCAGTATATATTTAATTCACACACATGGAGGCTTAGTCAGGAGACAATGATAATTTGATATAAGTATTGTAGGGTGTTCTTGTTTATGGTTTAATTCCATATTAGTTTAACACTTTAACCTTAGTTTAACTCGCACTCATCAATCAGATCTTTTGAAGTTTACTTTTCATAATCGAATTTAACATGCAACGTTAAATAGTTAATTGTTTGCCCCTAGTACAATTTAGGTTAATTAAGTTTTCAGTTGACTTGACACGGTTTTCAGAATAATCCTAGTCAAGATGGGTCCTTGACAATACATTGACATGTTTCTTAGACTACCTCGAATGCATCCTTTGAAGGGTGCCCTTAGAGGCCCTAACAAACCCTTGCCCATTGTAAAAGTTTATCTTTGGGAGCCCTTAGCAACTATGCTCTTCCACAAAGGATTTGGTTTTTGCATGTGGGTAGGCCCAAAGTAAAAGGAAAAATTGTTTTATTTAATATTATGTGTAGTGGATAAGTAATAAGGTGATAATTAAGAAGGGTAAGAACATTTGTAGGGTTGAAGACCAAAAAAGGGTTTTTAAGAATTTGTAATGATATAATGTGGCAACTAAGGGCGTATAAGGACGCACGTAACATTGGAGATAGTCTTAATTCCTTTGCCAATTTTTTATCATACTTTTATTTATTTATTTAGTTAATATAAAAAGTTCAATACGATCTTTGTTGCATATAGAGGGTATCCAATTCAGTTTAATTTATACAACTGTGCATTCCACACTTCGTAAGTTATATTAAAACTTTTTTTTGAAAAGTAAACGTCCATTAAAACACTTCTCCAACCCAAACGGGCAAAATGACAACATACAAAAGATGCATCTGAGCCAAACAGGCAAAAGGCCCCAACATTAAAACATGGGATATTTACACTAATCTATCCAACGAATAGACTTAAAGGAAGACCTATTTATCAACCTCCAGAAACCTCTAGATTTGATCTCTCCTAACATGCCTTGCGGACTTTGGTTGATGTTTTGAAAAACCATCTCATTCTACCTTTCCAAATGCACTAACATGTAATTATAATTAGACCTAGAAAAATCTTCTTAGCCTTCATTCGCAATTGCAAAAAGATATGCGCTTCCATGATATCTTTGAATTCGAAGGCGAAGAGGGGCTGAATATTACACCAAGCACTGAAACCCATCCAAATTCTATTCGAAAACATACATGATGTAAACAAATGGTCCACCGATTCCTCTTGTTCATCACAAAAAGGGCATAAAATCAATGGAACATTCACATTTCTTCTTCTTAGGTTCTTCGTAGTAGCATGTCTATCCAAGTTCGCTCTCCAAACTGAAATGTTGCATTTTAGGGGAACCCATTGACACCATTGAAAAGACGGCAGCTGGCTCTCCTCCTATTGACTTCCATCATTTTTTTACCGATTTGACCGAGAATGCACCTATATCATCACCCAACCACTTCTATGAATCTTTTTCTTTATTTAGAACAACTATCTCAAGAAGATCTTTGCATTCTTGCCATTCCTTTTCTCAATATCCGACTACAGCGCTCTCTAATCCAGCTCCAGTTGATACCTTCATTCTCCAAATTCGAGCTTAACCTAACTAAAGTTGAATTTTCTTTGGTCTTTGATGCAAATACAGTTATATTGAAATAATTGATGACACTCAAATAATCAAATTTTATAACATTAAAAACCACCATGGACAAGTTGAATGGATTTGTTAGATTCATTTTCCTACATTAAATGAAAAAAAATCAGCATAACAAGAAATAATCGATTATGACCATATTACCTACAAAGACAATTACAGTGAGCGGGAATAGTGTTTGTTTTCAATTGGTCAAGAAAGGCGACCAACTTTCATTATTATTACTTTTTTTGCCCATTCTGTTTTCTAAGTGCATATATGTACACTTCAAAACGAATGCCAATACTAAAAGAGCATTTGGTATAGTGGTCAGGTTTGTTCAAGCACAATAAATGTACCTGGCCCCGAAACTCGGACAACGCAATTTTTCTCCTTTTTTTACGAATTATACATTTAATATTTTCAAATTTACCCTGTTTTATTTTTCCTTTTCTTTTTCTAAAGTGAATTTATGCTATTGCTTAAACTATTGCTAAGTTTAGTGTTTGTTTTATGGCTATATTTATCCAAAACTTATTTTTTTAAGTTTTGTAAAGAATTTGTTGCTGAGAATTGAGATGACACTTTTATATAAATGAACATATAAGGATTTGAATGGGTTTCTGTAAATATAAATACTAAAATATAGCAAACATGAAAAAGGTTCTGAGATGGAGTGCTATAAAGTTTTTCAAAATTATTATAATGAATCAATAATGTAAATGAAAGTTGGTATTTAATCCATGTTAAGTACTGTTTTCCCTTACTGAGCTTCATCGAATAGGTTTAATATAGCTATACATTGTAACTAAACATCCGAACTAAACCAACTATATGGCTATTAAACCTGATAAAGTTAGTTGTTCCGCAACATCTCTGCAAAAAAAATCGATTGAACGTGCCTGTTCAGATACACCATGTTCAAGTTTGTTACAAATCAATGGCTATATTACACATTAACAACAATGCAACGTGTATGCACCTTATTCATCTCCCCACATGGAAATGCATAATCTGATCCGATTTCCCACTGCCACAATGTTAAAGGCTTGGTGTCTTGGCTTTTCGAAATGCTGGGAAAGCATGGCTAGCTGTTTGGTGCAGCTTCGAGGCCTATCAATGGGTTTTTATTTTCACTATGTTCCCCTTTTCCTTTAATTTGGGTTGACTAGGCTTGCTTCTACACGCATTCTACTCACGTATATTCCTTTTGTTATACATGGCTGGCTCACGAACTAGCTTTATTACACATCGGTTTCTTCTCTGCATCATCTCTGGTTTGGCTGTTGTTACATCCTTCTGCTTCGGTCAGGTAAGTGTTGATATCTTGCTTTAATTTTTGGCCCTCCTGTCATTCGATTTGCTTCTCTATGTTTCTTTTTGGACCAACCTCTAAAACCTTAGCTGATACACTTGAAAACACTTGCACACCTAAAGCAAGTGTCATTTGTTGTTAAACAATGACAAGTAAACCAAGTTTATACCTTTATGACTATCAAAGCCAAGACTATTAGCTGCCACATTATTACTTATGTTATGAAAACACAGGTACAAAACTGCGCAGCATCATGTGCCGGAAAATAACTAGTTTCATACAACAATACTGAAACTTATTTAAATATTCATTTGAGGTATTCCAACTTTTCTTTTTCAAAGGCGGGTCAAAGCACTTGCCTAATGTGCCCGAAATTCCATCAATCACGCATTGCCAACTTATTTTTAGTTTTACCTTAAACTAACCAAAACACATTACAGGTGGCCCTACTGCCATAAACTATGGATCCCACCCTTTTACTCTCTCTCTCTCTCTATCTCTCTCCTACCCACACACCTTTTCAACCAAATTCTACAACCCCTAACACACTATTGAATTTAGAGTACTCTAATAGGTGACGACGGTGTTACTGATTCAAGCACCCTACCTAAAACCCAAATCGGCAAGTGGTGTACCCCTCTTAGACCATTCGTAATGGTTAATGCCCTCTAAGGGGCATTTTCCGCCACATCACCATTATAACACCCATTTAGAAACGTTCCTCCATTTTCATGCCATAATGCCCAAAGGGGTGGTGTTAGATGCGTTATCAAACCCTTCACACCCCCATAATTCTCCATTACACATGGCCTTAAACCATCAAAACAGTTTTACCTTGTATAAATCTTTTTTTGAGCATGTTACGTTGACTTGGCACAAATTTTTGCATGGAGATTTACCACATCACGTCATTCCGTACACCACAATGCATGTTACATGCCACATCACCTTTGTTGTCTAGAGGAAACTTGTGAGTGATGTTTTTATGTATATATATATAGAAAAAAAAAAAGTTAAATACCTTTAATCTGTAGAAAAAAAAAGTTTGGAATTACGAGGTCTTATTCAATCACTAGATTTGATAATAATTAAACTTCAAACACTTTGAAGTTAAGACATTCAAGTCTAAGCATATAAAGTTGCTTACACGTATCTAAGCGTGTTCGTTAATGAGAGAACCTAAAACAATTACAATCAAAGCAAATTAATCTATTTATAAGACTATTCTAACTTATTATCAAAGAAGCAATTTGTGCGTAAAATACGACTTAATATCTCTAAACCAAACTTTAAATATTAATAATCAAAACAGACACTAACTTTTATTTAATTTCAAGATTAGTCAGTCATTCATGCTTTGTGATTGTGTTGGGAGGAAAGACCGGCTCTGAATGAGCTATACACCCAGGGTTAAGACACCTGGTGGTCGGCTCAAAATGAGATGGTAATCAAGGGTTAAGATACCTAGGGTTAGGTTGGAAAAAGAAGCATTCAGGGCTAGGTTGGAGAACGCAATTTGGTTGGCCTGCAGGGTTAGGTTGGAGAACGTAGATTAAATGGCATCCATGGTCAGTTTGGGGAGGGTAGTTGTTTGGTAGGTTTCCAGGGTTAGGTTGGGGAGGGTAACTCTGTGTCGACCTCCACGAATGAGATCCTGAAACCGCAACTAGACAATAAGCACGACCGCCATCAATGTTGCTAATTGTAGATGTGGATGATGCCGATCTATGTACAACTTCTAACGGTACTGTTTTAGTATCCGACAGATCGTTTGGTTGAATAGGCTCACTTGCAACTTGACTAGCCACTTCATCAAGTTGCATTTTATCCGACATAACGTTTGGTTGAATAGGCTCACTTGCAGCTTGACTAGCCACTTCATCAAGTTGCATTTTAGACTGGGATATCATGAACTCGTTGTCTACACGTGCCGATCCTGACCACGAGCCATGGCTAAGGCACATAACCAAGACCAATAATCCTACACAAAAGCCACTTGCATTTTACTTTGCAAGACCGAGCTTTATTATATATATATATATATATATATATATATATATATATGTGTGTGTGTGTGTGTGTGTGTGTGTGTGTGTGTTTTGAAACACATAGTTGATGTGTGAAATGTGAATGACTCTTTAGACACATGACATGCATTCGTGTTGTTTCTGAAAGTCAGCTGTAAATACTCATCATGCATTTTGTATCTTTATTTGAAACCACCCAACTCATCCATATTGCATGGCAACACTTGGATCACAGCATATATAAGATCTCATTTTTTGTCACAAGAACAGAAGTCACGGCCTTTAGGGCGATAATGAACAGCTTTCGTTCTTGATTTTTGTATCATTTCAAAGGGTAATGGTATTTTAACATATCGAACTAACTTGACAAAAACCTGAGTATTTAGACGTGATGGGACAAAAACCCGAGTATTTCAAAGGGTAATGGTATTTTAACATATCGAACTGACAGATGGTCTTCAAGGGATTAAACGCAGAAACCAGCACCGGTGGAAGTTGACCTCAGACATTGTAGGGGATCTAGTTTGGCAGGTTTTGACGAAAATTACCATAACTAAGGTTTGTGGAAAGAGAAACCAAATCGACCTGGTTGGGTTAGTCGGCCAGACCCATTGGTTTTACCTAATATTTCTTTTTCCAATCATTGGTTTGTATTAAAAAAAATTGAAATGATAAAAAAAACTGGTTCATAATTATAATACATGTATATAAACTGCATATTTCAAAAACGAGAAAAAAATATACAAATAATAAAGATCAAACGAATGATTCAATTCACATGGCCGGTTCCAAATTTCAAACCAACTGAACCGTTAAACCGAAACGAATAAATATTAAGCCTGTCAAACTAGCCATTTTGCTTCAATTAATTTCAAACCAACTGAACCGTTAAACCGAAACGAATAAATATTAAGCCTGTCAAACTAGCCATTTTGCTTCAATTTGCGCAGTTCGATCAGTTTCGACGGTTTTAAATAGCCTTACCTCTTCATCAATAAAACAACATATTCTGATTGTGTAAGAAAATATTCTAGCCAGTCTCATTTACCTATTATAACTTTTATTTATTTTTCTCCCTGTATATTTTTACATATAGTTTGTTTAGCTCTTCTGTTGTAAATCATGAAAGCTCAAAAACATGAGGCATCATAGCAATAATGATCACAACATAATGCGAATGAATCACAAAATCCAATCTACATGAAAACTCCATTATGTAAATAAACATTTCCCCAAACTCAAAACAACAGAAAACACAACACAAAACAAAAAAATAAAAATATAGTCAACCGGTTAAGCGATTTCTCAACCTGCATCACCTGCCTTCTCACCCTCGGAGTACCAGCGCCCGGAACCAGATACGGGTTCTGGTACGACCCCTGAGGATAAGCGGTAAAGTAACCCGAATCCGAGCTCCTAAAGATCATACCACACACCATCTCACCAACCATCCCCACAATCGGGTTTGAAAAGCTGGTTGCGGTCATGGGCCCACCTGGGTTAGATGGCCCAAATGCGTAGCTTCCAAATGGATGCACGTGAGGTTGAGGCTGACCCGGAAAAGGGACCGCATGGATCTGCTGGTTCAGATGCAAAACCGAACCACCGGGTGCTGGCGGTCTGTTGGGTATGACCAGCTCTGATTGATGTGCCCGCTTTAATTCGGTTTCGGGTTCGTTCGATGATGGGGTGTTGCCACGTCCGTATAGTGGAACTAGTGATGAAGTGGAGATGTGAGCTTTGCAAACCGGGCAGTTGGGTTGTTTATCGGTTTCGGCGTGAAGCCATTTGTAGATGCAGGGCCAGCAGTAGAGATGACCACATAGGGTTACCACCGGGTCTCTTGCGGACTCTAAACAGATGTTGCACTCGCAAAAGCCCGTTGAATTTTCGGTAACGGATTTAGCATTCGAATTTAGCGATGTGTCTACTGGGCCATCGGACAATGGTGTCTGTTGGAAAGCCATTAGCACTACAAAAAACAATGACTTATTATATATATATAGTAAAGAGTTCAATGAGAAGAAATTACAAATTAAGAATAAAAGATACAAAAGTAATTTGAACAAATCATTTAATAACTCTTATCATTTATTTTTAAAATTTAGATTAATTAATGAACCCTAATCATTTAATGAGTTTATCCTATTAAATAGTTGTGCACCTTACATAATAAAAACAATCGCACATATCCTACATATTCAATATTTCCTAAACCATAAAAACAAAGTTTCCTACACCATAAGAGTGGAAGGGGCACTCCCCAAATGGGGAGTGGTAAACTTTTTTTTACCCAATAATATCATGTCATGTCAACTCACCACTCCACTCCCCATTTTGCACTCAATCACTAGGGGTGCTCAAACACTTGGGGTGTTTGATTTTTTTTTTTTTTTTATTTCTAAAAAATATGCATCAATAAATAAAATATTTTAAACAAAACATTAAAATATAAAAATACGTTTTAAAACTAAAACTAATTAAACTAATCGTCGTCAGAATCCGCCAAAAGGTGGGTAAATCTTGTTCTCCAAGATGCTCCACAAGATCATATTTTAGTCTATAATGTGTGTCTTCATCAATGAGCTCGTTATAAACAGTTTCATCGAAAACGGGCTCAACTTGAGGATCATGAATACGTATCGGTGCAATCGCCTTTCCGTCGTCTTTCAGAATCATGTTATGCATAATAATGCACGCATATACGACATTCCTAATCTTTTTTACAGTCATAGCACGCATTGGTCGATTTAGTACACCCCATTTTGCCTTTAGAACACCAAAAGCCCGTTCCACGTCTTTTCTTGCCGCCTCGTGTTGCCTCTTGAACTTCTTTTCTTTCAGAATGTGAGGATACGGAAATGATTTCACAAACGCATACCACGTAGGGTAGATTCCATCAGTAAGATAGTATCCACGTTTGTACAAGTGGTTGTTCACGTAAAATGGGCATTTTGGTGCAGTTCCATTCCGTTGAGTAAGGAATAACGGAGATTGATGAAGCACGTTGATATCGCTTTGTGAACCTGATGGACCACAAAAAGCATGCCAAATCCACAAATCTTGAGAGGCCACCGCTTCAAGCATAATTGTCGGGTACATGTGATCTCCCCTCATATATTGGCCGCGCAACTCTGTTGGACACATTCTCCAAACAAAATGTGTACAATCAAGACTACCCAACATCCCCGGAAGGTGATGTATATCCTCATGAGCCTGATACAAGAGCGCGACGCCGTGGCTTGTTGGTCTACGTAAGTACTCGGAAACGTATAATTTACATACCGTTTCGCAAAAATAATCTAGACACTCTCGGGAAGTCCTTTCGGCCATATTTAAATACTCGTCGTTCTCGTCTGGAGGGTTACCGGTTGCAAGTTGCTTAATCGCCGATGTAACTTTCTGCAACGGTGTAAAACTCTTTTTCATTCTCCCATCCAGGCCTCTTGAAACCACGAGTTATTCGCTTGCACGTCGCTCACAATTTTTAAAAACAACATTTTCGACATACGAAACCTATGACGGAAAACATCTTCGTTGAATTTGGGCTCCTCGGAAAAATAATCTGACACAAGGGTTTTGTGGCCTTTCTCTCGATCTCGACGGACAAGTTTCTTTTTTCTAGAAGTACCGGTGTCTTCCAGCGCGGCGGCTTCCGTAATAAGATATTGGTAAACTGAACTACCATCGCTTGAAGAAGAATCGTCGTTTTCACTGATATCAAATGGAATGAATAGCGGGGGTATGTCATCCGCCATTAACGGGGTTAATTTTTTGGAATATACAAGAAAGGATTTTGTGTAATATAGGTGAAAATTGGTGTTAGAAATGAGTGAAATGTGTGGGTTTTAAATAATAAAGAAATTTTTTTAACAAACGGTCAAGTCCAAGTCTCAACGGTCGAATTCAAACGCGGTGACTACTAACCGATTTGGGGACTCACCGAAACCCGGGAAGGGGGTGGCGGCGGTGTTCCCACTCGCTGAACACACTCAATCACCCCCCTTCCCGAATACACCCCAATCACCCTAAAAGTAATGTTTTTGTGTAGGGTACAAAATGTGTAGGACCTCAACAATTTTAAATAATTTTGTGACTCATAATAAAATATGTGTAGGATACAACACTTTTAAATAATTTTGTCTCCTAATAAAATTGGTGTAGGACACAACACACTAATGGTGATGAAGGAGGAAATTATGATGGCATTAATGAGATTTAAGTAACTCTTATTATATTTATTAGTATTCTATATCAAATTGTCTATTATAACCTTATTAATTAAAGCATTAATTAAAAGTGGACAAAAATCATATCTTGATCACAACCATTGATAAAAAAATACAGGTCTAGATTAATTTATTTTTCTTCTTATAAGAAGATTCTTCTCGAATCTCCTCCTATATATATATATGTTGGAGCTCTACTTATTTTATTTTAAACATATGCGATTGAGTGATTTAACCAACATAAATATACAAAAAGAATAGACCTTGAATTATTCGTCACGTTGGATGTAGAACAAAATCATTGAACATAAGAAACAATGAAGCTCAACTAACTTTTACATTAAACTGATTCAATAGAGACAAAAAGGGCTCTGAACGTTAGAAGTATTCGCCCTCCCAACATGTACCCACATAGTATGTATTACTGTATAGGACAAAAACAAAACACATAAAGTCAAAAACATCAAGTTGAAACCGCACGATCATTCCTAAATGAAAACAATCATGCATAAATCATTATAATATGCTAGACTCCAGTCGCATAACATTCCTCATGTTGTTAGGCAACTTCAAGTAAGGAGCAATCAACTCACGATCAAGCTATGAAACTAACTACAGAAATCAGGACTGGGGGTGCCTTGGTTTAAAAAGCACAAGGGGAATAAAGGCGTCCTCCATGTAGATTTGGGTCAAAAATAGGTTCCGTAGGAGGTTTATTTCAATTAAAGGCGCGAGGCGCACTCAGGGCGATTTGTTGGGCCGGGGTCTAGGCGAGAAGCGCAAAAAAAAGCGTTGGCCCGAAAAAAAGTGCAAGTAACATAATTGTATAAAAATATATCTTAAAACAAAACCAAAGTACCAAATTCATCATGTAAAAGCAAAACATTCAAAACATTAACCCAAAAAACAAAAGTTTCAAATCCAAATATTCAAAACAGCAACCAAAAAAACCGAAGTTTCAAAACAACCTGAAGATTATTGGCAGTTGTTGAGAATCGATGTTGAGATCCAGTGATTTTGTATGTTTGTTGAGAGTTTGAAAGGTCTCTTATAGATAGATGCTGAAATACAACTCTTTAAAAAAATATATATAACAATAATAATTACTTACCCCCCCCCACGCGCATTAAATGCCTCGGAACCCGAAGCAGCGTTTTCTCGCCCTGCGCCAAGGCGCGCCTAGGCGCTCGCTTTAATAACTATAGTTTATATGTAAAAATAACCTAAGGGATGCAGAAATTATAAAAGGTCTATCTAATATATGCAAACTAGATTCTAATAATCTATAGTATGACCTAGTGGATGATAAACCATACCGACATTGTAAGCAGTGACACTCCTAACTTCCATTTTTGTTGCAAAGGTCAACCCCAGTCACATAGTCATCATAATTTAACACTTGATTTCCACTCGAATTTGCTCACATCGTTGGTAAGTTTCGTCCTTTCACTCATAATCAAACGTAAATTGAGTGTAAGTTTATGATAATCATGTGACTAGGATTGCCCTTGGCAACATAAGCGCAAGTCAGGAGTATCACCGGTTAAATTGCCCGTATGAATTATTATCGACCAATAGGTAATAGTTTGGAATATTAAAACTCAATATGCATTGAATTAAAGGTCATAAATCTAATTCAAATTTTCTATTTTTTTATTCTAAATTATTAGGAATAGATAATTATATTGATTAACCAATTATCATAGTATCTAACCCTAGTTCTTACATCGAATCACAAATTGTGTTCGATCTATAAACAGAAAAGAATCAACAACGTAAACTGAAACAAAAACCCTACCCGTACTACCGATCTGAGCTAGCAATTATGAACAATGTAACTCGAAGATCAAAATTGCACATAAATATAATTCATATATAAGCCAGAAAACTTGTCAAGTTACATCAAAACAGAAGGTAGCCGGGCAACAAGCTGCGCCGCCAAACCTTTCTGAATTGCTAACCCTAACCTTCCAAATACAAACCCTTGCCCCCTTGGGGTTGAACAATTGCTGTAGACGACCCGTTGAACCCTCGTCAAGAAGTGGATAGCTTCTGGCGCTAGGGAGCCAAAAGTATCAAAGGCAAAAAGGACAAAGACATGCTGGTTCTTTGCGCAAGCTTTAGCGTGCTTATCCACTTTCTTTGATTCTGCCTTTCTTGCCGCTTGTCCAGCTACAAACCCATTTTCCCTTAAACCAACCAAAGGGGAAACCCCCGTGCTCAAATAAATAATCAGAAAGTCAACATATTTAACGATTCAAATAGCAATAACAGGAAGACAAACCTTGAATTGTTTGGAGATGAATCTGTTATGAAGCATATAATTTGAATTTTCGTTTTAAAAGAAGATTTGAAAAGGAATTCAATTGGGAGGAGTGAAGGAGTGGAATGTGGGATGAAATTATGAAAAAGGGAAATTTAGGTCTTGTCATGTGGGGGCGATTACAGCTATTTCTAACCAAATTTAACAAACTCCCAAAACAAATATAAAAGGGTCGTATTATTTGAATACTTGAAATCCTTAAATTGACACTATTGATACTTATACGACATGTCAATTTGTAAGGTCAGTTAAAGGCTGACAATGTCTTCGTATGCGCGACCTATAAGACTCGCATAGGCCTATAAGACTTGTATCATGCGAGGTTGTCACTCGTTCCTAACAGAAAGTGATCATGTGCAAACTCTAAACGGGTCGTTTAGGCCTATACGACCCGTATCACGTACGAGGTTAGCGTTATGTCACTCAATAGTGACAGAAAGTAATGGATATAATATGTCAGCCCTATACGGATCGTATAGGGCTATATGACCCATATTGGTCTGTAAAAGATGAAATGGACTTTTTGCCTTTATAAACGATGAAGGGAGAATTTTTCTTCTTCTCTTCTTTCTTTCTTTCGACATTCAATTCCACCATGTCTTGGTTCGACCTCAATTACATTTTTGGCGAGTCGTTCGGCAACAACATAAGCACGTTTATTTCAGAAAGTAGTGTGGTATAGTATTTATTAACTTGTTTTGTTTATGAAATACTTACCACACACCGTTATTAGGAGGGGTCTGCTGTTCCAAATTCTTACGATGGGAGAATAATTGTTGATCACGCAGATGAGGTCGTGTTCGGCTTTCGTTCCCATCACAAGGAATCGTTGTTGCCAGACCTGAACAAGGTAAGCATTTATTTACTTATTTGTTCCAGCGGTAAATTTACATTTATCTTTTACCCATTGGTCTTTTTAGTTTGTTGTGCTTCGCGAATCGTTGTTGCTAGACCTTAACAAGGTAAATGTTTGGTTACTTATTTTTAATTAGGTGTTAGATGTACCGTCATCTTTTAATTGTTGGTTTTTTTTCAGTTTGTTGTGCCTAGCGGTGATTACAGTTACGGATATCTGGGTTACGAAGACGGTTATGGTGCCTTCTACGGACAAGGAAAACTATGGCAATAACTTTTTTTTAGTGATGCCTCGTATGTACAACAAGACGTTGGTGAGCATTCTTATGCCCAAGGGTCATTGAGTGACGAGCAACCCGTTTACCTGGAAGTTTCGTACAAAACTAATAGGTATGAATGATATATATTTTGTTAAAATGTATTATAAATGTTATATATTTTTGTTAATAAATTATTGTAAATGTTATATATATTTTTCGTTTATGATGTTTAGGATTTTATATCTGGTAAAGAGTTAGAACTTTGGGTAAAAAAGGGTGTTAGACAACGGATACGTTATTGTTACTAGACAGTCTAAGAACATTCACGTTGGAGCCTCCATCTCCATCTATATAAATACACACTTTTCTCTAAATCTTATTAATTTTTTAGAAATATCTCACATCCGACTCTCTATCTCTATCTATTCCTTACTCAAAGACACTTATTTTGTTATATTTTCTCTTTCCTACACACTTACAATAAAAATATAGAGGGTTGAATATTTAGAGGTGTACTTTTACTTTCTATATATTTTTTCTCTATTATAAAGATTTCAATGTGATAGTGTTTTTGTTGTTTCCTTTATTATTTTCTTTATATTATATAGAATATAGGCTTCAATGTGAATGCTCTAAGGATCAGTGGATATGGCTCCAATGTTGTCGTAGCGGGAGCATGAAAGTAACGCCACGGTTAGGATGACCGGCAGCAAAAAATGTGGATGCCCTTTTATGGTGATATGTAGTCTTGACCAAAGTCGTCGAGCTTGGAGAATAGATTATCTTCACAAGCATTATATCGAGAAATATAACCATGACCCTGCTGAACATCTAGGGGTTACACGTATGCCAGGAGACTCACTCCTAATGAGTTTAGATTGGTGCAAGCGCTGACAGATCAAGACATACAACCCCATGCAATCTGAAAGCCATAACCGAACAGAACCCTGAAAACAAATGTGTTTTTAAGGACATGCGCAACGCTCGCCAAAAGATTAAGGCGACAAAGTTCAATAAGAAAACGTCTCACATGCAGAGACTGGAACAAATCCTCCAGGAGAAAAACCTATTACGTACAGGAGGATCCTTCCACCAACGCCGTTGAGGATATATTTTTTGTAACATGACAAGTCCTTTGAAATGTGGCGGGCATTCCCGCATGTGCGTATGATCGACGCGACCTACAAAACTAACATATACAATCTTCCATTTTTGTAAGTTGTGGGTATGACATCGACAAACCAAACCTTTTGTGTTGCGCATGCATTTCTTTCAAATGAGTAGGAAGTAACGTACGTCTAGGTCCTAGAGAGGATCAGGTCTATGTTGCACAAGCGTATGGAGCCATGTATAATTCTTACGGACAGAGACCAAGCCCTACTAAACTCGAGCGCACACAAATATCTTTGCATGTAAGCTTCAGTAAACGCAAATAAAACTTTAAATTCATAAGAAATTATACAATGTAATTAGCATTTAAAGCCATTGTTTGTTATTGACAATGGACCATTGTTCCTGTGAAATTCAAACCAAAATATTGTTGCACTTCACACAAATAAACAAATAATAGCCAATTTATCATCACTTTTTGTCCAAGATTTTTGCATAGCTCAAAACATTAATCACACTGAAATAAAAGATAAGAAGTAAAAACTATGACTCACTTTCCTTCATAAACCTTTCCTCAGGCTCCTTCTCCTATTTTTGGTCCAGTAAACAACAGTTTGGGATCAACAAGCACCCGTTCATCCATCGTGCAGTAAGAACTTGTGACCGACCCATTTGAACAAACAGATTTCAAGCATCCCGGTCTCAATATAACCGTCCCCATACTTATGATTGCTATTGTTGCAACAATTATGATTATCACTGTTATTATTATCATCAAAAGCCCCTTCTTCTATTGCCTGATGACGTTATTCTTCTCAGCATTATTGCTCATTATGCAACTTCTGATTAACCTTGTGTTCCTCATCTTCACCCTCAAAAACCCAATTCAAAAAAGTCAAATATATAACACATCTTCATCATCCAAATATAATCACCACCTAAAACCCTAAAAAAAGATTCAACCTTTTCATCTGAAACATGACAAACAATAATAAAACAATGAGATGATTGAAAATTTCGAATCTTTTTTCACCCAAAACAAAGAAACAAAAATTAACCAATAAGATGAAAATTGAGCTCAGAAGCCTGCAAAAAAAGTTTAAAGATTGTTAGAAAGAGAGTAGGAACACAAAAAATAAACTTACTGAAGCATCTACAACAGAATATGCTCATGTGTGTTAGGGTGGAAGGGGCACTCCTCAAATGGGGAATGGTAAACTTTTTTTTACCCAATAATATCATGCCATGTCAACTCACCACTCCACTTCCCATTTTGCACTCAATCACTAGGGGTGCTCAAACACATAGGGTGTTTGATTTTTTTTTTATTTTTTATATCTAGAAAACATGCATCAATAAATAAAACATATTTTAAACAAACATTAAAATATAAAAATACATTTTAAAACTAAAACTAATTTAACTAATCGTCGTCGGAATCCGTCAAAAGGTGGGGTAAATCTTGTTCTCCAAAATGCTCCACAAGATCATATTTTAGTCTATAATGCGTGTCCTCATCAATGAGCTCGTTATAAACATTTTCATCGAAAACGGGCTCAACTTGAGGTTCACGAATACGTATCGGTGCAATCGCGTTTCCGTCATCTTTCAGAATCATGTTATGCATAATAATGCACACATATACGACATTCCTAATCTTTTTAACACTCATAGCACGCATTGGCCGATTTAGTACACCCCATTTTGCCTTTAGAACACCAAAAGCCCGTTCCATGTCTTTTCTTGCCGCCTCGTGTTGCCTCTTGAACTTCGTTTCTTTCAGAATGTGAGGATACGGAAATGATTTCACAAACACAGACCACATAGGGTAGATTCCATCGGTAAGATAGTATCCACGCTTGTACAAGTGGTTGTTCACGTAAAATGAGCATTTTGGTGCAGTTCCATTCCGTTGAGTAAGGAATAACGAAGATTGATGAAGCACGTTGATATCGCTTTGTGAACCTGATGGACCACAAAAAGCATGCCAAATCCACAAATCTTGAGAGGCCACTGCTTCGAGCATAATTGTCGGGTACCTGTGATCCCCCTCATATATTGGTCGCGCAACTCTGTTGGACACATTCTCCAAACAAAATGTGTACAATCAAGACTACCCAACATCCCCAGAAGGTGATGTATATCCTCATGAGCCTGATACAAGAGCGCGACGTCGTGGCTTATTGGTCTACGTAAGTACTCGGAAGCGTATAAGTTACATATCGTTTCGCAAAAATAATCTAGACACTCTCGGGAAGTCCTTTCGATCATATTTAAATACTCGTCGTTCTCGTCTATAGGGTTACCGGTTGCAAGTTGCTTAATCGCCGATGTAATTTTCTGCAATGGTGTAAAACTCTTCTTCATTCTCCCATCCAGGCCCTCTTGAACCACGAGTTATTTGCTTGCACGTCGCTCACAATTTTTAAAAACAACCTTTTCGACATACGAAACCTATGACGGAAAACATCTTCGTTGAATTTGGGCTCCTTGGCAAAATAATCTGACACAAGGGTTTCGTGGCCTTTCTCTCGATCTCGACGGACAACTTTCTTTTTTCTAGAAGTACTGGTGTCTTCCAGCGCGGCGGCTTCCTTAATCAGATTTTGGAAAAAAAAAAAACTAAACTACCATCGCTTGAAGAAGAATCGTCGTTTTCATTGATATCAAATGAAATGAATAGCGGGGGTATGTCATCCGCCACTATAACGGGGTTAATTTTTGAGAATGTACAAGAAAGGATTTTGTGGAATAGAGGTGAAAATTGGTGTTGGAGATGAGTGAAATGTGTGGGTTTTAAATAATAAAGAATTTTTTTTAACAACGGTCAAAAAGCAACGGTCGAAATCTCAAAGCTCGGTGACTAATCAACGAAATGTGGAGTCACCGCGAAACCGCAAGGGGGTGGCGGCATTGTCACCGATCGGTGAAGCCACTCAAACACCCCTATCACCGATTACACCCCTACCACCCTTAATTAGTGAATCAAAGATTACAGGAAAGAACACATACAAGCAACAACTGAATTGGGAGGTGGGTTTGTTGTCCAAACCATAAAAGGACATTAAGAGGATCGGATTTATTGCCTACGTTTCGTGACGACCAAAATCATTCGGAGCTTGCAGGTGGGGATTCTATGTGGTTGAGAACAGCAGCTGCGGTGAGGGACCGTTGAACCTTAGCACAAATCGAAGAAAGATGAAGTCTTTAAAGAATCTAGCCCCTAGTGGTGAGAACCAGTTGTACGGCATGGAGAAAAAGGTTGAACTCTAGATCTTGTATCATCTCCAATGAGAATAGCAAAGAGGGTTGTCGCCGAGAGGTCACCTGGTGGTAAGCAAAGAGGGTTTGTCGCGTCATATATCCAAAATGAATGGCCGTCAAAATCGTGGTGGTTGGCAGGTTTTTGAGAACTAGTTTTGATTTTTGAAAATGAAATGGGCAGTTCATGTTATTTCAATGAAGTTTCAAATTTTAAATTATTTCAGTAGCTTTTAAATTCTCTCCTAAATCTTTATTTCAATTAAGTTTCAAATTTTAAATTATTTCAAAAGTTTTCAAATTCTCTCCAAAACCTTTAAAATCCAAATATATTATATAGTAGTATAGATATCGATACATAGAGGTAAATGATTTGATTGATTGATTAGATTTTCAAAAAATGCTTGGAATTCGCTCGAAAATTGTTCAGCGCTCGACTAAAAAAATGCTCGGTTCGGATCTGCTCGGTTTGTAAATGAACCAAGCACGAGCAAAGGTCCACTCAATTATGTTCGGTTGGCTCGATTTATTTTTTAATACATATATATATACACATCTACATATATTTATGTATGTATATCATTTTTAATGAAACGACTAGAGACCAACATCAACAATGTTTGTCTAAAATCCAAATAGAGCTCATTTAAGTAATTCGATTTGAAATCCAATACCAATATTCCATTGTCCAATACTTAAATGTCCATTTGAGTAATTGAGTCAAAATTTCAAATACTAAAATGTGAAGCGTCGATCAATATTCAAGTCTCAACCCGCCATTCGATTCAGAAGTACAAAACCCTAATCAAACCCCCCCCCCATTGGCTATCGTTATTCGATTTCTCCATCGCCACTCGCCAAGACACCAACTCGCCAGGGTTTTTCCGTAATCGGTTCATTCAATTTCAAACTTCCGATAGATCAAGGCTAGGTTTCAATCGGTCGACGATTTATCTTCCTGCTTAGTTAATCTCGATAGAACTAGTGATACGTGGTCGAAAACCGATGTTTCTATTGAGTTTAAGTTAACGTTTTACATGACTATTTGTTTCAAATAGCATACTTTTGATTAGATTTGTGTTTTGCAGGTTTACGAAGTTTAAGGAGCTTTTCGGGAGCGTTTTGGAGCATCGGGAAGGAAAACGGGTCAACCGGGATCACGAAATGGGAAAACAAAAAAGCATGGTTTATAGAGGCCGTCGGCGACGCCCCTTAGAAACACCGTCGGAGAAAAATTTCCGTATATAGTGGATTAGAGCGTCGGAAGAGAACCATATAAAGGGGAGGCCGTCGCCGACGCCCCACATGGCCGTCGGCAACGCCCCTTCTAATCCGGTGTCGCTGAAATTTGAATTTTGACGGTTTAAAGCAATTGTTTTGACCCATTTATGAGGAGTTACGAGTTTTTGAAGTAAAATCATCCATCTTGGAGCCTAGAACACCATATTCATCCATTCTAATCCATATCATCCATCTATCATCAACCAAAGCAATCATCCAATCTTCCCAACCCTAATCCATCATCATCATCCTCACCAATCCTCCAATCCTTTCATCATCATCATCATCCATTCAAAACCCTAATCCTCACCATCACCATTATCAAAGCTTCAGTTCATATTTGGGCTTCAATCATCCGGTGATCAAGTTTCGTTCGTCATGAGCGGCTAATCTCTTTAGGTTTCACCCCGGTGTAGGTCTTTGTAAGTTCTAGGGTTTAACATTGTTTTGAGTTTTGATTTGTGATAAATTGTAATTTGATTTGAAAACCTATGATAATTGTCTCGCATTGGTATTGTATTCGTGAATTGTTGAATGAGTTTATGAAATTTGACTTTGCGAAATGTTTATGTGCGATTATGCCTTGTCTAGGTTAGAATTTACATGTTCTTGGTAATGAAATGCATTGCAGTCCGTTGTCCATAACGTCGATAGCTTTTGGCACCTAAACCACGCAGCACTAAACTCGTTAATCATTGTTGCAATTGAATTGAAACTAAAACGTGTAGGAACCCTCGGATTTGCAATACCAAACCGGGTGTGAACCTTGTTTTCAAACCATTGTTTTAATTGAGTAATTCTGTATTCATTTAAGTTAGTAATTTAGTAGTCCACTCAACTTTGTCGGGTTATTCTGGCACCCATTTCAAACAACTAAATATTGAAACATTCATATTAGCAAACTTCATAAAAGTGACAATTGTACTTAAAATCAACCACATCCAATTGCAGACCACAAACTCTTCGTGGTTCGACCCCTTACTACCACTACGCATTGTTAAGGGTAATTAGGGCATATAAATATTATCTTTGACTGGCACTCCGATCAAATTTTGGCGCCGTTGCCGGGGAGTTCGTGCACTTTGTGTTTGGGTTAAATTGATTTTCGTGATTAACTGTTTAGAGTGCTTGTTTCTTATATCGTTTCTGCTTTTGTGTTACGCGGGTGTGTTACTTGTGCAGGATACAGGTAGTGTATGCATATACGGAATTCCGGGAGGACCTCGCCGTTAGTGTTCGAACCGGAAATCGAGGGGTCGTTAGGAGGAATTTAGCCAACCGATTAGAGGCAACCCTTGCTTCTAATCCACCCAACACCAACTCACCACCTACACCATCCTTTGGACCCATTCCAAAGGATCCTCAAAATTCCAACCAACCCAACAACCAATATTACGACTACCCACCCCAAGCTTAAAACAATCAAAACAACCAATCGAGGGGTGGACACAACTCAAGGCCACCAACACCACCATTCCAAAACCGTAGCCGAAACCTAAATAACCGCCAACGTACACCTACACCTCCTCCTCCAACCCAAAACCGACAAAACCCGTTACCTCCAAATCTCAACAACCGAAACGTTAATGCCAACCGTGGGGTTAACCATAGCCGTGGCAATCCCACAAATGAAGCCCAATTTCTTGACCTCGATGAGTTGAGAAATAATATTCCTGATGATGCGTCGTATAGTGTTCCCGGTTATCAATACCCGGATCATGTGAGCATTCACTCGGAGTATTCGGATGATGGTGGGAACTACAATGAAAGAGTTGTGGACGATGAGTGGGGCGATAATAATATGGGGAATTTTTACAATGATCGGGGGTTTGATTATGACGATTTTGGTTATCAAAATGCCAATTTCGTGGGAAACAATGGTGGATACGGGCAAGAGATGGGTAGAGATGACGGCTACAAGAATGACCGTCAACCACGCAATAATCAAAGAAATCAGGATTACGGCAACAACAACAACAACAACAATGGTAACCGTAACCGAATTCCACAATTTGTTGGCGGCGGGAATCAAGGTGAAAACAGGGGTGGTGAACGAAGGGGTAATTTTAGGCCGATGAATCAAGAGGTAAACGGTCCAAGACGCCAAGTGAATCAACAAGCACCGAGGGGTGTCAATGGGCGATTTAGACCGCTGGTCACCGAAAATGACTCACCAATTGTGCCTACACCTCGAGGAGGAAGAAGGTCGTTCGATTGCAAGCCGAACTACATCAACATTCTACCCCACTTCAACGGTAGAACCAATGACGAGCCGTATACACATTTGGCGGAATTTTCAGCCATATGTGGCACGATTGGCGGTCATGATTTTGCATTAGAAGAAGTGGAATTGAGACTTTTTCAATTTTCACTAAAAGATAAAGCGAAGCAATGGTTTCTTACACTGCCGACAAACAGTATTCATACGTGGGCAGAAATGCAACAAGTCTTTTTGGATGAATACTATTCTATTGCAAAGACTGATGATGCAAGAGATGAGACTCGGTCGTTTAGGCAATTACCGGGGGAATTACTACATGAGGCCTTGCCCGTTTCAAGGAATTGGTTAGGAAGTGTCCTCATCACCAAATTCCAAGGTGGGAGTTGCTCAAATGCTTTGTGAGGGGGTTGGATGCCGATGATCACAAGTATCTACAATCGGCTAGTAATGGGACTTTGTTGAACAACCATGAGGAAGATGATTGGGACTTTTTGGAACGGATGAGCAAGAATTCCAAAGCGGTCGCTATGGCGGACCGGTCGAAGAAGCATCCAATTTCTAGGTCTCTTCCCGACCTCGATTCAAGCGCCAAGGATAGAATTGCCACTTTGGAAAGAGAGTTGGCGCGGATGAAAAAGAAAGTTGTTGGTGTGGTGTAATCCGCGGTATGCGAAGATTCTGGGGATATTGGGCATCGAACTAAGGAATGTCAAGTAGGCATGGCACATGCGAATGAAGAGGTGAATCAAGTGTATGGTGAGCGAAAACAATTTGATATGAATTCAAACACGTATCACCCGGGCTTGAGAAATCATCCCAACTTCCGCTATGGGAATGCTTCAAACCAAATGAATCCCAATTTTCAGACGAATTATCAAGGTGGGAATCAAGGGGGTTCGATGTACCAAAACTGTCAAGACGGTAATCAAGGGGGGTACCAAAGAAGTTACAATCAAGGGAGTGGCCAGAATTATCAGAACCGCGAAGGTGGGTATCAAAGGGGCTACAACCAAGGTAGTAATGGAGGTGGAAATTCCAATCCTCCAATGGGTGGTGAAGACTCCGTAAGCTCAAAGCTAGATGCAATCATGAACGCCATCACAACTTCGAATCAAGAAATCAAGATGGAAATGAAGAAAAAGTTTGAGGTTCGTGACAAGTCACATAAAGCTTTGGAGAAGCAAGTGGGTCAACTTGCGGAGGAAATGGCACAATTGTGTGGTAATGGTGGAAAGCTAGCTAGTGACACTACCGTGAACCCGAAGCATCAAGGGTCGAGCTCGAAGAACACATGTGAGGTACCAATTAATAAAATTTCATTACATAGTGGTCGAGTCTTGATAACGGTGTCGTGTCACCACCACCTCAGTTTGTTGAAGGGGTGGTGGTGGAAGAGGTTAGCGACGATGAGAGTGTTGACGGTCAAATGGGTCAAAAAGAAAATGTTTTAAAAAATGATAAAAATACACCCGTTGTGACCGTCCCTATCCCAAAAGCTAAGGAAAAAGGTGTGGAAGTTCATACCTGAAGCCTTGTTGGGACCATCCAAAAAAGTGGTAAATAAAAGAGGTCACTACCAAGAAGAAATGTGGGAGGTTTTTAAACAAGTTAAAATCAACCTACCATATTTGGATGCCATAAAGCAAGTACCATCCTATGCTAAGTACTTTAAAGACTTACGTACCCAAAAGCGAACTCACAAATTTCCAAAGAAACTTGATTTAACCGAAAACGTGAGTTTGATTCTTTCGGGTTCACTTCCACCTAAGCTACAAGATCCAGGAGCGCCTATCATCTCCATTAAAGTTGGAGAACTTAAAATGACAAGGGCACTCTTGGACCTTGGGGCTAATGTGAGTATTCTACCGGGTAGTTTGTATGACCAATATGAATTTGGTCCACTTAGAGCGGCAAACACTACCGTAGTGTTAGCCGATTTGACCCCTAAACTACCCCATGGAATAGTCACGGATGTAATTGTCAAGGTCGGGGACTTTTACTATCCGGTGGACTTTCTCGTACTTGATTATGTTTCATTGGTCTTAACCAAGCAACCCATGGTTATTCTGGGTCGACCGTTTTTGGCAACATCAAATGCTCAAATAAATTGTAAAACGAGAACAGTCAACATGACTTTTGGTAACCGTCGGTTGCGGTTGAATGTTTTTTCCGGATTAACGGATCCTCTAGTCAATGACGAATGCTATATGGCGGACGTTGTTGACGAGTGTATACCTATTTGCGACATGGGTGTCGAGGAGGAAAACACAATAGAGGAGTACTTTATGTTTGACAAGTTATAGTCGGAAACAAATCGAAGCATAGATGAGGAGGAGAAAAGAATGGAGGTGATAGCGGTACGGGAAGGAAGACCACCTTGGACACACCAAGTGGAAAGTCCTCCCGAGAAGATTGACACAAAGCTTAAGCCGTCGTTGGTTGAACCTCCTATTGTTGAGCTGAAGGTGTTGCCCAAGCATTTGAAGTATGCTTATGTGGGTGAGGGCAACACACTACTGGTCATTATTGCGGCAAATCTGACCGAGGAGCAAGAGAGGAAGTTGATGGATGTGTTGGTCGCCAATAGAGCCGCTATTTGGTGGACCATTGCTGATTTGAAGGGGATTAGCCCTTCTGTAGTGATGCATAAAATCATCACTGAAGATGGTAGCACTCCTTCTCGTGACACACAACGGAGACTAAATCCTAACATGCGAGAAGTAGTCAAGAAGGAGGTGCTAAAGTGGCTAGATGCGGGTATTATATACCCCATCTCTGATAGCCAATTGGTGAGCCCCACACAGACGGTTCCTAAAAAGGCGGGTTAATCTTGGATAACCATTTTTGTATGTGTTAATCAGATTAACGTTAAATAGCTTGAAAATGATAAAAAATATGAACTAAGTATGACATTAGACCTTAACTCATGTCTCGAGAATGGGAAATGTGTTCCTTATTTGACCCACGTGAAAGTGAAAGACAGATTTGCTTGAGGGCAAGCAAAAGACAAGTGTGGGGATGTGATACGTGGTCAAAAACCGATGTTTCTATTGAGTTTAAGTTAACGTTTTACGTGACTTTTAGTTTCAAATAGAATACTTTTGATTAGATTTGTGTTTTTTGGTTTACGAAGTTTAAGGAGCTATTCGGGAGCATTTTGGAGCATCGGGACGGAAAACGGGTCAACCGGGATCACGAAATGGGAAAACAGAAAAACATGTTTATAGAGGTCGTCGCCGACGCCCCTCAGAAACACCGTCGGAGAAAAATTTCCGTATACAGTGGATTAGAGCGTCGGAAGAGAACCATATAAAGGGGAGGCCGTCGGCGACGCCCCACATGGCCGTCGGCGACGCCCCTTCTAATCCGGTGTCGTTGAAATTTGAATTTTGACGATTGAAAGCATGTTGTTTTGACCCATTTATGAGGAGTTACGAGTTTTTGAAGTAAAATCATCCATCTTGGAGCCTAGAACACTATATTCTTCCATTCTAATCCTATCATCCATCTATCATCAACCAAATCAATCATCCAATCTTCCTACCCTAATCCATCATCATCATCCTCACCAATCCTCCAATCCTTTCATCATCATCATCCATTAAACCCTAATCCTCACCATCACCACTATCAAAGCTTCAAGATGTTCATGTTTGGGCTTCAATCATCCGGTGATCAAGTTTCGTTCGTCATGAGCGGCTAATCTCTTTGGGTTTCACCCCGGTGTAGGTCTTTGTAAGTTCTAGGGTTTAACACTGTTTTGAGTTTTGATTTGTGATAAATTGTAATTTGATTTGAAAACCTATGATAATTGTCTCGCATTGGTATTGTATTCGTGAATTGTTGAATGAGTTATGAAATTTGACTTTGCGAAATGTTTATGTGCGATTATGCCTTGTCTAGGTTAGAATTTACATGTTCTGGGTAATGAAGTGCATTGTAGTCCGTTGTCTATAATGTCAATAGCTTTTGGCACCTAAACCACGCAGCACTAAACTCGTTAATCATTGTTGCAATTGAATTGGAACTAAAACGTGTAGGAAACCTAGGATTTGCAATACCGAACCGGGTGTGAACCTTGTTTTCAAACCATTGTTTTAATTGAGTAATTCAATTTTCGTGTATTCATTTAAGTTAGTAATTTAGTAGTCCACTCAAGTTTGTCGGGTTATTCCGGCACTCATTTTAAACAACCAAATATTGAAACATTCATATTAGCAAACTTCATAAAAGTGACAATTGTACTTAAAATCAACCACATCCAATCGCAAACCACAAACTCTTCGTGGTTCGACCCCTTACTACCACTAACGCATTGTTAAGGGTAATTAGGCATATAAATATTATCTTTGACCGGGGCGCGACACTCGAATCAACTAGTTGAGTGTTTTTGTATTCCTTGTTATTTGTTAAAGTTTTACTTGTGTTCCACTGGACGAAACATCAGGGAAGAAAAGTGCACTTTATTCAAATAACTAGCACTACCATCGTCATGTTCCTTGTTTGTTCTGTGACGCTCGATACTCGCTCGACGTTCGTTAGAAAAATGCTCGGATCGGAAGACACTCGCTCGACTTTGGATCGGTTGAAAAAACGCTCGGTTCGGATCAATATGTAAACGAACTGAGCACGAGCAAAGGTCTGATCCGTTCGGTTCGGCTCGTGAACAACCCTATTTACTAATGAACTGTAACATTCACATATATTTTCTCTCTCCTCCACTCACAACCATTCCTTATAAATATAATTAACTCACTCACACAAATATAAAAGATCCATTGTGAATGCTCTTAATCACTTAACATATCGCGTTTTTAATTAAAGAGAATAAAATGTTTGCTTTTTATGATTTGTTTTTTTAATGTTATCATATGAAAGTTATGAACGTTTATATATCGTGAGGGTAGGGGGCAAAAGTGTAACTACTAACTAATTATCTGTAATTTTGTTAAAACTCATGGATTAAGTGTAATAAGACGGGGGGCTAAAATATAATTGGTGTTTAAAATACCAATTTGCCCTTGTTTTAGGGGTGTATCTATAAATTTAGGGGTGAAAAGTTCTTATTTTTTTGTATTTTAAAATGTCTCTCTCTCACGCATTATAATATAGCATAGATAGAGCCTTTAACTTGAGGTCCCCACTCCTCTCCCTATTCTCTTCTATACAACGCAATAAAAAATTATCACATACTTTTAGAGGTCCATGGCTCCTCAGGTCTCGGTGGTCAAGCAAAGAAGATTCTAAAAGGTATCGTGATTGTTTCCTGTTGGTGTTTGTGGAACGCGCGTAACAAGAAGAGATATAATAACACGGAAGTGAAAGCCGAGAAGATTGTTCAAGATATTAAATCGTTGGGTTTCCTTTGGTATAAAAGTAGATCTAAGCATGGTGGTGTTAGTTGAGAGTCTTAGTGTAATTTTGATTTCTTCCACCCCATTTTGGGTGGCCTTTGAATAATATATGAAAAAACGTACTTTATATACACACATGTTTTCTTATATGACCCTTTCAACATGTTTTCTTTATGTTGCAGCTATGTCTAAACCTCGGGAAAGGCTAGATCCAGTACAAAAAATCAATGCCTCAACAACAACCAATAACCTCAACCTCAACCTCAACTCATTGACGATTATTGTCCAACCTCAAAAACAAACCCCAACTCGTTTGCATCCCTTACCCTCTTCCTCTACTAGCAAAACCCTTCGATGGTCTTAATCAACCAAAACACTAAACATATCGGATCCAAGTTATAGATTTGACCGTTTTCAAACAAGGACTCACAAGAAGGGGTTCACATAGTCTCAAAGATTTGTATACCATAAAATAAATTTAATACCATTTCAAAGACCAAGATCCGAGAGTAATACTAAAGAGTATTTATTTATTTATACATAAATATGCACAACACCTCTACAAGAACTTTTCAATGGAGGTAGAGAGTGTAGATTTAGGAACTGCACCAATAACTGCATCTTTCTTCTCACCATCTTTGAATATAATAACAGTGGGGATGCTTCTGATCCCATATTGGCTTGCAATTGTGGGACTTTCATCAGTATTCACCTTGTAACAAGCGAGTTTCCCTGTGTACTCCTTTGCAAGTTCATCGATGATCGGGTGGATCATGCGACAAGGCCCGCACCATGGGGCCCAGAACTCAACCAGTACAGGGACTCGAGACTCCAGGACATTTTGTTGCCATGTTGCATCAGTCACTGCAAGAACTACAAAACAACAAATTGCGTTTTAAATTTGGTAAAACTGGATGTTTATGCCTTCCTGGGTCAATGATTGATTTTAGTGGTACAGTATGAAGAATGTAACAAAAGAAAAAGCATATATAAGGGCCTCTCTTTCTCTCAAATCACAAAACTCACTCAACTCTTAATCTCTCGAATTTTTATTTTTTTTTGGAATTGGTGCTAACGTTCCCCGCCTCGAAACCAAAGAATAACTCCCATCAAAAGCATGAAACCACTGATTTACTTTTAAAATGACCGAATTGCCCTTTTAGATAAAAAGTGAAGGGGCCCCACGTGTAATTTTGTTAACTAGAAAGGCAATTCGATCATATAAAATAACTGAATTGCCCTTCTCATTAATCGAAAAATAGATAAAGTTAACCCAGTTGACTAAAATGGCAACGGTGAAACCTTTTTGGACCCACATACGAAAAATGAAACATTTGAATTACATTGTTAAAATAACCCAAACCAAAAAACTAAAATGACATTTAATTCAAAAATTATATAACAAATAGTTACTTAATTAATATATTAATTATACCAAATTTGTGGCTTATAATAAAAATTACAATCATAATTTACTTTTAAAAGATTACTTTTAGATAAAAAGTAAACCAAGCCGAATTCGCACACTTATTTTATTCGGTCTGGTTTTGAGTTATGATTAAATAAAATCCAAAAACCAATCGACGAACACCCCATACAAGACATTGATCCAATATGTGCCGAATTCTCTCTCATCCACCATTCAAACACAAATAGACTTTTCATGTGCAAAAACATAACACTAAAAAAACAGAAAACTATAGACTCATAACAGATACATGAACGGAAATCTAGCTAGGACAATTATATATAGTACAATTAAATATTCTAACCTTCAACAGCTTCCTGAGCCTGGCAAACAATACGCGCGCTTAATTTACGTCCCAATTTAGCCGATCCAAACGACTGGATTCTCAAACCTCTTGATGCCTGCAAATTTACAAAGTTGTGTGATGTCGCCGGAACGCCAGAGGCCCGGGGAAGTGTAAGAGTTTCAAGAACACGAGCCATCTAACTATACAAAGAGACGATATGGAGTTTGTGTTGTGTGGATGAACAAGAATAGATAATTGGGTTGAATGGAGTTTGTTAAATTGTTAGTTGGTGGCTTTGCACGCGTTTTATCTTCTTCGATTGGATTGGGTTGGATTGGATGACATTTGTTTGGGCCTTGATATTGCTGGGCCCACTACTTTAGATATGACAGATAACATCCACCACAGAACAAAGATATTCAATATTAGCAAGCTATTGCATGCATTGTTCTTTGATATTTTGGTTTGTTATCATAGGCATTGGAGATTTAATTAGATGAAGGTCATTGTTTTCTATCAAGTAATTACAAAATAACATATATAAAGAATATATGTGGTTTTTAGTATTTATACAAGTTAAATTAATTACGATTACATATAGTCGACTGATTACATATAGTCGACGACGAATACGTAGAGTATGTCATAACTAAGAGTGGTATAAGCAATGGATAATGATTCAGTTAGTGTAACACAAAGAATGATGCAATGTCTACTTGTGCCGATCTGCAACGACAAATGTTTGATACTTGTACAAGCGATTTACCACATGCAATGCGCAACTAGTAGAAACCATCCATGCTTATTTGGGTCAAATTTGGATCTGAGGGTGGTATGTAAAACCAACCAAAAGGCAGGGTGAAGAGATTATGAATTACTCGATAAAAAGGCTAACTTTTAGTTGCATATAAAGGTATTTGGTTGCATAACCATTCTAAACATATCCTCTTTTTTACGGTTATCGGGTGAAGACATATGGATCATAAAAGCATATTTGTAAGTCACAGTTTTTAAAAAAGACAGAACGCAAACTTATAAATAAAACACCAATCCTTGTATTTACACCTTAAAATAAGGGGCTAAAAATGCCCTACAACATCTGTTTTAGATGCCCAAACACGACAATAACTTCTGACTTACGTTCTTCTTCTTTTGTAACTGAAGTGTTAGATTTTCGACTTTGGCTTTGGCTTTGGCTTCGGTTTCGGTCACAAACTCCTCCAGATCCTCTACCCCTATTTGTTTAAATGCTCCTACAAGTGTCTTCATGTACCCTTTGACTTCTTTCTTGTTATTCCGTGAAGTTGCTGTCTCCATAGTCACGACAATACCGCACTTGACTCCCAAGCCTTTCGTGTAATAATCTCTACACGTTGTCAGAATGCCACTTGCATGATCACGAAAATGACCAATCACTAGATCTGCAAAATGCTGCATCCAGAATACATCAAGTTATCAAACACAAATCACAACAATCATGCATCACAAACCAAAAGTGTTAATAATATATAACTCGGCTTCAAAAGAACCCGTTGCTTTTATAGTTAATACTTTCATACTGGCCGGTTATAGATAAAACACAACCCAAATCCAAAAAAAAACTACCATCTTAATGGTAATCATTGCAATCATACCTTAGGTGGTTTCTTCATGGTGTAAACCATAGTTTTGAGAGAGTAAATTAGCGTACGCTGATTGTATTCCAGTGCAAGATTCTCACCATAAGCCGAGCCATTAATAGTTTCATATCCGGGTTCATTGAAATAGGGCTTTGCATTCAAAACCATACCCTGCATAGAGACCAAAACCTGGAGCATAGTTGAAATGGTAGGCGTCCATTTCTCATTCTTGGAACCGCGCCAAGTGTTTAGAAGGCTCAAGCAAACTTTGCCAGAGGTGTATAGATTCGGATTAATTCTTAGGCCACCTGAGTGATAATACACTTGCTGAAAAGAATTTGACATTAGTACTATACCTTGTCACATAAAGAACAAATAGGGTTAATGTCATAAAATCATTATACTTTCTCACTTTGCACCAAAAAAAAGTTAATCCAATTTTGTTGTATTAAAGTCTTTAAACTTGTATGAAATACACATATGTATTAAAGAATATAATAGAATGATTTGTTACCGCTTAAACATGTCAAAATTTGATGCAAATATACGACATGTGCAAAAGTGCTAAAATGGATAACTTTTCGTTACCATATAAGGTTATATTGGATTGTACATAAAATGATAAAAAAAAATTGCTAAGGTGGCTTTCTACATCAAGAAAAGAGTGAAGAGTTTACACGACATTTATCCACCTAAACAAAAAAGCCACAAACGTGCTATCAGCCAAGTACGTTTTTCATTCATTTCACAAATACATGCATTTTAACAAATTTTGGTATACTAGAATTGGATCAAGAGACTTTTTTCCCACAAAGGTGAGAAAGTATACATTGGTTTTTAACTGTATCAACCCCATTAATAATATCAAACCATATGATGAAAAAAAAGAGATATATGAAGACATACAGGTGGATCATTAGGGTAGTTTTTAGGGAAGCACACATCAAAGAAAAAAAGACCATCATGATATGGGGTCCCTTCTACTCCTATTATCACAGCTCTTAAAAGATCCATTCTCTCTTCATAGACCCTAACATATATCATATCTGTAACCAAACAACAAAAATTAATAAACCTAAATATAAAAAATAATAAATTAATAAACTTCAGCATAATTAGCAAAACCAACCAGGCAAATCCCTCTCAAGAATCCTCCATTCTTCTTGAATCTTTTTAGCCCAGTTTTTTGGTGGCTTCAAATTTCATAAGAAAAATCATTAGAAATTGATAAATTTCAAAAAAAATAAAAGTTGAAACCACACTTGCCTGCCAACATGATGATTTTGATTTTATATAGTAATGATCTGAATAGTCCTCAACAACATCAAACTTCTTGAAGTTCATATATTTCCTCTTAACTTCTTCTGGATCTAGTTTGAAACCCTAAACAACAGAGAAAATAACTCTTTTTATTTAAAAAGAAGCTTCACTCTTAAGACTGGTGGTACGGGGTAGGCCCCCTTCCACCTCAGCTCAATAGCACCCTATGGTAGGGAAGAGCATATAGTATCTGGTACTGGTACTGAATTTCCTGTACTGAATTATTTTCGGTACTGATTCGCTACCCACTTTTTTGCGTTTTCGGTTCGGTGTTGGTAAAATACCGATTTTTACCTTCAAATACGGTAGCGGTATCACGCTCATCCCTACCTTATCCCCCCCACCCCGGGCACCATTGGGGGCACTGTTCTCCTCTTCACCAGCCCAATAACGATGGACAACCGATGAAATGTGGGGCCCACCTCACTTTAAACGTTTAAACCAAAAGAATAAATGTGGGGGGGGGGGGGGGGGGGGGGATTTTGTGAGGCTTTAACCCATTCATTTCATACCATGTAGTCTAACAAAATATGCGGTATTACTAATACATACCTTTTTTTAAAGACATACTAACACATACTTAATGGTTTCTTCCACCAACATAAGTAGAATTAACACATGTCCACTTTTAACATTTACTATACATAAAATAATGGACTACGGATTTTAACTGATCCAAAAATTAACAGAGCAAGTGGGCTAGAAAACAACTCAACTGAAAATGGCCGTATGGACGTAACAGGTTGGACATTTTGACAAAACACATAAGTGGTTTGTGTCGAATTTGGATTCTATGAACTTGATGTAATAGCTTTCTTATGCATAATTTACCAACTTTTCTCCTCTTTTATATTTCATGCAGCTCTATTAACATGTTTGCTTTTGTAACCCACACACAAGTGGGGTGTTAAATGGGTCTTGTTGGTTGGCAGGTACGAGCATGAAAATTTGACACGAACCCGAACACGACTCAAACCCAAAAATCGTGTAAGACATGTGAACCCGAACACGACATATATACTCGCAGGTTGACACTCTGAGTTTTTTTTTTATATTTACATTTACAATTTTAAAACAAGTGTATATAAAATAATTATATTTTTTCTATAATCTTATGTAAATTTCTCTTTAACTTTTAATTTTTTGACATAACATACCAACCAATTTAATTTACATAGAGCACTTTTTAAAAAAATATACAAAATAAACATTAACGGGTTAAACATGTCAACCCGCAAACCCGCTACCTAGGTTGACACAAACATGACCCGGGCTTGAGGGTTTGACCCAAATACCCGTCAATTTCATGTTAGGTTTGTATCTTGTTTTCGTGCCTACTCTTAAATTCACACCCCTTCAAGTTAGTTTGAAGTAGTAGTATTAAAAAAAATAAAAATAAAACACTACAATTGAAAAAATAAAACAAAACAAAAAAAAAGGATCGAACTAACTGCATACACGATCAGACCACTTAAAAAGATCAATAAATATCAAGAATATGACATTGATGTTATATATTCTTACCTCGTTTTCTTTAGCCATTGTAATTTTGTGTAGTTTCAAAGACGATAACTACTTGGCTGCTATCTGTAAACACTTTAATCCTAGAAAAAACCCACAAACATAAACAATTGTAATATTCGAGTTCCCGGTTGGTAGCATCTAAAATACCTTAATTCTGTTTAGGGTTTTGACTTACAAAAATTAACGAAACAATTGAAGCTTTATAAATATTATTTTTTTATATATATCTTTCCCGCGAAATCCGGTATAGCACCAACGAATTACAATGGGATTGCAAGTTCCTAACTCTTATTTTCATTGTAGGCCCCTTATAAATCTAACGTTTCAGTATTAGCCCTTAAAGTTTTTCTATTTTTGTCATTTTATCTCCGAATAACATTTTATTTATAGCAGTCACACGTATGTATGGCATAGGTAAACCCAAACCAAACTTAAAAAAATCATATATATGTACTTTTTAGATAATTAAAACATTATATTTATCTGTTTTAATTTATATCATAAAGAAGTTCACTTTTTTTAAAAGCTTCAATATGCCTATGTTATTTTTAATATTGATTATTATTATTATGGTAATAGTATATACAACATTGGGTTGAGTTCTAATCAAAAGGGTTTAAGAATAAGAAGGATAAGAAGTCATTATATAGTGACAAGTGTCCAAGAAGAAACTAAATGAAAAGGGTAATTTTGTCTTAGATTAAAACACATGCAAGTCATATGTCTGGAAACATGCACATGCAAGTCATATGTTATTTCCCCTCAGTTTTTTAAACGTCTATTATTTTTTGTACGTCATTTGTTTTTAAAAAAAATATAACATATAATCAAACGTCTTTTATCTTTATATGAGTACCCTATTGTTATACTTTAAAAAATTCTGAAAACCCAGTTGGATATTACACAATAGACATAACGTAAAAGACACAATGGAAAAGTAGACCAAAAACACAATTGTTGACAACAAATAAAAGACACAATGGAAAGCAAACTAAAACACAATGGACATAACGTAAAACACAATAGGTATTAAACTAAAAGCACAATTGAAAGTAGACTAAACACACATTGATGACAACAAGTAAAAGACACAATAGACAACAAACTAAACATAATGGACAACAGACTAAAAACACATTGACCAACTTAATTAAACACAATGGATAACAAAATAAAAACACAATGGAGAACATATTAAAACACAATGGATAGCAGACTAAACACAATAATTAGAACCTATAACACCGTGTATAGAAAGCTCACCCAGTTGAAAAAAACAATAATCAGAAGTAATAACACAATGTATATAAAACCCATCTTCATTGTGTCATAAATTATGTTATCGGTTTTAATAAAAATGCATTGACCAGAACCCAAATTAACATTAAGTTATAAGTTTTGACAATAACACAATATATAGAAACCCTATTAAAAATGTAATGACCAAAATCCAGTTAAAGGACACAATGACTTAAATCTTTAACACAATCCAAACAAAAACCCAATAAATATAAAAAAAAATATTTTATTTTTATATAACAATATCATACTCATATTAAAGATAAAAACTTGTTATTATGGTGAATTTTATTTTTGAAAAAAAAATATTCTATGAAAAAGTTATGGACGTTTTAATTTGATGGGGGATTGACATGTGTCTTGCATCTAAAGAAAAAAATCAAAAAATATTATTATCAGTTGTTTATGGAATGTAAGATTACACATCTATAAACCAGTTAAAAACCGCAACGAGTATTTTACTAAAAAGTACCTACTTTTATATTAAACTATATATCATCAACTTTATTTGTAAATTTTATTAAAAATATCATCATACTTGATCTGTAAATTAGGTTAGAACCCTATGTATTATATGGGTTGATTAAATGTAATTTTATATACGAAATAATTAAAAAAATTATATCTTTTAAAACTTTATTTATTACACCGGTTGAATAAATGTATTTTTATATATTAAATAATAAAAAGGTTATATTTTCCTAAGCCCATAATATTTATTAGAAAAACATAAGGACTATATTCGACATTCAAAATAGGATAAAATTTAAGAATAATTTATTATTTATGGCCAATTTCATATACACCTCTACAAACTTAAAAAATATCATATATACTTATGTAAAATTATAAGTATCATATATATATATATATATATATATATATATATACACACCCCCTTACATAGTAGTCGAAATATCATATATATCCAATTCATTAAAAACAGTTTAATAACAAGACAATTTTACCCTTATTTTTCTAAAACTTTGAAATATGACCTTTAACTTTGAATATTATATTTACTAATTTCTACCTTAATTTATTTAGCTTACATATTATATATATATATATATATATATATATATATATATGAAAATACAATTGTTTAAGGGGGAAAATAGACAAAACTAATTAGGCTTAAATTGTGTTATATAAAAATATGATGTTAAAAGATGAGCATATATAAAAACTTAGAAGTTTAAAAATAAGGGTAAAATGATTATTTATTAGATGGGTTTTTAATAAATTGGGTATATTTGATATTTTAACTATTTTGTTATTGTTTATGAGAAAAAATAAAAATGGGTAAAAATAAATTTATGCTTAAAATGCATTATAAAAATCTGAAGTTAAAAGATAAGCATATATGTAACACCCTAAAAACGGGTTTGGTAAACAAACCACGTTAATATTAAAGAATGGGTAAAAGACCGTTAGTGGTGAAAGTGAACCCGTAAACAAAATGACTAGGAACAAATAAACCTAGCTAAAAACATGCATACAAGTAACCAAACAATGAGTTGTAGTCTCATTGTTAATTAAAACTAAACTTGAGGGACCAAGGCTGCCAAAAAGGGAACTTGTATTATAAATATCAAAAAATTAAAACACAACACACACTTAATGTGTGTGTATGAGTCGACCAGGAGCAGAGAAGGAGGGAGAAACTCCTTCTTGACCTAATCTCCAAGATCATCAAAATTAGAAGAGAAATTGGAGCTTAATCTTGTGCAGGAACATGAATTTTAGATCACCTAAACTAGAGGATCATAAGGTATGTTTAAAAACCTAGATTGGTGAAAGTTGTAACTAGAGACAAGTAGAATACTTGTAATCAAACTGTTGGATTATGATCCAAAAATGAAATTGAGTGTATATGTATGCATAATTTCGTTTGATATAGTGAAATTATGAAATATTTGAGGTATGATTACTTGTAGGTGATTAACAAGTAGATAGATATTGAAGTGGGTTTTAATAATATGATGAAGTTTATGATATATCTATGTTTAGAATCATCATGCATGATAATATTAGGAAGTTACTTGAACAAATTATGAGTTTGAGTACATACTCATACTTGCTATGGAATGGTTTTGTATGAAATGATGAAATAAGTGTTAAGTTAATTTGATGTTATTAATCGCTTGGATTTGTTTAAGTGAAAGAAACGACATGAACTTGATTGGGAATTTAGATAAGAGGGTAGCCTAAAACTATCGCATGTCGAGTAATTGATAAATGCCTAAATGAGTTTGTTGAACTTATATGTGCGTTTGCAAATGTTAATATGTAGTTGACTTTTAGAAGTCAAACGGACCTATAATATGAACAAGTAGTGAATTGATATAAATTCGTAAGGTGGAATAGTCGTGTTAAATAATGACTAACCTAACCATCTTGCGAATGATAAATGATAGTTTGACGCTTGACAAGCTAGGGGGAGGCTTGGGAAGAAGCGGGTCAAATGAAACAATTACGCGGAAGAAGGCATAATTGGAATTCAAGGTAAGTAAAACTTACATCCTTAAAATATAAGAATTACTTACATAGTTGAACAAGCATTTGGGGTATTCGGGAAGATAATTCGAAATATAAAGTTCCAACACGAATAGATACGGGTTGGAACAAGTAAATATGGTATTAAACCATGAATTACGATAAAAAGGGTTAAAACAGTAAATTAGTCATGCGATGACAAATAAATAAGAAGTTTTGAAAAAGGATACCATATGACGTAAGTCATAATGGGTCAGACGAATTAAGTAATGATGTTTAAAGTAAGATAATCATTCAGTGTAAAATGAAAAGGGTTAAATAGTTTGGATGACAAATAAGTGCCATCTCAAAATGACAAATGGACATTTAGACCGAACGGGTCAAATGGTGATATTATTACCATTTGACAACGATGACTAATATCACTTGTTGAGATGTTGTGTTCATAGAAAGAATATAGCATGATATTAGAACGGATCAATACTATGAGCCGAGCCAGGTACGTGAAATGGTCAAACTCTCAAAAGGACTTACAGTTCGTTGAGAGATAAACGAGTCATGAATGAATAATAGATTACCTAAGGTAAGGTAATCTAATATTCTAGTTCGTAGACATTATGTTATCAAGAACATAATGATTCTATATGGACTATGGTTAAAAAGTACATTTTGGTCAAAACATGATATTGTAAGACTGTCGTAAAGAAAGGTCTAAGTTGACCAAAATGCCCTCGAATGATGAATTAAGTAAACGACTCTAAAATTAGTTTGAAAATGAGTTTTATAATACAATAGACCCCTTTGGTAATGTAAAAACGAAAAGCATAAGTCGTTTTGGCTTAATGTCTCATATTAGATCTTTTTCGTAAAAATGTCAAACTGAAGGGTAGAATTGAAAATATAGCATTCTATAACAAATCCACCACGATGTATAGTTGTGGTGGGATGTAAATAGATATTTTTGTATGAAAACAAGAAATAAAGTAAGAGGAAGTGAGATTTAAGTTTATACCCTTAAATCTCTCAACGGGTCAAAATGAATATACGCATAACCAAAAATGAATGCGTAATTCATAAGAATTAAGAATCTGAGATAAAGATTTCAGATTAAATACGTAGATAAACAAATTTCAGACAATTGGAAGCAGATAGATATCATAGTGTGGAAACAATAAGATAGATAAGGTATGGTTGAAATGAGCGTTGGATTACGCTAAAACATCCAAACGGGTCAAATAATAAATAAATAAAGGTTTAGTTGAATAAGACAACTATACGGGTAATAATGGAGTGTTAATGTATACCGAAAAGGATGCGTAAATGTATAGTTTCTTTAAATGGGTAAAAAGGGCAAAATCGGAAAATAAAAGCATAAACCGGGGATAAATACATAATTTATATGAAATAAGAATCCGGGTCAAGGATTTTGGGTTAAATATGTGAGAAAACATTTTACGAATATTTAGAAACAGGTTTCGAGCAAAACGAAGGAAAATTGAGTGAGTTACGGAAATTGTCGTAACTAAACGGCAAATAAGAGAAAAATTTGCAGCAAGCCACCGTAAGCTACGATGGCCTACCGTAGCTTACGGTAGGCAGCTGCTGGTTGAAATTGGAAGTCTTAGCCGTAAGACAGTGAGTTAGGACCGTAAAGCGTGACCGTAAGCTACGATGGTCACCGTAGCTTACGGTGGAGTCTGAAACTAAAGTTTTGATTTTATATTTAAAACCTTCGGGTTTATTCGGTTATGTTATAATTTGTTTATAACTAACGTATTTCATAAATTATGAAATACAGGTGATATTTGTTGCACTGGAGGAGGACCAAGCCATACAAAGAACCGAGTACGATCAAAGATCAGCTTCCGCTCTTGTTTTCAATATTACGGAACTAAACAGTAATACCATGTCAAAATGTTTATTGTCGATAAGTTTTAATAAACTCGAATATTTTGACTGACATGTAATTTCAATTACATGTTTAAATACGAAATCTTTTAAATAAATTTCAATATAATAAGATAGGGTCTTACAATATATGAGAATTTAGAAGTTAAAAAAATAAGGGTAAAATAATTATTTATTAGATGATTTTTATAAATTGGGTATATAACTTTTGTAAGGGCATATATGATATTGTTAGTTTTGTTGGGTATATATACAAATTTTCAAGTTTGTAAGGAGATATATAAAATTAATCATCTTACTTATCTGATTAATATAAGATAAGTAAGAAAAAGAAAATAATAGAAAATTTGAAGTAGGATAATATTTAATATTAATTTATTATTTATCTAATTAATATAAGATAAGTAGGAAATTCAAAATAGGATAAGAGTTAATATTATTTTATTAATTATCTAATTAAGACAACTAGAAAAAAAGATGATAACTATGAAAAAAAAGAAAATAGAAAAGTAGAGGACACATGTCACATATCATTTACTTTATTATAGATTATTATATTATTATTATTATAGATTATAGATATAGATATAGATATAAATTTTCTAAAAAATTTGCTATTTTCGTTTATTAAAATTATATTATATTGTAGGAATTTGGTTACTATAAAATTTGATAGAATATAGATGATTAAAGATTAAACTTAATTTTTTTTCTAAATAAAATAAATTTAGAAAGTTTATAAGGTACATATCAAATTCTCCTACGATCAACACTATTATTTGGAAATGAATTTTGGTTTCAAATGAAGCCGATTTACTGAATTTATTAGATTTTCAGGAAATTAATAAATGTTGGTTCCACCAAAACCTCATTAATATGTCTTTTTTTTAAAAGAAAAGGTAAGATTATAAAACAAGACATGAAATTTTGAAGGTTTTTTTTTAGTTAAGTGTATGACGAAGATATTCTAAAATATTTTGATAAAATAAAATAATATTAATATTATGGTATTTCCCATATATTAATTTACAAATCTGATTTGTGAGGAACTTTTACCATTCAATTTTTAGTGTTTTGAATGAAGGATGAACATTTGTAGGTTAATGGGTGGATGCTATATGGCATATGTTTTATACAAATGTATATATACAAATCTTAAAGTTATTTGTTCAAACCTCTATGGTATATAAATATTTATGTTTTCTTTCCTTAGATTATTAATAAAAGTAAAAAAAAATCTTTCTTAAAGTATTAGTTTAAATATCAAATAACTCTTATAGTTTACTTTTAATTTTAACAATATTTAATAGGAAAGACATGGAAAGAAAGGTAAAAATGCATAAGCGAGTAACATGTTTTCTAAAAATTTCATTTATTGTGTAGTATGTAGAAAGATTTTCTAGTTCTAATTATTGTATAATACAATTTTAAATTTATTTGGGTATATATAGGATTGCAAACGAACAGAACATTCGTCAATAGTTCGTGAACCATTCGACGGAAAGCTCGTTTACGTTCGTTCGTTTAATAATCGAACGAACATGAACAAGAAATTATGTTCGATTAGTTAAATGAACGAACACGAACAAAGGTCTCATTCGTTCAATTGTGTTCGTGAGTGTTTGTTCATGTTTGTTTGTCTATGTCGTTCATTAAAGATTTTTGTACATTTATTTATTTTATCTAAACTTCTTTATATTCTTTAATTCTTATTTATTTGTTACCCTAACAAATAAAATAGGAATTCTCATTCCCACCTTGTTTGTACGTTACTCCCCTTTCCTTCTCATTATTCGACGAATACTTTCGACCTCCGTCCAACGATTAAGGTTCAAGTTCCAGTGTTCATCCCTCTGCCTTCCACCTCTAGCCTCCGTCGATTTTATTTATGTTTGTTTGGGTTCATGACCTGTTCGTGAATACGTTCATTTCCTAAAACACAATGCGTAAAAGACAATTACAAAAAGTGTAGAACTCAAAGGTAGACACGAAGTATAAAACATAATACATTGGCATTTGCAAAAGTAATCGTAGTTTAGGGGTTAAAATTGCAATTTTTTTAAAGTAGAAGTAGTAGTCCCGTCGTGCATTGCGGTAGTGCGCGGCAAGTGGAAACATGTGGCAAGAGCGTAAATCATAATTCGTAAAACACAAGTGTAGCACATGATCTGCAAAACAAAATGCATAAAAGCCGATGCATATAAAAATATGGGCCATAAACGTAAATTACAAAAGTATGTGCAAAAAATGTATTTTACTAAAGTGGGGTGAAAAAAGAAAAGTTTATGGGCCAAAAATGTAGATTACAAAAACATGAGTCAAAAATATAAATTACAAAAGTATTGGTAAGAAATGCAAAGTGTAAAATATGAGGAGAGCAAAAATATAGACTACATATACTTGGGCCAAAAATGTAAAGTGACTTGAGGGAGTTATGGTGGATTTACCATCGACACTCCGTTTAACAACAACAACAAGGAGTGATGGTGAAAAGCACACTCCGTTTTATAACAACAATAACAATAATAATAATGGCATCAAGGCCTTATCAAAGAAATTACAAGTTATGGTTCATAAGAGAAGAATATACAATCCTTAGCCTTTTTTTAATCCAGGTGGACGTAGAAAGTTTTATCTTATATGTACAAGTTACGGTTCATAAGGAAAGAATATACAATCCTTAGCATAGAAAGTTTAATCTCATCTGCACAGCTAATTTATTTATACATTTTTAGTTGGTTCTTTTTTATAATTCAAAAGGTAAATTATACTTTTTGTCTTTTATGTTTATACCGGATTAAAATGGATGTCCTTTAACTTTAATAATTAAAGTCATGATTTTTTTCTAAAAACTCGTTAAGTCTTTTAGCACCAACCATATTAAAATTTTTAGTTAAGTATAACATATTCTCTAAGTAATTTTGTCTTTTAATCTATCCAATGATTACTTGTGTAATTAAAAAGTTGATTTGGTTTGCACTTCATAAAAAAAAAAACTTTATAACAAATCCCCCAACCATCCCAAATCTTGATAGATCTTAGGGTGGAAGGGGCACTTTCGGTGACCCCTTCGGTGATCACCATTCACCGCGTGGTAAGGTGCCGCCACCCCTCCTTTGACGATCGGTAACTCAAATGAAGGTGTTGAAATCGGCGGGTATTCACCGAATAAGAAGAGAGAGATAGAAGGGAGAGAGAGGGTTAATGGTGGGTTCCACCATTTTTTCAACCTATCATAAATTTTTTATTTATTGTTATTTTTTAAATGTTTACCACTCTTCATATGTTTGAGCACCCCTAGTATTTGAGTGCAAATTGAGTAATGAAGGGGAACTTGATATGGCATGATTTTATTGGCTAAAAAAAAGTTTACCACTCCCCTTTTGGGAGTGCCCCTTCCACCCTTAAACCATGCCTTCTCTCTCTCTAACACATTCTCTCTTTTGATGGTGTTCTTCGATGGCTGCCCTACCACCACCCATCTTCGCCGCCAACTTCAATAATCACATTGATGATGTTCGATTTGGATATTACGGTGTTTGGAGATTTGGGAAAGACGACAATTTGGTGGGGGGATCTGTGACCGATTAGGGTTTCGCATAATTCGGGCTTCTAGTTCAGGAGCCTGTGTGCTTTATGTTAGTCAGACAAATTCTGACTCACCGTGTCTAGGTTAAGCTTTGATTTTGGTTTTATGTGGGTTTAGTTGATGTTTATGACAAATTTTGGGTTCTATTTGTTTGATTTGCAATGGCGAGGGGAGCAAAAAGGGGAAGGTTTACGGTCAAAGGTAAAAAAGAAAGAGGGGTTGTTTATTTGGGTTCTATTTGTTTGGTGAGGCTATGCTTGACGGTGGTTCTATTTTTGACCTGATTTGGTGGTGGTTGAGTTGCGTAGAAAGGAATTGTTAAAGAGGGTAAAAGGAACTAGTTAACTGCTACCGGAAGTTAGGGATTGGTAGTGGTGGTGGTGGTCCATGGTGGTAGGATGATGGTGTTCTAGGTTGGGGAACTGGGGTTGATGAATATGTTTACATGTATTTTTTTAGGGTTATTTATTAAGAAACATTTTAAATAAAAGGTTGAAATGACAAGAATACCCTTAAGTGCATAGACTTAACTAAAAATTTTAACATGGTTAGTATTAAAGGACCTAGAGTGTAATGAGTTAAAAAAAGAGACTATACTGTAATTATTGAAGTTAAAAGCATCCATTGCAGTGCAATACAAACATAAAGAACGAAAAGTGTAATTTTCGTGATCCTCTATTGAAAGACGTGATGAAAATCTAAAATTCATGACGATTTTGAAAAAAAATGTAACCTGCTTAGATTAAATGTAAACGCTTTCTAAGACAATAGCATGACAATGTAACTGGACAACAAATTCAAGACATAAAAAAAGAACAATATGATTGGATGCCAATATAACATTAACATAACACAATGTTAAAACAAGATGACAAGACATCAATTTGAACTTAGCAAAGACAAGCATACCATGCAAATCGGGTCAAAAACATATCAGGGATACCACAAGCCGAAAACATGTATATATATCTCATGAGATATATATGTAGAAAGCCCATGTATCAAATGCGATGTGGTGTGGGTATTCAAACTAGCAATCCACAGTATAACAGTAACCTAGCATTGATCTGTGTCTCTTATTACAGGTTGTCTTCTCAAGGTACATATGTAGAAGACCTCGTAATATGATGTCATGCTTTGAATAATGCACATGCCATTCATGTCATGCATGCGGTCCATGTGAAAAGCATCGAGTCGCGTAAGTGTCCCAGTAGTACAAGGACACTGTCATCAAAATGTCATAACACATGTGCCATACGTAATCGTTATTATCTCATTCATATAAATAAGGGTGGTAGGAGCGCTCTCGGAGAGGAGGGTGTTTGAGTTAAGTCCCCGAGCGGGAACACCACCGTCATCCCCTTCCCGCGGCTCGGTGACTCCCCACTTCGGCTTCTAGTCATCATTCACCAAACGTTTATTTGAGCGTTGTTTGGACCATATACCTAGATGTGTACAAAAAAACGGTTATGCAACCGAAACCGAAAAAAAACCGAAACCGGTTTTTTTAAGCCGGTTCGGGTAGAAACCGGTTATACCGGTTAGACACCGGTTAGGAATTTTAAAACCAAAACCGGTTAGTTTGAAAACCGGTTAAAAAACCGGTTATGGCAAAAAAACTGGTTTGCAAACCGGTTAACCGGTAACGGTAAAAAAAACCGGTTAATAACGGTCATATTAGATTAACGGTCATATGACCGTTTGGGAGCCTCCTAGTCGTTTTTTGGACTTATTTTGGCCAAAAAATCATCCCCAACTAGTATATAAGGGTTGTGGGTGTTTAGGTTCAAGCACACCACTCTCTAAACCTCCAAAAAGTCTTAAAAACGCTCAAAATCTTGTTCGATATTTCTTGAAAAAGCATGGCAAGCTCTAGTGCTCATGATTCGGTCAACATTGGCGAGTCTATAATGAACAAGGTGGTTCGTGTTATTCGAACGAAGCGCAACCCCGAAGTTTGGGCATATTTCGATTTATGCGAGATGGCCAACGGGAGGAAAAAGACGCGTTGTCACCATTGTAATGGTTTCTACGCCGAAACCGCAAACACCACGTTAAGACAACACATTGAAAAACCGTTTTGCAAGGCGTTAAAACAACAACCCGCTAGTGGTCAAGCCTCCATGGCAAGTGAAGGCGCTTCTTTGTTCGCCTACAATTACGAAATGGCTAGGGTGGAAATGGCGAAGTTTGTAATCTAAGAAAGTTTGCCGTTCAACCATTTCGACAACCAACGCTACACAAAGATGGTTCAAAGAACTCTCCAACCATGATACACCCATGTATGTCGTGCTACTCTTAGGAGGGATTGTTTGAAATTGTGAAAAAATGCTAAACAAGAATTAATTTCTTATTTTGAAAAATTAGAAACCGGTGTTAACTTGACTAGCGACGTTTGGTCCGTACCGCACGGTTCACCCGACTCATATATTTGTGTCACCGCCCATTGGATTGAACCGTCGACGTGGCAAATGATGAAACGCACAATTTTGTTTAAATTATTTGATTACCCTCACACCGGTGAAGCTATTTATAAAGCAATCGACAAATGTATTGCAACATACAAATTGGAAAACAAGATTTTTTCAATATCTTTTGACAACGCCTCAAACAATACGGTTTCGGTAATGCATTTAAAATTAAAATATAAACCGATTTGGGAAGGTATTTTTTTTTCCATTAGTCGATGTATTGCACATATCATTAATTTGGCCGTTCAAGACGGTTTAAAGGTTATTGAACCACAAAAGGAAGCTTTCAAACAAATGTTACGTCATATATATAGTCACACGCATAGACATTCAAATATAAAAAAATGTGTAAGGAAGCGGGTCGAATTTGCTTAGGATCAAATTGGGACGTTGCTCATAGATAGAACTCGACTTGCACCATGTTTGAAAAGACTATTTTGCAAAAAAGAAAGTTTAATAGAATTTCATAACTTTTTGTCTAGTCGTAGGAAGGTTTCGCCTTATCACCCATCGGGTTGGGCTACTATTGAAACAGTTACACAATTGCTTCAAGTTTTCAAAACATCAACAAAAACTTTATCGGGGGTTTATTATCCTACAAGTTCATTGCTGCTTCACAATTTGTTTAAAATGTGTTAAAATAAACGAGATGTCGGTTAGAGGTAGGCCATATTGTGATATGGCGGAAACAATGAAGGAAAAACTAAGAAAATATTTTAGCGAACTAACGGCGGTTTTCACTTGTGCTGCCGCTTTAAACCCTTGCTTTAACGTTTTTGGTACCGAGTCTTTGATTGAAAAATTGCAAACGAATTGAATTTAAACACCAATCGAGACCCTAACTTTGGTGAAGCCGCAAAAATTCGTTTCAACGATCAACTTTCAAGAATGTATGACGTTTATGTAACAAAATATGGTGCAACCACGTCACACATTCACGAGTTGATGAGAAATGCCGCTTTCGGCGAAGGTTCTTCTAGTATGGAAGACCAAGATTTGTATGTTTATAACCAATTGTTTGATGAGTTGAGTCAAATGTACCGTGGTAACACCACTAGTAGCGAACTTGGTCGGTATGGTGGGTCGAACTTTCTACAAACAATGACTTCACAAGAGTTTAAAAATTTTGATTTGTTGGGTTGGTGGAAAAGTAAGGAAGATCAATTTCTGATCTTAGCCACAATGGCCCGAGATTTACTAACGGTCCAAGCTTCCACGGTAGCTTCGGAAAGTGCTTTTTCTATTAGTGGCAGGGTGATCTCGATAAGGAGGACTCGACTAACAGCAAAGGCGATTGAGATGTCGATTTGCTTGAAAGATTACTTGGATGTGGCGGAGAGATGTCAACACATACGCACACTCGAGGATGAATTGGAATACGAAGGCGAAGTGTACGAGGACAAGGTCCGAGCCGAATTGACAATCTCAATGACCGACGACGAAGCCGCATTGGATGAATTCCTTCGCAATAGTTCAACTTCGGGTTCGAGCGAAGAAGACTAAACGAGGCTCAAGATATATTATTTCTATTGTAGTCCCACTAAAAATATATATATATAAGTGTGGACGTTCTTGTTGATTAATATTTTAGGTTTACGTCCTTAATTTTTTTCGTTTATCGTTTATACTTCCACGGTTCACTGTTATGTAACAATCGTTTGTTTCAAAAGTTAATCATATTATAATTTATATTTTTAGATTTTCGTAGTTAACTTTTATATTACAATACTTCATTTTCGGCAATAAAAAAATAAACCAAGAAAATAAAAAAATATTCATTCCACCGGTTTTTCAACCGTTTTTTTCCGGTTTTTTACCGGTTTTTAAACCGGTTTTTTTTCAAGTTAATCGGTTTTAAATAAAACCGGTTTTTTTTATAACCGGTTCTTACTGGTTAGTAAATTTTACAAAAAACCGGTTATTAACCGAAACCGGTTATTGAATAACCGGTTTTTTTAAAACCAAACAAACCGAAACCGGTTAAAAAAAATGATTTGTACACCTCTACGTATACCCCATTCTTTAATACCCCGACCACCCTTATTTGAGATCTGTTGTGGCGACGATGGTTGCCTGCTACTTGGCGTGGCAATTCCGGTTGCAGCCGTGGCGGCGTCTTAGCCTCTTTGTTTTGCAATGATGGTGATGATTGTAGATCTGATTCGAATATTTGTTAATTTTGTGTTGGCGGTAGTTGTTTTGGTTATGGTGGTGGTCAGAATCCATAAAGACCGTCATCACCATGGCACCACCGTACGTGGTGGCCGTCTCTATCTGACATGTTTCTCTTTAGTTGTGGTTGATTGTTTGGACTGTATACCCCATTCTTTATTTGAGATCTGTTGTGGCGATGATGGTTGTCTGCTGCTTGGCATGGCAACTCCGGTTGCAGCCGTGGCGGCGTCTTAGCCTCTTTAATTTACGACGATGATGATGATTGTAGATCTGAGTCGATTATTTTATATCTTTTCGTTTTATAGCTTTCTTTTGTTAATTTTGTGTTGACGGTAGTTGTTTTGGTTATGGTGGTGGTCGGAATCCATAAAGACCGTCGTCACCATGGCACCACCGTACGCGGTGGTCGGAACATATTTTCTAGAAATAAAAATATAAAAAAAATCAAACACCCAAGTATTTGAGCACCCCTAGTGATTGAGTGCAAAATAGGAAGTGTAGTGGTGACTTGACATGACATGATATTATTGGGTAAAAAAAAGTTTACCACTCCCCATTTGGGGAGTGCCTCTTCCACCCTAACCAAACATATATATACATGAATATGTTTGTGTGCGTAGGTACGTACGTGTATATAACCTTATTAAAAAAAGAATGTGTATAAGACACTTGGAGTCAGTAACCAAAGTTCATTTGTTTGTTATTAGAATTGTAAATTCTAACCCTTTTTATATTACCAATTTGTTTATTTATTTGTATGGCAATTCTTAAATTCTGTCACATATTAAAAATTGATAAATTTACGTTAATAAACTTTCCAATGATATCAAGGTATATTTTCGTAAATTACAGTTTCTATCCTTGAGGTTTAAACCAACTTGTAAAACTTGTCCTTAAACTAAGGAAATTGCAGATATCAAGATTTATGTTCATAGGTTGTCATAATTAGTGTCTTTTCCACCAAAGGACATTAGGATTTAGATGTTGGATTTCAATTCAATCATATGTGCCAAGCATCATTGGACATTTTGATCAGTTACTCTTTTAATGAAGAAATTAAAATTAAATTAAATATTACAAATTATTGAAAGCTATATATATTTCTTTATACTCTATGCACATAAACTCTCTATCTTCTCTATGCATACAAACTCTCTATTGTCTCTATGGGTCTATGATTGTTTAAACTCTTAAACCATCTTTGTCGCCAAGGTATCTACGGAAGCCCTTGCCCTCCATGCGCGCATGTTGAGAAGGTTTTTCATGACCTCCCCATCCCTATCTGCCTCTTTATCCTTCCCCTCTTACAAACCTTCATCAACGTTATGTCGTCATATGGCTCTTCTGTATATTAAACGAGCTCCAACGGATTTCTTACCACATTCAAGTGTTGGAGAAGGTTTTACTACTTCCATTAATTTATTTATTGGACTACTGTTTGCTTATTAATTTAAAAACTACCTAAGTTAAAACTTAATTTTAAGGTTTGACACACTAATGTTTGTTTAAATACTGATTCTATTTCAATCATCATCTTCTTTGTGAGGTAACGTGCTAAACTACATGATCGTGAGGAGGGGGCAACCTAAGCACTACGGCCACGACACAAGACGCTAGTGCTCATTGGGCGACATGCGACGGGCGGAAAGTTCAAGATGGGCTTTTCTCGAGAGGGATCGGTAGACCAGAGAAGGGGATTAAGCTCCTTGGTGGAGCTGTTAGTCGGGATCCTAGCTTTATTGAGGAGTTGGCAGGGCGGCGAGCCTCGGGGGCGGTTGACCTCATGAAACTCTTACCCTGCCTGAGAGATCCCCAATGTGAACTCCTTCTGCTAAGGTCGTGCATAGGGGTCGCTAAGTTACTTTTTGGGTTGCGGACTTGTCAACCGCATTTTATGGAGGATGCGGTATCTCGGTTTGATGATGGTCTTAGAGAGGCTATAGAAGACATAGTAGTGGGTGGCGGCCCCTTCTTTGGTGACCTCCAATGGCGTCTGACATCTTTGCCAATGCGTCTAGGTGGTTTGGGCCTCTTCTCAGCTCGAGATGTTGGGGCTTATGCCTTTGTGGCGTCTAGAGCTCAGTCTTGGGAACTACAGGATCATATCATTCGAAACTGTGAGGTCGTCGGGCTTGACCGGACTATTAGCAGGCGCTTGAACGCTTAAATGTCTCTCTCCCAGACTTGGATATTGGCGATTTTTCTAATAAGGACACCGCCCCCTCAAACTTTGGCGAATGCTCTGTTTAGCAAAATCGCTCAAAGCCTGGGAGAAGCTTTTAATTTGTCATCCGCCAGAAGGCGGTGTTTAAGTGCCTGAAAGGTTCTCATGCTCAGGAATTTTTGACCGTTATACCAATTGAGGGGTTGGGACAATGTATGTCTGCAGTAGAATATAGAGCCATTCTCAAATACAGATTGATGATCCCATGTACCCTGAAGATGAAACTTGCCCGATATGTCGTAAAGCTTGTAAGGATAAATACGGGGAGCATACAGTTCACTGTAAAGAGCTCCCTGGGTTCAAATATCGGCACGACTGGGTGCGTGATGCTTTGTGCGACATCTTAAGAAGAGCTGGGATTTCGGCTAAGAAAGAGGCCCCTGTGAATTTCCTCACGGACCCTATGGAAGGGAGATCTACTCTGCGACCAGCGGATCTGCTCGTCTTTGGCTGGAGGGAAACATGCTTGTGTAGACCTCACGGGGGTTTCCCCTTTGGTTGGTTTAAGGGAAAACGAGTTTGTAGCTGGACAAGCGGCAAGAAAGGCAGAATCAAAGAAAGTGGATAAGCACGCTAAAGCTTGCGCAAAGAACCAGCATGTCTTTGTCCCTTTTGCCTTTGATAATTTTGGCTCCCTAGCGCCAGAAGCTATCCACTTCTTGACGAGGGTTCAACGGGTCGTCTACAGCAATTGTTCAACCCCAAGGGGGCAAGGGTTTGTATTTGGAAGGTTAGGGTTTGCAATTCAGAAAGGATTGGCGGCGCAGCTTGTTGCCCGGCTACCTTCTGTTTTGATGTAACTTGGCAAGTTTTCTGAATTTAAAATAATATTATTTATTCAAATATTATATTATTATTATTATTATTATTATTATTATTATTATTATTAATATTATTATTATTATTTATTACACTAATTAAATTAAATCTAATTTGATTTTTCTCAAATGATTTGTGATCTTAGGTTTTAGTTAAGTTAGCACTCATGATGATACTGAAACGTTTAAACATCTGAATTTTTTTTAACAATTTAAGGCACGGTATCATGTATATGAACGACAAGGGGTGATTCATTACCTAAATGGCAAGGAAATCATCAAACGGAGCAGATCTGGTTGCCGGATTCCGTCAAAAGTAGTTTGCCGCTAATGGAGAAGTTCGGTGGCGCGTGTGGGCGCGTCACTGGTAGGTTTGCGGTAGCCGAAGCGGTGAACGACTTGGAATCGACTGAGGAATGCGATGGTCGTGGCGGTGTTGGTCAAAAGTGCTTGAACAGTCCAGATCGGAGCAAACAGTGACCGGAGATGGGTGCTCTGTTGACGGCGCGTGTGAGCGCGTAGATTTGCTGACGTTGAAGCTGTTGATTGGTTAGAGCTTCTAGAGGTGATAGCTGCGGTTTCGTCGTCTGGATTGACTTATGTGCTACTAGATCTAAGAAAGAAGATGAGGAGGTTGAGAGAGGAGGTGAGACTAGAGGTTAGATATTAGAAAATGTATTAAATCTTTTTAGCTATTATGTCATTGTTGTTTTTTAGTTTTGTTTAATTCAAATAATCAATAAAGTAAATTTTGATTTTGATCTCTATGTTTTGATCAAAACTACTCTTTTTTAAAGGACAAGGATAATCCCTTTAGCTCTTGCCGTATCGAATCAAAATTGAAGCCCTAAACAAACCAACTGTCCCAATCAAAGGACGTGATGATGTGGAGAATTTACTTAATATCCTCAACCTCGAGAACTTTTTTCACCAGTTGGATATGATACTACACCTATTAGTAACCCTCAAAAACTAATCATAGTTGTTTAAAGTAAGGCTCCGTTTATGAAATACATGTTTAGGATCACATCTGCAATGGTGGTGGGTATTTGTGATCGAGTTTATTTTGTTATGCATGTTTTGGAATTTTTATCCGTTCAAAAAGATAAAAAGGAGCTCCTGAGGAAGTAACCCCTTAATTCCCAAGGGTTTTAGTTGGTTCTGGTGACAATGAATTTCTTAGAGTTAAAAATGTCTCGAAAAAATTTGCAGATAGTGGATTGTCCTTAAGAATAACGAACGAGTTATTCCAAGGGTTTCCTCAACATACGGATTCTTGAATGGGAATATTGATTTGGGTTTAGAGGAGGTGGATCAAAACCCTTCTTAATTAAAGATAATATTGTCAAAAATTGAAGCCTCAAACAACTGGTTGTCAATTTCCAATATAAAAACCCCAATTTCTCCGGCGAGTGTTGGTGGTAAACTCTAATTGTTTTGTCCATAGAGTAGGGAGAGTTGAGGTAGGTAGACGTGGGGGAAACAGAGAAGTAGATGTGCGATAACATACATAAGAGAAGGGAGTTTGGGGTTTTAGGTGATGAATGCAAAGAAGAAGCTAACGGTTATGGTGGCACCCATTGCAATGGGTCTTGGTAGTTGGTGGAGATGAAGATGGATCGGGCATGGGTGATGATTGCGAGGGGCCCACTTTTTCATATATAAAATTGGTTTTGAGCTTCATTTTTATATTTATTTATTATGTTTTTAATAAACAAAAGTATTTTAGTCATTTCATAAGGAGTAACAGAAAAATTTCAACAAAGTTAGTCGCTTGGATTCAAGTTGATAAAATTAAAAACCACGGTGACTCAACGAGTTAAGAATTTGAAGATTGGATTTAAGGAGTTAAAAATGAGCGACCCTCAAATAAGAATTCATTCACATCCTTAATTCTCAGCTGCATGTAAGTAGCATGATCACCTTTATTCTGAGGGTGTTGGTAATCCAAACCCATTAGTTATGAATGGGTTGATTTAGGTTGTGTTTTATCACTAACGGATCAAACATGTACAACATAAAAATACCTTGAAGGTATTGGCTCAAATAGGTCGAAAGTAGGTAAGACATGGAGTGTATATTTAACGCATAAAACCTCCAAAATCTTTTTAACTAAAAGAGCAAAAGCTAACAAGGTCAAAACTTGGGTATTTTCATTGCTTAAAAGGCCTTCAGTTATCAAGAAAAACTACACATGTTTTTATTTGCAGCACTGTGGAGACTAGAGCAACATGACGTAACTGGAATCGTGGGTGTCCAACTGCTAACGTTTAAGTCCATGGTTCATTATAACCGCATAGTTATGTTCATGGTTCTAGTAGGTTGGGTGTGTATACGTTTGTCACAGATGTGGCAACAGTCCATGGTTATACAGATATATTTACTGTTGTGGCCTAATTTGATCTTGTTATTGTGCATTGAGGTTTTGAGAAAGTTGAAAATCGGTTCAACCCCGCCAAAACCAAACCAATTAACCAGCCGTTGTCATTCCTGAAACCGAACAGCTAAAGGTTAAGGGCATTTTAAGCGCAGTATGGGCCGCAGCTGCACCAGCACAACCTGCATATGATATTATGATACCATTATGAACCTGATGTAAACTCATCATTGATATCCAGATTCCGTGAACCACAACACAAGTAGGCGCTCACAGCACCAAAATCGTTTCGTAGATCACAAATCAACAACTCTGTAAACTTGATGATTATTATTTATTAAGATTTTAAAATTCAATCAGTAGAAAAAAACATATCAAAACGAGGATCAACCTCCGTAAATCAATAATCAATCGATCAAAATTCTTTTATTAACGTAAATCCCTGAAAAGCCGAATACTTTTTCTCATCCTAACAGCTTCCAACACTCATACATTAAAGCCCTCGGAACGAAGGCATAACCGATGAGCTTCAATCCATTTCGAGCAAGCGGATTCACCATGCTCCACAATGCATTCATCCCTCAGCTTCTTGGTGTCTGGGCAGGCACAGCAGATTTTCTTCTTTGGCTTTGTTTCGGTTGCTGCCACAACAGTTGGTCCTTGGTCTGTTGGTGCTTTGGTTAATCTTAAGGTAGATGGTAACTCATGGGTCTGTAATCCACTCATGGTTACAAGTTCCTGAATCATTATAATAACATATGTAAAAATAAATTCAAACACCCTGGTTGGAAACGACACATAAACAAACAAACATGCCAGTAAAATATCACTCATAAACGAGTTATTGGTAGGGTTTGAGGAGGCCAAACATACTCTGTAAAATCTTACATATAGCATAGCTACGAGTGGTAGGGATGAGCATCTCAGAGTACTGTACTAATCAAATTTTGGTATCAATGGTGTTTTCGGGATCGGTACTTTCAGTTTATTACAGTACCGGTATTATACCGATTTTTACCTTCAGTTACGAGCATTTTGGGTACCGTACCCAATTTTGGCAATTTTTAGGATTAGTATTTTCAGTACCGGTACCGAGCTCATCCATGGGTCTAGTGAGGCTGAGATGAGGCCAAACCTTTTCGGTTATTTATTTTAAAATCGGTTTTTTTTAAACCGGTTTGTTTTCGGGCAACAAAAGTCAACCGATTTTGGCAAAACCAGTTTCCAAGTGAAAAATGATAGGTTCGGTTCGAAAGCAGTTCCAGTTTTTGGCCCAAACCTACGGGTTCAATCAGTTCCAAACCGGTTCCACCCAAGCCAGTTTAACTTTCGGTTTCGGTTCGGGGACTAATTTCTACATCAATCGAAAAAACCCTAATCATAATTAACAATAATACGCAACAAATACGGAAGATGAGTAAATTGATTTGAATAACGATGCAATTTTGACGTAGGGAAGTTGGATCATGTGTACCTGCAGAGAGATTATGGAGAGCACAGAGTTGTATTTTTCTTTCTCGTAGACCCAAATTGATGTACCGCGTTTGAACGGCGCACAAGAAGAAAGTTGTAGAAGACACCCTTCTAGAACCAAGGCAGCACGTACGTATAATTTACTTTGTTAATTTAAATTTCAGGGGCGTAACATGGTTGTGTGGTAAATTTATTAAAGACTATGGGATAAATGAAAAAAAAAATTAGTGTAGCTTTTGAGTTGTGTTTTAACATCAATTAGTATTTAGGATTCATGTTTTGTGACGGGTAGGGAACCAAACGTTTGGCAAAGAGAAGTTCGTTTGCGTTCGTTCGTTTATTAAGCATATGAACACGGACAAGAAATTTCGTTCGTTTCGTTTCGTTCGTTCGTTTGTGTTCATTCGTTTATGTTCGTGAATGTTTGGGAACGTGTTCGTTTATGTTTGATAGTTTATTACTGTTTTTAATTTTTATATTTATTTAAATACTTCAAAATCCCAACAAATTAAATATCTAATAAGTGTTAGTGTATTATATTTTTTGTTCATGAACGATTGTTTGTGTTTGTTTGTTTCCATTTGTGTTCATGAACATTAGTTTGTGCTCATTTGTATTCGTCAATGTCCGTTTTTGTTCGTTGCCTAAAATTAACAAATAAACACAAACGAAGACGAATAAGTTTCTTTCCTTAAGAAACGAACACGAACATAAAATCTTGTTCGATAGGTGTTCGTGAACGGTTTGCGAACACATATATTTCTTAACAAACGAACATGAACAAGGTAGCCCTAGTGATGAGACTGTTAAATTGAACAAAATGTAGACGTAAAAATGTTGAACCATGCACACGTGGTGTAGCGTGTTAGCTCGCAAAAATCAAACTAAAACATAAAACATAGAAGAAAATAACTAAGTCAACTTAGGACCCGGGCAATGCGAGACAGGGCCGTTAAACCGCAAAAAAAGATAAAAATGTTAAACCACACATGCATGTTGCAGCGTGTTAACTCGCAAAATTTAAATAGATCGTAAAACGGCAAATTTGTAAAAAATGAACAGCATAAGAAACCAAAGTGGAAAAAGGTAAAAATGAAAATGTTTTTTAACAAAGTTATAAAAGAAAAAAAATGTGTGGAACAAAAATGAATAGTAATCTTAACTAACAACTAAAAGTTGTAAGAAACCAAAGTGGAAAAAGGTAAAAATGAAAATGTTTTTTAACAAAGTTGTAAAAGAAAAAAAATGTGTGGAACAAAAATGAATAGTAATCTTAACTAACAACTAAAAGTTGTTAGATAATATATATTAATAATAATTTTTTAGAATGAGAAATTAGAAACGATTAGATGATTCATAAATTACGATTACATAAACACGTCTGAAATCCTATGTTTGGTTTATCTATTATCATAAAATTACTTTATCAAAATTTATATGATTTGGATCCCAATCCTTTAAAAAATGGTGGAGCTTGGACAAACACGAAGGTATTATAATAATAATGTTATTTGAGAGGTTGCGTGTAAGAAGTAAGAAAACGTGTTAATTTGTACGAATTCTAATATGGGGGACAACTTAAAAATTTATTATGTGTACTTGTTATAATATCCTGTTGCGAGCAGCAATGGGACTTATTTATATATTATGAATTTATAACACAACCAGGCAATGTACATTGAGCTCCAGCTATGTTAAATGCTATAGGCTGTTGTAAGTAATGTCTTTTTATTCCGTGTGTGCTTCCACCATTATTACAACTGTCCACCCACGTGTCCAACTACCTCTAATAGACCATCTTCACATCTTGACTCTTATCACTAACCCATCGCTGTCGGTTGAACTAAAGTCGCCAATCAACGTCAAATCGGACTTTTATATTATGAATTTGCAACAAAATTAGGCATTGTCTAGTTACACATTGAGCTTTAGTTGTGTTCCATGCTATAGGCTGTTGTAAGTTATGTTTCTTTATCTCTACACTTACAAGTCGCGTATGCTTCTACCTTTATTACAACTGTCCACTCACGGTCTCACTACCTCTGATAGACCATCTTCGCATCTCGAATCTGTCACTAACCCACTGCTGCTGCTTGAACTAAAGTCGCCAATCAACGCCAAACTGGAGTGTTATATTATGAATTTTTAACACAACGCGCCATTGCTTGGTTGGACATTGAGCTTCAATTGTGTTTCATGCTACAGATTGTTGTAAATTATGTTTCTTTATCTATACCTTTACAAGCCGCGCGTGCTTCACCTTTATTATAACTGTCCACCCACGTGTCCCACTACCTTTGATAGACCATCTCCGCATCTCAACTCTGTCACTAACCCATCGCTGCCGCTTGAATTAAAGTCGCCAATCAACGCCAAATGGGAGTGTTGGGAGTCTAATGATGGAGCCGGTTCCATCGACAGATTGACTGTGGTGTTCTTCTTGCAACGCCGGTGAATCAACGGTGAAGGCACATTATGTAATAGTGATTATGTGTGTTGACGTGGTTCATGGCGACGCTTAGGGCTCTGACTGTTACACCCCAACCGATGGCGGAATTATCGGGGCGGACGTAGTAGATTGCTCGAGACTTCATAACGCTAAGTTTGTGACAGGTAATTAAAAAAACAATATTTCATTTCATTTCTAGAATTTTAAGTACATAGTTTGAAACCAAATTACAACATCAAATGGAGAGTACAACAATGAAATCAAAGTACAAGTACAACATAAATCTAAGTTAAAAGTGGGTTTCTAGTTCATCTTACTAGATTCCAAGCATCGTCTTAATCATCATCGTCAACCTGCAACATATATTAAAGTACAGTTCAACATATAAGTCATTGGCGAGCATACAAATTTTAATACTAAGTAAATAAAAGTTTAAACAATCCACATGGCATAACCGTTTACTAGGCTATCATATAGTACTAGCAATGCGACTACACATGTCAACCCAAGTTTACCGCTAGCGTAATCTAATCATAGCAATGACTAGACCGTTTTGTTTACTTAACATGACCTCACGAATACGTGCGATGCGTTAATCCTATAGCGCTATAGATGTTAAGGGAGGCTTATACACAGTTAATGACATAGTATAAAACATTCGATTCTAGCACATAAGTTTGCATGTATTCGAATTAAGCATGTATAAATGGATGTTTGTTTATGATTTATGCATAAAATCTTGTGTTTTCAGTGGGTTGATATACCATATAAGTTGTCACACCCCGACCCGCAGCGGAAAAGGTGATCGGGGCATGATTGGGTTTTCATCAAAGCTCATGACATTTATTATAATGTTTCAAATTTATTTTTACAATTTAAAAGGAATCATACAATCAAATCAAACAATTACAACATGTTTAATACATCCTTCTAAACTTCATTATTTTCTTCTAAGGCAATTTCCTATGTTTTCCTTGTTTCATCCTGTTCACCTGTATCATGTGCAAAAATGGTTTTTGGGTCAACACAAAGTTGGCGAGTGAACCTTGTCCGAAAACATTTATTATTTATTTATTGTTGTATTTAATATGGAAAAAGTTGCGCAATAATCATATATGAACAAACGTAAGTAAACATACAATAACAAACAAATAGCATACAATATCAAACAATTAACATACAATAACAAAACACCTTGCATGAATATGTAACATGAATGACAATGTAAATGTTGGCAACGTCTCGTTCACGCTCATAGGTAATGGGGAACGGCTCACGCTCATAGGTAATGGGGAGCAGACGGCCTATGATGAAATGTATGTGCGATCAAGGCTCAATCAAACGGAGCCGATCGTATGTTGGCACGCCTGGTTCACGCTCATAGGTAATGGGGAACAGCTCAACGCTCATAGGTAATGGGGAGCGGCGGCCTATGAAAATGTATGTACTGAAAATGATAAAATTAATCTAAACAATAATCACACAAACAGATAATACATGATGAATACACATTTGTTCATGGATATGATAGATGCACAATAGTTTAAAAGTAATAAATAATAAGACACATGATACACCCAAAAAACGTGATTAAAACGAGGAATTTGTAGAGATTCACTCACATTGGGTGCGTTCGGTTGATGATGATGAATGCGCACGAGTTTAGAGGATTGATCGACGAGGAAAAACTAACCTAATTAATAACGAAAAAGTAAGGTAAATAAATGGATTTTATTAACAATTTTAATAGGATTTTTGGATATATTTTTGTGAGTTTAAGGCTATTTTCTAACTTTAAAAATGTTATTTTTAAGTATTTTTAATTGATTTTTAATTTAAATAAATAAATAAAATAAAAAAAATTGTTGACTTTTTGACTTGACCGTTGACCGTTGACTTTTACTGTTGACCGTTGACCGGTTCGGTCGGTTATATAGTTGCACTGAGTGAGGTTCGAACTCGTGACCTCCCGTACGCGTGCACGCAGCTCTACCAACTGAGCTACGTGTCTAACCCGAAATATTTCTGTTTTTAATTATATTTATATACTATTTAACTTAATCCGAAATTCATTTATTTTTAAAAAGGTTTTAATGTATCGACTCGGTGCTCTCCACAGGTCCCCCCGGGACCTGTGGTTTAGTTTGGCACACAGTCCACCGCTGGACTGTGTGTCCAACTTGGTAATTATTCTAGTTTTTATTATACTTAACATCTTACTGAGTTAACCCGGTTCGGTTAAAAAAAAAGGCATTTATATTTCAAGAGAGTGAGGTTGGGACAGGAATCGAACTCGCGACGTGTAGGTATTTGTTTGCACACAGTCCACCGCTGGACTGTGTGTCTAACCCGTTCATAAAACTGATTTTAATTAATCTTATAACATAACCGGACTTCGTCTTCTTCGCTCAAGAACACAGACAATGATAATTCGACTGATTCATGTCTAATTCGATTAACAAACATTATAAGTAGTTGAAAGGTAATGAACGGAGAGAGTTTGGGGATAGGAGGTACCGATCAGTGTCTTTCACAGAACTCCGGCAAAGGTTCGTCGGCTCTGTTTGTGAACTCCGGCTGTTAGAATCAATTAACAGTCTTGTTCGATTAGTTATGAAATTGAGGTACTTAAACAAGGATTAACAGAAGTTTGAAGGGTTATACCGATTCACAGCGTGAGATCAGAAAATTTCAGAAGTTTTCCGGCGAGAGTTGAATATTCCGGCTACGTCGTCTGGGATTGATTCTGATGGTTGGATTGAAGTTAGTAACAGTCTAACAACGGATTGAAACGGAAAGAGTCGAGGTATTTACCGTGTAGATGAAATCTCGGTTTTCCGGCGACTTGCAGAGATTTTCCGGTGAGTGAAATTACGTCGAGAATTGGTGTGATTGTGAGCGAAAAGGTTATCAGAGGTTAGAGGGTGTATTTATAGGGAAGAACATCGACGGATTTGGTCTGATTACCGTCTTGATTCGTTGGTCAAAATTTTCCGGCGGTTATGACTAATGTCGCGGACTGGACATCGGTTATAACTGATGTAATAGTTATTATACGCGTTAAGTCACAAGAAACCGACGGTGTAGGGCGAAATCGTCGGGATTTCCGACGACTGCGAATTGGGCGCGTCAGTTGCCTGATTTGAAATCGAGATTTGGATATTTGAATTAATTGATTTGATATATTCCTAAAGAACACAAGTGGCGGAGTGGTTGGATGTGTGTGTGTTAAGGCTTTGCTGACCCGGGTTCGAATCCCGGCAGCCTTGTTTTATTTTTATTTCACTATTTTTAATACATTTTCAAATATAAATTTTATATTCTAATATACTTATTAATTATGTATCGTTTAAAATTAATTTGAGCATTAAATACGCAACGAAAATTTTAACTGGTTGTTCGGTTAATAAACGAAGCGGGTTTGGTTAACCCGGTTTTTGACGGATGTTACAGTATCCCCTACTGTTTAGAAATTTCGTCCCGAAATTTAAGTAGTGACATATTTGTCTAAAAAGGATGGTGTTTAATTTGACAGTTACATACTTAGAAAGGAGTAAGAGTTCAAATTTTGTTTGAGGCGGTAACGTTCCTTGTAAGGGTTGAGTACCCTGTGTCAGGAATCGCTTTTTGATGCCTATGATAATGAATATTGATAAACAGAGTTGATTGACTAAATATGATTTCATGCGCAAGAGTTTTGATATGTTTGGAAAGATAAGGTTATATCCCTAAACAAAACTTCTACTACTAAAACCTACATGGAACTCCTCATAACCACCTGACAATGCCTCTGATCACAGTTTTGCAAGCTTCCTAGTATTCTGAGAGCTGAAGAGTTGAGGTGATGAACACCGAAGTTACCCTACATCAGGGAAACAAAGGTGTGTGTGAATAGACTGTGTTTGGCTTAGGATTCAAATTTGGATTCAGAAGATAGGGAAAGAAAACGTAGAAAACTCCACTTCGTGCGAAGTGGGCTGACCACTTCGTGCGAAGTGACTTGCACTTCGTACGAAGTGACTGTCCACTTCGTGCGAAGTGACAGTTCTGGAATGTTTTAGCTCGTTTTGCACCCGTTTCGACAATGATCTTTTTGAATGGGAATTCTGGCAACGAGGCAGAACAGTCTAGGACCATAACACTTAATCAGAATGCGATTAGTATTATGTCTAGACCAATTTATTAAGAAAATACGATAACTACGTATAGTTTATGTCCGTTTAGTCAAGCTTGTCATAGAGGTCAAGCAAGGAGGTATGAAACCTCGTTCTATGATTCACCAAAGCACTAAGTTTATCAATACAGTTGATAAATCCGGTTGGTCATGAATATACAGAAATTAAATATACAAAATATTCAAGTAAGGTGTGGAACTTAATTTGGGTAGCTAAAGCTCTCAACATTCTCACACTTGCGAAACACAAGTCCAATCCTAGTGAGGATGATGAACTTGGTCAGCTCTACTATTGGTACAAAAGAAAAAGAGAATAGAAAGTAAAAGAAGGAGTAGAAGAATGACAAGTATTAGTGAGCTGAAGTCACTTAGAGGATTTTGAGATTAATCTGCTAGAGAATAAGAAGTTTTAGAGTGAGAGTATGAAGATTCGGAAAAATGGAAGCGGTGAAGTGCGTTTGTATTTATAGGAAAAGTTGCTGCCGGCCCCGCTTCGTGCGAAGTGTGTCCACTTCGTGCGAAGTGGGTTTAACTTGCACTAGTGGGTTGGTTTGGGGCTATTTTCATGCGTTTTAGCCGATTTTTAAGTATTTCAAGTGTCACACCCCGACCCGCAGCGGATAAGGTGATCGGGGCATGATTGGGTTATCATCAAAGCTCATGACATTTATTATGCGTTTCATATTCTTTAATACAAATTAAATGGAAATTTACAATAAAGGTTACAACTGTTCTAACTAACAATCTAAACTTCTTTGTTCTCTTCTAAGGCATATCCTATGTTTTCCTTGCTTCAACCTGTTCACCTGTATCATGTGTAAAAAGGTTTTGGATCAACATAATGTTGGCGAGTGAATCCTATGGAAAACATTTGAACAAATTTATTTAAATTGATTATGAAATATGTGCACAACCAAACATGAGTAAAAATAGATGTAACTTAATCAACAATCATAAGATATTAAATGAAACACTCATGAATAATAATGGAACAATTAGAGGCACGCGATGCTCAACTCGTCTCTCACGAGGAACTGAGGGGCCTCATGATTGAATTGCATAAACATGATAATATGAATGACACAACTACAAACAATAGAGTTTCATATAACTTGACAAAAGGCAATAAGTAAATCACAACAATAAAAACAATCTAAGTTTAGGTCATGATGTGGTATGGCACAAGTTTAAATAAATAAATTAATTATTTTCATAACACATGACACACCCCAAAACGTGTAATTTAAAAGGGGGAGTTGTAAGATTCACTCACAGTGGGTGCGTCCGGTTGATGACGTTGAATGCACGCGAAGTGGTTTTAACCACGAGTGAAATTAACCTAGATAAATCGCATTATGGTTTGGTAAGTAAACGGATTTTATTAATCTATTTTAGTAGGATTGTTGGGTGTATTTTTGTGAGTTTGAGGCTATTTTCTAACCTTAAAAATGTTATTTTTAAGTATTTTTAATTGATTTTTAATTAAAATAATTAAATAAAAAATAATAAAAAATTGATTTTTTTCTGACCGTTGACCGTTTGACTGACCGTTGACCTGACCGTTGACCGGTTCAATTCGGAATACAAGTGCGCTGAGTGAGGCTCGAACTCGAGACCTCCCGTACGCGTGCACGCAGCTCTACCAACTGAGCTACGTGTCTAACCCGTTATATATTTGATTTTAATTATATATATATATTAATTAGTTTAAACCGGAAATCATTTTATTTTAAAAACAGTTTAAATCAATTCGGCGGTGCGCTCCACAGGTCTCGAACCCGGGACCTGTGGTTTAATCTAACACACAGTCCACCGCTGGACTGTGTGTTAAACATGTTATATAATTCGATTTTTATTATACTTAAATACAATTTAGTTATTTCCTTTTCTGCCTTATTAAAAAGAATAGATAGTTGTTCGAGTCGGTGCAGTAGACCGGACTCGAACTCGTGACCTGTGATATAAACAAACACACAGTCCACCGCTGGACTGTGTGTCTAACTTGGTTATTATTCCGGTTATTAATATACTTAACATATACCAGTATCGACTCCGGTTCAGTTAAACAAAAATTTGATTTTTATTTAGGCAGCATGTGTGAAACCGGATTCGAACTCGTGACCTTTGCGTTATATGTGCACACAGTCCACCGCTGGACTGTGTGTCTAACCCGATTAATAAGTTGATTTTAATTATACTTATAATATAACGAATACATCGTCTTCTTCATCAAGGTTTAACCAGAGAAAGACGACTGACTGTTTCGAGTTTTATTCAGGTTCCTTAGCGTCTTACAGTTCATTAAGGTGAGATATGAGTGAAAAGAAAAAGAATTTAGGCGAAGAGATATACCGAATGGACTCTCTGTTTTCCGGCAAAAACTCCGGCGACAGAAATCACCTCCGGCGACGTGTTCCTTGTAGTAGCGAGTCTCCAGGAAGCTTATAAAGGGTGTGGGTATCTCCGGTATAAGCTCAGAGGCTCAGTGAGGTTCAGAAATGAGGAAACCGGTTTTCCGGCGATGAGCAGAGAAATTCCGGCGAGGGAGTTTTCGCCGAGAAAGAGTGTGGTTTTGAGCGAAAAGGTTTTCAATGGGTTGAGGGTGAATTTATAGGGGAAAATCGAGATGTATTTGGTCTGATTTCCGACTGGATTCATTGATTTAAATTTTCCGGCGGTTATAATTTTGGTCGCGGACTTCAAACATCGGTTATAACCGATGTCCTAATAATAATTTACGTTATAACTGAAAATGGTGATAAAAACTCGCGAGACTTCCGGGATTCCGACGACTGAACTAAAGGGGCGCCGATTTTGAATTCGTAATGTCACTTTATGAATTTAATGATTCTATTATTTACCAAACAGAACAAGTGGCGCAGTGGTTTGTGTGTGTGTGTTAAGACATGTTCCGGATCGGTACAGACCCGGGTTCGAAACCCGGCAGAGGTATAATATTTTTATTTTGCGATTTTTGATAGTTTTTCAAAAACTAATTATATATTCTTGTATAATAATTGATTACGTATCGTTTAAAATTATTTTGGGCATTTAATTCGCAACGAAAATTTTGACTGACTGTTCGGTTGATAAACGGAGCGGGTTTGGTAAATCCGTTTTTGACGGATGTTACATCAAGTATAAAGTTGTAACGCATAGGTATTGCACGTATAATAAGTATAATTTGCAGGTAAGTATGTATTCGAATGATTGATTACAAGTAAAACAAGTATGGGTAAACTAAGTAATTCATTACGATCAACGTCTCAGATTACAAAGTTGGAAAGAAAATACGAATAAGACACGAACACAAGTTTCCATAAATAGAAATACGATTACACTTTCTAAATAAGAAAACTATAAAAATGCGAAGTGTTACAGTCTCCCCTAATTTAGGAAATTTCGTCCCGAAATTTATTCAATAGGAAGACTCAACGAAGAGATGGGGATTCTTAGTCTTCATTTCACTCTCGAGTTCCCAAGTGAATTCACTGCCACATTTGCTTTCGCATCGAACCTTGACTATGGGAGTGCGACTGCGCCTGAGTTGCATGGTTTCTCGGTCCATGGTTTCGACCGGATTTTGCACAAAGTGCAAGGACTCATTGATTTGAAGATCACCAAGTGGAACTTCAAGTCCTTTTTCTGCTAGACATTTCCTCAGATTTGAAATGTGCAAGGTGGGATGAACATTGTTGAGCTCTTGAGGTAGGTCTAGTCGATATGCTACCTTGCCAATCCTTTCGAGAATCTTGAAAGAACCTACGAAGCGAGGACCGAGTTTGCCTTTCTTACCAAATCGAACTAAACCCTTCAAGGGGATACCTTGAAAAGTACATGATCACCAACATTAAATTCCAAGGGCTTGCATCGTTTGGCAGCGTAACTCTTTTGTCGACTTCTAGCCTTGAGTAGGTTGTCACGAATCTGTAGGATATTGTCTGTCATCTCTTGTATGAGTTCAGGACCAATGATTTGAGCTTCACGAATCTCGTGCTAAAAGATAGGTGATCAGCATTTACGACCATACAATGTTTCAAATGGTGCCATTTGAATACTAACGTGATAATTGTTGTTGTATGAGAATTTTACCAAAGGCAAGTTTATATCCCAATTGCCACCAAAATCAATTACACATGAACGAAGCATATCCTCAAGATTCTGGATAGTATGCCCAGTTTGACCGTTAGATTGAGAATGGAAAGCGGTACTAAGGTTAAGATGAGTACCAAGAGCTTTCTGAAAAGTTTGCAAGAGACGCGAAGTGAAACGACTATCACAGTCAGAAATGATGTAAATGGGGATACCATGACGACAAATGACTTCATCCGTGTAGATACGAGCCAATTTCTTGACTTTGTAGTCTTTACAAATGGGGAGAAAATGAGCGGATGTGGTCAAACGATCAATAATTACCCAAATGGTATTATAACCAGAGGAAGTACGAGGGAGTTTGGTGATGAAATCCACAGCTATACTCTCCCATTTCCAGACTGGAATTTTTGGTTGTTCCAGTAAGTCAGAGGGACGTTGATGCTCAGCTTTCACCTTGGAATAGGTGAGGCATTTCGAAACGTAGACAACGACATCCTTCTTCATTCCAGGCCACCAATAAGACATACGAAGATCTTGGTACACCTTGTCTGCGCCAGGATGAATGGAATATCGGGATTTGTGGGCTTCCTTCATCAAGAAGTCATGAAGGTTGCCACGATTGTGAATCCACATGCGGTCGAGATAGTACAAAATACCATCGGATTTGGATACCAGCTGACTTTCAACACCACACTTCATCTCGTTGTATACGTTATTCTCGTTAATGGATGAGTATTGTGCTTCACGAATGCGTTCACGAAGGTCGTTTAGAATTTGGAAACAATGAATACTTTTCACATGAGTCTTACGACTAAGAGCGTTGACCACAACATTCGCTTTACCAGGATGATAGTGAATCTCACAGTCATAGTCGTTAAGCAATTCCACGCATCGATGTTGACGCATGTTGAGCTCTTTTTGGTTAAAGATGTGTTGGAGGCTCTTATGGTCGGTGAAGACCCACACTTTGTACCATAAAGGTAGTGTCGCCATATCTTTAATGCAAAAACAACCGCACCAAGTTCAAGGTCATGAGTAGTGTAGTTCTTCTCGTGAATTTTGAGTTGTCTCAAAGCGTACGTGATAACCTTGTCTCGTTGCATAAGAACACAACCAAGACCTTGGTTAGAGGCATCGCAGTACATGACAAAGTCGTCGTTGAAGAAACACTGGTCCAAACTATATTCGGGATATCTAGGTTCTGGTACGAGGTCTCTGCATATAAAGGTTATCTCTTGTCTGCACGTCGATATGATCTTAGTTCAGACTCACTTAAAAAGTGAAACCGTCAGTCTCGTCACGGGAGAAAAAGAGGGGGGTTTCTCCGTGACCACACTCCGGCGTGAGAATAAGTCTATTGGTTTGTAAAGGAGGTATGCAATTAGTGAGTGAGCAAGAGCCTATCCTATCCTGGAGGTGAGGTCCTTTTTTTATAGCTGGAGAGATTTGTGCAGGAGAGGGCTAATGGGCCTTGGGCCTAGATGCGACGACCAGGAATATCCATTATGTCTCTTCTGCCATGACCGTTAGTGATCCCGCAAGAAGAGCGCTTGGCGCACGGTGGATGGGGCCATGTGTCCTGGAAGTTGTCCTTGTTGTCTAGTCTGTCATCAGCCATTAGTGGAGATCGTGTGACAGTCGCTGGCACGAGCTGGCTGGTGCCACGCGTATGTCCTTGCATACTTTTTGTCCTTTGCATGATTGTTCATCATGCAACGTGGTCTGGCACAACCTGCCGAGTGCCTATTGGGTCACATCTCTGCCACTTGTACCTTTGTACTTGATCGATGCCTCTTTGCGCTTCTCCTTACCGTGTGGCCTTATCAGTGCTTTTTAGCCAGCGTGAACTTGTAGGGATCAAGTTCTTTTTTCAAGACTAAGTACGAGTTACTTTCCCCTTAGTCTTGGCCTTGTGTGTAACTCCCTGGCCTTGTGTGTAAGTCCCAAAAGGGCTGGGTAGTCGGTGCAAGGTTTTAAGAAGTCACAGCTAGAAGCTTACTTAATTAGCGCGGGATTTAGGACCTGCGCTTTCAGGTTTAACTTGCCGTTGCGCGCGGTGCGCAAGGTTTGTTAAGCAACCTGCTGTCTTCAGGGTTGGCTTACCGTTGCGCATAGTGTGCAAGGGTTACTCAAGCGACTTGTTATCATTATGAGGGTTTGGTATCCTACACAAGCGCATGGTTTTTGGGACCATACCCCTACAAGTCCCCCCAGTCCAGTGTTGCTCCTATGCACAACTTATCAAGTAGGTGGGGCGCTGGACTATAATAAAAAAATCATGTATGCGCGTTTATTTCAACGGCTGTAAACCATTAAGGCCTTTGTGAGGAAAAGACTAAAGAAAACTCTTGAGTGGAGGAAACCATTGCTCAGGATAAGGTCTTGAAATTTGAATTTTCATAAAGCTGCCAGATTTTTAGGCCAGTTTTTGAGAAAAAAAGCGAGGCGGAAGTGACCTCTGACGGCTGTAGCAGACTGTCAACAGTGCCAGCTGCTTTTTCATTAATGAATCGCAGAAAAGTACCAGCCACGCGCGCATGGCATCTGTTAGACTCCCACTTGCCCTCCACATATCACCTGTGGACTCGTCACTGGGTGAGTGGAGGCGTCACGCTTCCCCATCTCATTAAATGCGATGAGTATAAATAGATGATCCGCCTTGGTTTAAATTCACTCATCTCTTCACTTCTTCGTATCTCTTCATATTGCTCTTCTCCAAAACCCTTTCCAATCCTTGCTCCATCTGATAGCCCGAGATGACAACCGAAGAAAGGCCCGAAAGTACCACCGGCGGAGAAACTACCAGTGTATTGCCTGTATTGAAATGGTCGGCCAACAGTTTTCAAAAACTTGTCCCCGGTTTTTGATTTCCGGAAGAATGGGGTGCCTGATACCTTCTGAAGGGAATATTGCTGGAGATGCCCCACCTGGCTTCATCACCTTGTTTTTCGATCATTTTGCCGATGGGAACTTTCGGCTGCCGGTGAAAAAATTCTTCTTGGATATCCTCGACCACTACCGATTTCATATTTCCAGTTGAACCCAATGGGAATGGTCAGGATCAAACATTTTGAATTTCTATGCCATTTGATGGGCATCCACCCAACCGTAAATCAGTTCCGGGTTTTTTATCAGCTTCAGTTATCCTTAGGGTTTTACTCCTTTCAGCATCGCATACAGGTGAAGAAGATCCTGCACTCCCTCCCAAGTCTTACCATGATTGGAAGCAAAAGTTCTTCTTCATCAAAGCTGGGATCATTGATGTGCGTGAATTGAATATGTTTTTATGTCTATAATTTTCTTTCACACAAATTGGGTTTTAAAAATGGTTCACTTAAAACTAACTACACACACAAAGGGCAAGTGTACCCGTCAGGTGACAATATAGTCAGTCGGTAAGAACCGGATATCAATCCGTGGACTCAGTGTCTTAATACTAAATCCTTGTTACTTTTAAACCTTTTTCAATGGATGAGTTGATTTCTTGATTTTAAACTATCATGTAAAAATAACAATTAACTAACTAAATTAATAAAGAACGATAATTAAGAGAGGTTGCTTAAACTAAGTATCCACTAATAAACATATGACAACATTTAAGGAAAAACTAATGGTGATGCAAGTTCTAGATTCAACTAAGTTTCCATTCAAGGTTCCCTAGTTTTATAAATCTTGGGAAAATTATAATGAAACAAAATTCTAATCACCTAAGATTCATTCTTTTAAGTTCACTTGCTAAGTTGATGTTAATCTTTAATAATGAGTTATTTGTTTGTCAAAACTCCTAACTCTACAAGTCAAGAAAAACTAATATGAACAACACACTAATCACCCTAACTTGGTTTCAAGTAAGTGACATCTTCAACATGTTCTTGATATGAATCACAAGCATGGTCATGCTAGATAACAATCTTGGCCAAAATCATTAACCCAACATAAACACAAACTATAGAATCCATATAAACATTCATATGATCTTTCCAAATCTAAATGCAAGAATTCATACACATAATCAATTTGCCATTCTCATCATGTTAGCAATTACCATTCCTAGTTTCATGCTATGAACCATATCAACAAGTTAACAAGATTTAACAATCATAATCTCTACATGGGCTTTCCAACACAACATGTAAATACTTATGACCAAACATTCAAGAACAAAGACTTTAATCATGAACATGAACATAAAATCCAAGAACAAGATCAAATATCACCATGAAGATTAACAAACAACAATCACCACATCTATTTCCATGTTATCACATGTTCATTAGCTTCAACAATGTTTAAGCAACATCAATGTTTAGCCTATAAGGCTCATGACAACTAAATCAAATGCAAAATAATGTAAATTGTTCATGAATAACAAGTGGATGACTAAAGTTTAAGATAAGATAAATGGTAAAATGAGTTGATAATCAAGTGATACAACCTTCCTCAAGGCTCCTTCTTCACTCCACAAGCTTCCAAGACCAGAATCTTGAGAGAAAAGTTCACCAAAATGCTCCAACTCCCCTTCAAATGAGCTGAAACCACGTATTTATGCTACTGGAGAGTTGGCACGACTGTGCCACCTTTTGGACGGTCGTGCTTGGTATATGTCAGATACCTTTTTGTGCTGTTGACCACGTTTGCTACCAAATTCGGAAAAAATCCCGCTAAAATTTCCCCGAGGTGGCACGATCATGCCAAAGGGTCGCACGGTCGTGCTCATCGGTAACTTACTCGGCAATCACTATTTCGATCTCGGAAATGAGTTGATCAGAAGCTGGGATGACACAAGCACGGTCGTGCTAGGGGTTGGCACAATCGTGCCAGTTGTTGGACTGGTCTGGTTTGCGTAGATTGATGATAGTGCTGATGATAGTGCCGGTGTCCAGAGGCTCGGCACGGTCGTGCCTATGGTTGGCTCGGTCATGCCATATCTGGCAATTTGGCTGAAATGTTCCATTTTTGCTCCAAATTGCTCCAAAAGCCTTCGTTTCATCACCGACCGAAGCCCGGACCTGTATTTTCACAAAAAACTCAATTGAGTATCAAGATCAATGAAAACACAATGAGTTTTCGCATAAATGGGGAATATTTGACGTTTCAAAGATGTATAAATTCTTATACATCAAACATCTCCACACTTGAACTTTGGTAGGCCTCAAACAAACTAAAATAAACCAAAACTCTCTCTACGACAATCATCTCAACTAGCATTATATAAGCACAAATACATAACTCGGGCTAAAACAAAAACGGACTACTCGACATGAAAGGAAAACCAAAAAGTATGTAAAATATGATTATGAGCAATGATCCATCTTTGACATCCCTACAAGTTCACCTTACATCCTCACAATATTCACACACACTCGACTAAATATATAAGAGAAAATACAATTCATGGAGTATGTTTAGAACACTCGATGCCAAGACAATGACTATGCGATATCATAAGCTTGTGTAAGGATCAAATCTAAACACTCGACTAACATATAACACAAATCAAGAGGTCTTGCGTGGGTTGTAACTTGGCTACGGTTAAGGGTGTGGAAATGGATTTATAAAAGTGGTTAAAAACGGTTAAAGACCGACTGCTTGACTAACTTGAATCAAAGAAGCACAAAACTACACAACTTATTAGTAACTAACCAAGAGCTAGCCAACCGGCTTAGATATTCATCTCCCAAAAATTGCTCTAACAAAGTCATTTGACAAGGCTTTTTCAACTTTGATTTTTTTAACTCCATGCTTTAGAGGGAACTAAGTACGTCTACTCAGATAAAAACTCTTAGCTATGAGGTTGTAACTAATAAATCGATAAATATACAAGAAGGCTAACAAGTTAGACCTGACCGAATCGGGCTTCAAACCAAAAAAATTGGGCTAAAAAATAAAAGGCTAATTTGGCTAAGTGGCGATATTTAGTGGTTAAAAAGAAACGAAAGGGAAAGCCTCAAATTGGTTTAACTGGGGGTGTGATTTGGGTGTAGGAAAAAAATGGTCAAAAATAAAAGGTTTCCTAATGCCTCAATCATTTTTATGCTATGTGGTTGCTTTATGTTCTTGAAATGTATACCTAACACAAGTTCTAAACCGCAAAAGTCATCCGACGCACTCAATCTTTGCCCGCAAAAACATGAGCAAAAATAATTCTAAAGCTATAAATAACTCACAGAAACGGGCGTATTGGGTAAATATGCAAGGCAAACAAGTAGGTAAGTTGCTTGATTTCTCATGCTCAATTTTATACAAAAAAAATTGTTACTAGATAGCAACCTTTATTCGAGCAATTCCCTCTTTGCGTTCACCCTTGTAAATTTATCAAAAACTTTAATGTTTATATAAAACTTATGTTGATTTGATTATTTCAAAGAGTTTATCTTATTATTATTATTATTATTATTATTATTATTATTATTATTATTATTATTATTTTATTTTATTATTATTATTATTTTATTTTTTAATATTTTTATTTTTTTTATAAACGGACAACAAAAAACAAGCTTTAAGCCACCTCCCCACACTGGAATTGTACATCGCCCTCGATATACAAAAAAAACAAGCATAATGAAATGAAAATATAGTAAAAGTGGAGGAAGCGGGAACACGAAAACTCCCCTGAAATGCAAAGGCTATAATAGAGCAAAAGAAGGCAATAAGGAGCATTCCCAACGAACTACCACGCCATCCAGCAACTAGCAAATCATCAAACCAATACTGCAAACTAGCAAACACAATCAAGCTCACAAGAAATAACCCAACCCAGATTTCCCTTGTCTTTGTTTATTAATGCAAACCACTAAATTAAAACATACGAATTTAAAGCAACAAGATGGAGGAGTGTACGAACAGTTCAAAATGGCACACTCCTCAAACACAAAATGAAAACAAAAGCACAACATATGTGGCAAGATCAGGACCTGCCGCCAGATCCCGAGGGACCGGCATCATCCTGGCGATCAAACCGGGATCTCCGCGTGAAGTGCGGCGGCGGCTGTGTGTAGGGGGAACCGAGCTCGCTCGCTATGTGTTGCTGTGAACTGAATAGCCAATCAAAGCTATGCCTGCTCTGCTCATACATGTCCTCTAAAAAAGTTACCCTGTCGATGCTGCTTTGTGCGGATCAAGTCCACATCATGCGGCATAGTCTGCTGGTCCCAAGCCAAATTGTCCATGCGTCTCCATAGATCAACTGACGACGGCTCATACGGGCCGTATGCACCCTGCTCAAACCCACCACCATAACCGCCATACATGTGCTCCTAGTTTGGGCTTCCAAAGCCCTGGCCTAAATCACCTATCTGCATGTGAGGGTCTGCTCCCCCAGCAGGCTCACCTTGCCCGTGAACTAGGGCATCCTGCATATGGACGTCGTCTCCACCACCACCAACATTACCTCCCTCTTGATCACTATCCTCCTCAGGAAGCGGATCCCAAATCCTGTCTAAGTGATCAACTAGCGTTGGGATACCGTTTACCTTTCGAATCATGTGCATAGCTGTCAATTGCGCCACATCGAGAAGTCCATATCACAAGCGACGGTTAGATTATCTAACCACACCCTGTAGTATTTAGCTAACTTGGTGGCAAATGCACCTCCGCAGATTCTCGAAGTGGGTGTCGAACCAACCCCCCTCTGTATTGACTTGGCTACACTGACAGCTACGTTGCAGTTGGATCCAGAGATGATGCAATAAAGGTGAAAGAGGTCGCGGGTGGAAATGTTTCCGGTACTGTCACCTCGACCCCCCGATGACGTGAAAGATGGCACGCTCGATAATACGGTGCAACGGGTCGAGAATCCATGTAGCCTTAGCTCGTCTTGGGTCCCATTCTCGACCCGATACAGTGATCTCGGCCCAGAAAGCGGCTTTATCCGCGTCAGCCTCCCACTCTTGAAGACTACCATGAAAGAGCTTAGAGTTAATCTCGTCATCAACATACAACCCGAGTATCTGACCAAACCTGCTGATGGTTTGGTGGTGCCGGTGTCTAGAGGCTTGGCACGGTCGTGCCATATTTGGCAGTTTGACTGAAATGTTCCATTTTTGCTCCAAATTGCTCCAAAAGCCTTCGTTTCATCACCGGGCCGAAGCCCGGACCTGTATTTTCACAAACAACTCAAATGAGTATCAAGATCAATGAAAACACAACTAGTTTTCGCATAAATGGGGAATATTTAATGTTTAAAATATGTATAAATTCTTATACATCAGTCATCCCTCTAAGGATGCACTTCCGAGGGGCTGAGGACATTCCAATGGAGACTATTTCCATTCCTGACCATAAATCATGGTATCAGGATATGAAGGAGATCCCGACCATTCAGCTGCTGGAGAGAGTGGTAGTTGCTGCGGGGATGAGCTTATTGTGGAAGTCTAACCGCCGTGAGAAGCCGTGTATATGGAAGATGATAAGAGTAAGCTCCATTATTGTGTTACTTCTCCTTGTGCGTTATTACTAAACCATGCACGTTTTTGTAGGGGTTACGTTGTACATTGCGGCATTCCAGAGGGAAAGTGGGCTGATGAAGAATGTTGCGCTTAATCCGGAGGAACCAACCTGGTATTCCCAAATACTTGGGAACTTTGAGTTGCCTCGAGGTGCGGATTTAACGGCTCCTCCATCCAGAATTGGTAAGTGTTGACTGTTTGTTACTTGCATCCTTTTGGATTACTTAGTGTGTTTTGCGCCATGATGCAGGTACGCTACGGAACCTGGGTGTTGGCCCAGATTCGAAGAAGAAGATGCACGCGGGGGCCAACGTTGGTGTAACAGAAAAGCCTGCTCAACCCAAGGCGGACCCACCCCAAGGTACGTGTTCTGTGCCTGAAAATTGGGTTGACTATGTGGTGGTTTCTGATTCGTTAGAAGGCTTTACGCCTATAGGCTTGAAGAAACCCAAGGCTGAGCTGCAAGATGCCGTGGAGATACCGGCTATGAACCCGGATGATCCAATAGATCTGGAGTCGGGCCTAGAACCCATGAAGAGAAAAACTGAGAAGAGAGCTCTTCCCAAGGGTGATACAGTTGCGCAACCTCCTAAGAAGGTTGCGTAGAGAAAAACTATAGGCAAGCGCGAGAATCTTGACGCGCTTGCAGCCAAATTTTCACCAGGTAAAACCTTATCTTGTGCTTAGTATTTTATTCTTCCTGTTTAACCGTTTCGGCGCCTTCGTTATACAAGGAAAGATGAAACGCCATTCTTTATGCTGCCGCTTCTACTGTATCTGTAGAGACCACACCAATGTCACCACTCGTTTACGGGGTTGCGCAAGCGCCAAGTGCCAAAGGTGGTGAGTCAAGTGCCAGGGTAACAGAGGCAAGCGTGGAAGTTGAGGCAGTGGTGCTTGAAGGGAAAGCTGTGGTTGAAGAGACCGAAGAAAGACCTGTTGAGGATGCGCCCCAAGATACTTCTCTTCCAGGGACTCAGTCGGCGGAACAAGCACTTGGGGTTGACGCCGGGGAATTTGGTGAGCACCCTTCTGATGAGGGGTCCCCAATTCGTCTTGATGAAACCCCAGGTGACTACTATTACCGATCATATTTAGGGAAACGAGCTGCTGAGGTTTATACTCCAGTTTGGAAGTTGAAGCATGGTGAAAGGTTCAGCCACTGGCAGGTATGCTGGGAGTGGTTTAAAGGTGCTTTCTCCCCGGTGGAGGTGAGAGCGCATGGGGAACAAGGCTATGAACAAACGTACCGTGCATATCTACAACTAACTGCCAGCTCCGCCTCCAACACTCACAAGATCATCCGAGAGTGGCACAGTATGCACAGAGATCAAGAAAAATTTGAATCTTCGAATAAAGAAATGGTGCTCGAGCGGGCATAAATGGTTGCGCAAAAACAAGAACCAGAGGCCGAGAAGGCAAAGTTCGCTGAAGCACAGAAGACCGAAGAACGGTCTGTACTGGGGTGGAAAAAGAAGGCTGAGAACACCATTGCCACACTTGCTGGGGAGCGCAAGCTGTGGAAGGAGGCCAGGAATATCCATCAGGAAGAGCTAGAATAGGAGCATTGCAAAGCATGTCCTTGAGCGTTTGGAAAGACTCTTCTTGTCCAGATCCTCAAATAAAAGGTTTATCTTTTTGAGTCAAAGAGGTGAGAGGAACGACGATTTTTGAAAAGTTGGAGATGAATCAACGGTAATAACTCACCAATCCAAGGAATGGACGAATTTTAGATGGAGACTTTGGTATAATCCAGTTCTTGACAGCTTCGATTTTGGCAGGATCCACGTGTATGCCTTTTTCGTATACAACGTGATTGAGAAATTGAACTTCCTTTAGCTAAAATTCACACTTGGAGAATTTGGTGTAAAGTCGTTAACCATGCAACAGTTCAAGGATCAGACGCAAGTGTCGCTCATGTTCATCTTGGGTTTTGGAGTAAATGAAGATATTGTCTATGAATACGATCACAAAGCGATCCAAGTATAACTTACACACACGGTTCATCAAATCCATGAAAACCGCAGGTGCATTGGTTAACCCAAAAGGCATGACTACAAACTCGTAGTGGCCATATCAAGTATGAAAGGTGGTTTTTGGTATATCCTCTTCGAGGACTCGAAGTTGATGGTAACCAGAACAAATGTTGATTTTGGAAAAGCAAGTTGCGCTTTGGAATTTGTCAAAGAGATCATCAATGCGAGGAAGGGGATAACGGTTCTTCATAGTGAGTTTATTGAGTTCACGATAGTTAATAGACATGCGAAACGATCCGTACTTCTTCTTGACAAAGAGGACAGGAGTGCCCCATAGAGAAGTACTAGGGCGTATAAGGCCTTTAAGAAGTAACTCTTGAAGTTGGCTCGATAGCTCTTGCATTTCCGATGGTGCGAGACGATAAGGAGCTTTAGCAACAGGAGTTGCTCAAGGAATGAGGTCAATGTGAAAGTCAACAGAATGGGGAGGAGGAGGACCAGGTAAGTCTTCAAGAAAAACGTGAGGAAAGTCGCAAACAACATGAACATCACTCATGCTTTTTCCCTTGTCTTTCTTTTCCACAATGTGGGAAAGAAAGACAAAGTACTCCTTGCGTAAATACGTGTTCGCTTGAGTACACGACATGAGTTTGAGACCTTTAAAAGGTTTTTCACCAAAGACGTGTAATGAATCACCACAAGGAAAAGGAATACGAATGAATTTCTCAGAATAAACGACTTCAGCATGGACTCTACGAAGCCAATCTATGCCTATGATGATATCGAAGCTACCCAATTGCATGGGTATTAGGTCATTGAAAACTTGTGATCGTTAAGATCAAGAGTACAATTAGAAAGAACGAAAAAGATTTATCATTTACAACTTCGAAGTTAAACGATTTTTGTAACTTAGAGCGTCTACACTTAAGCATTTGTTCAAATGTAGCGAATACAAAACTTTTATCCTCGCAAGTATCAAATAAACAAGAAGCATAAACATTGTTTACAAGGAACGTACCGTTAATAACGGCGTTGCTGTTTTGGGCCTGGGCAGCAGTGATGACAAAAGCTCGTCCATTAGGAGCTTGCTGCGCTGAGGGCAAGCGTTGCTGAGGTGGTTAAGGTCGCCACACTTGCAGCAAACACGACCATTGTTTGCTGGCTGGTGGGCTTCTTTTTGGGCAGGTGGTTGGGTTTGGTTACCTTGAGGTTTTTGGCCAAAATGGCAGTGGGTGTTGAAGTGTCCATACCTGTTGCACGTGGTGCAAAGGCGACATGGTGCGGTGGTAGGGTGGTGATAGGTACAAGTTACAAACTTGGGTAGAGTCCTAGTGTAACCTCTTTTGGCTGGTTCAGGGTTTTGGGTTAAGGCTAGCTGCTGTTGAGGAGGTTTTGGCGGAGTAACGACTGCAATTTTGGGTTGAAGCCTTCCGCTTCCTTTTATTCCTATTGTTGTCTTTGGTGGGTGGTCTCATAGGTGTGGGTTCAGAGGTTGGTTTCGTGGTGGCTTGGTGAACATATTTGTTTGGACCCTTCATCTCAAAGGCTCCATCAATAAGCAAGTTATGGTTGAAGTTGGAAGCGAGGCGGTAAGTGTTTTTGAGGGTTTTAGGTTGAGTGCATTCAACGTAGTTGGAGATAGAGGAGGGTAGGGATTGAATGTACTTGGCGACGGCTTTCTCAGTGGAGTCCACTGACCAGGACATAGTGCGCTAAGTTGTTTGAACCTAGCTGTAAGACCAGCGTTGTTATACCTGACCTGTTTGATGTTTCAAAACTCGTTCTCGAGTTGTTGGATCTCGTGAGGAGCACAAAACTCGTCCTTCATGAGCTTTTTGAGCTCGTTCCAGGTTAGGGCGAAGGCAGCTTCTTTGCCACGCATATTGCGCTCTGACATCCACCAATCGAGGGCTCTCGATCGGAAAACGCTATTTGATGGTGCGTAGGTTATCTAGACACCCACTCTGGTGAAATATGACTTCAATGGCGTCGAACCATTAAAGCAATATCGTCGCTCCTTCTTCGCCTGAGAATGGCATCGGACTGCAGGAGTTGAATTGCTTAAAGGTAAAGGATGGCTTAGGTGTTACGACCTTGGTGTCACCCGTGTCCATTGGGGAATTGGCATTGGTGAGGTTAGGGGTTTTTTTGATCCTACTGACGATGTTAGGGATCACCTTGGCCATGAATTTCATCATCTCCTTTTTGGTCATTGAGTCACCACTGTTGGAGTGTTTCTTGGAGTCCGAGTATTCATCGTTGGAAGACATCTAAAAGATTGAGGTAGGGGAAAGGATGAGATTTGATCATAACTTGTTTTGGAAATAAGACTTGTTTTCATGTATAAGCATAAAGTATGTCACTTAACACGTATGTTCCACATAGTTACAAAAGCATAACACATATTTTCATGGCATAAGCACATATAAAAGCGATAATAGTAAATTTAGTTTGTTCATGATTATTGGAGTTGTTTTAGATTGTGAAGGGTGTGCGAATTGTGCTCTCGACTTGAAATATATAACGCATCAAATGTAAATCACATAGTAATCGATGTAATCATAAAAGAGTGGCTTGATAAAACATTGGAGTGTCTCGGGTTTAGAAACTTCGTCTATTCCCAAGTGAACTGAAAGTCCTTTTGAATTAGGGAACCATGTTTTGGCCTAATAGGTAGAATACTCTCACCGACATGCAGTTAACGGTATTTACTCTTCCAGTTACTACATGTTTCCGATTGATCGAAACTTCAAAACTCTGGCGGGATTGAAAATCGAGTAGCGGGACTAGTTATTAAGATTGGGTTTCACCCCTAACTTGATATAGCATCATACCCTAAGTGTGGTTTGTACTTACCATACGAGGAGAAAATTCCGACTCGTTAGTAAGGTCCACTAGAGTATGAAATGGAAGTTTTCCATCAAGATGTGGATATCACTCCTAGCTTGATGGTGTAACTTCATGTAAAATCAAATACGCGGAATGAGGGACTTCACCAAAAATTGTGGGCCATTGGGCCTATTTTGGTGCAAATCGCCTTGTTGATGATATACGAATGTCTTCATGTCTTCAAGTGTGTATTTTGTCAGCCTTAGGAAAGGCCGGTAATGTTTAAGAAATAGGGTTAGATTAGAAGCAGAATAGGCAAGTTTAGACGTTTTAATCGAGGAAAATAATTCGCTTCATACGAAGTGGGCTTACTTCGTGTAAAGTGAGTGCCACTTCGTGCGAAGTTGTTCAGCTCACACGAAGAGGCTCGGATCGCACGAAGAGGCTCAGCTCGCATGGAGTATTTAAGTTCGCACGGAGTATTTAAGTTTGCACTAGGAGTTTCAGTTCATACGAAGAGGGTCTGATTCGGTACTTAGACTATAGACTAGGTCAAATCATGCAATTTTTCCTAATTCCCTATAGTTATGGCTATGATACCAATCTGTCACACCCCAACCGATGGCGAAATCATCGGGGCGGACGAAATAGATTGCTCGAGACTTTATAATGCTAAGTTTGTGACAAGTATATTAAAAAAACAATATTTAATTTCATTTCTAGAATTTCAAGTACATAGTTTGAAGCCAAATTACAACATCAAAATGGAGAGCACAACAATGAAATCAAAGTACAAGTACAACATAAATCTAAGTTAAAAGTGGGTTTCTAGTTCATCCTACTAGATTCCATGCATCGTCTTAATCATCATGGTCAACCTGCAACATATATTAAAGTACAGTTCAACATACAAGGCATTGGAGAGCATACAAGTTTGAATACTAAGTGAACAAAAGTTTAAACAATCCACATGGTATAACCGTTTACTAAGCTAACATACAGTACTAGCAATGCGACTACACATGTCAACCCAAAATTTCCGCTAGCGTAATGACTAGACCGTTTAGTTTATTTAATGTATCCATACGAATATGGGCGGTGCGTTAATCCTATGTCGCTATACATGTTAAGGGAGGTTGTACACAGTTAAAGACGTAGTATAAAGCATTCGATTCTAGCACATAAGTTTGCATAAATCATAATTAAGCATGTATAAACAGATGTTTGTTTGTGATTAGTGTTTTCCAATTGGGTTGATATAGCATATAAGTTGCACCAAAAAAGTGTAAAAGTAAAGTGGGGAGTCGAGTATGCTCACAGTTTTGCAAACTTCCCAGTATTCCGAGAGCTGAAGAGTTGAGGTGATGAACACTGAAGTTACCCTACATCAGGGAAGCAAAGGTGTGTGTGAATAGACTGTGTTTGGCTTAGGATTCAGATTTGGATTCAAAAGATACGAAAAGAAAACGTAGAAAACTCCACTTCGTGCGAAGTTGGCTAACCACTTCGTGTGAAGTGACTTGCACTTCGTACAAAGTGACAGTCCACTTCGTGTGAAGTGACAGTTCTGGAATGTTTTAGCTCGTTTTGCACCCGTTTCTACAATGATTACTTTGAATGAGAATTCTGGCAACAAGGCAGAACAGTCTAGGACCATAACACTTAATCAGAATGCGATTAATATTACGTCCAAATTAGTTTATTAAGAAAATACGATAACTAGGTATAGTTTATGTCTGTTTTGTCAAGTTTGTCATAGAGGTCAAGAAAGGAGGTATGAAACCTCGTTATATGATTCACCAAAGCACTAAGTTTATCAACACAGTTGATAAACCCGGTTGGTCATGAATATACAAAAATTAAATATACAAAATGTTCAAGTGAGGTGTGGAACTTAATTCGGGTAGCCAAAGCTCCCAACATTCTCACACTTACTGAAACACAAGTCCAATCCCAGTGAGGATGATGAACTTGGTCAGCTCTACACTTGGTACAAAAGAAAAAGAGAATAGAAAGTAAAAGAAGGAGTAGAAGAATGACAAGTATTAGTGAGCTGAACTCACTTAGAGGATTATGAGATTAATCTGCTAGAGAATCAAAGGTTTTAGAGTGAGAGTCTGAAGATTCGAAAAAATGGAAGTGGTGAAGTGCGTTTGTATTTATAGGAAAAGTTGCTACCAGCTCTGCTTCGTGCGAAGTATGTCCACTTCGTGCGAAGTGTACATCGCTTCATACAAATTGGGTACACTTCATGCAAAGCGGGTTCAACTCGAAATAATGCGAAGCGTTACACCGACGATAGTTTCTCTATATTATGGTGTGATTTAAGGTTTCATTTATGTTTTGAATTCATGGAAAATATTTAGATTATTTACATTGAATCCTACTGGTGATTGCTGTTTCATTTTCATGAGAAGTTGGGAATTAATATTAGTTGTTTAGACTGAATATAGGGTTTTGTTGAGTCTATTGTTGTGTTCTTGCTTTAATCCTTTAGTGACTTTTGAGGCGGTGAAGAAAGAGCTTAATCTGGTTCTATCAGTTCCTCAATAGTCTCTTGCTCTCCAGAAATATGATAATGTCACACCCACTCATAGGCGGAAGCGCGCGGTGTGATTTGATTGGTTCTCATTGCATACAACATAAGTGAATACTATATGAATAAAACATTCTCCATATGCCATTACTGAAATTGTTTCAAAACGCAACATAGGTTAAGTATACTGTTTACAAACCATTAAATTGTTAAATTTCTAAATAACTAAAATGCAAGATTTTAAATACTAAGGTTTTGACCCTTATATCACTGCAAGTAGGCGGGATATACTGGACAAATCCTTCAAAAGATGGCATAGGAGACTTGATACTTGCTTCTTGATTTGCAGCCATCTGCATAGATCCAATAATTACCTGAAATACATGTTAAGTTGAAAATCAACAAAAGTTGGCGAGTTCATGTGTTTTAACTGTATGAGTTGTATCCATAAAATATATGAAATATTTGTATCAAAACCCGGTATGTAAAGCGTTAATGAAATCGTTGATCATTAATGTTTTGCAAGGACATTAATATGAGTGATGACATAGGAAGCATCCAACCCTAGACAATTTCTGTCGATTAACCTCGACTGGGACGACAAGTGCACTCTTCTGTGTGGGTCCATGACCAAGAGTGGGGCTCGCCAACACCCGCTAGATCTAACCTTTGTACCGTGGTCTTAAACAAGATTAATGGTGCTTAAATTCCACCCTATTCGCACATGATCTAAGTGTTTCATTCCCTAGCTTATCATACCATTGAACATGTATTTCCCCGATAGTTGTAAAACAGTAAAACATTTAAGATGAAAAAAGGGGGACATGAACTCATTGTTTTGCTTCCTGTTCTCACTGATTAACTCAAGTACCTTTCTTTGAATTTGTACCACAACCTACAAACGCGTTAGGTTTTGTTAGACACTTCGGTCTTTGAATGATCCATGTTCATGTTTCTTGTCTTAAATATTTGTTAAGACTTGTTCAGTGTTTTGTTTCATTTGGAAGTATTTTCAATGTACGATGCTCCACTAAGATGACTTCTCAGTGTATGATGTCAATATATATATTTCGTCATATATATATATATATATCCTTACATCTCTAGTGTTGCATGTAGGGTCCTAGCCCGTTAGCATCCGTGCCACGCACGAGTAAGATGTATATGTTTCATGTCTTCACATTGTTGGGCTCCACCCGTTTGTCTCGACGATACCATCGTCGGATATGTTCCTTATATAATTCTTCTTAATTATATAATATTCTAAGATCGATGTGTTAGTTAAAATATTATATTTTAACTTGTATTATTTGTATGCACCACTTTATACGTATATCATTTTGTTTACGATGGGTTTGTTAAAAATAATCTATTTTTGACGTGTCTTGATATATATAATTATTTTATTGGTTTCATGGTTTACTTATCCATGTTTAATAATTTTCAAGTATTATACATGTGTATTTCCCCAAGTATAGGTATACTTGTGTTGTGTGTATTTGCATTCGTATTCTCATGGTTAAGTATAATACTTGTTTAATGGTATTTTCACCAAATACTAATGGTATATATTGGCATGTATTTGTATGTATAGGAATACGAATATATCTTGTATTTATTACCCCCTTACTTTTGTGTGTTCTTAAATTATATAATTTTAAGATATATTCAAATTAGTATATGTATTATTATGCTTGGTAAGTGTATATATCCAACTAATATATATTTTGCGATTAGTTCTAGAAAAATATATATTTTAGTTTCCACAAAAAATAATATACTTTTAGGAGGTTTATGAAATATATATTTTTACACACTTTGAAAATAATATGTTTTTAGTATCGATGAAATACGATATAGTTTATATACTTGTAAAAATATATATTTTGTCACTTGTTCGGTTTTGAAATATTATTTACCAATGTTCAATATGTTATATATTTTTAGTCCATATTTCATATATAGTCCGATCGTCCGAATAGTCCATATTTGTTTTCCATGTATGGTTATGGATAGGTATGTATATACTTTGTAATTCTTTGTTTGCCAATTATTATTATGTATTTATTTGTATGATTTATTTTTCAAGTTCCTAACTATATACATATGTAATACAAACAATAAATACCTAACTTGTGATTCTTATGATCACTAAATATATATTTTTCCAAAAATATATATTATACCCATTTTTGTCTTTATAAAAATCATGACTTCTTGAACTTATATTTTATATAAAAACATGGGGATTTGTATGTTTATGGTTTTTAAACAAGTTTACTTGTAAGAACTTTATAACCATATATTTTTCTAAGTGTTTAATTTTTCTAAAAATTTCGCCATAGTCTCCCCTAGATTTAGAAGGTTTCCCATGTTTTTAAAACATGTGTAAAGCTTTAAACCTCATCAATTTACCCACCACAACTTCAACAATTATCCTTTAAACATATTTATGCATCTTTTGATCATGATGAACTTGAAACTTTACCAAAACATGTAGTCTTTTGTTTTTATGATTAAGATGTTCATACATCTTCAAAAATGGATTTAGCACTATTATTCACTAACTTTGTTAAAAATCATTTTTAACATTATGTTTATAGATATATTTTTAGGAAACATCATATGTTACTTTAATCACATTTTCAAGTTCATCCATTATGTTAAACATGTTTGTAAAGACTTTCATTATTTTTAAACACTTGGTCATCCAACCTTTAAAAACATGACAATCATTTTATCCATTTTAAATTGTCTATTTATTATGTTATAACAAGTTCATCATTATTTTGATCATGGATCTTGTAAGATCCATGTGTACACTTGTTAAATCTAAGCTTCTAGTAAGTGTATACATGATGGATATGATTCATAGCACAAAATAAACATCTACATCTTTATGACAACTTCAAGATAACTTTGTTTTCTTTAGATCATGTTACTTGTTCATATGTTCATCTTTTAAAGTTGATATTTTGCATGGTATAACTTATATATTATCAAAATACTAGTAATAAGACATCAAATGAAAGATTATAAGGCTCACTACTAGCTCTTGTGGCTAGGGAAGTGGCAAGATGAACAAGTTGATAAAAATGGTGCAAAGTTGGTGGATAAAAGCTCCCAAGAGAGGTCCTTGATCTTCCAATGCTTGAACCTTCCTTAGTTAGGCTTGAGACACCTTGGGACCACCTTAGATTGCCTTGAAAGTGACTTGAAAATGGAGGTTATGTGTGGAGTGGTGTGGCCGTGAATGGAGGAAGGAAAGGAAGAAGAAGATGAAGTTTTCTTGGTTGGTGAAAGTGAAAGCTTATGTTGGGATAAGGTAGGTTTATAACAACTTACAATACATGCATCCTCCAAGCCTTAACATTACACACAAGGTCTTGTGCCCAAGTTTAGACAACATGTGGGCTTGGGGGACCCACATGTTGGCTGTCCACCATGAGCTTGTTTGAGTTTTAACTAGGTTAGTTTGTTTAGTTAGGGGGGTTTAAGTGTATTAGGGTTTTTGATGTATTTTGAGATTCAAAAGGCCATATACTAGCTTAATATTGTTAAATAATATTAACTAGTTTAAATTTTATGTCTAGTTCGTGTTCGGTTGCTTAACGGGTGCTAGGTTCGTTAACGGGTCCTTAAACGAAGGTTTAAGTAACTAGTAGGGATTTTAGGGATTTTCAATCAAAATAATGTGTTTAATGCTTTTAACTAGTTGTATGATGTAAAAATATTGTTAACTAGTTCATATGATGTTTCAGATTGTGTCCGGTGTTCGTTTCGTTGCCGGTTCGTTAAAACGTTAACTTTCAAGACTTATGTGATATGATATGTTTTTGTTCCAACTTGATACTTTCAATGTCTTTTAAGCAGTGCATGATGTTTAACAATATTTCTGCATATTACATAATCTTGTGTTTGCTGAATTTTGCTGAATTGTTGTTTAGTGTATATTTCGGACAGTTTTCAGTGCGCGTATAGTTTCCAGAAAGTGTTGGCATCAATCCTTTCTTTCCCACATGGGGTTTAATATACAGTTTGCGTTGGACTCTCATCTAAGTCCTAAATCTGCAGTTTAACTGCGTACTGACACTGTGCTGCCACAACTAGTCTAATAGTTGTTTCCGACGCGCTATTTCTAGCAGTTTTTAAATGGTAACCACTAAACAAATAATATGCATCATGTAATATATTCAGTGCACTTTCTAGATTGATGCCATGCAATTCACGCAGTTTAATTGTTCAAAACACATAATTATATCATATAATTCACTTGTTTAATATACAGAATTATCCCAAAAGTGACAGTTGTCACAGATAATATGACTAAAGCTATTGTTAATACATAGATTAAGTGAGTTTTTCCGTTCAGTTGATGATTGATGTGTTTGAGTGTAAGTTTTTTAGTGTTATTTTATGTAAATTCATGTAGCTGAAATGTGAAATGTGTAGGATCGTTTTCCTTGGCTAGAAATGTTCGTAAACAAAAAAGCTCAATTCACTAATATCTATCAGATCATATCGAGTGCGGAATCCAAGACATGATCATGTAATACACTTCTTTCATAAGTCAAAGTTTCATTCCAATCTAAACAACGAATCTTTACAAGTTAATCAAAGCTCTCAAAGTGAAAAAGTTCCAAGTTATGATCCATGCGCATGAGGATGTCCTTTTATAGGCCATCCATACGCATGAGACCTCATGCACACTGATGTTCTAAAAGTAGTCAATTAAAAACAATTAAAATTGACCTAAGTTTAGACTCAAATATACTCTAGACTCCTAAATTTGACTAAACTACTAACCGACAAGTGGACCGATCAATTGTAGAATAGCTTAAGTAAGTCCGGATATCGAACCCACGAGACTCGATCTAGACTAAATTGACACACTTGTTTATATTTTAGGGGGGGGGGGGGGTTGGGCTTACTAATAAATCTAAAATTATATTTAAACTAAAATTAACTTAACTAAAGTGAATTAAATTGGACTTTTAAATTGGAGGTTTGATTCAAGGATGGTGAAATGGTTACCTAGGTTAGATTTTCTATTTCTATTGATTGGATCTTCTTAGTTTATTGATAAAGTGAATGGGAAACCGGGATCTTGAAATACTAGACTCTACGGAATACCGAACAGGACCCCCGACCCTTCTCGGGAAGACACATATGATATCCTAAAGTAGTTGGGTTTACCGGTTTTAAGATTTCCTTTCGGTTATCTAATATTTAATAAAGTGCCAAAATTAGCTAACTATCTCTCAATAGGAAGCCTAGACAAACTATGACTCTTGATTTGGTATAACTGACTCGAATATGGCAAGTAAACTAGAACTGGGATTTTCTCAAAACCTAAATCTAGCAATTTACCTAGTCAATTCAGTTAATAAATTATTATTTCTCAATAATTAAATTTAGTATAATGTTAGGAATTAATTATATATTTTACTTAATTGTTTTTCCGGTTTATTGGCCAATTTTACCGAACGATTACTCGAACTCGTTAAGACCCGACAATCAACACAAACCTATTCTATGGAAGACATCCAACAAGATTTATGTAAAACAATCAATTAATCAACAATTAACTCAAATCATGCAAATACACCAAACTAAGTAATCAAAGTTCTTTACTTTACTAAAATCCCATTAAAACATGATTAAATCAAATAAAGATCCAAACTTTCATAATAAAACAATCAAAACCTAGGTAGCATACTAAATTTAGCCAAGTAACATAATCTTAAAAACAATTAAAACAAGGTTAAAACAGAATTCATCAAGATTAAGAACACGTGAACTAAAAGTTAAGAAATTTTGCAATATAACCCGTGTTTGCTTTGATCTCAAAGCTTCTTGATCCAACTTGATGATTCCCAGCCACTTGAACTTCAACAACAAGCTCTAGAACTCCAGAATTATTGCTCTCTAACTCTAAGATTCATCCAAGTGTGTTGTAATTAGAGTTAAACTCTAACTAATATACTTATCCTTCATCAAAGTGATAAGTTTACGAAACACTCTGATCAATTCATCCTCTTGGGACCCGCAAGGGGGATATATATGTCGGTCGCGCCCCGTGACCGAGCAATGTTTCTCCGGTTGAACCACAGCCTCTCGCTGGCCACGAGAGGAACTGGATGTGGCGGTCGCGAGCCGCTAGAAAGTGTTTTCACCCATTTTTCGCTTTGTTTCTTCTCTCGTCTGCCAATTACGATCCGGCTCGTTTCGTTCATCATTTTAGCTCACTTTCTCGTCTTTTCAGCTACTTTCATGAACCAAGACCAGCAAAACGTATTTGGATTAAAAGTAGATATATTCTTGACAAACCGAAATGAATATCAACTAAAATAATACAAACTGTACACGATAAATGGATGTATTATTCAATACATCAAATATCCCCACACTTGCTCTTTTTTCGTCCTCGAAAAAGAATTATGCAAACGAAATCATAACCAAGTAATTATTCGATTTCAAAAATTAGGATTACTTTATTAAGGTTGAAATTTATGTTAACCGCGATTGCAAATATTCATGTCCACTTAAACTCAAAACTCGGTTCAAAACTCTTATCATGTGAATTTAGTTTAAGTTCGGTCAATCTACCTAAGGTCTCATGCTAGCAAATATAGTATATCTAATCCCACCTCAAGCTTATGGAACAAAAGGTACGAATCATTCGATCCATTTCCTAACCGTTTTATACCAAAATCAAAAGAATTAAGAACCAAGTAAATTTTTTTCTTTTTCTTTCTTTCTTTTGAGCACTTGATTTCTTTTTGCATATCTAACCTAGAGGCTGTCTCAACCAGAGTCACCATCCCCGAGAGCGACAACGTAGGCTTCGATATTTAAGCAGTTTTTTCAACTTATCCTAGAGGGATTCTCGATCAAAGTCACCATCCCCAAGGGGGATTCCATAGGCCTCGTCTACTTTTTTCAATCAAGCTCATTTTTTTCTATTTTTTTATTTTATTTACATGATAAAATATTCTAAAGATTTTAGCTTATAACGACAATACTTATACTATTTTTGGCAATTTCGGTTTCCCATTTTCCTAGATGAGTACCCACTAGTAGACCGATAATTAAGTTATATTAAACTCAAAGAAACTAAGAACCGAATCGAGCCTACTCACATATCCCAAGTTAGACACAAACTCAACCTTTTATTACTCATATTATCATTATTTGAAACCGAATAAAAACTCAATTTTTCTATCATTTTCCGTTTATATTTATGCAAACTCCTTCTTCAAAAGACATTTTCTGATTTTTTAATTTTTTTTCAAATAAAACTACTTTTCGACTCTACTATCCTATCCCCACACTTAAATTTTGCATTGTCCCTAATGCAAGGATGAGAAGACTCACTACTAAATAAAAATAAAAACTGAAAAATAAATAAATAAAATACAAACTATACAAGTGAAACGACTTAGCTGATATGCAAGACTATCAATGTGCCAGTTAATTCCACTCATGCCCTCCAGTCCGAACACGCTCAGCAAACAACTCTCAAGTCTCACACGTGAACGGAAGCGGCATACAAACATCAACCTATCAACCAACATAACAACTTCCAAACGTAATATAACAAATAAATAAATTGTTCAAAGAAGTTAACCACCATCATACCCGAACCACCTAAATATCCCACACGTAAAGTGTTTAGAGTACAGACCAATAAAAGATGAAAACAACATAAAAGAAAGATAAACATCAATAAAAACCATTGCTGCTTAGTCATCTTCCTCTGACTCCTCTGACTGCTCGAACACCTAGTATGGTTGCACGTCCTCCATACCACTTGATTGACCTGGACCCGGCTGACCTCTCTGCTAGAAGTAAGATGGAACCCCCATGTGCAGGTTCTCCATCATGTATCGCATCCCGTCTTCCAGCCTTCGCTGGCCTTCCTCATGTATCCTCCTTCTCTCCATCATTACCTGGCGAACCCCACCAAACTGCTGATCCACGTACCCTCTCAAGTCTCCAAAACCGGTCTCCATCCTGTCATATAATGAATCTAACGTGAGTAGATCAGGACGGGGCTGTCGAAGAGGATACTGCCTGCCTGGCAGTCCTTGGCGTGTCGCCGGCCTCTAGTATCTTGTAGGAACGCCGGACTGCATAGATGAAGCATCCTCAGAACTCGGAGGAGGCTGAATCTGAGGACCATGTCTGATAGCCTCCCAGCTAATAGGCTCGTGCGAAGTCAGAATCCCTGCAGCCTGAAGATCACGTACACCCATGAAGCACGGGGATAGGCCCTCTCTCATCCTATCCCGTGGGAATCTGTCGAACACCCCAAGACTTTATGCCAACCATGTAATCATGGGCCCACATATACCCTAGCCCCGGGGCCTCCCCTCTATAGCCGCTTCATAGACCACGCGAAGATAGTAGCCAAGTTCACCGGTCTCCCTCAACCATGCACATCAAACAAAACAAACTGACCTGGTTCACCTTGTTGTCCCCCTGCTCCCTACCAACCAGTGTAGCTGCCAAAATCTTATGTATATACCGGTAAACCGGATCGATGATATCACTAGCAACCATATTATTGGAGTACAGTGCAGCTGTAATTGTACCCCAGAACCGGACCAACTCATCCGTCTGAACACTGTGAACACCCCTTACAAGCTGGTAAAGAACTCCGCGACTGGACCTCGTCTACCGTATAGAACTGGGTGGCTACTGGGAACTACGGAACGGTCATCTCGTATACGTGCCTTCCCAAGGCAAAAGATACAACATCACTTTCAGCAAACTTCCCCTGCTGATACTCAAAGGTAGAATGAAATTCAAGAGTTATCTCTTTATATTGCCTCTCGTCACAGTCCAACACTCTCCTGAATTTATCCGCTAGAAGCTGTTCGATCCTCCCCGCTGACCCAGATGGTCCAGCATATCCCAATCAATTCTTCGATTTGGCAAACTGTCACATGTGATCAGGTTGGATAGTCGCTCACTCTCATGTGAGTCCAAATCAAACTGTAGCAGAGGGCTGTCCCTTAATTGTGTACTCCGCCCATGGGGAACACCGTCCCCGCTGTATCGAATGCTCCTATTTTGCCCAAAATTTGGGGGTAGCGGTTGGGTCTCAGCTGGGTCGCCTCTCGGTCGAGGTGCAGGTCCTCTCTTTTCTTACCCGGTCTACTTGAGCTTCCTTCACCTAACATCTGCAAAAACGTTCAATTCACAAGCAAAACAAGTAGACCATCAGAAGAAATAACCCGTGTGTGAGCAATGACCGTCTAGCATTACCTTCGCGGTCATAATCAGAAAAACACTTTACCAAATATTATTTGATATATTTTATTGGGTGAAAGCAAAAATATCAATTAATTAGACCGAATCTTGCCCGAATGGAGATTGAGTACAGGCGAGAGATCTTATATGCATGAATGCCCAAATTGCCAACCCATATCCCAAAACATATCTAAAAACACGACTACCCCCTTCTGGCACTTTAATTATCCACAATTAATACCCAGGTGCCGAAAAGTAACCAACATTGAGTTTCAGACATAAAATTAAAAGCATTATAACCAATGCAGAAAAATGGGTTAACATTCTGTTAGAAATATGACCTTTAAAGCAAGCATTACTAACCCGAATCCCCACACTCAATGTCGAACCCGCCCAAATCAACCTACCCACAAAATGTACATTGTTTACACCCAAATATCGTAAGCAGAACTGGTTCAACCACAACATTCAAAACTCAACCCAAACCAAGTGCACCCTAAACCCTCAAGGTAACTAGCATGCAACCTAAAAGGACCCGACACTAAAACACATGAAGCAACTAAGTAATATACGGGAATTAAAGCATAAAAGTTGCAAGAACACATACCTTAATGCCGATCTATAAGAAAAGCTAATCTAATAGTGTATAAGTTGCAAAAACCCTTGAAAAGCTTGTTTGAGGATGAAAGGTGCAAACTTGAACTTGAGAAATCGGTTATGGATGATGTGGGGAAGTAGTGGGAAAAAATTTGGGTGAATGGGGTGATAATAGGCGGATGTTGGTGGGGGAGGTGGTAGGAGCCGTATGTGTAAACTTGAGAAAATGAGGTTGAAAGTGAAGAAATTGGGTTTTAGGGTTTCAGTTCTGGTGTTAAGGCCGCTCGCAGGCCGCGAGAGAGGATATTAATCCTCTCGCGGGTCGCGACCGAGTGAAAATACTCCGGAGTCATAGGTCGCTCGCGGGCCGCAACGAGGTGAGGCATGCCTCTCGCGGTCCGCGAGGAGGTGTTTTCACAGAAAGTTTCGAAATTTGGCTATTGTTTTGCCTTAGAAAAATTTTGTTATTCAATTGCAACTTGGTGAAACACCCTCTTGACATCCGGTTACGTACGAGAACTTACCTGCAAACGCCAGTTCTTCGTCGGTTGTGGCTCCATGTTGGTGATATAACTTGCAAACAACTAAACGTCATAAACACAAACAAAACACAAACTACAGAAAAAATAATTAGCACTATAAAAACATGATGCAAACGATTACCAAATATTACAAACTCTACACTTGAGTTTACACTCAAGATCCTATGCGGTGCGAGGTGAAATTTTGAGAGGAGTTCCTCCATCTCGGTGGAATCGAGCGGCCTCCTAAATAATGTTTCAATCTATGGCCGTTAACTTTCCAAGTGCCTCCATCGGCTTCATCTCTCAACTTTACTGTCCTGTATGGAAATACTTCATTCACCACATACGGACCCGTCCACTTGGACTTCAGCTTCCCGACGAATAATTTTAATCGCAAATTATATAGAAGCACTTTATCGCCGATCTTAAACTCCTTCACTCCTTTCAATCTCCTATCATGCAAAGCCTTTGTTTTCTCTTTGGTAGTCCTTGAACGCTCATAGGCGGCATCTCGAAGTGCCTCTAACTTATGAATCTGGAAGTAGCGTCTCTTAGCCGCTTCGGTAAGGTCTAAGTTCACGGTTTTGAGGCCCTTAATGCTCGATGCTCGAGTTCAACTGGAAGATGGCAAGCTTTGCCATAGACGATCATGAAGGGTGTGTTACCTAAAGGTGTCTTATAGGCGGTTCAAAACGCCGATAATGCGTCGTCTAGTTTATCAGACAAATCCTTCCTCTATTCACCCCTCGGTTCGCATTCTCCACTAGACCGCTTGTCTGAGGATGATAATCGGTGGAGAAATGATGAGTGACACCGTAGCATGCTAATGCCATCTCCATTACGACATTACAGAAATGAGTGCCACTGTCACTAATGATGGCTCGAGGTGTACCGAAGCGAGTGAATAACTTCTTCAGAAATCTTACCACCAATCGGGCGTCATTTGTGGGTAAAGCTTGAGCTTCCACCCACTTAGAGACGTAATCAATCGCCACGAGGATGTACCGATTCTCGCTAGAGACGGGAAACGGTCCCATGAAGTCGATCCCCCAAACATCAAAGACTTCAAGAATTTGGATCGGGTTTTGGGGCATCTCGTCCTTCAATGAGATATTGCCGGTATGCTGGCAACGATCACATTTCCTAATGAACTCTAAGGCGTCCTTAACTACCGAGGGCCAGTAAAACCCGCAAACGAAGACTTTTTGTGCGGGTGACGTGTGGACCATGGTGACCTACTGTTAACCCCTCATGCACATGCCTAAGGATCTCTACCCCTTCCTCTCGACTCACACATCGCCTAAGAATTGTATCACCTCCTACCCTAAATAAAAACGAGTCATCCCAGATGTACCTCCTAACGCCACAGAAGAATTTCTTCTTCTGCTGAGTGGTTATACCCTTCAGAGCCACTCCATTTGCGAGGTAGTTCGCAAAATCCGAAAACCATGGCATACCCTCCTTCTCCGCCGCCACAAACTCTACCGACTCATGAGGTAATCTATCACCGGTTTCATCCTCTCTAATTTCTTCTCTACTTGGATATTCTAATCGGGATAGATGATCGGCGGCTACATTCTTCACTCCCTTCTTATCTTTAATCTCTATAGCAAACTCAGAAAGTAGGAGAATCCACCGAATAAGACGAGGCTTCGCGTCCTTCTTTTGGAAGAGGTAATGCAAAGCCGCATGATCTGTAAAGACTATGGTCTTGGAAAGTACGAGATATGAGCAGAACTTATCGAATGCAAAACCACAGCTAGGAGTTCCTTTTCAGTAGTGGTATAATTCTCTTGGGCATCATTCAGGGTTTTGCTGGCATAATAGATAGGGTGGAAATGCTTATCTCATCTTTGGCCCAAAACTGCACCGACTGCATAGTCGCTCGCATCTCACATGAGCTCGAAAGGCAAGCTCTAGTCGGGTGAGACGAGAATGGGGGCACTCCCGAGTTTCTGTTTCAGGATAGCAAAGGCCTTCAAGCATTCTTCATAGAAGATGAAGGGGACATCCTTCTCTAGGAGTCGGGTCATGGGTCTTGTAATCTTAGAGAAATCCCTAATGAATCGTCTATAGAAACCCGCATGATCGAGGAAGCTATGGATAGATTTCACGCTCGTCGGTGGAGGAAGTCTACTAATGGTATCTATCTTAGCTCTATCAACCTGTATACCGGCGCGAGATATCTTGTGACCTAGCACTATCCCCTCTGTCACCATGAAGTGACACTTCTCCCAATTCAACATCAGCCTAGTCTCTACACACCACTTCATCATTGCATCAAGGTTAGGAAGACACGGATCGAAGGTGTTTCCATAGACAGATAAGTCATCCATGTAAACCTCCATCAAAGTCTCGATCATATCTTGAAAAATAGTGACCATGCATCGCTGAAATGTAGCTGGAGCATTACATAATCCAAAGGGCATGCGGCAGTAGACGTATGTGCTGTAAGGACATGTAAAGGTCGTCTCTTCTTGATCCTTTAAAGCGATGGGGATCTGGAAGTAACCTGAAAACCCGTCGAGAAAAAAACAGAATTGTTGACCCGCGAGACACTGTAGCATCTGATCGATAAACGGAAGTGGGAAGTGGTCTTTTCGGGTGGCGTCATTTATATTTCGGTAATCAATGCACACTCGCCAACTAGTGACCGTACGCGATGGGATGAGTTCCTTTTTCTCATTCATGACTACTGTCATTCCCCCCTTCTTGGGAACAACCTGAGTAGGACTCACCCATGCAGAATCAAATATCAGGTAGATCAGGTCTGCTTCCATCAACATGAGCACCTCTTTCTTAACGACCTCTTGCATATTCGGATTGAGGCGTCGCTGAGGTTGCACCATAGGCTTAAAGACATCCTCCATGAGGATCCGGTGAGTACAGAAGGTAGGGCTAATCCCCTTGATATCAGACAACTACCAAGCAATGGCCTCCCTATCTTCTTTTAGAGCATCTATCAATTTGACCTTCTCCTTCGTCGGCAATTTCGAAGAAATTATAACGGGTAAGACCGAATTTTCACCTAAGAAAGCATACTCTAGGTGGAAGGGAAGGACCTTAAGCTCTAAGGGGGCTGGAGTAGCTATAGGAGTACTCTCACTCGCTGCACTAACCTCACAAAAATCTGAAGTCTCGGGGACCCATAGTGGGTCATCCTCTATGTCCTCTCCCTCGCTCTCCTCAGCTACTACTCTCTCATTCATTAAATCGACTCCACTAATATACTCGATACAATGATCTACGCACAACATGAATGAATTGAGAAAATAGATGGAATGACATGGGCCACTATCGCTATCTCCACCGCTAGGGTGTTGTATAGACCTAGCGATTTCAAAAGTGACGTTCTCATCCCCGACGCGAAGTGTGATTTTGCCATTATGAACATCGATTATCGCTTTCGTGGTACAGTTATGGATAACCTAAGATGATGGGCACTTTCTCGTCGGCCTCCATATATAAGATAACGAAATCCGCGGGGAAAACGAATTTATCAACCTTAACTAACAAGTTCTCTATAATTCCCCGCGGATACTTAACGGACCAACCGGCTAGAGACAGTGACATACGAGTAGGAGTGAGATCTTGTAGACCTAATTTCTCATAAAGCGAGAAGGGCATCAGATTGATGCTAGCACCTAAGTCGGCTAACGCATGAGCTGGAGCGATGGAACCACAAAATAGGCATGGAATAGTAAAGATACTCAGATCAGTGAGTTTTCTGGTAACTTATTAAGAACTGCGGCAGAACACCCTCCAGTAAACGGAACATTTGAAAGCTCCCCCAGCCTATCTTTTCATTTAAGAAGGTCTTTCAAAAACTTAATATATTTTGGCATATGCTGGAGGGCCTCAATGAAAGGAAGATTGATTTTCAATTGGGTAAACATATCAAGAAAATTCTCGTATTCCTTAACATATTTTTGTTGTTTCAGACGGGTAGGGTAGGGTAGGCGTGAAGGATCTACGTATGGTGATGGCCTAACTCTACCAGTTTCTTTTCTCCTCTACTCTAGACTGAAGGTCCACTGTTTGGTGCGGTACTTGCTGGGTCTAGCCTAATTTGCACCCTAGGTGGAGCCTCCATCTCTATCTCCTCATCTACCCCCTCATCCTGATCCTCTAATTCTACTCCCTCTCTAACCACTTCTTTTAGACTCTTACCGCTATGTGTGGTTATCGCTTTCATAAACATACTTAAAATTTTGACTAGTATAACACATACATATGTCCAAACTTGGACAAAACAAACAAATCTGACAATTTGGACACAATAGACAAACGACACGAACAAAACAAATGATGCTGACGAAACAAACGGCGCGAACGGAACGAATAACGTGAAGAAACGCACGACATGAACGAAACAGTCTAAATAAACATACGAACCGTCATACATGTTTACTAAAGTTATGTATACTAGAACTTATAAAAATAAGTTATATAAAATATATAGTAGTTTTTATAAACTAATTTTTATAAAAATAAAAGTAAACTTTAATCATAGATCAAGCCCATTTAAAAAATTATTAGGCTGAGCCCATTTATGTAATAAATTTTTTGGGCTAAGCCCCATTTATAAACTAATTTGGGCTAAGCCCACTCTTATAAATTAATTTGGCCTAGGCCTACTTTTATTAACAAAATTGGGCTAGGCTTACTCTTATAAATTAATTTGGGCTAGGCCCACCTTTATAAACTAATTTGGACTAGGCTCACTCCTATAAATCAAATTGGACAAGACCCATACATTCTAAGCATAAGAAATTGGGCTTTTAAACTTAACTTTTAGGCTAGGCCCATTGCAACTAAAAATATAAAATATATGTAAATGAAATACATATATACAAACAAAGAAAGCAAACAAATACAAGTATAATTATGAATTCAAGATGAAGTACTTGTACGAAAACAAATATAAACCTAAGTGTCTAATGAGATTAGAACACTTGTAGGTTGAGACACGAATGCAGAATCGACATCGCATAAAGATTTGCACGGAACGCAAATTTGTGAGTTCATGTTTGCCCTTTTATTTAACTGTTTTATAGTTTAAAATGCTCGGGGAAGTATACATGTTATAATTGGTATAATTAAGCTAAAACAATGAAAATATTTAGATCACTTGTGGATAGGTATATACGAAGGGATAATAATGAACATTCAAGTATCGAGGAATGAAAGTGATAGATCTATTGGGTTTTGGCGAGCCACACTCTTAACGACAACGAAAAACAGATCGTTAAGAGTGCTTTTGTGTCTAAAACGAGTGTCTCAGACACAATTTATCGTCAAGGTTTGGTTACCTCTTATTCGGCATACATATTAGTGTCCTTGCAAAACATTAATGATCTTTCAAGTTTCATTTATGCCATACGTACCATATTTTAATGCTTCAAATGTTTTAAAGATTCATTTGATATGAAAACTAAATACATGAATTCACAAGCTTTCGTTGACGTCTTTTTTTCAAAACTAACATGTATTATAGGTAACTAGTGAATGACTTTGGGAAAAATGAGTCCGTGTTGTCATGAAGTCAAGCTTTAGATGTCATCCAGTTTTAATTATTATGTTTTTATAAACTTGTGTTTAAATCTTGAATGTTTTCGTTGAAGTTGTAGTGGGTTTCCTTTGAACAAAATGACAGTTGTAAACTTAGTTTTTAAATAAAATGTATGGATGAACATCTTACTATGTTTTGTATTGTTTACTCGATTGAATGCAATGATTACCGCTCTGGCCACACCTCATGGCGCTTCCGCAACATCGAAAATTCAGGGTGTGATAGATGATTCCTGTAGTATCCTCATCGGCATTCACATCTCCATCTTTCTCCCCCTCAACACCAGATGTATCTTCAGTACGAACATCTTCTTTGTGAGTTTCATGTGTATCGGATTCAGTTATTTTAGATTCAGTTGTTGTAAATCCTTGCTACACCTTGATCATTGTTGTTACTAGAATCATCATCATCGTCAAAGTATTTGTTAGAACCTTCAAAATCCACTTTTTCATCATAATCATCATCTTCATCATTATCATCTTCTTGTACTTTATTCCCTAGTCCAAACATAACTTCTTATTGTACTGCCATTTCAGCTTCAAATTCTTTGATACTAACGTCTTGTTCTTCAATAAACTTTTCTTCATGTATTGATGCAATCGGTGGTTCAGTAACGACTCAGATGCTGTCACAATCTCTACTTATGGTATTGTTTCTGATTGGGTTTCTTCCACAAACACAGGTACTTCCACTGGCTTTGTACCATCCGACTTCATCTTAGCCGCTTTAGCAACTTCAGCTTCTAACATTGTCTCTTTCTCTAAATTCTTCGTAAGTTCAACTTCATCGTCGAAATTTATCTAAAGTTTATTCTCCAACACCTTGAATAATTCTTGTATTTGATCAACAAAGTAGCATGCTAACCCTTCTCTCTGAATTAAAATCTATCTGACTCTGTTGTTTATTATTCTGAGCTTTCAACAATACAATCTCAGCTCTCAACTTCTTGTTTTCCTCCACTAGGCTCTCTACTTTAACATTCAACATTTCAACATGCTTCTCCAAATCCACTATTTTCTCATTATTTGGCCCATTAAAGAAATCATAACCCAAATCAAGATCATCAAGCCTAGGATTTGCTTGTTTCTTTGGGGTAGGTGCTTTTTTCGGTGTATGCTAAGATGGCTCAGATTTGTCGTCTTTATATGCACACTCTCTGTTGTTCTAATATTAATTGTTTCTTCTGCAACATGAGTTCTCGTTTTTACTATTAACTGGCACATCTTCAGAAGGTTTGTCCTTGACAGCTTCATCATTTTTAGGTTCGTCAACAAGCTTTATAGTAGAAGTTCTTCGTCTTTTAGTTCATCAATTTTAGGTCCTTGACAGCTTCATCATTTTTAGGTTCGTCAACAAGCTTTATAGTAGAAGTTCTTCGTCTTTTAGTTCATCAATTTTAGGTCCTTGACAACTTCGTCAATTTCGATTTGCTTTCTAAATTGGAATCTCTAGAACGTAATCTTCATCTTTTTCTTTCTCAGTCTTCCTCTTCTTAGCCAACTTTATTTCATTCAGAAAACCTGGTTCAGACTCAGTTGATTCGTCATTTGTTTTCTTTTCATCCTTCTCTTTATCTAAAGTAGCCAACACTACTACTTGTTGTTCTTCTTCTTCAACAACTGACTCATCTACATAAATCACTTTCTTTCGAGAACGTTCACGTTTTGGTTGAGAACTCTCTCCTTCACCAACTTCTTCTTTCTTAATATGCTTGCTTCGAGAATACTTGAATTTCTTTGTCTTTTCGATCTCATTCGCCGCTTTACCACCTGAATCGTTGTAATCATGTATCCGTTTGCCTTTTTCAGGTGTAGCATAATCTTTCTTCTTTGCTACTCCAAACACACCTCGAAATATGTTTTAGCTCTATTTGCACCGAGACATTCAAATGTTGTACTATACATGTGTTTTAACTTCATGATATCTTCAACATTTTTAACTAGATCAAGCACATGAGAATTAATCAGAATATGTAGAAATTTAGGAGATATCAACCACTTCTTATCTCCCAAATTAGCTATCATATTGCTAAAGATCATTTTAGAAAAAAAAAGAATTTTAGATTCAATAACAAAGCATCAATCGCGCTCATTTGATAACCAGTTGCCACGTCGTATCCACCTTTACGATGCCCCAAACACATAACAACCACATGCATTACTTATATGGCTTCGGCAAGCAACTCTTGGCATAACTAGTAGCATTTAACTCGCCATCATAACCCATTATGAGAAAACATCCTTTAACTTGTCTCTCATCTAATAACTCTGGATCAGAAGATGCGTCTTTAAATTCCTGCTACTCTTGAATTAAATTTTTTGTGATGATGACCTGTTTCTTTTGCACCACGGAATGTAATTATGTACCAACCAAATTAGCATTCTCCCAGAATTCTTGAATGATTTCTCGTGTGGTGCACGTTTTACTGAAATTGCTTTGAATATCCTTGATTCTTTCAAGAAAGGCATTATCGGCGTGAAAGGTTTAGCTTTTTCAAGCTTTTTGTCCAGTAAAGCAATCTGATTTTGCTTTAGATCATGATCTTTATCTTTTTCTAGTTTCACCATCTGCACAACCACAAAAGAATAAATCCGAAAAATTAATCAAAACAAAAAATAATACACAATCTGCACGTATGAAGAATGCATGCGGATGAACACTTATACATATGAGACATGATGCAAAGATGAGACCCTTATGCCTATGAAAAATGACACGTATGAACTCTTGGACAATGCTGATAGTTATGACAGAGTAATTCTTGAAGATGCTTCAGATGATGATGAAGATGTAAAGTATTCTACTGAAGGTACTGATAACTTTCCAACTTTTGAAGAATTATTCAGAGAAGCAAGTGATCACTTGTTAGAAAGAAGGATTGAAGACACAATTACAGAAGGAAGTATTCTGAAACGTCTATCCAAAGACGAAATCGTTGAGGCTAAAAAGACGTGGTCTAAAGAGCTACCGAAGGAAAAAAAGTTTAGACGACCGTTAGCATTCTTCACACGCGACAAAGATAAATCTTTTGGAGATATTCTAAGCTGGGGTTGGCTTCCAGAATTGAATGTTTATGCAATCAAAATAGAGTTTGGTGTAAAATACTTCAGGTACTTGAATGATTTGCAGACGTTGCCATAATAGGATATCGAAAAGCTTGTGCAGACAAAGAGTATTAACTTCCCAATGAAGTTTCATGATCAAAGATTGTGGAAGTTAATCAAATATGAAGCAGCTCATGGTTTTAACAAATGGAAACCATTATTCCGAAGAAAAGGATAAAGATTGATAAAGTTACGAAAGAGAAAGATGTTACGCATGTGATAAAACGGCCACGTGTGATGAAAAACATGCCGTTGATGAAGATCGAACAAGATATCCATGAATTCTTTCAATGATAGCAAGTTGATTATGAAATAGGTGAAGTTGTTATTGTGTTGAAAGCTAATGATACCTGGGATATTACTGAATATTTGAATCCAGAAATGATCGAACGAAAGAGGATATGGGGTTTGTGGAGAACTATTCGTATACTAGACTCGGTGTGGCTAGTTAACTATTCGCTAGAAGATATCAAATGCTTGTTCTTCAACAAGATTTGTTTTGATGTGAAGGAAAAGATGCAAGCGATGCAATACCAGGGTGTGATCAATGTATGCTATGCACATGGTATTAATTCTGGTAAGATGTGGGAATCGTCATGAAGAGAGTTAGAGAAAGAAGAATTTATGAAAAAGGAGCAACATTTGGAAAAGACTGAAGAAAATTCAAAAGCAGCTCATCTCAGAAGATTCCAGTTCATGAAATGGGCTCCTCCTACTTATGAGACATTGATTCCATTAGAAGAGAGAAGAAAGCCACGAAAGAACTTCTTTGGACGTTAAAGTTACATGCTTGAAGATTTTGAACACATACCAAGACTACGGCAACATCCAAGGGGGAGTTTGTTGGTGCATAATGTTTATTGCCTATGTGTTAGGGATGTGTCTTTGTTTGTAATAGGACAAAAATGTTAGATTTTACGTTGTATGTATTTAACTTCGCACATGTAACATCCGTCAAAAACGGATTTACCAAACCCGCTCCGTTTATCAACCGAACAGTCAGTTAAAATTTTCGTTGCGAATTAACTGCCCAAAATAATTTTAAACGATACATAATCAATTATTATACGGGAATATATAATTAGTTTTTGAAAAACTGTCAAAAATAAGAAAATAAAAATATTTTGTCCCTGCCGGGTTTCGAACCCGGGTCACAACCGATCCAGCAAACAAACTTAACACACACACACAAACCACTGCGCCACTTGTTTTGTTTGTTATATATTGAAATCATTTAATTGATATCATGACGTTACGAATTCAAAACCGGCGCCCAAAAGTTCAGTCGTCGGAATCCCGGTAATCTCGCGAGCTTTTAACAACATTTTCAGTTATAACGTAAATTATTATTAGGACATCGGTTATAACCGACGTTTGAGTCCGCGACACCTTCTATAACCGCCGGAGTTTTTATAACTTATGAATCCAGTCGGAAATCAGACCAAGTTCTTCGACGATTTGCCCTATAAATTCACCCACAACCCACTGCAAACCTTTTCGCTCAAAACCACACCTTTTCTCGGCGTAATTCCACTCGCCGGAATTATTCTGTTCGTCGCCGGAAAACCGGTTTCCTCATTTCTGAGCCTTACTAAACCATTTGAACTTATACCGAAGTCACCCACATATTTTGTAAGCTTTCTGAAGTTTCTCTGCTGCAAGACACTCGTCGCCGGAGCCTATTGCTGTCGCCGGAGTTCTGCCGGAAAACAGAGGAAGATAGTCGGTATACCTCTTCGCCTAACTTCTTTTTCTTCTTACTTATATCACACCGTAATGAACTGAAACACACTAAAGATCATGTTTTAAACTTCGAACCAGTCTGTTGTCGATTCTGGTTATAACTCAGCGAAGAAGACGAAGTCATGGAACGTATATGTATAATTAAAATCAGGATATTACTCGGGTTAGACACACAGTCCAGCGGTGGACTGTGTGCACATTAAACATACAAACGTCTCGAGTTCGAATCCGGTTTCACACACGCTGCCTTAATAAAAATGATTTTTTTTGATTAACCGAACCGGAGTCATACTGATATATGTTAAGTATATTAATAACCGGAATAATAACCAAGTTAGACACACAGTCCAGCGGTGGACTGTGTGTATGTTTATATCACAGGTCACGAGTTCGAGTCCGGGCTACTGCACCGACTCGGACAATTATCTATTCTTTTTAAATAAGACAGAAAAGGAAATAACTAAATTGTGTTTAAGTATAATAAAAATCAGTAAAGTTAACAAGTTGCACACACAGTCCAGCGGTGGACTGTGTGTTAGTTTAAGCCACAGGTCCCGGGTTCGAGACCTGTGGAGCGCACCGTCTGATTCAAATTAAAGTGTTTTTAAAATAAAGGATTTTATGTTTAACTTAATTAATATATATATATAATTAAAAACAGATATATAACGGGTTAGACACGTAGCTCAGTTGGTAGAGCTGCGTGCACGCGTACGGGAGGTCTCGGGTTCGAGCCTCACTCAGCGCACTTATATTCCGACTCGAACCGGTCAACGGTCAGGTCAACGGTCAACGGTCAGAAAAAAATCAAAATTTTTATTATTTTTATTTAATTATTTTAATTAAAAATCAATTAAAAATACTTAAAAATAACATTTTTAAGGTTAGAAAATAGCCTCAAACTCACAAAAATACACCCAACAATCCTACTAAAATAGAGTAATAAAATCGTTTACTTACCGAACCATAATGCGATTTATCTAGGTTAATCTCACTCGTGGTTAAAACCACTTCGCGTGCATTCAACATCATCAACCGAACGCACCCACTGTGAGTGAATCTTACAACTCCCCCTTTTAAATTACACGTTTTGGGGTGTGTCATGTGTTATGAAAATAATTAACTTATTTATTTAAACTTGTGCTATACCACATCATGACCTAAACTTAGATTGTTTATATTGTTGTGATTACTTATTTCCTTTTATCGAATTATATGAAACTCATTCATTAAGCCCATCAGTTCCTCGTGGGAGACGAGTTGAACAACGCGTGCCTCAAATCAAATTCATTATTGTTCATGTGTGTATCATTGAGTTTATATTGTTTGTAGTTGTGTCATTCATATTATCATGTTTATGCAATTCATTCATTAGGCCCCTCAGTTCCTCGTGAGAGACGAGTTGAGCATCGCGTGCCTCTAAATGTTCCATTATCGTTCATGTGTGTTTCAATTAATAACTTATGATTGTTGGTTAAGTTTACATCTATTTTTACTCATGTTTGGTTGTGCACATATTTCATAATCAATTTAAATAAATTTTGTTCAAATGTTTTCCATAGGATTCACTCGCCAACATTATGTTGATCCAAAAACCCTTTTACACATGATACAGGTGAACAGGTTGAAGTAAGGAAAACATAGGATATGCCTTAGAAGAGAACAAAGAAGTTTAGATTGTTAGTTAGAACATGTTGTAACATTTATTGTAAATTTCCATTTAATTTGTATTAATGAATATGAAACGCATAATAAATGTCATGAGCTTTGATGATAACCCAATCATGCCCCGATCACCTTTTCCGCTGAGGGTCGGGGTGTGACAGCACAAAGGTAAATTACCTTCGTGCGAAGATAAACTACCCTCGCACGAAGGTAGCCTAGCATGTCTATAAATAGGTCGTGCGAGGTGTTAGAATGTAGAACTTTTACGACTGAGACTGTGAAGCTCTGTCGGATTTCCCGGTCATTTGTAATTGTTAAACATTGTTGTCACTAATTAATATGAATTCCGCGCGTGTGGACTAGATACTCAAATTAGGACCTTTGCTACTGGACAAAACGATCCTACACCAAGATTGATCCTAAGAGTTCTTGTAAACAAAGGCCATGCTTGGCTAATCTCTTACATCACTTGGTGAAGCCAATTCTTTTATGTATTACTTTTGATTTCCTAGCTTTGGTTAACTTTTAATTGGGTTCGTATTAATGACTTTAATAACTAGTTTTTTATATTGAAAATGAACTTTATTTTGTCATCGCTTCATGTTTTGTTGATTCACTCATTCGTGACTTTACGGTCTATATAAAGCATGTTAACTGCCTGGAAGGGGTTAGAAGGATGATTTGGGTAAAGTTCTTGGCTCGTTCTATGTATAGATCTTGTGAGTACTTGATTCAAGCTTATTAGGACTTCTTTTGAGGCAGAAAGCATCAAATCGGGGGAAGTATGAACGACTTGAATCCCTTATAAATAAACTAATATTAAAACTTTAAACCTACCTTTGCGGGACTGTATCCCTGCAGACTCAGACCAATATGGCCGAGGATAGCGTTGCCTCCAAAAGAGGGACATGCCACATTTTGCATTAATAACTTACTTAATTATCTTTCAATATTCCGGCCTTGCGGGACTGTATCCCTGCTGACTTAGACCAATATGGCTAAGGGTAGGTTGCCTCCAAAAGAGGGACATGCCACTATAACTACGATAATCTCTTAAAAAACCAAAAGTGCAAAAATCATCAAAGGATACGTAAAAGACGATTTGGAACCAAGTGATTCTATCTTGTCTATTTGTATATTTTATTATATTAGTTTCTTCCTTTAATTTTAACTTCTAAAATCCTTTTCTCAATATTTGGTTAGATTAGACGTTGACGATATTCCGGTATAAAAAGTTCTTGAGTCCTTGGACAATCTCGATATCTTACCATCACTATGCTACGCCAACGATGGGTGCGCTTGCCCTAGCGTGTTGTAGAGAGTAATAGTGTTATATTTATTTTATAAATTTAAAACTTGATAAACGAGTAAAAATGCTTAAAAATATATTAAAAATCATACACCCTCCACTCACGTCAAGTTTTTGGCGTCGTTGCAGGGGACACAAGAATTTTAAGAAAGTTTCAAATCGTCGGCCTAATCATTTTTATCTTCTTTATTTTTTTTAGGTTTTTCTTCTTTTTCTGCATTTTTTTTACTTTCTGCAAATTTCGCAGGGGCCGTACATGATCATACACGGGGCCGTGCCTAATTCAAAGTAACATAAAAACTGTTTTCTGCCACACAGAAGTTGTAGCACGGGGCCGTGTGACAACCGCACAGGGTCATGTCTATCAGGCAATTTCTAGGAAACATAACCGTTTCATCCCGGACGGTCAAATACTCGTCCAACGAATATGGATGTTAATAATAAGTTTTACCCCGCCACTCTTACGGTGAATGGTGCCAACTATGTGGTGGATTTTATCAAGATTTAGAATGTCCCATTCTAAATGTTGATCCTCACTACATAGACCCATCATTTTCCTGTGACGATCACCATAAGATGGGTCGGAGTAAAAGTAATAACTACCATCCACATGAATGTCATCAACCTTCTTTTCAAAAGACATAACTTCTGAAGATCTGTGTCAAATTGAAAAGAGAATTCTGCAAAAACTCAAAGACTTAGAATCCATGATAAAGGCATGATATCAATCTATGGATAATAAAGAAGGAGAAGAATCAATGGAAACACATTCAGGAGAGGCCAACACCAAGCTCGTCGCATATACCCTAAACCATTGTGAAAAAGAAAGCGATAGTCGTCCTTGTATTGACCATGCAATGAAGGGCTCCTCAGCGGCCTATGCCAACGACTTCATAGACCAGAGCAAATTGACTCACACCTTCCTTAACAAGAGCCTGGATAAGGAAAATAAAGATTGGTTCCGCCCACCTATTCGTAGCTTAGGTTTCTTCCTTTCCGATAACCTCTTGCGTTTTAGTAGTAAAGAACCTCATGATAACAAAATAAATCCTTAAAATCTAGACATAATTCATAATCCCAAAACAGACATAGGGTCGTGTTCCTCAAACACGGGGCCGTGCCTCACCTACTCTCCTCACATGGGGCGTGTTAGTGAAACACGGGGTCATGCCTCCTGTATTAATCCAACATGGGGACGTGTCTCCTTCGATATGGCCCATGCTCACTAACATACAACATTCTCTGACCCATTACAAACGACACGGGACCGTGCCACCCAGACACGGGGTCGTGTTAACGTGTTGTTACTTTCTATAAAGTCAGCCATGAGGAGAATGTTTGGACCCATTCCTAAAAGACCAAGATCCTTCCAGATTTCAAACATAACAAAAAAGGTATGTTCTTAAAAAGGTTTCCTCAAACCTTCTTGTCTTTGCCACTTTTAGTCATGTTCTTCTTTTTCAACCTCCAACAACCTCCATTGAAGTTTGAAGCTTCAAGCTTTAAAGTTTCAACTATGGTGAAAAGTATGAAATTTAGCCTAAAATTTTGCAAAACTACTATTTTATAGCATTATTTTAAGTTATTTACGTTCAGAAATGTAAAGAACCAAAAGTTTGTAACTTAAAATAAGAGATCCTGGGCAGAAATGTCAAAGTTGTTTGAGCAACACGGGGGTGTGCCTAGCAGTCATGGGGCCGTGTGACTTGTCTACAAGTCTAAACTTTAATGGTTTGTCTTGTTTTAAACTAGCATATCAAGCCAGCAGAGTGGTACTTCGTCAACAAGCTCATGCAACAATCGGAGAGGAAGAAGGCTCTCCCTCCAGGCCACCCTTGTCCGCTACGTTGTGCATTATGAGAGTCCATCGAGGAGATTTCGACGGTGGAAGAGGTCCACATAGACCGAGTGAACTACCTCACACTAGCCATGGAGAGTAGCTTTAGGGAAATCAACCTACTTTACCAAAGGTTGAATATATTGGTAGTATCCCCTATGGATCCAATCCTCCCACAAGATGATTGGAACCTTGCTCATGAGGTTATTAACCCTACCGAGTGGGATGAGATACCCACAGAACCTCCCGTTGGCGTCTATTATGAGGTTCTGGTAGTTGTCGTTCCTCTCCCGCAAGAGAACATTGATGATGAGCCCTTCATCTTCCTACCATGGGAGATTGAGGAGATGCTCAATGATATTTCAGGGGGCACACCCGAAAAAATAGCTCAAAGCCCTTATTGACTGAAAACTAGTTTCGAGTTTTGTTGAATCTTTTATTGTTTTATTTAGGGAAGAGCTATTTGGGTTTAAATCTCTAGGGGTATCTACTAAAATCTATCTATCAAGTTTGTATTTTTATTTTTTTCTTTTTAGTTATAACCGAATGATGAATGGTTTTAGTGGAATGATATTTGGTGTTTTGAAACTTGTGGAATGGTGTGAAAAGATGAAAGGACGTTAAAGCAGAACCCCATGCACGCAAATAGAACTCATCCGACTCAAAATCTTCATTACATTAAGTACAACACAGGGCCGTATAAGGTAAGCACGCCCCAGTGCCTCAATTCTGTAGAAAAAAATTTTGTTTCTTAACCTGTCACATGTGGTCGTGTCTCTTAGTCACGCCCCCGTGCCCATCTTTTGAAATATTTTCATTACTCAGACTTTATAGACGGGGTCGTGTCAACCTGACACGCCCCCGTGTCTGCCTTCTGAAAATTTTCACAAAAACCATGATTCTGGCACTTTTTACATGGGGTCGTGCCCATCTAGCCCGCCCCCATTCCTAGTGTCTCATTGTTTTTATAAAATTGTTGTTTTTAACCCACTTTTACACATTTACTCAAATTTACCCATTTTGTACACATTGAGGACAATGTATAATTTAAGTCTGGGAGGGAAACTTAAATTTGTTTGTCCTAAAACAACTCTTATACAAAACTCTACTTGGAACCGCTAAAATACACCAAATCTTTTTCAAAATACTTTTTTAGTTTATTTTGTCTTGTTTTTAGTTTAAGTTAGAAAACCAAGTCCTAAAAATTTTGTTTTTACAAGTTTATAACCAATAGCGCCGTGATAAAAAGAACCATATCAGAAAAATTTATAAAAAGGCATCACAATCTTTTTAAAATAAATTGTATATATATTTCCACACCTTTTACCGTTTCCCACAAAGTGTGAGTTTTGAGCCTTTACCGAGCATTCAATATCATATCTTTACTAAATGCTCACTTTTCATTTCTTGTGTGATAGCCCGTATGGTTCTTACAAATCTAGAAATTGACCTAGAAATTGACAAGACAATAAATTCCTAGTCCTTACCGACAAATCCAAATAAGTAAATGATAGAAGAATTAGGACTATAAACCCTTTATCATTTCAACCTTATTTTCTCTTTGCATCTCCCCACCAAAAACAAAAACCTCTTAGTTAACCCCTTTGAGCAAAAAACCTTTTGTTTCAAAACCCGCAAAATACAAATTTTGCAACAAACTCCCATCACCCTAAACCGTTTATTTTTACACCCTTTTATTTTAGTAAAATCTCAGTTCTTTTGAATTGTATAAAATATGTGACTTAGCTATCGTGTGAATAGTCTATAAAAATCACTAGTTGCTTGAAATAAAATAAGCAACTTTATTGCTTATAAGTCTTTAGTTTATACCTAAGTCACAAATAAATAAATTTTCAAAAAGAAAACCAACATTTTACACCTTTAGCCACTGTTCAAATAAAAATACTCTACCCCTAGCCAAAACCTACCCTTTTTAAGCGCTCTTCATATTTACAAAGATTATGTCAGTAAAGAGGAGGTTTGATTACTTGTCAAGCATATGGTAAGAGTAAGTTCCATACTGAGACCGAGCGTTTCACTTATACATCTTTGGCCGAGTGTTGAGTGATCACTTGTGAGGTGTGTGAATTTGTATATAACTTAATGAAATTTTAAAAGGCATGTTATGCCTAAAAATATTTATTTTTCTTAATAAGAGTTCTATATAAATCATGTCGAATTGTTGATACAGTTTTGTGTCTGTCGCTTGTTCTTAGTTACAGTTGTAATTGTACGACCTTTGCTCAAGTGTCTGTATAGGTTTGGTCGTGTTGAATAGATCGAGATATCATTCTATCTTGATCTAGTATGACATCTTAGCTTGTCTGTGTTAATCAGTTGCATGTGTGCATACTGATAATCTTGTGTACGTCAAGTCTACACACGTTCTCCAAGAATGAGAATTCTGTGCGAGTAATAGATTTCATACGAAACACAGGGTTTCGTATGAAACAAAGAGTATTTCATACGAAACACTGACTCGTACCAAATTCTGGAGATGTGTTTCTTGTGAAATATTGTGTTTAGTATGTCTAGATTTGTGGTTCGTACGAAACATCTAGGCAGACACTATATAAGCAGACATGCACCTCTCAGTGAAGGTTAGCTAGTTGGTCAGACCAGAGAGCTTGTTACCCTTTGAGTTGGTTATCTCTGAAGACGAAGACACAAGAACACAACAAGTTTGTTTGAGTCATACGAGCATTGTGTGTATATGTTTGTACTTGTTCTCAATCATTAATCAAGATAGTGAATCTTTGGTTACCCCGTGTTCTTTACTTTGCTTTGGTTGCATGCACACTTGGATTCCGCACTTGTGTGTGTGTCATTTGAACAAGGAACTGGTTTAACACCATCCGCAGGTGGACCTACAAGTGGTATCAGAGCTTTGGCTCTTTCCTTGTTCAAAACCGTGCTAAGTTGTGTCTGAGCTAGTTTGAAGATTTCTGAAGTGTTCTTGAGCCTCCAGCAGAAAACATAAGTTTTGGATAGTTAACTAACTTAAAACTTGGTTAAAATCTGCTGCATGCAGAAAATTTTATGGTAATTTTTTTTCTAAAGAACACCCTTGAAGAAGAAATCTGCAAAAAATTGAATCTGATTAGTTTTGTAGGTTTGACATTTTCTGACTTGGATCTGGACTTGGACTATTGACTATTAAAAATCTGTGTTTTAGCTAAAAGTGGGTAAGACAACAGGAATTTTCGAAAAAGCAGGTCTACACAAGAAAGGAAATTTCTCACCAAACCATTTATGAAAAGATTCCTCTGAAAAACGCTGAACAAAACAGTCTATGTGACTGAAGAGTTTCGTGCGAAACATCTGTCCCGCACGAATCATCTGTTTTGCATGAAACATCTGATTCACTCTAAACAAGTCACTCGCACAAAACGTCTTTGTTTCGTACGAAATATCTTTCGTTACTGTTTGTTTTTCGTGTTTTTCAAAGCTTTGTGAATTAAAAATTTGTCATATTTTCAGAACCTGTGAATTTTTAAAAGGTAATTATAATTTTGAAACTTTAAAACCTTTAGATTTTCATTAAACAAGAAAATATAATGAGTTCTAACCCGTGAGATTGGAGTTGTTCAAGCTCAAATCTGGAGTCTTCGCAAAGCTCCGCAACATCATGGGTAAAATCTTTGATGCCTCAACATACATCAATGATCTCTGCAAATCAATGGGCGTGTATTGCGAATCAGAATCAAAGCAACCAAACTCTGTTAATGAGCGAAAGTGAAACAGGAGTAATAACCAACCGCCAAAGTTAAATCACATGAACGATTATCCTTCATGGAAAAGTCGTTTTCATACGTATGTTCTCGGTCAAAACACGGAATTGTGGACGTGTTTCACTACCCCTACAATGAAGCACTTGAAGAAGCTGGATCAAATCCAACCACATCGGCCAATCTAGTCGAAAGTGACAAGAAAGCTTACGATCTATAGACAAAGGCATTTGCTATCCTCACACAAGCTTTGCATAAAGACATTTATCATCAGTTTGTGTATTGTACTACATCGAAAAATTTGTGGGACACTTTGGAAGCAAGAGGTGAAGGTAACGCTCCTACCAGGAAGATTCGGCATGATCTGCTCAAGAAAGAGTTTGAAGGTTTCATGTTCATGGAGAACGAAACCTTGAATGATATGACCACTTGGTTTTATCATCTTCTCAGTGAAATGTATTCGTATAAAGTGTTAGCAGCACCACAAGAAATTGTGATGCGATTTGCTGATGCTTTACCACCAAAATGGGGTCAATTTATTGATCTTTTAAAACATACAGGTGTTTTGGACTCCATTAGTATTTATGAATTTGTGCAGAAACTGGAGAACAAGAATGAAGAAGAACTCCGGAAGGCACAACGAGTCTTTGCTCCACAAAACCCTGAAATGTATTTTGGAGGTATAAATGCAGGTACAAGCTCAAGTAAGCAACCGAAGCTGCAAACCGCGTTTGTGTCAAACGTGAACCCTTTTCTACCCCAACCAGTTCAATCAAGTCAGTCTACAGGTTCGAGTTTTTGTCAAACAAAGGCTATGCTTGGCTAATCTCTTTTACATCACTTGGTGAAGACAAGTCTTTTGTATTACTTTTCGTTTCCTAGCTTTGGTTAAATTTTTGAATGGGTTTGTATTTATGACTTTAATAATTAGTTTTTTATATTGAAAGTGAACTTTATTCTATCACCTCTTCATGTTTTTTTGATTCACTCATTCGTTTCTTTACAGTCTATATAAAGCACATTAACTGCCTAGAAGGGGGTTAGAAGGATGGTTTGGGTAAAGTTCTTGCCTCGTTCAGTGTATAGATCCTGCGAGTACTTGATTCAAGCTTATTAGAACTTCCTTTAGGTGAATAACATCAAATTGGGGGAAGTTAAAACGCTTGAATCCCTTATAAATAAACTACTATTAAAACTTCAAACCGGCCTAGCGGGACTTTATCCCTGCTGACTCAGACCAATATGGCCGAGGGTAGTGTTCTCTCCAAAAGAGGGATATGCCACATTTTGCATTAATAACTTAATAATTATCTTTCAATATTCTAACATTGTGGCACTGTATCCCTGCTGAGTCAGACCAGTATGGCTGAGGGTAGCATTGTCTCCAAAAGAGGGACATGCCACATTTTGCATTAATAACTTACTAATTATCTTTCAATATTCCGGCATTGTGTCACTGCTTCCCTGCTGACTCAGACCAATATTGTCGAGGGTAGCGTTGTCTCAAAAGAGGGACATGCTACATTTTGCATTAATAATTTACTAATTATCTTTCAATATTCCAGTATCCCTGCTGACTCAGACCAATACGGCCGAGGGTAGTATTGGCTCCAGAAGAGGGACATGCCACATTTTGCATTAATAACTAACTTAATTATCTTTCAATAATTAGAACTTGCGGGACTATATCCCTTTTAACTCAGACCAATATGGCTGAGGGTAGCGTTACCTCCAAAAGAGGGACATGCCACTATAACTAAGATAATCTTTTAAAAAACCTAAAGTGCGGAAATTATCAAAGGATACGTAAAAGATGAGTCGGAACCAAGTGATTCTATGTTGTCTATTTGTATCTTTTATTATTTTAGTTTCTTACTCTAATTTTAATTTCTAAAAACCTTTTCTCAAAATTTGGTTAGATTAGACGTTGACGATATTCCGGTATTAAAAGCTCTTGTGTCCTTAGACGACCTCGGCATCTAATCATCGCTATGCTATGCCAACGATAGGTGCATTTTCCCTAGCGTGTTGTAGAGAGTGATATTGTTACATCGTGTTCTATAAATTTAAAACTCGATAAACGAGTAAAAGTGCTTAAAATATATTAAAAATCATACACCCTCCACTCACGTCAATATATATGTCAATATATATATGACGTTTTTTTGCGAAGTCGTCAAAGTGTTAATAGGATCATTTACTTGTGCATTACTACTAGCTCCAATGTCTGGGCTTTGTTAATTGGAATAGTTTTATGGTAATATATTAGTTATTACCCTTGACTTTAAAAAGAATATATGTTCATGGTATTATATATGCAGATCATGGATCATGTACAAGAGAATTCTCTTGTACAAAGCATACGTGACATTCATAGTCATCAATCTCCCAAGATCAATTGCACAAAATTAGGCGGATGGCATTTTCGTAATTATGTGGGTTAAACAAGTGAAGAAACAAATAGAGAAAAGGTATTCTGGTTCTTTCTCACTTGAACTCCTTCCCCCTTGATTTTCAAATGATTATAACTTTTTCATATGTTAATATTTAGGAAAAATTACATTGTATTAACAAGCATTTCATTATCTTTAATTCGAGCAATCTATTGCTATAGTTTTATGTAAAAATAGATGATTTTAAAGACACATTACGTGATTACGTGATTTTGAATACCCAACACATGACTATGTGATTTTGAATACCCATTACATGATTATGTGATTTCATTATAGTATGTGAAGCCACACTAAGTGATTACGAAATTAAATAACAATAGTTGACTATGTATCACTACGTGACTATGTGATATTGAATACCTATTTCGTGATTACGTGATTTCATTATAGTATTTTATGTGAAATCACACCGAGTGATCACGTAATTACGTGAAAACAAGAACATGTAATACATAATATTTCATATGGAATACCTAATATTTTAGGTCTAATCATGTATTAAGGATAAATTATATACAAAACATTAGGCAAATCAACCTATAATAACCACACAGTTTTGTATATTAGAGATTTAATTACGTAATAAAGCACAAACAATCAAGTTCTTACTATTAATTTTTAATCAGGTAATAAGCATAATTGCAATAACATCAGTTATAACAAATCGTATTGAATGGGTAATCAAGTAATTGATTTATATTAAATGTGTAATCATGTAATGGTTTATGTTGAATGTGTAATCACTTAATGGATATTCAAACTCACGTAGTCATGTGTTGGGTATTGAAAATCACGTAAAAACGTAATCGACTAATAGGTATTCAAAATCCTGTATTTTTTTAAGAAAACTATAGCAGTAGGCTGCTCAAATTAAAGAGAATGAAATGCTTGTTAATACAGTGTAATTTTTAAAATATTGACGTACAAAACTGACCCAACCCATTTTATTAAACGGGTTTGCGAGTTCAACCTGAAACTGACCCGAACCCATTTAGACTAAACCTAACCCCGTGAATTTCATTTTAGATTCGTGTCGTGTTTTCGGGCCGTGTCAAAAATTCACACCTCTAAAAAAATACAACATCTTCACTAGAAGATACGGTTCACCGGTTTAACACGAAATTTTACCTCTTCATTTTGATGTTTATATGATAAGTTGAATATATAAATTTTAGTCGCAAAGGATGATAATTATTTACTTATACTTATTTTGCTTGGAATAGATAGCCATATTTTACACGTATGTATAGTGGGTGAACCCATGTTAGGATCTGAGTTTTAACCTGTGTGTTGTTTATGTGTGAAATAGTGAAATGTTGTTGATGAATTTAGATGAATTATGGAAGTAGAAATGATATGGATGCAGCAGAGTTAAAAACAAATGAAAATTTGGAAAGTTGTCATAATGCTTTCTGATTATGATCAAAAGATTACAATATTATAGATATGACTTTCACTCCCACTAAGCTTGACCACTCAATCCTGTCAGTATAAAAGGAACGTCAAGTGATAATTAGATCTCTAATAGGCAAGATCTATATGTACAAGTACAAACATCTGTTGGCAATCAGGGTTGACGTCACCCTAATAGCGACATCTAACATTCCTAACAGAAAAGATTCCTTGGATGTTAGAAACATCTTATGGATCTTAACACCTGTTCTAAGAAGCTAAAAGTGCTTATAAAGATATGAAGGAATGTTTGATACAACTTCCAACTCTCACGGCTACGTGAAAAAAGGAACCATTGACGCGATACCTATTCACTTCAGACAAGGTAGTGGGTGTGGTACTTCTCATTGACCACGAATGAGTACAATCTCCAATCTATTGCGTTAGTCGCACACTTACTGACCTAGAAACGAGGTATTCAATGATGGGGAAATTAGTTTAGCCCTTTTACATGCTTCCAGATGATTGCGCAAATACTTTTTTGGTCATGTCATCAACGTCCTTACTAACTACCACATTGGGCACATACTTGCAAAGGGAACGATCTTAGGACGACTGGCCAAGTGGGCCATCGAGTTAGGAGGATATAATTTAGTTTACAAACCGAGACCGGCGATCAAAGGACAAGTATTCTCCGATTTTGTCACTAAGGTTACAAATGATAAAGCCAAAGAATGTGAGGCAATCCAGAAGCCAGCGGAAACAACTACCTAAGAAGTGTGGTCTTTATGTACTAACAGGGCGTCAAATGACGATGGAGCAGGCATAGGCCTGAGATTGGTGAGACCTTAAAAGCATAAATTTACGTATGCTATACGCCTAGACTTCAAAAGCATGAATAACGAAGCAGAATACGAGGCTTTCCTTGCAGGATGACATCTAGTAGTATAGATGGGGTCCAGAACTTCAAAGCACACATCGATTCTTTGTTGGTAGCAGGCCAAATAAACGGTCTTTATGATGCAAAGGGAGAACTCATGGTTCTGAATCTTGAGCAAGTCAAGTCATTAATTCAAAAATTTAAATCATTCAAAATCTTTCATATCCACATAAACGACAATAAGCCAGCTGATGCTCTTGGTAAACTTGCTTCCCCAAGTTTTCAATATTTGGCTAAAAATGTGCGTATTGAAGTCCTAGAAAAACCCATCGGTCCCACTACGCCAAGTAAGTGTAATTGAAATGGGCTCACCTTCTTGGATGTCACCCATCATTATGTATCTACCATATGGCATATTCTCGGCGAACAAGGCAGAAGCTAGAAAAATCCAACATAAAGCATTACATTATCAAATGTCTGACAACATCTTATACCGAAGATCTTATTTGGGGCCAATGTTACGATGTGTAGACCCTGAAGATACATATTACCTTATTCGAGAGATTCATGAAGGTATTTGTGGAACTCATGCGGGGCCACGCATAGTAGTTGCGAAGGTAATGAACGCGGGGTATTATTAGCTTGGGATGCACTTGGATGCAGTAAAGATACTAAGAAAATGTGACGCATACCAACGTCACGCGCTGAAGACGTTGTGCCCCAAAAATGCTTTGATTCCAGTAACAACCACCTAGCTCTTTCAGCAATGGGGGATTGATATGGTTGGCCCGTTCCCTGATGCACCTAGGGCATTAAAGTTCATAATAGTCGAAGTAGACTATTTCACCAAGTGGTTGGAGGCCAAAGCCCTTGTATCAACGACAGCCTTGGTGGTGCGCAAGTTCATCTAGGAGCATATCATTTCTCGCTTTGGGCTCACCAACTTCGCGACTGAAGATCTTTAGGATTGGTTAAGAGAGCTAAACATAGAGCATGTTTTTTCCTTTGTGGTCCACCCTCAAGGGAATGGTAAAGTGGATAGCATCAACAAAAGCACCGTAGAAGGAATCAAAGCTCGTCTGGGAATGCAGAGAAGAGGATGGGTAGATGAGCTCGTTAGCATCTTGTGGGCTCATCGAACCATGCCTAAAACTATCCATGGAGAAACCCTTTTTAGCCTAGGTTATGGCTCTGAGGCGGTCATTCCAGCAAAAATTGGTATCCCTTCACCACGCATGTTGGCGATAAACTCAATGGATAACGTGGTGGAGCATCGTCTAGACTTGGATTTCCTAGAAGAAAGGCACGAAAACGCAGCCATCAATGAGGCTAAGTATAAAACCAAGCTAGAGAAATATTATAAAACTAAGGTGAGCATATGCATCTTCAACCTGAGAGACTACGTCTTCCGAGACAACGAGGCCTCTAACATAGAGCGCCCTTGCAAGCTTACCCCCAAATGGGAAGGACCCTACATCATCGACGAAGTCCTAGGAAAGGGTGCATATAAGTTGCGCACCCTAGATGACAAGATCTCCCAAGGACCAGGAATGCATAGCAGTTACGAAGATGCTACATGTAACACACAACCTCGACTTGTAATTACGACCCCATGCCCAACACATTAACTAATATAAGAAGTGTTGTTTACATTATCTTTCATGCTATTTCCTTTTCAAATTCCATTTACAAATGCATGTACCACATTGGGTATACACACAAACGTTATGGCCAACGACTATATAAATGCATTTGATCTCCAGCGCTCGTTGCACATGGTAGCGCACAACCGGATCTGATTTGTTCACTCATATGTCCTAGCCAGTATTAATTCGTGTTACCTGCGCAAAGTAGTTTAACGCACACACTAATTTGTTAATATAGATAGGCCCAACAAAAAGCATTACCCATACAATTTAAGGTTGGTTCACAATTTGCGAATTAAAACATGTCCCGCGGAATGTTAACTGTTAAATAAAAAGGACCAAAAGCATAGTTAAAATATGTTCAACAAAAACTACTACACGGCCATACGTCGATACCCCACACACAGGCCAGTTTTCCATGCTCATCATTCTGCTCGGCCCAACACCGTCGCGAGCACCAGCCTCCGCATCCGCTTAAGTTTCTTCTAAAACCGTTTGGAGTGTATCCACAACCACTCCCTGTCGTGCTAACTTCTCAATTGCTTTGAGAATCCTGAACTCTAAATTGTCAAACTTTTGACGTTTATCTTTAAAATGTGTGGAACAGTCCATCTTGTATAACTCAAAAGCGCAATCATTTTGTTCTCAAGAGCGAACATCTTGCCTTCAGCAAACCCGTCCTTTTAATCGTTGTCATAAGCGATTTTAGCCAACTCAAACATGTATTTTGTCAGTTCATCCAATGTCATTAAAGAAGCAGCAAGCTACACATGATATAAAATGTCAGAGTTAAGCCAAACAAATGAGCACAAACATCATAATGCATAAGCAAAACGAAAAAATGACCGAACAAATACTAAGCAAAGGGACACCACAGTTGATAAGTCATTTACAATCTTGGCCTAGCTCATAAGCTACAGTCTCCGTCGACTCTGCTTGTGCTTTTAATTTACAATCGCGCCCTTCTGGGCAGTGGTCACTTGCAAATCCTTAGCAATAATTTGCTCTTCCAAATCCCTGATATGCTCATGCAACACGATGACTTCAGTATTCTTCTCCTCCACAATGGAGGAGAGATGACTAGCTTCATGAGCGTTTTTCTCACTTAACCCTTTCCACTTCAAAGCCTCATCCCGAGCATTCGGCAATTCTCGATTTGTCTTGGCACAAGCTATTGTCTATTCTTGTTGCCTTTCGGCATTCAACTTCTGTTCTCTCTCGAATTTATTTTCAGCATCAGTGACATGCCATTGTAGACTTTCTGCTCATCATTAATTTGTTCTTGAGTTTCTACAAATGCTTGTTTTTCCTCTTTAAATTCAGCAATTTGCTCACCCACCCAATTCCATTCCCTAATGATCTCTTGACTGGTGAAGAGCGCATTGACAAACAAATGCACATGAGCATCGAGTAACCGCCATTGATCCATACGCTTCTTATATAGCCCTTCAGCAGGCGGCATAGACGTCTAATAGAATTCATGGCAGTTGTCCAAGCTGTCCATCCGCCTTGGACTAATGACCAATTGGGATTATGGGGCAGATTGTCACATTTTGGGTTGTGCTCCATCCAAGTTCTACTCCCACCTTAATAAACAGAAAGATCATGACCCCCATGTTGCCTGCGAACCACGCACATCGTGTATAAGTCATACCTTTCGGGGGTTGCCTCACTAGATTCTACGTCTGTTTCCAACCTATCTACACACTCTTGTATAACCACCCCATGTAGGTAGTCTTTGCGGTTTTTTCAACATGAACAGTTTCTGGAATTTCCTGCGGCCCTTTTCCCTTAACATTCTCCTTGGTAGTGAGCTCAGTGGTCGGGGAAGGAGGCAAAGGCAAAAGCAAGAGGAGACTCTCGTCTAGGTTTGTAGATCTGGTAAAGCGAGCGCCGAACACCAGATCGTTATTTTGTGAGTCTTCTACGCTGGCGCAGACGCAGACCCTGAGTACACAGACCACACGTTAGACTAGCGAGACTTAACAAAGGGTTATAAACTCATAATTACAAACGACAATGAGGAAAGTTTGTATACCTTTCTTCCCAATAGACGCAATGAACATCTCATTAAGCTTGTTTGTTGGTTTTTTCCTTTTAAGAACCGAAAGATCAACCTCAGTTTTCGAGGGCGCAGACCCCTTAGTTGGCCTCATCAATTTTCTTTTTTTCTCCGAAATCTGGAGAGCCGCTTCTGTATCTAACTTGCGCTTCACTTCATCTAGACTTTTTCTCTTCTTCTCTAGAATCTGTGTGATGGTGGCCTAGTCCTCACTAGTCTCATCCTCTTTGTGTTTGGCATATACATCCATACCAAGTAAGGTGTCAGAGACGACAACGTAATGAAGATGTCTTTTGCTCGTAGTACGCTTACCACCAATTGATTCTGGTTGGGCTCCAACTTCTGGCCTTTTATCAACTTGAACTTTTTGTATTTTCTCAGTTGAACCCTCAAGACCGGGTTCATTCACAACGGCTACATATTCCACATTGATAGCACCAGAACCAACCGCTTGATCACCGTTAGCACCTGTATAGGTTAAGCGTGATCAATGAATGAGCCCGTCCAAAGAAGTAATCGATTCCTCACTTGAGAAGATAATGGTCTCCTCTCTAGAAGGGGTTAACACAGATTTTGGTTTTGCAATAATAGGAGGATTCGCACCTGTGCGCGCAGGCATATACGCCGCCAAACTCTCCTCAATGGGGTAGTGGAAGTAATCCCTTATCTAATATAAACATGGGAGCTCCCCCTCAGGGAGTATTATGACCGTCATCTCCCCACCAATCTCGGCATCCAAGGAATTTATCAAAATGTATGCTGCAAAGCACAAAATAATTAGCATCAAAACACAAGTGAATAGGAGAAAAAGAAATTGCAGATTTTGAGTCTTACAATTGCCCTTGTAATCGTACACTTGGGCGTGCCTAGGGTTCTTAGGTGCCCATAACATGCTGATACCTGCAGCAACAATGCCGGCTCATCATGTTGAAGCATCAAGGTTAGTCGAGTGGTTAGGGTTTTGTACCATTGTTCATCAGCAAAAGCAACCACCAGTTCTTTCGGCACTTTCTCCCCCGCCCGCCTGAAATGCATCTCTATTGGGATCACACCACGGCGTATGTAGAAAAACTTATGCTTCCAATCATGAAGACTCTTTGGGGGATCCTTCCCACATGGTAAAATATTCCCCTTTCAAGAGTTGAAGGAATAAGATCTTGGGGTTACCAACACATAGTTGTTAGTGCATATTTTGTGTGCCTACCACTGTGTGAATAGGCTAGATAGAGTGTATGTTGAATATTGTATAGATGAGATACGAACACATGACTTTGGAGAGGATGAGAGAGGTTCGTAGGGATGTAACTCATTCGTACGGATGTAATCCGCGCAGAAGAGCTCGTCCGCACGGAAGGGCTTGTATGTCCCAACTATGTGTGTATATATATATATATTGTCATGTTTTCAAAGTTTGACAAGTTTTAGAGATCCTAGAAGGGAAATCTGGAGAAATTTTCTCCAGCTTGTAAACGATGTATGCTCGTTCGGTATAAATGGAATCATCCTGCTTCTACTATGTTCTTAATAATATTCTTCCGAATTAGCTCTATCCCATCCAAACTTCCGTCTAAACTCGCCCGATCTGGAACTTTCAATTGGTATTAGAGCTACAGTATCGATTCAATTGATCTAACAGTTGATTGAATCACCTACGCTCATGATTTATGGGTTTTAGACGTAAAACATAAACAAATGGTCAATTCCCGGACAAAAAGTAAAATTGAAACCATAGGATTGATTAATAATGAATTTTGACCATGTATGTGAAAGAATCATCATGAAATTGAAGAAATAAATATTTTAGATCGAAAAATGTGAACAACGATGTTTCGAACAGACGAGTTGATGATACACTTTTGTGTCTATCGCTTGTTCTTAGTTACGTCTGTAATTGTATGGTCTTTGTTTAATGTGTCTGTATAGTTTGGTCGTGTCGACCAAATCAAGATATCCTCATATCTTGATTTAGTACGACGATTAGTTAGTCTGTGTTGTAAAACAGTTGCATGTATGCATACTATTGAGTCTTGTGTACGTCATGTCTGTTGGCACGTTCTCCGAAGAACACATCTATGTGCGAGTGAAAGGTGCTTTGTACGAGCAAGTTGTTGCTCGTACGAGCCACTTTCTGATTCGTACGAGTGATTCTCTACTCGTACGAGTGGCCCCTTTCAACAAGCTCCTTCTCTTGTTCGTGCGAGCTAGTTCCTGTTCGTACGAGTATCCATTGTAGAATGTTCTTAGTGACTTATAGTGTTTCGTACAACAAGTGACATTCTTCGTACTCTTGCTAGGTGTAGGCACTATATAAACAGGCATGCACTTCTCAATAAGGGTTGGTCAATACATACTAGAGAGAGATACTGAGAGACAAGAGAGAGCATAGAGAGTATTTCCTGAGTCTGTATGAACATTGTTTGTATGTGTTTGTACTAGTTTTCTTCTGTTAATCAAGATATTGAATCTTTGGTTATCTTGTGTTTCTTACTTTGATTTGGTTTTCATACTTATGAGGATTCCGCACTCGTATGTGTGTATAAACAGGGAAGTAGGTTAATCTTGATCCTCCGAGTGGAGCTACAAGTGGTATCAGAGCTTTGGCTCTCTTCCTTGTTTAAAACCAAGCTTAATGTTGTGTCTGTGTAACACCCTGTAAAATCGTGTCCAATAGTATAGTGACACGTGTCGTATTTTAAATATAGTCTATTAAAGACGAATAAGGACTAAAGGCGTCAACATGCTCAAACTAAGCCTCTGAGTGACAGTCCGATGTCAACATGCATAAATAACAGCCTCTGAGTGACTGATATGTTAACATGCTTGAAATTTGGCCTCTGAGTGACTGATATGTCACATGCCCAGCCTCTGAGTGACATCGGAATCAACATGCTTATAATAAGCCTCTGAGTGATCCTTTGAGTTCTCCAACTATAAATAGGTGCTTAAGTCCACCATTTCAATTTACACCTTTCTCATTCACTCTTCTCCCTCCTCTGAAAGTTCCTAGCTAAATGGAGCATCCAACTTAGTTCTCTTGCATTGTAGGAACCTCTTGTAAGTGTTCCTTGCTCTTACATTTTCGTTTATAGGCTTTTATAGCCAAAAAGTCAAGCGTTTTACGTAAAACGCTTTGACTTTCGGTTAAGACCATTATGGTCCAGCCATTGTTCGAAATGAATATGGCTAAGTGATCGTAATAAGGTAGGTGTTAGTCCCTATAAAGGGCTCCTCCTGAAGATCACGTTAGTTAGACCGATTGACGGGTCAAAATTATGATATTAAAAAGTCAAACAGACCATTTTTTGGAAAAATCATAAATTAATCTTATACATGTTATGAAACCTGTTTTGACACTTAAACAAGTTGGTAATAATTATTAGAACATGTAAGAACATGTTCGGCACGTCAATTTCAGTTCTAGGGTCGGTTCGCAACCGAAAGTCGCAAAGTTTAACTTCTGCTTTGACTTTCGATTCTGACCCGATTTAGATTAGTTACCTACTGATCCAAAGTTGCATTATGATCATAATATAATGTAGCATAACCCTCTGAGGTTATATTACATGATCATAATTAGAATCCAAGTTTATGCGTAAGTTCCATAATTATGCCATCTTTGACCAAAATGTCATTTTTGCATAAAACAAGGTTTTAAATGGTAATGAACTTGAAAATGAGATTCTACTGATGTAATATTAAGTAGGATTATTTGGGATATTAAACCAAGTTATAAACTGAGTTTTCAAGCAAGTCCTTAAACTATGTCGATAAGTGGCAATTTTAGCCCTTGTGGCTCATAAAATAGTTTTAATCAAATCTTTTCAAGGTAAATCTTTTACCTACTGATATGTTATATTAAACAACATATCTAAGGCATTTTAATCTGACCTTAACATCAGTTTTCGTAAGAATCACATAAAGACACCATTTTACGACATAAGCGCCGTTTAGGCGCATAATATGGTTTTAAACCATATTATTGACCTAGACTTGATACCTACTGATTAAAAAACTTCTTTTAAACATATTTACAGTAGGTACATGTTATAAACTCTGAATCCCAAATAATTTACAAACTATGTGTAAAATGACCAAAATGCCCCTCCGGTGCATAGTTTGGTCATAAAAGATAACTTACACATATAATTGATATCTTACTGATATTATATTATAAGTAAAGTATTTTTCCAGAATACTTATAATCATAACACTAAATTTTATTCAAGTTACTTTTATATGGTATGAAATTACCAAAACGTCCTTATGAGGCATAATTTCATTTTAAAACCTTAACAGTCATACAAGTTGATATCCTAGTGATATCTTAACTTATTTAAAGTATAATGGAATATAGAACCTATCCATAACTTATCCGGTTACCCATTGTCGCTTATGAGCGTATGGTTGATTATACGTAACTAGTTTACGGAATTTAACCTAAACGGGTTTAACCTTGTCATTTAAATTTCAAAATCCAGAATGTTTATAGTTTACCCATATTATATAAGTCAAGTACTTGTTGGGATTAAACTACATTCTATCCGATCATCGTTTAATCAAGCGTTATACGTAATGATCATGTACACTATTCGGTTTATAAGACCGTTAGTATTTAATTGGCTAGCTTATGCCATAATCCAGACTAGAGCCTTGCCGGTAAATGCTATCTGCACTTGGTACTTTTGTATACAGCTGAGTTATTTAAAACTAAAAGAAGAAGACTAGCTCAAGTAAATACTCTCGACTTATTTTCCCTATACGGGCTTGGGATACGGTAAATTATTACCGCTTGGTTCAAAATGGGGTCAATCGAATGTCCGCTTGTGGCTAGTAAACCCGTATATTTCGTTTTAATCAGTTTTGTTTGATAACTTAAACATCGGGGGTTAAATTACCGTGTCCTGGATATCCTCGGCTCAATACATTAGTTATTGGCCACGACCTTAGCATGGGGTGTAGGCATACACCCTTTGATGCTCATATGCAATATGCCCAAGACGTTGGGGATGAGTCCTTCGTGAGTCCTGAGTGGTGTGTATTTAATCATGTCTCGGTTTCTGTCCCGGGCCCTGTATGTATTGACAAACATGTGAATCTGATACAAAGTTGCAAGGTCAACTTTTCCAATGTAATAAAAGTTTTTGTGTTGTTTTGCTCTTAAAAACCATTTTAAAGTTTTCAAAATGAGTCAGTTGGGTGTATTTACCAGCGTAAGCTGACGTATCGTCCAAAGGCTAAACTGCAGGTACAATACGAAATAGGCCGGGAGCTGCTCGGTAGTGAATAAGAGGATCTTGCAAATCTTTAGATCTGCCCTAAAGTCTGTTTTATATTCTTTCTTGTACACTTTATGATCCGCCCGTGGATCTTCTATTACGAGCCTGTATATTATTTTATTTTGAACATTCGGTTGTAATAGTAATTTTACTCCAAGACTCCCGCTGTGCTATATTTAGTTGACAATGATGTTATCAACTTACGTCACGATACTCCCCACCCGGACCCACTGGTGTATGGATTTCGGGTTGGAAATCCGGGGTGTGACAGGTTGGTATCAGAGCCAACGTTTGAGAGAATTAAACACTAGCCTTTTGTGTTTAATCTCAAACTTACATAAGCACATTCCTTAGACATCCGAGTCTAGGCATTCACCTAGGATTTACTCATTTCATTATTAAGTTATTAGGATTTTTTTGAATTAATTTTTAACAGGAAAATGCCACCACGTGTGAGAGGACAAAGTGGAAGAGGAAAAGGTCCAATGAGGGGAGGACCATCAGGGCGCATTCCCCTCAACCTCATAACCCAGACGCTTACCAAGAATTAGGAGATTCATCTCTTTGCAACCAGCGAGACGTTCTGTCTCTAATAGACACTCACCATCACATTCCCAAAATTCTTACCACACTTACCACTCCTATCATTCACACCATACTCACCATTCTCACCATTCCCATTCACACTCTTACCATGAAGAATTTAACCCCAACCACTACTTTAACACGCCTCTAGCCGATCAAAATCAACTGGACCAGCCAAACCCTATGGAAGAGGACTCCGACCCGGAGATGCCGCCGTCGGGATAAAATATGCATCGCATTGAAATTCCAAGCGATTCAAACTCATATGCCGGATCGCCCTATCAAGGTCCTAATGAGTGGGACCAATATTGGAACCAATTCACTTTCGCCCACACTCCTTCTCACCAACCTCAACCACCACCTAAACCACCAAGAAGGAAGCATGGAGCACGTATGTCGGTATGTGCATGACAAAGGTCGGGATCGCCGCCACCTTTGCCAAACTCCTACCCCACAATTCAAGAGGACCCACAAATGGGTGGACCATCTAATGTTTCACCTATAGTGGAACCAACACCCTTACCTGCTGTTCAACCACCACCATCGGGTTATTCTAACCCAATCCCCACATATCCAGACACGTCTGGATATGATCCTTATAACCTGTCTACACCGGTAGACTATCAAGCATGGTCATAAGACTCATATATGCAAGCAGTTATGCACAATACACTTTACCCGTCTCCTTTCCCACCTACTTATCCACCGACTGGATATCCAACTTATGGGTACCAATATCCGGTTATGCCACAACCACAACCTCCGCCACCACTTGAGGCCATCAACGAGGCCTTGGAAAGAATGAAAGAAATGCAGCAACAGGCGGAGAAAACGGAGAAGAAGACAAACAAATTCTTCAAGAAACTCTCCAAATTGGTCAAAGGAAAGAAGGACGAGTGAAGTCTCTTCTAATTATATGTAGTCCCTGCGAGGACATTGTTATTTCTTTTAGTCCCTGCGTGGACAATTTTTATTCCTCTAAGTCCTTGCATGGACAAGTTCATTTCATTTTTCTAGTATTGTAATTTCTAATCGAAATTACTTTGGAATTATATATATATGTATTCATCCTCTTGAAAACGAGCGTCTCGATTTTACTCGAAGTTATGCTCTGCGATATAATTCCAAAAGATCTTAATGGTTTGGATTTGCCGAGTGGCACAGACCACATATTTGGCCAAATATATTTAAATGATAGTTAAGAATGGAAGGGTCTTCTATCATGATAGTTAAGGGAGTTATCCTTCTATCTAGAGGTGGTGGACTAAGTTCAAGCTTCCAAGTCATTAAGGTCAATGCGACCGGGACTATTAATCAACCATTAAGGTCCTCTTATGGTAACATTCAAGTAATGTGCATACTCATGGTAGTGTGACTTGAGGAATCACACTAACCTTCAAGGTAATGGACTATGTCCTAACCTTATATAGCCCTTGTGATCTGTTTGATCCCAGCTAAATATCACCAGTGCGGTGATGAATAAGACATCCATTAGAGATGTATTTTATATAGCCCTTGTGATCTGTTTGATCCCGACTAAATATCACCAGTGCGGTGATGAATAACACATCCATTAGAGATGTATTTTATTTAGCCCTTGTGATCTGTTTGATCCCGGCTAAATATCACCAGTGCGGTGATGAATAAGACATCCATTAGAGATGTATTTTATATAGCCCTTGTGATCTGTTGATCCCGGCTAAATATCACCAGTGCGGTGATGAATAAAACATCCTTTAGAGATGTATTTTATATAGCCCATGTGATCGATTTGATCCGGCTAATATCATCAGTGCGATGATAAATTAAACATCCATTAGTGATGTATTACCCTTTCGGGTTATATTTTCTTATATATAGCCCATGTGATCTATTTAATCCCTGCAGTGACTAAACATCCAATAGTGATGTATTGCCCTTATGGCTATGATTAATTTTATATAGCCTATGTGATCTATTATGATCCGGCTAATATCACCAGTGTGGTGACTAAACATCCATTAGTGATATAGTGCCTATGTGCCCTATTATATGTCCGTTAGTGACAGGCCTATGTGACATATTTTATGTCCATTAGTGACAGGCCTATGTGCCATATCTTATGTCCATTAGTGACAGGCCTATGTGCCATATTTAATGTCCTTTGTGACAGGCCTATGTGTCATATTTGATGTCCTTTGTGACAGGCCTATGTGCCATATTTAATGTCCTTTGTGACAGGCCTATGTGCTATAAAATTTTCATGTATGACAATGACAGTTGTGACATTGCGATCCCCTGTCTAGTAATAAATGGACTATGTCCAGATTGTAATTTGCCTATGATGGTCCTATTAAGACCTAGGCCAAATATAGTTATATTAAGCCTAAGAGTTGTGATGTTATTCACACTAGTATAGGCAATGGATTTTTCTTATATCCAATGTTTAAAAGCCGATATGGTTACCATACCATGGCTAAGAGAAATTTTATTTGGTATATAGAACCAAAGCTCTGAAGAATGGCTAATTCTAATGAGACACAAAGTAGCCATCGGAACGTTAACTCTAAGGACGCCGAAAATGTAGCCATAAATGATAATGACTTTCAAGCTCGAATTGATGCGGCTGTAGAAAAGGCCATGGGAAAGGCCATTGAAAGGCTTAGAGAGTCGAGCGCTACTCGCTCTAGACCCTTATCTATTCCACCATCTTCAGCTCATAAGGAGAGCTCCGTTCATTCTTCTCCGAAAAGTGAACCAAGGAAAATAGATTTCGCTGAAAGGTCCCGTTCTGTTAAAGACGGATGTAACTATAAGTATTTCGTCTCCTGCAAGCCCCGAGACTTTAACTAGGAAAAAGGAACGATGGAAGCCCTAAAGTGGCTAGATGAGATGGAGACCATAGTAGACATCAGCGGCTGTGCTGAAAGGGATGTGGTCAAGTATGTATCACAATCCTTCAAGAGCGATGCCCTAACATGGTGGAAGGCCATGATTCAGTCTACAGGAAAAGTACACCTGTATAATTTGGGGTGGTCCAAATTTGTGAACCTTATTAAGGAAACCTACTGCCCACCTCATGAGGTGGAGAAATTAGAGACCGATTTCTTGTCTCTTTCCATGAAAAACCTAGATTGCGGAAATATGTTTCGGATTTCAATTCCCTATCTAGGCTAGTTTCCTATCTAATTACCCCAGAGCCCAAACGCATTGCGCGTTTTATTAATGGGTTAGAGCCCGAGATAAAGGGCATGGTAAAGGCTGCTCAGCCTAATACTTATAGGTATGCTATAGACCTATCTCTCTCTTTCTCTCCTTGATCTTGTGAGACAAAAGTCAGTTAAGTCTGAAACTGACGGAAAAAGGAAGAGGGAAGATGACAACTCCCATAAGTTTAATAAGAAAAATAAAGGGAGATTTGGGTTCAAAGGGAACCAAGGCAAGTCGGCTATAATGCCATTTTGCAAGACTTGCAACCGCAAACACTAGGGACAGTGTAATTCTGATTTACAAGTTAGACCTTGTGGTATTGTAAAAAGAGAGGGCATAAGACCCTAGATTGTAAAGATCTTAAGGATGTTGTATGCTACATCTGCAACGAAAAAGGGCATATAAAGACTAACTGCCCTAAGCTTCTAAAGAATAATAACGCAAAGCCTGGAGAGGCCAAGAAGGGGAATGCTCGTGCCTTTCAAATAGCTGCAAGAGAGGCTGTTAATGACGACAATATCATAACAGGTACATTCCTCATTAACAATAGCTATGCTAGAGTTCTTTTTGATTCGGGTGCGGATAAATCATTTGTTGATCATAAGTTTAGTAAATTGTTAAATTTACCCATAAGAACTCTAGATAAAACTTATGAGATAGAACTTGCCGATGGAACCTTAGAAGCTGCTTCTTCCATTCTTGATGGATGCTCTATATCCATTAAGAATCATTCCATCCCTAACTCTCTTTTGCCAATGAAATTGGCGGGGTTCGATGTTGTCTTAGGTATGGATTGGTTATCTTATAACCAAGCCCGTATTGCCTGCGATAAAAAGCTCATCGAAATTAAAACCCCATCTGGTGAAATGATCACCATCCCCGGAGACTCACACTATGGGCCGCCAGACAGGGCGTCCTTATTTAAGGCATCCAAGTGTTTGAGAAGAGGCTGTGTCATCTACATGGCACAAGTCACCATAAATGAACCAAAGCCGAACCTTGAAGATCAACCAGTCATCTCAGAATATCCCGATGTTTTCCCTGAAGAATTACCAGGCCTACCTCCAGACATGCAATTGGAGTTTAGAATAGATATCCTACCAGGATCAGCATTCGTAGCTAGAGCTCAATATAGACTAGCTCCAACTGAAATGAATGAGTTAAGAGTTCAATTGGATGAACTCTTGGAGAAAGGATTTATTCAACCTAGTTCCTCGCCTTGGGGAGCTCCTATTCTGTTTGTAAAGAAGAAAGACGGTTCGATGCGAATGTGCATCGACTACCGGGAGCTGAACAAATTAACAATCAAGAATAGGTATCCTCTGCCCAGGATCGATGATTTATTCGACCAACTTCAAGGGGATAGTTACTTCTCTAAGATTGATCTGAGATCTGGATATCACCAGCTGAAGGTAGAGGTGAAGATGTTCCTAAAACTGCCTTCAGGACCCGCTATGGTCATTTTGAGTTTTTAGTGATGCCTTTTAGGCTCACAAATGCACCAGCAGCATTCATGGATCTCATGAATAGAGTCTGCAAACTGTATTTGGATAAGTTTATCATTGTCTTCATAGACGACATACTTATCTATTCTCGTAATCAAGCAGATCACGAGAACATCTTCGGTGCATTTTAGAACTGTTAAGGCAAGAGAAGCTTTATGCCAAATTCTCAAAGTGTGAGTTTTGGCTTAGAGAGGTCCAATTTCTTGGACACGTGGTAAATGAGCAGGGTATCCAAGTGGATCCCGCCAAAATTGAAGCCATCATGAATTGGGAAGTACCAAGACCCCATCGGAGATTCGTAGCTTCCTAGGATTGGCTGGTTACTATAGGAGGTTCATTGAGAACTTTTCAAGAATAGCCACTCCTCTAACTACCTTGACCCGTAAGAATGTTAAATATAATTGGGGTCCAAAACAACAAGAATCTTTTAAGGTTCTTATACACATGTTGAGCAATGCTCCGGGTGATCTCTACCTGAGGGTATTGAAAATTTTGTTGTCTATTGTGATGCTTCGCACACCGGCATCAGCTGTGTGCTAATGCAAAATGGCAAGGTAATTGCCTATGCATCACGACAACTAAAGGTGCATGAAAGGAATTACACCACCCACGATTTGGAATTGGGTGCCGTTGTATTTGCACTAAAACTATGGAGACATTACTTGTATGGCATGAAGTGTATTATATACACTGATCATAAAAGTCTCCAACATCTGTTCAATCAGAAAGAATTGAACATGCGACAACGCCGATGGATGGAAACACTTAATGACTATGATTGCGAGTGACGTGTGCGTATATATACATGTTTTTACAATGGATTTTACACACGAACTCGGTTTTAATATTTATAAAAATGATTTCTACCTTAAATTAAAACACACACAAAAGGACAAGTGTACTTGTCGTATATGTAGTAAAGTATGGGTAAGAAACAGATGTCGATCCAAGGACGCGGGTAGGTGCTTATGTACTAAATCGTCGGCATTTATTCACCGGTAAAAAGGATATGTGAAATAGTTTTTTCTAAATTTTATCTAAAAATATATTTTAAGACGTAAAAGACTTTAAATACAAAAATACAATTTCTTTTTCTTTTGTCTTGTTTTATAAGCAAAATAAGCATGTTATCAAAAATGTCACAAAGGCACTTGATCAATTTTCCAATTATAAAGACAACTAGTATCCCTTTCGGGACTCCTAATATGATAACTCTTCGGAAAGTTAACGCGATAAACACACTTTAACCACCTAAAATTATTCTTTAGCGAGCTATTGATATATTTTCATGTGAATCTTTAAAAATAAGTTAGTCATCCGTTAAGAGTTTTCTAACCTCACTTTATCAAGGAAAGCAATACCGATAAACACAATATAACCACCGAGACAAGCATAACGTAGATCATATCACAAACTCATTCATTTTACAAGTCTTAAATATAAATCTACCAAGTTGGTTTGGCCACAAATACTCAACAGAGATTATGAAATACATTAAGAACCCGCAATAACACCATCTAACCCGTTAGAGCCCTTCCGTGTAAGAAAGCATTATAGATCAAAATCAGATTATCTTTTATTAAACCAATATCCATTTCTAGTTTCATGGTGTAAACATATTAATCAAGTTAACAGTTCACTAATAAATGATTAATTATGGAGTTTATTCAACTTATCCTAACTAACGATTTACTAATCATCCAAGATAAACAATCATAATCAAGAATCCAACATCAATGAAACAAGATTGCCATATGATCATCAAGATTCAAACATGAGCAGTTGACTGAGCTTCATTTTAACTTGATAACAAACTAAATATTGATAATAAAACAAGTGTTTTTCATAGTATTCATAACAATATTACATAAACATCATCTCAATGCTTGCAAATGTGATCAGAATTTACATTAAGAACTAGAAATCAAACCATAAAAAAGAAATGATTTGATGGATTGGATGAATGATAAGCTTCTTGCAACCTTAAGGCTTGAAACCTTCCTGATCCGGCAGCTCCCGCACCTCAGAAATCGCCCAGAAACTTGGAAAAATACCCAATATTTTGATCAGTCGCGAATGCTCTGTTTTATAGACAATTTTCATATCCGCACGGCCGTGCACTTTATCCCATGGCCGTGCACATCATCATTACGTCACTGCAGGGAATGGGCAGACAAGTGGATGTTTTGAGCGGCAAAATCTTCAGCTGTGCACGGCCATGCCAATGATTTGCACGGCTGTGCCAAAGCTTCAGGTCACATGTGGTCAGCAATCAAGTCACGCACGGCCGTGCCAATGGGCCGCACGGCCGTGCGTGCTGAGAAATGAGTCGCACTGCCTCTCGCACGGTCAGTGCTTCCGAGATCGCAGTCTCGCACGGCCATGCCAATGGGTTGCACGGCCGTGCGGCCTCTGTAACTTTAGCAGAATCTGCAGAATTTGTCTGGAATGCTCGTTAATCCCACTTTTTCTCCAACTTTGTCTGTGGTACGTCATTTAGGACCTGAAAAATATAATGGACCGATTAAGTACCTATACGACGATATTTTAGCTAAAAATGCACAAAACGTGGGTAAAATGGGGAATTAAATTATATATTTTAACGTATATCAAACCTCCCCACACTTGACCTTTTGCTTGTCCTCAAGCAAACAAGAAATAAAAGAACGCGGGCCTACAAGGGACCCAAACGTTTTTATATAAATATTCGACGGTTAATTGTTTTTCAAAAAAGTCTACATCAACGCCATTAAACCGAACAAGCAATTGCGAATATAAGGAAAGACAAACAAAAGGCAATGATTCCACTTCCGATCGACTTAACATGCAAATCTTCACATTCTCACAATGTTCACACACACTCGGTTATATTTATGAGTCATACATATAATGTGTATGTGCAAAACACTCAATGCCAAGGCGATGAATCATGCAATATAATAAGCTTGTTAAAAGATCTAATCTCCACCAACTAACATGCGAAAAAGCATAATCAAGAGGTCTTTAAGGGTTGTAATGTTAGGCGATGGTTTCGGGTAAGAAAAGGACATTTAAAAGTGGCTAAAAGGTTAAAACTATACATAAGTAAGGTATAAACGGCCGATTATGACCAAATCGAGCTAGTCAATGAGATTGTACCATTCAGCATCTAAAATTGCTCTGATTTTGATCCCCTTTTTTTTCATTTTTGTTGCTATTTTCTTCTTTTTTTTGATAACTTACTAAATATTTACAAGTTAGATAATAACCATAACTGAGTTTTAACAAAAATAAGCTGAACAATAAAAAGGCTCTATTTGGTTAAATGGGTGTCAACGGAAAAACACGGGATATAGGCTCAACGTGGTTTACTAATGGGATAATGGGTTACGAAAATTAAACAAAGAAAAAAGCTAACACAAAAGGGGTATCCTAAGTGCCTCTATCATATTCATGCTCTTTTCACATATTCATTGTTTTGAAAAGTATACTAATGACAAGTTCTAAATCACATGAAACACCAAGCTCGCTCATATTCCGAACAAAAACAAGCATGATAAGAATTTAAAGCCTCAAGTATGCTCACGTAATTGAGGAATGGGTATAAACATAAAGATATGCATGCAAGTTTTTCTTTTGTTTGTCACGCTTTTAGTTGTTATCTCCTTTTAAAAATCAATTTGGCTTGCCGATTTTTATTGTATCAGCTGCTTTTTTAATGAAATACAATTTACCGTTTATTACAAAATATATATATATATATTTAATTTTTTTTAAGGACAAACAAAGTTAACAAGTTAAACCCCTCCCCACACTTGACGGTAAGAAAGCACTGTTTTATAGACAATTTTCATATCCGCACGGCCGTGCGCATCATCATTATGTCACTGCAGGGAATGGGCAGACAAGTGGATGTTTGAGCGGCAAAATCTTCAGATGTGCACAGGGCAGACAAGTGGATGTTTGAGCGGCAAAATCTTCAGATGTGCACGGCCGTGCCAATGATTTGCACGGCTGTGCCAAAGCTTCAAGTCACATGAGGTCAGCAATCAAGTCACGCACGGCCGTGCCAATGGGCCGCACGGCCTTGCGTGCCGAGAAATGAGTTGCACTGCCTCTCGCACGGTCAGTGCTTCCGAGATCGCAGTCTCGCACGGCTGTGCCAATCGGTTGCACGGCCGTGCGGCATCTGTAACTTCAGCCGAATCTGCAGAATTTGTCCGGAATGCCCGTTAATCCCACTTTTTCTCCAACTTTGTCTACGGTACGTCGTTTAGGACCTGAAAATATAAAATGGACCGATTAAGTACCTATACGACGATATTTTAGCTAAAAATGCACACAACAGGGGCAAAATGGGGAATTTAATTATATATATTTTAACGTATATCAGCGAGATTCGCTACCATCCCGGCAAGGCAAATGTCGTTGCCGACGCCTTAAGTTGCAAGGAAAGAATTAAGCCCATTAGGATTAATGCGAAGAGCATTGAGCTCAAAAATAGCTTGAATGAAAAGCTATTAGAAGCGCAAAAGCAAGCCCTATTAGAGGCTAATATTCCTAATGAGGGATTAAGCGGAACTGTTGATCAGTTAACGCCTGGAAAGGATGGAATCCTTAGATTCAATGGAAGAATCTGGGTTCCAATCTTTGGAAGACTTAGAGAACTAATCCTCCAAGAAGCACATAATTCAAAATACTCAGTTCACCCAGGTGGTGAAAAAATGTATCCAGATCTGAAAAAGAATTATTGGTGGATGGGTTTGAAGAAATCTATAGCCACTTATGTAGCTAAGTGTCTGACGTGTTCACAAGTTAAGGCTGAACATCAAAAACCATCAGGACTTCTACAACAACTTGAGATTCCCACTTAGAAATGGGAAATGGTAACTATGGATTTAATTACCAAGTTACCTAAGACCAAAAGTGGTAATGACACTATTTGGGTCATCGTTGATAGGCTGACTAAGTCAGTGCATTTCTTCCCAATTAAAGAGACTTATAGTTCTGACAAATTGGCTAAGTTATATGTGGACAAGATTGTGTCCCTACACGGTGTGCCAGTATCTATTGTATCTGACAGAGACACTAGATACACATTTCACTTTTGGAAAAGTTACCAACAATCGTTAGGCACACGATTAAATTTTAGTACGGCTTACCATCCACAGACTGATGGTCAAAGTGAGCGTACTATCCAGACACTGGAAGACATGCTAGGGCATGTGTGATTGATTTAGGTGGAAGTTGGGATGACCACTTACCCCTAATAGAATCCTACAATAATAGCTATCATACGAGCATCAAGGCTTCTCCTTTTGAGGCCTTGTATGGGAGAAAATGTAGAACGCCCGTATGGTGGGCAGAAGTTGGGGAAGCCCAACTATCAGGACCTGAGATTGTCCTACAGACCACAGATAATATTGTGCAAATCCGTGATCGTCTCAAAACTGCCAGGGATAGGCAGAAGAGCTATGCTGACAAGAGGCGTAAACCTCTTAAGTTCCAAGTAGGGGACAAGGTCATGCTGAAAGTGTCACCCTGGAATGGTGTGATGCGTTTTGGAAAGAAGGGCAAGTTAAGCCCAAGATATATTGGACCATTCGAGATAGTCGAATGTGTCGGCACTATAGCTTATAAGCTCAAGTTGCCAGAAGAGCTTAGTGGAATTCATGATGTATTCCACATATATAATCTTAGAAATGTCTAGCCCATGAGTCGCTAGCAATGTCGCACGAGTATGTGCAAATAGATGAAAACCTGAGGTTTGTTGAGAAACCAATTTCGATCGAGGATCGACAGGTTAAGAAGCTCCGAAGAAAAATGATACCTATAGTAAAGGTTAAGTGGGACGCTTTTAGAGGTCCCGAATATACATGCGAGGTTAAGTCCACTATGCGACAAAAGTACCCCCATCTTTTTGAATAAAATCTCGAGGTCGAGATTTCTTTTAAGGGGGAGAGGATGTAACACCCTGTAAAATCGTGTCCAATAGTATAGTGACACGTGTTGTATTTTAAATATAGTCTATTAAATACCAATAAGGACTAAAGGCATCAACATGATCAAACTGAGCCTCTGAGTGACGGTCGATGTCAATATGCATAAATAACAGCCTCTTAGTGACTGATATGTTAACATGCTTGAAATTTGGCCTCTGAGTGACTGATATGTCAACATGCCCAGCCTCTGAGTGACATCGGAATCAACATGCTTATAATAAGCCTCTGAGTGATCCTTTGTGAAGTCCTAACTCTCATACGTGCCATTTGTTGGACGAGAGAGTTCATTTTTTGTAAATATGTGAAAGTTGGATGATGGAGGGATTTAAAAGTATCAACATGTTAATTTATACCTCTGAGTGACCTTTTAACAAACCGAGAGCTCGACAATGTCCGGGCATAACCCCGGGTATGCCAAGTATTGGCTACGGAGGACTAAAAGTGCCAAAAGGGCGTTTAAAAAGGTTTTTAGAAGCTTTTTAAAGTTAAGGGGCTAAAGTGTCAAAGTTTGAAAGTGGCTAGGGGGTGGTCGCGGGGCGCGAGAGAGCCTCTGCTGCAGAAAGTTTTGTTTGGTCTCCAAGCAAAACTCCAAAACCATTAATTCGAAACCACAGCTTCTCTAAACTGCTATGCCACGTTTTGGGACACTTGTAAGCTTCTTCTTACACCCCTAAACACCTGGCTTCACCTCCTTTGAGTTCTCCAACTATAAATAGGTGCTTAAGTCCACCATTTCAACTTGCTCCTTTCTTATTCACTCTTCTCCCTCCTCTGGAAGTTCCTAGCTAAAAGGAGCATCCAACATAGTTCTCTTGCATTGTAGGAACCTCTTGTAAGTGTTCCTTGCTCTTGCATTTTAGTTTATAGGCTTTTATAGCCAAAAGTCAAGCGTTTTACGGAAAACGCTTTGACTTTCGGTTAAGACCATTATGGTCCAGCCATTGTTCGAAATGAACATGGCTAAGTGATCGTAATAAGGTAGGTGTTAGTCCCTATAAAGGGCACCTCCTGAAGATCACGTTTGCTAGACCAATTGACGGGTCATATTAAAAAGTCAAATAGGCCATTTTTCGGAAAAATCATAAATTAATCTTATACATGTTATGAAACCTGTTTTGACACTTAAACAAGTTGGTAATAATTATTAGAACATGTAAGAACATGTTCGGCTCGTCAATTTCAGTTCTAGGGTCGATTCGCAACCGAAAGTCGCAAAGTTTGACTTCTGCTTTGACTTTCGATTCTGACCCGATTTAGATTAGTTACCTGCTGATCTAAAGTTGCATTATAATCATAATATAATGTAGCATAACCCTCTGAGGTTATATTACATGATTATAATCAGAATCCAAGTTTATGCGCAAGTTCGATAATTATGTCATCTTTGACCAAAATGCCATTTTTGCATAAAACAAGGTTTTAAATGGTAATGAACTTGAAAATGAGATTCTACTGATGTAATATTATAAGTAGGATTATTTGGGATATTAAACCAAGTTATAAACTGAGTTTTCAAGCAAGTCCTTAAACTTTGTCGATAAGTGGCGATTTTAGCCCTTGTGGCTCATAAAATAGTTTTAATCAAATCTTTTCAAAGTAAATCTTTTACCTACTAATATGTTATATTAAATAACATATCTAAGGCATTTTAATCTGACCTTAACATCAGTTTTCGTAAGAATCACATAAAGACACCATTTTACGACATAAGCGCTGTTTAGGCGCATAGTATGGTTTTAAACCATGTTATTGACCTAGACTTGATACCTACTGATTTAAAAACTTATTTTAAACATATTTACAGTATGTACATGTTATAAACTCAGAATCCCAAATAATTTATAAACTATGTGTAAAATGACCAAAATGCCCCTTCGGTGCATAGTTTGGTCATAAAAAATAATTTACACATATAATTGATATCCTACTGATATTATATCATAAATAAAGTATTTTTCCAGAATACTTATAATCATAACACTAAATTTTATTCAAGTTCCTTTTATATGGTATGAAATTACCAAAACGCCCTTATGAGGCATAATTTCATTTTAAAACCTTAACAGGCATACAAGTTGATATCCTACTGATATCTTAACTTATTTAAAGTATAATGGCATATAGAACTTGTCCATAACTTATCCGGTTACCCATTGTCTTATGAGCGTACGATTGATTATACATAACTAGTTTATGGAATTTAACCTAAACAGGTTTAACCTTGTCATTTAAGTTTCAAAATCCAGAATGTTTATAGTTTACCCATATTATACAAGTCAAGTACTTGTCGGGATTAAACTACATTCTATCTGATCATCGTTTAATCAAGCGTTATACGTAATGATCATGTACACTATTCGGTTTATAAGACCGTTAGTATTTAATTGGCTAGCTTATGCCATAATCCAGACTAGAGCCTTGCCGGTAAATGCTATCTGCACTTGGTACTTTTGTATACTACTGAGTTATTTAAAACTAAAAGAAGAAGACTAGCTCAGGTAAATACTCTTGACTTATTTTCCCTATACGGGATTGGGATACGGTAAATTATTACCGCTTGGTCCAAAATGGGGTCAATCGAATGTCTGCTTGTGGCTAGTAAACCTGCATATTTCGTTTTAATCAGTTTTGATTGATAACTTAAACATCAGGGGTTAAATTACCGTGTCCTGGATATCCTCGGCTCAATACATTAGTTATTGGCCACGACCTTAGCACGGGTGTAGGCATACACCCTTTGATGCTCATATGCAATATGCCAAGACGTTGGGGATGACTCCTTCGTTAGTCCTGAGTGGTGTGTATTTAATCATGTCTCGGTTTCTTTCCCGGGCCCTGTATGTATTGACAAACATGTGAATCTGATACAAGGTTACAAGGTCAACTTTCCCATGTTAATAAAAGATTTTGTGTCGTTTGCACTAAAAACCATTTTAAAGTTTTCAAAATGAGTCAGTTGGGTGTATTTACCAGCGTAAGCTGACGTATCGTCCAAAGGCTAAACTGCAGGTACAATACGAAATAGGCCGGAAGCTGCTCGGTAGTGAATAAAAGGATCTTGCAATCCTTAGATCTGCCCTAAAGTCTGTTTTATATTCTTTCTTGTACATTTTATGATCCGCCTGTGGATCTTCTATTACGAGCTTGTATATTATTTTATTTTAAACATTCGGTTGTAATAGTAATTTTACTCCAAGACTTCCGTTGTGTTATGTTTAATTGACAATGACGTTATCAACTTACGTCACGATACTCCCCACCCGGACCCACCGGTGTATGGATTTCGGGTTTGAAATCCATGGTGTGACAGTCTGAGCTAGTTGTGAGGGTTTCTTGAAGTGTTCTTGAACTTCAACAGGAAACTTAAATTTGTAAAAATAACCAACTTAAAACTTAGTTAAAACTTGTTGTATCCAAAAAATTTTCATAAAAACCTTGTTAGAATACATGGAGACATGTTAGAATCTTGTTTTTCTTAAAGTTTTCTACAGAGTTTAATTGGACATATTTCAGGTGAAACACTACCGGAAAACTCACCGGAATATTCTTGTAGGGTTGACCAAATCTCTAGACATTCTGACTTGACTTGACTGTTTTTACTAAAAAGCTAATATGGAATGTTTGTCTTTTTAACCAAAATTGTCTATACCTCTGGCCACTTTCGAAAACAAGTCCGTGTTAGAAAAGGAAATTTTCACCAACCAACCCTTCAAAAAGATTCATCTCTGCGAAAAACATCCATGAAAATAACCCATCCGCATGAAGAACAAGACTGTTCGTGCAAAAGACCTAGTCATCCGCACGAAGGACCTTGTTTGCACGAAGCACTTATTGCTCGCACGAAAGAGTGTCATTCGTATGAACAACCTGGTTCGTACGAAGAAGTGTGACTCGTATGAATCACTGATTCGTACGAAGAACAAGCTTCTTTGATCTGTTTTTCGTGTTTCAGTTTTTCAAAACTTTGTAGTTTTTAAAATTGTGAACTTTAAAAGGATACTGTTATTTTCAAAAAATAAACTTTAAACCTTTTAATTTTCATAATCAAGAACATATAATGGGTACTAATCCTTGGGATTGGGGGAGTGGTTAAAGCACAAACCAAAACTCATCACAAAGCTCCACAACCTCATGGGTGAAATCACTAATGCCTCAACACACAGCCATGATTACCGCAAATCAATGGGCATGTGTAGCAAATCAAAATCAGAGCATTTCTGACTCTTCTTATAAGCGAGAGTGAAACTGGAAGTAATAACCGTCCACCAAAATTGAACCATATGAACGATTATCCTTCGTGGAAAAGTCGTTTCCATAGATATGTTCTCGGTCAAAATACAGAATTATGCACATGTTTTACTAAACCATATAAGAAATCTCTCGAAGAAGTAGGTACAAATCCAACCTCCTTAGCCAATTTAGATGAAAACGATAAAAATGCCTATGATCTAGAGAAGAAGGTGTTTGCTATCCTTACACAAGCATTTCAAGTGGAGAAGGAAATGCTTCAACCAGAAAAATATGACATGATCTACTAAAGAAAGAGTTTGAAGGTTTCATGTTCATGGAGAATGAAACATTAAACGATATGATAACACGTTTCTACCATTTGCTTAGTAAAATGTATTCATACAAAGTGTTAGCATCTCCACAAGAAATCGTGATGCGTTTTGCTGACGCTTTACCGCCAAAGTGGAGTCAATTTATTGATTTACTAAGGCATACAGGTGTTTTGGATATGATCAGTATTTATGAATTTGTTCAGAAACTGGAGAACAAAAATGAAGAAGAAATCTGGAAAGCAAAAAGGGTTTCCATTCCACAAAACCCTAAGATGTACTTTGGAGGTATAAACACAGGAGTGAGCACAACTCAGCAACCAAAACTACAAACTGCATTTGTATCAAATGTTAACCCCTTTCTACCACCACCAGTTCAAACAGATCAATCTGCCGGCTCAAGTACTTAAACCTCTGGTCAAGTATTTGAACCTAAAGCCTTTCTACCATAACCTCAAGTTGTTACACCTCAAGTTCCACAACAAGCTTCTCAACAAGCTTTCTATGGTAACAACTTTCAACCTGCAAATCCTAATACCGTCAGACTTGATACATCACATCTTTCCAAGGTCAGTGTAGAAGTTGCTCGGGAACATATGGAACTTCTGAACACTATGGTTAGTGCTTATTGTGGACTAGTCGCTGGTCAAACCGGAAACATCAATTTGACTAATGAAGACTATCAACAAATAGACAAAGATGAGATGGAGTTGATGGATATTAAATGGGCGTTTGCAAGTGCGTTCAGAAGAGCTAAGGATTACATGAGCAGAACTGGGAAAACGAGTTTGGAAAGCAAGAAAGATACGAAATATGGTTTTGATAAAGATGTTGTTACTTGCTTCAACTGTGGTGAAAAAGGTCACTTCAAGCGTGAATGTACTCGACCCAGCAAACAAGGAAATCACAACCCTTTCTGAAATCAATCACAACCATCCCACTCAACTCAAGTTAACAATGAACAAAGAATAGTTGCTGTTAACAACCCAAACAACCCTAACCAGTCTGGACCTTCAAACAACACAAACAGAGCTCTAGTAGTTCAAGCAGATGAAGGATGCGATTGGTCAGTACAATTGGGAAAGGAGAATCAAGGAGGAACTGAATGTTATGCCAAGATTATCAATCGGATCAAACATGTTCACAGCATTAACAATTCTGATGATGATGATGATAGTTCTGGGTATAATGGGAGTTCTGATGAAGAAAGCTCGAGTGTAGGTGGTTATGGATCTGATCCAGACATCAGGGAAAGGATTGATACTAAGGTCAATGAGTTGCTGGAAGAAGCAGAAAAATTGAAAAGTCAAAAAGCTAGTTTGATAAGGAAAGCAGAAGTTGCATCAAAGGAGATGGAGAAAATCTTTGCCAACAATGCATCCTTTTCTCATCATACCGCTTTCATGGCTAACGTTGTAGGTTCAACAAGTCAGGTAAAATCCGACTCTCCTAAGATATGCAATGACTGTACTGAATTGAAAATGAAATTTGAAACAATAAACAGTTACAATCAAAGCCTAGTAGTTGAACTGTCAAAATGCAAAGAAGCAAATTTGGCTTTAACTCGAAACGAAAAAGAATTCAAATCTATAATTGAAACTCTTAAGAAAAGCATTTCTGAATTAACTAAAACAGTTTTGAACAAGCAAACAGGAATTAATAACTACATTAATATCCTTGAAGAAACGAAAAAGGAGTTAGCCATTGCCAAATGTGAACATGATGCAATTAAGCTAAAATAGGAAAGTTATTCTAACTCCCGATATGTGCTTGATCACATCATTGACGTTCAAAAGCTTAAGGGAGATGTCAAATGCATTGGGTATAAAACGTGTCCACCTCCGTTGAAACACAATTATACCAAATTGCCTGATGAAGAGGAAATGCCACGCTTTGAACCATCTGTCAACCATCTGTACCTCTTAATCTTGAAGAGTTTGCAGCATGATTAGGGTTTATACTGGACAATTCCTCAGTTGAATCAAGAAAATTAGAGAACTCATCATCAGTTGTTGATCAGAATCCTTCAACAATAGAGGAGGATGATTCTTCAGATAATGAGTCAGAGAAAACCGATCAGGATCAATCTCTTGATGAAGAAAAAGAGGTAGAAATTTCTGTTGCACCTGATGTGAAATCTATTGCAAATCAAGAGAATGATCCTATGAAATCGGTCAAGACAACTGAGTCTACAATTGAAAATGATAATGTGTTGTATACTTTGATTGGAGATAAGAAAATTTACTCAAATAAAAACTTTCTGATCAAAAATGTAAATCCAACCTCTATTAATCAAGTTTTTGAAAACTCAACAACCAAATTTTTGGAAATGAAGAATCCAATCAAGTCACAACCATTATTCATTTTAAAAGAAAAACAACAAGAAAAGCAAGCTGAAAAACCTAAGGTATCACAACCAAAAATTGATACCAAAGGAGCTCGCTACAAGAAGAAATTGAAGAATGTTAAATTTGTGGGATCAACTGGTACTGATAAAATCGAGACTTTTGAAAGCATGTCTAATATTGATTTTGTAAATAAAGTCAAGATTTTGAAGCGTGACAGTCAAAACAATTACACTCAGCATACAAATGGGTGTGAAGATAAACCAAGTACCTCCAGACCCACAAGTTCACCATCAAGTCATAAAACAAGATCTCCTAAATTTGTTGAAAGGAGAACATGTTTTAAGTGTGGAGAGTTTGGCAACATTATCAAAAACTGTACAAATCCAGCAAAACCGAAGTTTGTTGAAAAAGTCCCTCCTGAACCAACTTGCCAACGTCAATCTGTATCACCAAAACAAGACAAACGTATTATTAAAGAACAAAAGAAAACAGACACGTAAACAAGTAAAAATAATTGAAAAGGCATTAAAACCGGATTTTTCATAAAGGAAACCAAGTTCTTCAAGTTTGATAAAACCGGAAGTAGTTAAAAATGTAAATAATAGTCATTCTGGTAATGTCAACAATCTTGGAAACCTAAGACTGGTAATGTTTCAGGGGGAGGCACAAAGTTTCCAAATCATCAAGAAATAGAAATCACATTTCTTGATGATAAGGGTCAACCCAAGACCATTAAGGCTTGGGTCCCCATCTCAAACTGATCGGGTATTGAAACGTGTAGGGTGTTCCAGGAGGAACCGTGAATAGTCATTGGATTGTTGACAGTGGAGCATCAAGGCACATGACAGACGACTTAAGGCTTCTTTATGATGTAAAAAACATTAGAGGAGGTTATGTTGCCTTTGTTGGAGATAAGGGCTGATACATCACTGGATAAGCAGTGGTTTCCAATGGTGTTGTTAGCTTTGATAAGATTAGTTATGTTCGTCAAATTGATCACAATCTTCTAAGTGTTTCTCAAATCTGTGACAAGAAGTTCACGGTTCATTTTGATGATGTCGGATGTTATGTGCTGAAACCTGGTTTCAAGATTCCCAAAGAATGGATTCTCCTATCGGCTCCAAGAATTAATGACTTGTATATTCTTGACATGAGCCAAGCTATTACCACGTCTGCACAAGTCACATGTTTTGTCTCAAAAGCCACCGAAAAGGAATCAATCTCTTGGCACAAACGAATGGGACACATTCACTTGAGGAAAATGAACTATTTAGTGAAAAACAATCTTGTGAGTGGTGTACAAGTGAAGAACTTTCATTTACAAGACGTCTGTGTATCATGCCAAAAGGGAAAGCAAGCTAGAAAATCTCATCCTGTAAATAAGATTAACATGGTGAATATGCCTCTGGAACGTCTTCATATGGATCTCTTTGGACCTTTGAAACACAAGACTACCTTTGGTGATTCATATTGCTTAGTAGTTACTGATGACTACTCAAGATTTTCATAGATAAATATGTTAGCACACAAGAGTGAAGTTCCAGAAATCCTCAAGAATCTCCTAACGCTACTTGAAAATTTGTACAATTTGAAGATAAGGAGAATCAAAAGCGATAATGGCACTGAATTCAAGAATCATGTTATGGATGAGTTATGTTCTTTTAAAGGCATTTTGCATGAGTACAGTTCTCGTTACACTCCACAACAAAATGGTGTCGCTGAGAGGAAAAATAGAACTCTGATTGAAACTGCAAGAACTATGTTAGTAGAATCAGAACTTCCTGTTCAATTTTGGGGAGAGGCTATGGCTACCGCATGTTATACTATGAATAGAGTTCTTACGGTGAAGAGGCATGGGAAAACATGTTTTGAGTTGTTACATAAAAGGAAACTGGATGTGTCTTTCTTAGAACCTTTTGGAGCTCCTTGCACTATGATTGATCCACATGGAAAGTTTGGACCAAAAGGCTATCGAAGGTTTCTTTCTTGGATATGCTACTCCAAATTTCAGAGTGTGGAATTTGTCATCGAAAAAGATTGAAGAATGGGGTGCTGTTAAGGTTCAAAGATATACAGAATCAGTAAAAGCTCCGGGTGCTCCTTGGATGTTTGACTACGATGGATTGTTGGACTCCTTTAATCTGCCAACTTTTGATGATGCATCTGCAGCTGCTCAAATGTTACAAGAAAGTGATACTGCAGTTGACTCGTCATTAGTATGACCAATTATTGTTAACCCTCAAGTGTCTACTTCGGTTAACAATCTTGTTCAAAATGAGGAATTCGAAGATGCTGCTGATTACAATGTTTCATCAGAAGATGATGAGTTCCATGATGCAAATGAAGCTACTTCTGGTCCGGTTCCTGGAATTTCAGATGTTACATCAAATGTGCAAAATCTAGGGACAACTGAAGGTCATGCATCTACATCTTTGTTAATCCAGCAAACGAATTAGCTGTTGATCTGAATATCAACAATTTGGGTATAAATTCTCAAGTTCCCGATGTTCCTGAAACTCGAATTCATAATACCCATCCTCAGCAGAATATTATTGGAGATGTCCAAAGTGGTGTGCAGACTCGTAATCAGCTAAGGAACAACCAGAATGCTGGTTTGTATTCGGTTATTAGGGAATTTGGGGAACAAAATGATTGGTCTTTTGCCTGTTATGTTTGCAAAGTTGAACCAAAATCTTGGAAGGAGGCAATGAAAGAAGACTCACGGGTTGAGACAATGCAAGAAGAACTTCAGCAGTTTCAGAAGTTAGGCGTGTGGAAATTGGTTGACAGGCCTTATAACTACAAGAAGATTGGAACAAGACGAGTTTACAAGTGTAAGAAGGATAACCGAGGTTTTGTTGTGAGAAACAAAGCAAGATTGGTTGTCTAGGGCTTTAATCAGGTAGAAGGCATTGATTACAATGAAGTTTATACACCGGTAGCACGTCTTGAGGCCATAAGTATTTTCTTGGCTTATACGTCCTACAAGAAGTTCACCGTTTACCAAATGGATGTGAAGAGTGCATTTCTTCATGGTGTGGTTGAAGAAGAAGTATATGTTGAGCAACCACCGGGTTTTGAAGATCCAATCCATCCTGACAAGGTTTGGCTTCTCAATAAGGCGTTGTATGGTCTTCATCAGGCTCCTCCGGCTTGGTATGAAATGTTGTCTTCCTATTTTCTGAAGAATGGTTTTCGACGTAGATTGATCGACTGTACTCACTTCATCAAGGAAGAAAATGAGGACTTATTGTTGGTACAAGTATATGTTGATGATATTATTTTTGGGTCTACAAACGAGAAATTGTGCAAAGAATTCGAGCAGGTGATGCAAGAGAAGTTCAAGATGAGTACAATAGGAGAAATGAATTTCTTTTTAGGTTTGCAGGTTCATCAATCTAAGGAAGGGATTTTCATCCATCAAACCAATTACACCGGGGATATTCTCAAACGATTTCAGATGGAAGACTCAAAGCCTTTGGGAACTCCATTAGCTCAAAATCATGGGATTACTCCTGATGGAATGGGGGAACATGTGGAACCATCTCTTTATCGTGCTACGATCGGGTCTCTTATGTATCTTACTGCTTCAAGACATGATATAATGTACCCAACATGTCTTCTAGCTCGCTACCAGTCAAGTCCAGAGGTTTCTCATTTGATGGCTATGAAAAAGATCTTTCGTTATTTGAAGGGTCGCCCGGACACTAGTCTATGGTACCCTAAGGATGATAAGTTTGATTTGACAGCATTTAGTGATTCTGATCATGGTGGCTGCAAGATCGATGCAAAATCAACATCAGCAGGATGTCAGTTATTGGGAAATCGCCTAGTCACGTGGCAGTGAAAAAGCAGACTTGTGTAGCTACGTCAACCTGTGAGGCTAAGTATATTTCAGCTTCTAGTTGCTGCTCTCAGGTTCTATGGATCCAACATCAAATGCGCGACTACGGTTTTGAATTTCTAACTAATCCTATTTTGGTTGATAACGAAGCTGCTTTACAGATCACTCGTAATCCTATACAGCACTCAAAAACCAAACGCATTGAGATTAAGTATCATTTCATACGAGATTGTTATGAAAAGAAACTTATCAATGTTGTTAAAATTCACACCGATCACCAACGTGCCGACCTGTTTACAAAAGCTTTTGATAAATCTTGTTTTAATTATCTACTTTTGATCAATAGCATCATGGTGAAACCCAAGTAAATCATCCTTGTCTAATCATTTTCGTAAATATTTTCTTAAACTCTAAAACGACAAAAAGATTTTCCATTTTCTCTTAGTTTTATATTTTAGGGGGAGAAAATTCCAAGAAAAATACAAAAACATGAGAAAATTCACAAATACAAAAATATGTTTTTTATTTATTTAAGTTTTCATTTAGTTACCTTTTTTATTTAAGGGGAGAAAATTTAGAAAAATACAAAAACAATAGAAGATCCAAGAATAAAAAATGAGTTTCTTGGAAAGACAAGAGAAGATGATGATACACACCGGTGATCTGTAAAAAAGGTCAAAAACATAAAACAAAAATTGATAAGTAGCTTTACTAATGATGTATCGGTAGGCTCACAATCAGATTAAAATGTGTAGGTTGATATAAACATAACGGACTGAAAGCCAGGTAGGAACCATTCATTGGCATATGGTATTGGTACCGAATTTCATTTGATAGTATGCCGAGGTTCTGAGATGTGCGGTCCTTATGCTTGCTTATCATCTGGGTATCATGGTTGAATCTTGTACCGAAAAAATAACGGTGACGCAAGTCTAGAACTTCCATGATACCATATATACGTGTAAATATTGCATACGACCCTCAATAAGTGATAAAAATATCACATTCACCCAAAAATAAGTGATAATATATCACAGCTTTATGCGGGAGCTAAGTTGTCTCTTTGTCGGTATGAAGGTACTAACATGTTCACGGACTTACTCCTGTGCCCTACATGCATCTGAAAATCAAGTTCCTCATCAATAAGTGATTTAATCACATAGGGCTTGTTTTCAATTAAAATAAGTGAGTATCTCACATCATATACGTCAAAACAGATAACAAGTAGTATACTCACCGGTAAGATTTCTCTCGTGCATGTCTTGATACGAGAATGTCTCGTGAAGTGGTTGAACATCGGCTAGAAGTATAAATCATACATTAATCATATCTCCTAATCATGATTACATCTAATAAGCTGAGCTTACATGGACAACAATACCGATAATCATAGTAGAATACTTATTTATTTAATTTGATGTTTTAAACAAAACTCGTTTTTGGCAAGATTAAAAGCTGGTATGATTCTCTTACCTTGAAACTCTAAAAAAGAATTGTCTAGTAAATATACAGTTTATTCTTATCTTTTAGTAGTTATTTAAGTTTTAGTTTACTCTATTGTTAAATTAAGTTATTTTTGATTTAGCCAAAGATGAAAACTCAAAAAGTTTTCTATCAAGATATGCCGTGAAAAACATATTTCTTGCTATCATAACTTCATAAAGTACTTTCTTTCAACGGGTAGACTCATCTCAAAGAACAAAATCTGTTTAACGAGCACTTTTCATAACTTAATTTGTGATTAATGTGGATATGTGCAAAGTTCTAAACAGGTCAACGAAAAACCTAAGGTCCTCGAAGAACTAAAAAGTCTAGTTTTGAAAAACTTGGACTCGTACAAATCCGAGATCACTCGTACGAGACATTATGCATCGTACGGATGACAACTGGGGTCTTGTACGAATGGAGTTCTTTGTACGAGCTAAGGTAGTTCGCACGAGTGTCTTGATGTGGTATAAAGGTGATGAAGGTTCTTTGGTGGAACTTTACTTTCACCTTGCTCACGTCATCTTTCACCACTCCTTAAGTTGTCTATGATATCTTTAAGGTATATTTGACAATGTTGGCATACTTTGAAGATGAACAACTTGAACATTATCTGACTATGTGACTTTGACTGACATGAATAACAAACTTTAAGCAAAGAATCTTTAATGAAAAATAAGTTCCTCATGAATAATCCTCTCTTGAAGTTGTTTGTGCGAACAATATCCGTACGAGTGAATCACTTGTTTTACTAAGTCAGGTGTTCGTACAAATAAGTTGTTCTTTGTACGAATAAATTGTTATTCGTATGAGTCAATAGTTCTTCGTCCAGGGAATAACTACATACAGGAAATTTGAAATAAAAATTTTCGTATGTATTCCCTAGTGAATTTATGCCCTTATTATTGTTATCGTTTGTGTACAGAATGGAACAAAAGGAACATAAAAGAAAACCTGCAACGAAGAGAACTGACAAGTCAGAAGTGGAAATCATGTCAGAGCCAAGACACAACATGGTGGCCTACATAGATCCAGAAGATAAATTTGCTGAGCACAACGGTATAATGAAGTTTTTGCGCGACTCAAGGATACATTATGCTATCACGCACAAGACTACAGTATACAAAATGTTGATCAAGGAATTTTGGGATTCAGCTAAAGTTGTTAAAGTAAATGGGAAGGAACTTATCCGCGGGAAAGTAAATAACTTGAACGTAGATGTCTCTGTTGAAATCATTAACTCAGTATTACAGCTTGACGATGATTCTGAAGCTTCTTTCTCAGTACCGTTGAAGTGTCAACGTGGATGTTTGCTTAGAATGAAATGTGTTGGAGATTTTCTCGTGGGACAACTAAACAAAGCATGGTTGCCACTCCGATACAAGTTCTTTCTACATGTTTTAATTCAGTGTTTGAGCAATAAACGAAGTGGTTATGACATGGCGAACAATGACTTGGTTGGAATGATGATAGCTTTGACATTGAACAAACCGTTTAGTGTTTCAAAGTATATTTTTGCAAACATGAAGGAAAACCTGAGAAGAACCGGATATGGTGGAAACAAGTTTTGGATGTATCCTCGTTTTCTCCAGATGATCTTAAATGTGCAGCATCCGAATCTTCCGAAGAACGACAATGATGTTCTAAAAGTTGAGATCATGATGGAACATTCGTTGAAGATTTTTAGAGGTGTAGCAGCAAAATGTTACAAGGAAAGCACACCTCCTAGAAAATTGATCGGTTTTCTGGAAAATGATAAATATGTTGCACCAGAGAATGATAAGTGGCGCCATGATGACAGTGAGTCAGATAATGAAGAACCAATTCTGAAAAAAATGATCGAAGATAAATAAGGTCGTCAAAAGAGAAAAGGTGATGATGATGATGATGACGGTGATAATGATGGTAATGGTGGTGCAAGTGATGTAGGTGATATAGGTGGTGATAAGGAAATAAAGAAACAAAGCAGAAAGACTATGGAAACATCGTCAGCAAAACCTGAAATCACACAACCTACAACCTCACATCAAGAAACTGTACTGGAACAAGTTGCAGAAGTCCAGTCTACCTTTACAATGGAGGAGACTGAACCAGTAATGATGGAACCCATTACAATCTCTGAACCACAACCTTCTAATACCACAGCAGCTGAAACACCTTCGGCTGAAGATGCTCCAGTTCAATCACAACCTACTACTTCATTAGTCCAACAATCCCAGTCCATAACTCATCAACAAAATACAAAACGAAGCAGTCGTCTATTCTCTGAAATGGAACAGGATGAGAAAGTGGATTTTATGTTCTCTCAGTTGCAAGCTGTGGCAATCCAGATTAACAAGCATTCGGAGTTTATATCTTCAAATTGGAACACAGTTGTCAAACAACAGTTGGAGATGAATTCTTTAAAAGAGACCATTAGAAAACAGGATTCTGAAATTGCGTAGTTAAGAAAAGAAAATGAGCGGCTAAAGGCTGCAGATGCTGAAAGAGCAACTCAGCTACAACAGATGAGAGCAGCTGATAACTCTCGGGGGATTGAGTTGAATAGGCTAAAAGAACGTAGTGCGGCTGTACAACAATCTGCCAAAACATTAACTGCTAAACATAACGACTTGAGAGAATGGTATCATTCTCGTAACGTTACACTGGTTAAAGACTTTAATGGTATTAAAGATGTGTTTGAAATGAGCAGAAAGCGAGTGAACATTTTGTGGAATGAAAGATGCAGAGCACAGGAGATCAAACGTAAACATGATCAGGATAGTAAAGACCCTTGCAATCCTGATGCTTCAGCCTCATCCTCACAACCAAAAGTTTCTGCTTCAACTCCAGTGGTAGAGTCTAATGTACAGCAGATCGTGACCGATCCAGTTGCCTCCAGTGACACTCAAGAGGAAACAGGAAAGTATTGAAGACCTGATCATCAATCAACGTTGGATTGAAGATTTTTAGGGGAAGTTTGTTGATACAACAGGCAATTCGGAATGAAGACCGAAGACCAAGCAACAGGCAAGGGGGAGTTTGTTGATACACTTTTCTGTCTGTCGCTTGTTCTTAGTTACGTCTGTAACTGTACGGTCTTTGTTTAATGTGTCTGTATAGTTTGGTCGTGTCGACCAATTCAAACTATCCTCCTATCTTGATCTAGTATGATGATTAGTTAGTCTATGTTGTAAAACAGTTGCATGTATGCATATTGTTGAGTCTTGTGTACGTCATGTCTGTTGGCACGTTCTCCGAAGAACACATCTATGTGCGAGTGAAAGGTGCTTCGTACGAGCAAGTTGTTGCTCGTACGAGCCACTTGCTGATTCGTACGAGTGATTCTCTACTCGTACGAGTGGCCCCTTTCAACAAGCTCCTTGCTTGTTCATGCGAGCCAGTTCCTGTTCGTACGAGTATCCATTGTAGAATGTTCTTCGTGACTTATAGTGTTTCGTACAACAAGTGTCATTCTTCGTACTGTTGCTAGGTGTGGGCACTATATAAAAGACATGCACTTCTCAGTAAGGGGTTTGTCAATACATACTAGAGAGAGATACTGAGAGCACAAGAGAGAGAGAGAGAGAGCACAGAGAGTATTTCCTGAGTCTGTATGAACATTGTTTGTATGTGTTTGTACTAGTTCTCTTCTGTTAATCAAGTTATTGAATCTTTGGTTATCTTATGTTTTTTACTTTGCTTTGGTTTGCATACTTACGAGGATTCCGCACTCGTATGTGTGTTGTATAAACAGGGAAGTAGGTTAATCTTGATCCTCCAAGTGGACCTACACGAGTGAGTTTCGTGCGCAGGAGTGTCACATCTGTATGAAGGTACTACGTCTGCACAGACCTGTTACGGCCGCACAGAATTAAACCTTATCCATTTAAAAAATTATGCTTCATCCCCATGAACCAGTCCTTCATCCGCGCGAACCAGTCAACATCCACACGGGAGGCGTTTATCCATACGAACCAAATTATGTCTGCACGAACTAAGATTCAGTCATTCTAAAATCATTTCATCCGCATGAAGGAGACATTTGCACGAATGAAAATTTTTCATCCCCGCGAATGAGTCAAAGGTATTTTTTGAGCGTGGTGACGAGACGAGTGTTCAGAAAAAATTTGGTGATTGACAATTTTTTCGAGATTTTCACGTCAAAATACGAGTTGTTCGGGGATACCGTCGGAAGCTTTAGAGAATAGATACGATGATGAGATCACATAGTTTTGAAGATATTGGGGTAGTCATGGATACCTATGCAGAATGTTTACCATTTGGTATAGTGACTATTAATGGGCTAACAAGAAAAATCCGCATTGATGAAAAACGCACTTTTGTGGGTGAAATGTCAAATATTCCACATAGCTGAGTTTTTCAGTGAATAGAGAGGACTGAATTTGCCAAGTTTGAGGGGGAGATTCAGTAATAAGTTTAGAGAGGCCAGTTTGCAAAAATGAGGGGAATAAAATTTCATAGAATATATTGAAATTCCGACATTTTTTAAATTCAGACGTGCAACCATATTCGGGTGGTTCCGACTTCAGATTGTCAAGGGATGCATAAGATCTGGATTCCTTTGTTCGTGATCATAGGAAGTTCAGATTCTTCAAATTTTGATTAGATTGATGTCTTAGGGTTTAAGTCCCAAGTCTTCGTACAAGCCGGTTAGCAGGATTGGCGTTAGGAGGATGCATATGTATTTTTGATACTTAAAAGATATCAGAGGGCTTTCAAAGATTTTCCTGATAGTTCTATGATATTCTAAACTGTCAAAATGGTTAATCTTCAAGCATATTAATTGTTTTCTACCGCCAGGGAATGATGATGTTTGTTGATTAAGTTGCTACCGAGACTAACAGAGAAGACTATACATCAGTTATCATGACTGAAGAGGAAGAATGTGAATCTAATAGTGGAAGAATGTTTATTAGATCAAAGTGTGTTACCAGATGATTTGTTATCCGATGAAAATGTGTTGATTGTGGAGATTACCATTTACACTGATCAATCATTCAGGAGTGTACACAAAGGTGATTACAGAAAACGGGATTTCAGATTTTCATGGGTATTCACAGACTTGAAGGTTACGCGTGTAGTGATGAAGTTTATATCAGTTGCCGGTTTGAGTTTTTGAAAATTCAGAGATTGAGCTGAAGCGGTGAATCAAAAACCGAACGTGTCACACCCCCGAGTAATCCCTTCGCATCAGAGCGGGGCGTGACCTGAATGGTATCCTCAATGCACAGCGGAAGCAGATGTGATGGCTAAGGTTTCTAGTAAATGAACGCCCGCTAACTACTCGAATCCCCATGGGTTCCACTATTCCAACCGTGCCATACTTGTAATCATAACCTGAGAAAGAACATGCGAAAATCAACATAAAGTTGGCGAGTTCATAGTTTGTTTGTTTTGTTTCAAACGAGTCATAAAACGTTTGAGCATTTTGCATTCGAAAACCGGTTTGTGGGATCATAGTATCCCAAAGCATTTGAAATGTCATATCTGTATAACAGTATTGAAATGTAATTTGTACTGTTTGTAAACCGATGCATATAACTGCTATGTTTGTAAACCGGTGATAAAATGTTTTCAATCGTATCTGTATACCGGTATTGAAATGTTTTCTGTTGTATTTGTAAAACTTGTATAATTGTGAACGTCTGCATTGCGTTATCATTTGAGAGTTCATATATAAAAAGGTGTGGTATGTAAAGTCTCAATGAACTTGATGATCATTAATGTTTTGCAATGACATTAATATGTGTGCCGACATAGGAAATACTCAACCCTAGACGATTTCTTCCGGTCCACCCGGCTGGGACAACAAAAGCACTACATGTGGCCACACAAGGACCCATGAGTGGGGCTCGCTACACCCGATAGATCTACCACTCTTGTTCCTCGGTCTTATAAAAGATTAATGGCACTTAAGAGAGAGCCTATTCGCACATGATCTAATATTTTATTCCATAGCTTAACCATACCATCGAAAACATGTATTTCCCCCCGAGAGTTATAAACCGAAAACATTTAAGAGAAAAGGGGGACCTGAACTCACAGAGTTTTTGTGCCTCGCACAAATGAGAATGGGCCTAGCCCGTTTGAGTCTAAAAGCAGGACCAACCAGTCCTCTTATTTGTATGCAGGACAATCCGGTCCTTGTGTTTATAAGCATGACCAACTCGTCCCCTTATTTGTATGCAGGACAATCCAGTCCTACGTTGTAAGTAGGACAATCCCGTCCCTAGTTATGAAACTCATGCATGTTTCAAAAATACGCGTGTGTTTTGTAAACCGGTATGTTTAGCATAAACCTTTCGTAAACCATTTGAATTCGTTGAAATTTGTTTGTAACATGGTTTAGGAATATATGATTTTCGTTCATCGAAACATTTTATGCTTTCGCAAAACTTGCATGTCTTTTCACCCCGAAAACATTTATAAAAATGTAAAATGGTAAAAGGTGGGGGTTATGAACTCACCTTGATTTCCTTGTGCAAAGCTAGCTTAATGTGATTTCCATAGTGTTGTCTCCACAACTTGACTTGCTAGCATGCAATCTAAGGCATTCCTAAAACAGAATAACTTGTAACTTTCTAAGAATGTCGTAGCTATACTACGTGATACCGAGCTCTACCGAATCGTTACACATACGATTCTATAAAATTGTCATTGTCTTAACTCGGTTAACCAACCTATGGTTTTCTTAGAAATGATTCTGTTTTCGAGAGACTTGAAATGTATGTTTACATATAAACATAATTATATTTCTTGAAATCATATTTAGTCGTTATGTACGTCGACGGATAATAGTACTACTCTTCGTAGTTTTCGTAAGATATAATGTATATATACTCGAAAATATATCCGTATAGGTAATACATTTCGTATTCGCGCGATAGTCTTGCGGTATTATGTCGTACCTCGTTGAAGTGTTTGAATCGATTATAATCAATATATTATTGTTATAAAATCCTTCGAAAGTATTCGCAAGTGTTCGCGTCGTCGATGTTTGTAATAAAAAAACTATATTTGTTTATGAAAGTATTCAACGTCTCGACATTCGTATATAATATTTGTGTTATACGATTTCCGAATTCTGTCGTTTGAAATAATACGCGCATTGTATTCGTCTTGTAAAAGCGTTCGGAAATCTTGGCGTTTCGAAATAAATATAAACAATATACTTATTCTTATATCGTCGTTTGAATAAATTATCGATGCTTGAAATCTAGTTTCCAAGTTTTGACTTTGAATTAACATAAATAAACACTATTTATTTTGTAGTCGATTATCGAATCTTGTAATTACGCTTGTTGTAACGTTATCTGATCGATTTCTAAGTGTCCTCAAAATAAATATATCTATATTTATTTTATAATGATCGCTTGAATTCGGACGTCTTGTCGTTGAAATATAATGCGTTTCGTATTATATATTTTACAAAAATCGGGTAGAGTTTCCTCTGTTTTCGGACGATCCCGGCAATACTAATTGTCGATTTATTTATCAAAACGCAATATCAATCAATGTACGCAATATGTAATACATTCTCGTCATCTTTTCAATATAGTTTTCGCCAAATATAAGTCCGATTTTATATTATACTAACGTCGGTTCGATGTTAACTTATAGTTTTACGCGAATCCGTAGTCGGATGATTGTTATTTTTAAAATTTTGGCGATAGGTAATCGTTAACGAGTCGGTTTTGAGCTCGGTTTCGCGATATATAATATTAACGTTTATAAACTAATATAAATAAATTTTCGCGTCGTAAATGTTTTACCGAAACTTGTGTCGACCCGCGGACTGAGTTTGACCACAGTTGACCATGTTGACTGAGTTGACTGCGAGGACCAGTAGTTGACCAATTGACCGATAGTTGACCAGTTGACCACGGTTGACCGGCAGTTGACCGAGTTTGACCGAACCCAAAACTGAACCGAGGCACTAAAATGACCCAAAACTATCCCTTGACCAGTTTTCACCCGTGTTGACCTGTTGACCAAGTTGAACCGAGCCCGAGATTGTCCCGAACTTTAATTTTCACCGAGAGGAAAGTGTTTCGTATGGACTCTACAGGTTACAAGGATCTCAAAAATATATTTTTCGTTGAAAACGGATGCCCGGAACCTCGCCAGAACCATGCCAGAAGTCGGAATTTCGCCGGAAAATAAAATTTCACGAAAACTTGCAAAAAGGTCTCTAACCACCCGATCTAAACATCCACGAAGTGAAATGTCCAAAACGGGTTCGCCGGAGTTTGGCCGGAACGTCGCCGGAGTTGCTCCCGAGCCCAAATGGTTTCGAATCTGCTAAAACCAACATCACCACACGATCCGGAACGTCGAAGATAGTCGAAAAAGTGTACTCTTGGCCAGAAAACGTTCGCCGGAAAACCTCCATCGCCGTCGTCGGCAATGGCGCCGCCGTGGTCGGCCGCCGCTAGTCGCCGGAAATGTTTTCTAGAGAGAAAGTGATTGGTAAAAATGAGAGAAAAATGGGGTAAAAAGGGTTTATATAGGTGGGTTTGGGCCCAAGGCCCAAAAGCCCATTTCTAGTGTTTTGAGTGGCCCGATCGCGTCTACGAGACCCGTTTTCGAACCCGAACTTCATGGAACATCATGTAATATCATTTTAGATATGAAAACATGTAAAAGGTGTCGGTATTCGATATTTATCACGTGCGTTCGTCAGTTTCGTTAAAATGCGTAAAATGCTCCGGTTGTCGTTTCTTGTCCGTTTTTCGATCCGATTTCGACCACGAATAATAAAATTCAGTTACAAAGCTAAATATATCATAATATATTAATATCGAGGCGTAACTCGAGTCCGTTGCTTCCGTTTTGTTGTCGGTGCGTTCCTGCGGACGCGTTTTTCATTCACGTAAGCGTTTTGTGACGTTCGAAGCATGATAATTCATCAAAATCATAATTGTATGATAAATACAAGTACAAAATTCGTATTTTTAGACGTTGTCAGTATTTGTTTGGCATCAGTTCCCTTATCGTTCAATTTCGCGTTTAGTGTCTTTGATTATCGCCAAATCGCGTAACGTGAAGCAAGTAAACATTCCTAGGCTCTCCAGGGGCCTGATCGAGTTAATTTATGTCTAATTACTTTGTTTATGATGGTATTATTGTTTGTTATGCACTTGATTACAACCAGAAATCGCCGGTTGTCCCAAAACGCAGCTGTGATTAATGTTGAAATGGAAACGCTTTATTGATTAGTTTCAAGTTGCTGTATCATGAAGATTGTTGTTAAGCAAATTAGAGGAGGTTTGGAACTATGCAAACAAAGACTTGAAGATTCATTTCAGGGGTAACGTATTAGAGATAATGTAAACCCGAATCATGAATCAAAGGGGAATTAATTGAAGATATCAAATGCTTGATTGAAGTTGTAGAATATTCAAACACGACTCTCATATTTGAAGAACAAGATTCAACAGTGACGTACAAGGGGGAAATTGTTAGTACATATTTTTTGTGTCCACCACTGCGCGAATAGGCTAGATAGAGCGTGTGTTGAATACTGTATAGATGACATACGAACACATGACTTTGAAGAGGATGGGAGAGGTTCGTACGGATGTAACACATTCGTGCGGATGTAACTCCTCTACACGAATGTAGCTCATCCACACAGAAGAGCTTGTCCATCCCAACCTCATGTATGTGTGTGTGTGTGTGTATAGTGTCATGTGTTCATAGTTTGATAAGTTTTGGAGATCACAAAAGGGAAATACTGGAGAAATTTTTTCTCCAGCTTGGCAATGATGTTTGCTCTTTCGGAATGAATGGAATCATTCTACTTCTACTCCGTTCTTAATAATATTCTATTGAATTAGCTCTATCACGTCCAAACTTCTGTCTAAACCCGCCCGATCCGAAACTTTTAGTAGTAAAATACGTTGAAGACCTCGAAAGTAGAGATCAAGTTTTGTGTGCGACAAATAAATTCAAGTGGATGATCCAAGGCATACTCACAAGACTAACTTGGGAGATATGAATCCCATATTGGGTCAAGATCTCCCCAACAAACTATGTAATTGGTAACCAGAGTTACCTTCCTTGAAAAATGTAGCATATAATGCTATAAAACTAGAAGGAGCATCAACCGTCGTACTTCCAGGAGAAGGTAACATCGCCTCCCAGTTCACCGGAAAACGGAAATTCTGGCACAATTGTTGAATTCATCCTCCTTCCAATTGATAACCGCCTGGATCATCGTTAGTGGTTCCTTTGTCTTTTTAGCCTTACGCAAACCTTCTACTTTTGACGATGTCGACATCGGTAAATGATGGAGAATAGCAGATAATAGAGAATATACGATGTTTAATCTTAGATTTAAGAAAGGGTTCTTAGGTGATTGGAAAAAGTTGGAAGGGAGAAGTTAAAGGTTTTTCTAAGGAACGAAGGCCTCTAGTATTTAAACCCATCGGATTTAATGCGATGGGAACCGCACCGACAAGTGGGGAGCGTCCTCCAATGGATGGTCGGCACGTCAGGCGGGAAAAAATTGAAAGGACGTCTTTTTGGGCGAGTGGCGGCCATGTGCCTTTTGCAGTTGAAAACGCACCTGCAAACGCGACGTCAGTTACGCATAAGGGACTGACACACTGACGGAAGATACATGCACCTCACCTTGTAGGAGAATAGTGACAAGGGTCACCATTAGCCTCACCAACCCCCCAAGGCCATTCAATGTAACTTAGAAGAAATCTATTGCACTATTCCCATGCGCGATTTAGCTTATTTGAGTACGCCTGATACCATGCGCCGATCTGGCTCATTTGAGTACGCCAGATCCCACACGCCGATCTGGCTCATGTGAGTACGCCTAATCCCACACACCGATCTGGCTCATCTGAGCATGCCTAGTCCCATGCGGCGATGTACAATGTATACACGCGCCACTCATATCACTAGAATTTTTATAAGTCCAGAGCTCCTCCCATCCAACAAACTCGTGTGGAAGCAGTATTAGACTGGTGGGACTTGAAGGGGTATGGTCCCAAAGAGTGTGCGCAGGCGGGTACCCAAAGGACCATACCACTCCAGAAACTTCGTTATCTAGAAGGATGTAGAACGTTGATTGACAAGCCTAGCGACAGACGTGGGGCACCACTAACAACCGTATGGATAACACTAACGACAGTTAAGGAAAAGGAAATCACGTGACACCAATCATTGGTTGTTAGGCTCTGCTGCATAATCTCTAGGGGACAGCTAGCGACAACCCGAGAAGAAGTACTGGGGGACCTTGAGGTGGAACGAATGACATTGTGCCAAGTCAGCCCCTGTACAGATTAACGGTTCCGTCATGTCAAAGGGGACAAAACGGATATTCCCCACGATTTGACAGCTGGGAACGACCAACTGGCTCCTACCTCCTTCACAACCCTTCGACTATTAATAGAAGACTTCACCACCAGGTTCGACGATAGTTTCTCTTACTCTCTCACTCTATACACACTTATTTCCTCAAAACGAGTTCTTATTCTCATCCCGGAGGATGGTTACAAGGAGAACCCTCAACCTCTCCTCCTTGTAAAGAGCTCATCGAATTGTTTCGTTTTGCAGGACAGATTGAAGATAATCAAACCAATTGTGAAGGAAACAATAGAAATTAACTATTATTAACGAGACAAATCAGCTAAACTTAACCTAGTGTTCACTTAGTGTTTCTTCAAGGACATATTAATATTATTATCCATACTTGTTACAATATCCATTGTATCAACGATGGGCTTTACTGAGGTAAAGTAACAAAAGTGTGCCCCTCATCATCTTTTTCAATCCACTATAAATACCAAAGTAACCATTTTCTAAACCACTAAAAATACCAAACTAACCATGTACAGATTAAATACAACATTTTCTCACTATAGATCTATACGCTGTAACAAAGTAGTTTCAATAATTGGGTACACTTCTAATACAATATTATATAATTAAATTACTTAATTGCTTATATTTATATTTATATTTATATTAATTGCGGTTCTATGAATATTTGTCATGTAAGCGTTGGAAGTCAAATACCGGATTGCTTGTGCATCAACAATATAACAAATTGTATATTGTTGATAACTATTTTTTATTTTGGTTATGATAAACTATACACTCTTAGTTCTAAACTAATAGTAAAAATTTAGAAGCAGTCTTATCATGAAATAAATAGCTTTATAAGTTGACACTTTAAAACGGGTACAAACTTGTAACAAAAGAAATAAAACAAATTAGATAGAGAGACACGTACTTTTATGCAGTAAAATACTTGACACGTGAACTATGAGGTGACAAACAATGTGACAGAACATATTTGTATTTACGTGTTAAAAGATTACATATGTGATGTAACAATGTAATATGGTAGAAGATGTTTCTAATTTGTTATAAGGTACCCTTTCTGGTTGATGGGTTGTTATTTTGAATTTATCATACCATTTTATCGTGATAAGTTAATTACAGGAAGATTTTACGCTTTACCAAAACTTGTATAATATTTTAAAACTACTTCCAACAAGAAGATATTACGCTTTACAAAAATTTGTATAACATTTTAAAACTACTTCCAAAATTCATAGGCAGTTAATATTTTAATAGGGTATCAATCTATACAAATCCAGTTTTTTTGGTAGACTAAAACCATTTATATAATAGCCTGACTGAGTACTCTTGAATCGTCTTTGTTTGGACTATTTGGGTTGACTAGTTATGACGTCGACCAGGTTAACCAGAAAGTATATCGTCATGGACGGATTTTCAAAATCTATTTAATTATTATTTTTCATTCAAAAGCTTATTAACTCAGTTATTTACCATTTCAGACTTCATACCTTGTTTATTCGACGCTTTATATTATATTATGGTAGGATTGCATATCTACACGTCATATTTTATTTTAATAACTTAACTATATGTTTAAAAAGTTAAATTATTAATGATATTTCTTGTTTTCAAATCAATTTGATTTGTGTCCGATTCAATGTCGAATCTTGAAATCCCTTCGTCTTAATAGATAACAAGTGATTATGCTAAAGTATAATAAAAAAACACATGTTTTGCTTTATGAACAAACAAAGTGAGAAGCATAATCTAATATCTAAGTGCACGTTATTTCCTTCTATGGAAATACTAATTTTTTCATTTTTTCGGAAAGTACTAATTAACAAAATTTATTTTATTTATTAATTTTGTAATCAAATCAAACTTAAATTAAACATTTATGACCAAAAACATTTATTATTTTATTCATTAATTTTGTAATCAAATCAAACTTAAACTAAACATTTAGAAAAACATTTATTAAGATAGTTGCCCCCACAACACACCCAACCTTACACAAACGTACAACCCTTTTAACACAAAGTACAATCATCTAATGCACTATATCAAAATCATAACATCTCAAGCACAATCGTCGGTATCAAAAATCCAAATCATAATTACGATATACCCTTCAAGAACACCCCACCATCGCTGTCTTGGTCGACAATAATAATCAATCCTCCATACCATTTTCTTCTATAAACCCTTTTCCGATCTGCACGATTACCAAAATAGGATTCACACGGTTCGGTCGATTGGCACACTACGGCACCAAAAAAGATCGATCTTTTTTATTAGAGTTTTTATTTGCAAATAATTTTGGGGACGACGACTGTTTAATTTCATCTGGGTGTTGTTATTTTGAGCTAAAGGTATCTGGGTATTTCGTCAATTTATGTTTTTGATGATGGATTTGGTGGGTTGATTTTAGGGTTCTTGTGTTAGGGTTAGGGTTTTGTTGTTTATTGTGATTTTGGGTTTGTGACTGTTTAATTTTATGTGGGTGTTGTTGTTTTGAGCTAAAAGTTTGTGGGTTGTTGTCATGTTATGTTCTGGATGATAGATTTGGTGAGGTGATTTTAAGGTTTACTGATTATAGTGAAAATGGGGGTTTGTTAATTTAGGGTTTGTTTTGGGTTGATTTGATTTAAGAGTGGTTAACTTGGTGTATTGTGATATGGGATCATCTGGGTTTTTTACAATATGTTTAATATACTCTGTGGTTGCTTTAAGTTGTGGAACCTTAATGATGTTTTATAGTCATGACGTGTTTGCATTCAGTCATGGGACTGAGATTGCATCCAAGCTGTTGGGATCAACGCCTCATGATCAATTGTTGATCGAAACCTCAGATTCGTTCTCCGGGTTGCTGTTGTTTGCGGTTGGGATCTTGTTGTTCATGGTGGCATTTGTGAAGGATAGGGATTTTCAAAGCTTTTTTGCAAAAGGGTGTGTGCTTCTTCACATTGCGATGGCGATTTGGCGGATCTATTTTGAGAGGAAGCTTGAAGAACTCGGTCGTGATTGGCTTCGGCTGGTTTTTGGTGATTTTGTCTTGGCACTTTCATGGGTGTTGTTTCTTGTGTATAGTTGGAGAGAAAAATATGATTAGATGAATACACAGTCGATTCTAGGTTCATTCTTGAATCGATCGGTTCTAGGCTCGCTGTTGGAGCGATTCAAAATTCGTGCTTGGACAGGTTCAGATTTGTGCTTGGGTCGGTTCAAGATTCATGCTTGGATTATGGTCTTTGGTGACTTTGAAGAAATGGCTTCCATTAATGGAGGTTGTGAAGGTTCTTTTGTTTATTGTTTGTTTTCTTGATTTACTGTCCTTTTTTCATGTTTATAAAGAATATGTTTGATCTTGGTGTCTTCATGTGTTCATCTTCCAATTTCTAGATAGACATGAAAATTCTTGATTGTTGTTTTTTCTTTGCATATTGGTTGTTTTGACTTTCTTGATCTTTGACCAATAACGTGTGGGATTGTAGGGTAAATTGAAACTTAAAAGTAGGCCGAGACAATTGGCATCTTTTTATTGAACTTGCTTGTGACATAAGACTGCCTTTACTTTTTCCTTTTCCACATGGAATCGTGCATAGAAGTTGAATAACAGAAAATAATACTAGTACTAGTAAGCCTATCCATTTAATTATCCATCATACCGACATGCAAAATAAAAATACATCCTCTTTATTACACATATGGACCATATAGTTCTAGCTAATTTCGTCTTTAATTACTAATTTTATTTTTTAACAGGTTCAGGTTTTGTGGTTTTACTTTTATAACACCTTTGGATATTAACACCAAACTTAGTTAATTTTTATGTTAAATTTAAGTAATTTGACTAAAATGTCCTTCCATTTTAAAAGTACCATTTATGTCATTACTTTATTTTTAATTACAAGGACTATTTGTGAAAAAAGTTAGTATCCAAAGACGAAACTAGTCAAAAGCAACAGGATCCATCTTTGTAGTTGACTCTAATATTTATTTAGTGTTTCATTTCTGTTTTTATACTTTTAAATCAATATATAACTCATAAACACTTTATTTTTAACATAAGTTTCTTTTAATAACATCCAAACTAAAATGCTCACATAAAAAAATAAGTGGAACTGTGTTTAAATAACTGTGTTTAAACGATTTAATGAACACAGGTTATGAAAAAATAATACAAAATTAATAAAAACCAAACAATAAAGATATAAAAACACAAATCTTACTTTTATAACAGGCTCCAGCTAAATAAAAACAATTTATTTATTGACAGATTATAAAAATAAGATTTTTCTAAATAATTTATTTGACTATTGACAAATTATAAAAGTAAGTTTTTTTTTTAAATAATTTATTTAACATTTTTGTTTTAATAATTTATTTAACGTTGTTGAATGTTTATTTTTATTAATATTTTCATTATATTTTCATAACATGTGTTCATTTGTAACACCCCAAAACCCAGAAGTTTTATATCGTCAGTATGTTCCTTGGGTAATGGACAGAAATAAAATAACCAAGTCTTTTAACTTAGTTAGGATATGCAGGTTAAGTAGTAATGAATGAAGTTTTGTAACAAGAAGAAAGAATGGCGAACACAAGGTGCTAAACTTGGCAAAACGAATGAAAGTTTTATAAAACTACCTAAGTATGTGTATGTGTGTATGATCAGAAAGAGAGGGGAGGAGATGCCCCTCTTCAACTCAAGAATGGCTCAATTGATCAAATTAGGATGGAGATTAGAGCTAAATCGGATGCATGAGCTTAAATTCTTAATTATCTAGACAAGATAAACATGTGGTAAGTTGTAATTTGTGATTTGGTGATCTTGTATGAAGTGGGTTTGTGATCCTTAAATTTGTTGAAATTGAGCATGCATATGTGTTAGAATGATCAACTAGAGCTTATTCTATGTATGATACCAAGTAATTTGATGGTTAAAGGTGAAACCCATTTGGGTTAGTGAAAGTGGCGACATGGGTGTATCACCCATGTCCAATCCTTGTTCAAAATTGTTGTAGTATGTTGCATGTGATTAATTCTTGTTAGATAGGTTAAGTATGATTTGGAAATTACTTGATGTTTACTTGTGTTGATGAATAAAAGTGTCACACCTCGAATTTCTAACCAAATCTCGGTGGGCCCGAGTGGGGAATATATCGTGACGTAAGTTGATATCATCATAATCAATTAACACAGCACAGCGGAAGTCTTGGAGTATAAAATACTATTACAAACCAAAATGTCCAAAGTTCAAAAATAACTAAAGATCCACAGGCGGATCGTAAAATATACAAAAGATGTACAACAGACTTTTAGGCAGATCTAAGGATTTGCAAGATCCTCTTATATCACTACTAAGCAGCTTCCAGCCTATTTCGTATTGTACCTCCAACTTAGTCTTTTGAAAATTCGTCAGCTTTCGTTGGTAAATACAATTAACTGACTCGTTTTAAAAACATTTCAAAATTTGATTTAAGTGCACAGGTCATATAAAAATCTTTTATAACTTGGGAAAGTTAAGCTTTTAACCTTATATACAGATTCAAATGTTTGTCAATACATATGGGGCCTAGTACAGAGACCGAGACATGATTAACTGACACACCACTTATGAACCCACGAAGGAGTTATCTTCAACTTGTGGGTAAAAATATTTTAGCATTCGCATCTGTTAGGTGTATGCTACACCCCGTGCTTTGGTCGTGGCCATGAGTAACTTAAATGAGCCGAAGATATCCAGGACACGGTCGTTAACCCTTACTGTTTAAGTTATCAAACAAAACTGATGAAAACGGAATATGCGGATTTACTAGCCACAATCCGACATTCGATTGATCCCATTTTCGACCAAGCGGTAATAATTTATCGTAACCCAAGTCCGTATAGGGAAAATAAGTCAAGAGTATTTACCCGAGCTTTTACTTGACTTTAATAAGCAAAGTTTATATTAACCCAGCCGTTTAATCAATAGAATAGTGCAGATAGAATTTACTGGAAGGCTTCTAGTCTGGAATGATGGCATAAGCTAACTAATTAGAATACTAACGGTCTTGTTTAAGTCATAGACTTAGACCGACTAGCTTAAAGGATCAAAACGGTACGATATGCTAGATTAAGCGATGACCGGATATAATGTATTTTAAACCCAACAAGTACTAAGACTTGTATGATATGGGTAAATAATTAACATTCTGGAATTTGAGTTTAAAATGATAAGGTTAAACCCGTTTCGGTTAATTTTCGTAAACTAGTTACATATGCTCAACCGTACGCATATAAGCGATATAGGGTAACCGGGTGAGTTATAAATAAGTTCTATATGTTATTATACTTTAAATAAGTTGTAATATCAGTAAGATATCAACTTATATGCCCGTAGAGATTTTAAAACGAAACTACGCCTTATAAGGCGTTTTGACCTTTTATATGACGTATAAAAGGAACTTGCATATATTCTGATGTAATGATCATAAACACTTTGGAAAATACTTAATTTGTGATATATTATCAGTAAGATATCACACATAAGTGTGGTTTATGGTTTAGGATCGAACTATGCACCGAAAGGGCATTTTGGTCTTTTAAAAGCATAAATTACGATTTATAATAAAACTTAGTTTATGATCAGAAAAATAACACCATAATATGTTAATTATATTAACATATCGGTAGGTAGTTCATTTGCAAGTTCATTGTTGATTAAAAACCTTGTTTATGTAAAAAGGGCATTTTAGTCAAAGTTTGACATTTAACGGAACTTGTGCATAAACTCAGATTTTGATTATGTTCATGTAATATAACTTCAGAGGGTTATGCTACATTGCATTACGATCATAATGCATCTATAAGTCAGTAGTAAACTAATCTAAGTCGGGTCAGAATCGAAAGTCAACGTAGAAGTCAAACTTCATGACTTTTAGTTGCGAACCGACTCTAGGACTGAAATTGACGGATCGAACATGTTTCCACATGTTCTATTAATTATTACCAACTTGTTTAAGTGTCAAAAACATGTTTGTAACATGTATAAACTCAGATTATAATATTTATAAAATCTGACCCGTTTGACTTTTTAAAACATAAACTTTGACCCGTCAATTGACCTAGTAAACGTAATCCTTAGGAGGTTCCCTTTTAAGGGATTAACACCTACCTAATTACGATCACTTAGACATGTTCATCTTGAACAATGGCTATTAAAAACCTATAAACAGAAAAGAGTAGAGATGGAACACTTACAAGTGATCCAAGAGAAGTTTAGAACTCAAAGGGATGCTCCTAAATGACCATGAACTTCCAAGAGTGTAATAAGAGAGGAGAAGAGAGAATGAGTGAGTTTGATGGTCAATTTATACTGCAAGAGGGTGTGTGTGGATGAAGCCAGGTGTTAGAGGTGTTGTAGGATCATAAAAAGTGTCTAGAAAGTTGTCAAGAGCTGCAAGAATGTGGCAATTTGCAGGAGAGGTGGCATCTTGACAGAAATTTGGGGTTTTGACACATTTAGCCCCTCAAAAATAGTTTTATGGATTGTCATGAATTGTCCCTTGACTTATATTCAATGACATAATGACACAACTTAGTCCTTTTCATTCAACACATGATGTGTTGAAGAAGAGTGTGAATAACCGAACATTAACTAGTGTCACGCTAGGTGCTTTTGTGACTTATACATAGTTACTAGCTTAGAATATGATAAATACGGATCCTTATGGTTTTAAAGGTTAATTTACCTAAATTCGTAAAGTTAAAGGTTTGGTGGTAATGTGGAACACTTGAGGTTGATGAATCAAAAGGATATCACCTCAACCAAGATTTGTTTGGATCGAACGGTGGCTTGGTTATGCAAGAAAAACGAAATAATGAAGTCTAGGGGCCTCCGGGTCATTTGTTGAAAGTTTAAATGAAGAAAAACAAAGGATTTCAGGTCTCGCCGTAGGCTACGGTCGCCGGACCATAGCTTACGGTTAGTGAATATGCAATTTAGCAACTACAGACTGTAGCTTACGGTCCTAGACCACAGGTTACGATCAGGTATAAATTTTTTTTTTGTGAACTTGGACATGTTTTAGGAGTTGAGTGGCTAACTCATTTCAGGTTCTATCCAAGGGTTCATACACGTGTCGGTCTATTACCGGACATGAATTTTACGAGGTGTTACATCCTCACCCTCTTAAAAGAAATCTCGACCTCGAGATTTTATTCAAAAAGGTGGGGGTATTTTTGTGGACTCAACCTCCCATGTATACTCGGGGCCACGAAGGGCATCCCACTTAACCTTTACAATAGGTATAAGCTTCCTTCGGAGCTTTTTAACCTGTCGATCCTCGATCGAGATTGGCTTCTCAACGAACCTCAGGTTTTTATCAATTTGCACATCTTGATGTGACATTGCTAGCGACTCATCGGCTAGACATTTCTTTAAATTAGATAGTGGAACACATCATGGATTTCACTGAGCTCCTTAGGCAGCTTAAGCTTATAAGCTACAGAACCGACATATTCGATTACCTCGAATGGTCCAATATGTCTCGGGCTTAGCTTGCCCTTCTTTTTGAAGCGCATCACACCTTTACAGGGTGATACTTTCAACATAACTTTGTCCCCTATTTGGAACTTAAGAGGTTTTCACCTCTTGTCTGCATAACTTTTCTACCTATCATGGGCAGCTTTGAGACGATCACGGATTTGTATTATCTTATCTGTGGTCTCTAGGACAATTTCGGGTCTAGACAGTTGGGCTTCCCCAACTTCAGCCCAACAAACAGGCGTTCTACATTTTCTCCCATACAAAGCTTCAAAAGGAGCAGCCTTGATGCTTGTATGATAACTATTATTATAGGAGAATTCTATTAGGGGTAAGTGGTCGTCCCAACTTCCACCTAAATCAATCACACATGCTCTAAGCATGTCTTCCAAGATCTGGATAGTACGCTCACTCTGTCCATCAGTCTGTGGATGGCAAGCCGTACTAAAGTTTAAGCTTGTGCCTAATGATTGTTGGAAACTTTTCCAAAAGTTAGATGTGTATCTAGTATCTCTATCAGATACTATAGATACTGGAACGCCATGTAGGGACACAATTTTGTCAACATATAACTTGGCCAACTAATGTGCTGACTTAGTCAGTCTATCCATAATGACCCAAATCGTGTCATTACCACGTTTGGTCATTGGTAACCTAGTAATCAAATCCATAGTTACCATTTCCCATTTCCATGTGGGAATTTCAAGCTGGTGTAGAAGTCCTGACGGTTTCTGATGTTCGGCTTTAACTTGCGAACACGTGAGACACTTAGCTATGTAAGTGGCTATGGATTTCTTCAAACCCATCCACCAATAATTCTTCTTCAAGTCTTGATACATCTTTTCACCACCCGGGTGAACTGAGTATCTTGAATTATGCGCTTCCTGGAGGATTAGATCCCTAAGTCCTCCAAAGATTGGAACCCAGATTCTGCCATTAAATCTAAGGATTCCATCTTTTCCAGGCACTAAATGATCAATAGTTCCGCCTAATCCTTCATTAGAAATATTAGCCTCTAACAGGGCTTGCTTTTGTGTATCTAATAGTTTATCATTCAAGCTATTTCCAAGCTCAATGCTCTTAGCGTTAATCCTAATAGGCTTAACCCTTTCCTTGCTACTCAAGGTGCCAGCAACGACATTTGTCTTACCGAGATGATAGCGAATTTCGCAATCATAATCATTAAGCGTTTCCATCCAGCGGCGCTGTCGCATGTTCAAATCCTTTTGATTGAACAGATGTCGGAGACTCTTATGGTCAGTGTATATAATACACTTTGTGCCATATAAGTAATGTCTCCACAACTTAAGTGCAGATACAACAGCACCCAATTCCAAATCATGGGTGGTGTAATTCCTTTCGTGCACCTTTAATTGTCGTTATGCATAAGCAATTACTTTGCCTTTTTGCATTAGCACACAACCCATGCAAGTGTGCGAGGCATCACAATAAACAACAAAATTCTTCAATACCCTCAGGTAGAGATAACACAGGAGCATTGCTCAACTTGTGTTTTAGAATTTCAAAAGATTCTTGTTGTTTTGGACCCCATACAAACTTGACATTCTTAAGGGTCAAGGTAGTTAAAGGAGTGGCTATCCCCGAAAAGTTCTGAATGAACCTCCAATAATAAGCGGCCAATCCTAAGAAAATACGAATCTCTGATGGAGTTTTGGGTACTTCCCAATTTATTATGACTTCAATCTTAGGCGATCCACTTGGATACCATGCTCACTTACAACATGTCCAAGAAACAGTACTTCTATAAGCCAAAACTCGCACTTTGAGAACTTGGCATTAAGCATCTCTTGTCTTAGCAATCTAGGATGCACCGAAGATGTTTCTCGTGATCAACTTGATTATGAGAGTAGATAAGTATGTCGTCTATGAAGACAATGACAAACTTATCTAGATACGTCTCGCAGAACCTATTCATGAGATCCATGAATGCTGCAGGTGCATTTGTGAGCCCGAAAGGCATCACCAGGAATTCATAATGACCATAACGGGTCCTGAAGGCAGTCTTGGGAACATCCTCACTTCTAACCTTCAGTTGATGGTATCCTGATCTCAAATCAATCTTAGAGAAGTAACTAGTCCCTTGAAGTTGATCGAACAAGTCATCAATCCTGGGCAGAGGATAACGGTTCTTGATCGTTATTTTGTTTAATTCGTGGTAATCAATGCACATCTGCATCAAACCGTCCTTTTCTTAAAACAAAGAATAGGAGCTCCGCAAAGTGATGAACTAGGCTGAATGAAGCCTTTCTCTAAAAGTTCATCTAATTATATTCTCAATTCCTTCATTTCTGTCGGTGCTAGCCGATACGGAGCTCTTGCAACAGGTGCCGCTCTTGGTAGGATGTCAATCCTAAACTCCACTTGCCTATCTTGAGGTAGACCCGACAAGTCTTCAGGGAAAACATCGGAATATTCTGAAATGACCGAAAGGTCTTCAATCTTTGGTTTTGGCTCGTTAATAGTTACTTGCGCCATACAGATGACACAACCTCTCCTCAGACACTTGGATGCCTTGAGCAATGACACTTTGTCTGGCAATCCATAGTGTGAATCTCCAAGGATGGTGAGCATTTCACCAGATAGGGTTTTAATTTCGATGAGTTTCTAAGTTCTACTTCATAAGTTATGTCTAGTGTTCTTATGGGCAAGTTTAATAGTTTGCTAAACTTATGGTCCACAAATGACTTATCCGCACCCGAATCAAAAAGGACTCTAGCATATACGTCACTGATGAGGACTGTACCTATTATGACGTTGTTGTCATTGACAGCTTCCCTAGCATTCATCGGAAAGGCTCGTGCATTTCCTTTCTTAGCCTCTCCAGGCTTTGCATTGTTGTTCTTGGGATTTTTAGGGCAGTTAGTCTTAATATACCCTTTTCATTACTGTCGTAGCAGATGCCATCCTTAAGATCCTTGCATTCTAGGGTCTTATGCCCCTTTTCTTGTAGATACCACAAGGTTTAGTCTATGGATCAGAATTGCACTATCCCCAGTGCCTGCGGTTGCAGGTCTTACACGCCGGCTTCTCAGCTGACCTATCTTGGTTCCTTCTGAACCCAAATCCTCCCTTATTCTTCTTGTTAAATCTTTGGGAGTTACCATCCTCTCTCTTCCTTTTCTCGTTAGTCTCAGTCTTGACTAACTTTCATCTCACCAAATCTAAGGTGAGAGAGAGAGAGATAGGTCTACAACAGACCTATAAGTAGTAGGCTAAGCAACCTTCACCATGCCTTTAATCTCAGGCGCTAACCCATTTATAAAACGCGCAATGAGTTTGGGTTCAGGAGAAATTAAATAAGATACCAATGTGGATAGGGAATTAAAGTCGGTAACATATTTCCGACAATCCAGATTCTTCATTGTGAGAGTCAGAAAATCTGACTCTATCTTCTCCACCTCATGAGGTGGGCAGTATGTTTCCTTAACAAGATCCGCAAACTTGGTCCATCCCAAGTTATACAGGTGTACTTTTCCTGTAGACTGAACCATGGCCTTCCACCATATTAGGGCATCGCCTTAAAGGATTGGGATACAAACTTCACCACATCCTTATCAGCACAACCGCTGATATCTACAATAGTTTCCATTTCATCGAGCCATTTCAAGGCTTCTATAGTCCCTTTTTCTTCGTTAAAGTCTCGGGGCTTGCAGGAGACAAAGTACTTATAGGTACATCTGTCTTTGGAAGAACGGGACCTATCATGAAACTCTAGTTTCATTGGTTCACTCTTCGCATTCGATGAGTGAACAGAGCTCTCCTTTCGAGCTGAAGATGGTGGAATAGACAAAGGTTTGGAGCGAGTAGCGCTCGATTCCTTAAATTTTTCCATGGCCTTTCCAACAGCTGCATCAATGCGAGCTTGGAAATCATCAGCATTGATGGCTATGTTTTCAGCATTGTGAGTATTATTATCACGGCGACTACTTTGTGCCTCATCTGAATTAGCCATTTCTGATGTTTTGGTATTAAATACCAAATTAAACATATATTAGCCATGGCATTAATAACCGTATAGGCTGTAAAGTTTGGATATAATAATCCATTGCCTATTTGAATAAGTGTGCATGGAATCACAACTGCCAGGCTTAATATTTTAAATGAATATTCTTTAAAATATTTAGGTATATTTGGCCTAGGTCTCAAAGACCATCAAAGGCTTTCTAAATTCGGATGTAGTCAGTATATTATTGGACAGTGGATCATAAGTCACAACTGTCATTGTCATATTTGACAATATAATAAGCTTGTAGGCAAATTAATTTAACATTATCTAAGATGTTAAGATAGATAATCATCGTACTGATGATATGAGTCATGATCTTATTGATCATATAGACTACGAGGCTTGATCATTGCTCACCACCTTACACAGGGAACCATAAGGTTACAACTGCCATTGTCTTAATTGACAATATAGAATTGCCCGTAGGCAGATCATCACTAATGGATGTTAAATTATAACCCGTAGGCACTTCATCACTAATGAATGTTTAATTATAGCCTGTAGGCACTTCATTACTAATGGATGTTTAATCATAGCCCGTAGGATCTTCATCACTAATGGATGTTTAATCATAGGCCGTAGCCACTTCATCACTAATGGATGTTTATATTATAGCCCGTAGGCACTTCATCACTAATGGATGTTTAATTATACCTATAGGCACTTCATCACCAATGGATGTTAAATAATGGCCTGTAGGCACTTCATCACCAATGGAGTTAAATAATGGCCCGTAGGCACTTCATCACTAATGGATGTTTAATTAATAACATCACATTGATGATATTAGCCGGGATCAAATTTGAATACATAGGCTATAAAGTTAGGACGTAGTCCATTACCTAGACGGCTAGTGTGGTTCCTCAAGTCACACTACCAGGAGTATTATCATTACTTAAATGTTAACATAGAATTATCTTAATGGTCGATTAATAATAGTCATGGTCGCATTTGACCTTAACGACTTGGAGGCTTGAACATAGTTCACTACCTCTGGATAGAAGGAATAATCTTCCTTAACTATCATGATAGAAGACTATTTGTCCTTAACTATCTTTTATAATCTGCCAATTAATATGGACTTTGCCAATTGCCGAATCAAAACCATTAAGAAGATCTTTTGGAATTATATAGCGGATCATAAATTTCGAGTTAAAATCGAGACGATCGCTTGAAAATGATGTAACAATTTCATATATATATATATATATATATAATTCCAAATATTTCTTTAAATAACAATAGAAAACTACAATGCTTGAAATAAATTGAACTGGTTGTCCTTGTTAGGACTAAAAGAAACAACATGTCCACGTAGGGACTAAAGAAATAACATGTCCACGTAGGGACTAAAGAAATAACAATGTCCACATAGGGACTAAGAGAAATATTGCAAAACATAAATAGAAGCAACTTCACTCGTCCTTCTTTCCTTTGACTAATTTGGAAAGTTTCTTGAAGAACTTATTTGTCTTCTTCTCCGTCTTCTCAGCCTGTTGTTGCATTTCCTTCATTTGATCCAAGGCCTCATTAATGGCTTCAAGAGGTGGCAGAGGTTGTGGTTGAGGCACAACAGGATACTGGTACTCATAACTTGGGTATCTAGTAGGTGGATAAGAAGGTGGGAAGGGAGATGGGTAAAGTGCATTATGCATGACTGTTTGCATATAAGGGTCATGTGATAGCGCGTGATAGCTTAAGTTCGTCGGCGTAGTTGGGTTAAAAGGATTATACTCAGACGTATCTGGGTACATAGGGATAGGGTTATGAAAACCCAATGGTGGTGATTCAACTCAAGAATGGCTCAATTGATCAAATTAGGATGGAGATTAGAGCTAAATCGGATGCATGAGCTTAAATTCTTAATTATCTAGACAAGATAAACATGTGGTAAGTTGTAATTTGTGATTTGGTGATCTTGTATGAAGTGGGTTTGTGATCCTTAAATTTGTTGAAATTGAGCATGCATATGTGTTAGAATGATCAACTAGAGCTTATTCTATGTATGATACCAACTAATTTGATGTTTAAAGGTGAAACCCATTTGGGTTAGTGAAAGTGGCGACATGGGTGTATCACCCATGTCCAATCCTTGTTCAAAATTGTTGTAGTATGTTGCATGTGATTAATTCTTGTTAGATAGGTTAAGTATGATTTGGAAATTACTTGATGTTTACTTGTGTTGATGAATAAAAGTGTCACACCCCGAATTTCTAACCAAATCTCGGTGGGCTCGAGTGGGGAATATATCGTGACGTAAGTTGATATCATCATAATCAATTAACACAGCACAGCGGAAGTCTTGGAGTATAAAATACTATTACAAACCAAAATGTCCAAAGTTCAAAAATAATATACAGACGGTTTGTAACTAAAGATCCACAAGCGGATCGTAAAATATACAAAAGATGTACAACAGACTTTTAGGCAGATCTAAGGATTTGCAAGATCCTCTTATATCACTACCAAGCAGCTTCCAGCCTATTTCGTATTGTACCTCCAACTTAGTCTTTTGAAAATACGTCAGCTTTCGTTGGTAAATACAATTAACTGACTCGTTTTAAAAACATTTCAAAATTTGATTTAAGTGCACAGGTCATATAAAAATCTTTTATAACTTGGGAAAGTTAAGCTTTTAACCTTATATACAGATTCAGATGTTTGTCAATACATATGGGGCCTAGTACAGAGACCGAGACATGATTAACTGACACACCACTTATGAACCCACGAAGGAGTTATCTCCAACTTGTGGGTAAAAATTTTTAGCATTCGCATCTGTTAGGTGTATGCTACACCCCGTGCTTTGGTCGTGGCCATGAGTAACTTAAATGAGCCGAAGATATCAAGGACACGGTCGTTAACCCTTAATGTTTAAGTTATCAAACAAAACTGATGAAAACGGAATATGCGGATTTACTAGCCACAATCCGACATTCGATTGATCCCATTTTCGACCAAGCGGTAATAATGTATCATAACCCAAGTCCGTATAGGGAAAATAAGTCAAGAGTATTTACCCGAGCTTTTACTTGACTTTAATAAGCAAAGTTTATATTAACCCAGCCGTTTAATCAATAGAATAGTGCAGATAGAATTTACTGGAAGGCTTCTAGTCTGGAATGATGGCATAAGTTAACTAATTAGAATGCTAACGGTCTTGTTTAAGTCATAGACTTAGACCGACTAGCTTAAAGGATCAAAACGGTACGATATGCTAGATTAAGCGATGACCGGATATAATGTATTTTAAACCCAACAAGTACTAAGACTTGTATGATATGGGTAAATAATTAACATTCTGGAATTTGAGTTTAAAATGATAAGGTTAAACCCGTTTCGGTTAATTTTCGTAAACTAGTTACATATAATCAACCGTACGCATATAAGCGATATAGGGTAACCGGATGAGTTATGAATAAGTTCTATATGTTATTATACTTTAAATAAGTTGTAATATCAGTAAGATATCAACTTATATGCCCGTTGAGGTTTTAAAACGAAACTACGCCTTATAAGGCGTTTTGACCTTTTATATGACTTATAAAAGGAACTTGCATATATTCTGATGTAATGATCATAAACACTTTGGAAAAATACTTAATTTGTGATATATTATCAGTTAGATATCACACATAAGTGTGGTTTATGGTTTAGGATCGAACTATGCACCGAAAGGGCATTTTGGTCTTTTAAAAGCATAAATTACGATTTATAATAAAACTTAGTTTATGATCAGAAAACTAACACCATAATATGTTAATTATATTAACATATCGGTAGGTAGTTCATTTGCAAGTTCATTGTTGATTAAAAACCTTGTTTATGTAAAAGGGGCATTTTAGTCAAAGTTTGACATTTAACGGAACTTGTGCATAAACTCAGATTATGATTATGTTCATGTAATATAACTTCAGAGGGTTATGCTACATTGCATTACGATCATAATGCATCTATAAGTCAGTAGTAAACTAATCTAAGTCGGGTCAGAATCGAAAGTCAACGTAGAAGTCAAACTTCGTGACTTTCAGTTGCGAACCGACTCTGGGACTGAAATTGACGGATCGAACATGTTCCCACATGTTCTATTAATTATTACCAACTTGTTTAAGTGTCAAAAACATGTTTGTAACATGTATAAACTCAGATTATAATATTTATAAAATCTGACCCGTTTGACTTTTTAAAACATAAACTTTGACCCGTCAATTGACCTAGTAAACGTAATCCTTAGGAGGTTCCCTTTTAAGGGATTAACACCTACCTAATTACGATCACTTAGACATGTTCATTCTTAAACAATGGCTAGACCATAATGGTCTTAACCGAAAGTCAAGGCATTTGTCGAAAATGCTTGACTTTTGGCTATTAAAACCTATAAACACAAAAGAGTAGAGATGGAACACTTACAAGTGATCCAAGAGAAGTGTAGAATTCAAAGGGATGCTCCTAAATAACCAGGAACTTCCAAGAGTGTAATAAGAGAGGAGAAGAGAGAATAAGCGAGTTTGATGGTCTATTTATAATGAAATATGTAACATTTGTGTAAAACGGGTTTCAAAACCCGCTTTGTTTAATAATAAAGTATTCCTAAAAAATTTCGTTGCGTATTTATGAGTGTTAGTTACTAATAAATGGCATAATTAAAATAATGACCAATAATAATGATAATAATAATAAGTAAATTTAATGTTGAGTTATAAAATAATAAAATGTGTTAATACAATAAATAAAAACCAATATTATAAAGAATAAAATAAAAAAAGAACAAAAGGGAGTAACCGGAATCGAACCCGGATCCCTCACAAGACCACACACACAAAACACCACTTCACTACACACACTATTGTGAATAAAACTGCAATCAATTAAATTTATATTAAATCGAACAAAAAACTGCAAATTCAACTATCAAAACCGTAACCTCCATTCTAATCAAAACATGAGTTACGATTTCTGTTTCTTTTTAGCGATCATAACTGATGCTAATCATCAAGTTTCAAACAGAAACTCGGAATTTATGAGGAGAAACCGACTGAAATCAATGATTTCAATAATCATGGAATAAAACCGAAATTTTGTGATTGACTGGTAAATCTATAAATACCAATCATATCATCACAAACGAATTCGCTCATTCTCTCTACACTCTCTCAAACAACACCTAAAACTCTCTGTTAGAACCTGCTGATTCCAGCAACATCGCCGGAGTTTTGTTCGGAGTGCCACAGAAAAGTTTAACACCTTGCCAAATCGGTACAAACATCCAACTCTTTTTGATACATTTAGTGTTTAGTTGTTTTAAATCAGAGAATCAAAATTTGTATGGGTTTACAGTCGAGTTCAGTTCTGGGTATTAATTAAGTTGAATAAGATGAAGTTATTTAGAATATATGTATAATAAATCTTGGTGTTTTAATCGAGTTAGACACACAGTCCAGCGGTGGACTGTGTGCATTTCACACAAATGATACCGGGTTCGAACCCTACCACATCGCCGATTTTCCGAATTAAACCAATTGTTTTTATTTAAGCATATGCTAACTTCCAGCAAGTATTCAAATATAATACAATTCGGGAATATAATGGGTTAGACACCCAGCGCAGTTGGAAGGGCTGGGTGCATTACACAGCGGAGGTCACGGGTTCGAATACAGGCTTAGACACCGGATCGTTGATTTTAAAATCTTTTTAAATTAAGTAATTTCTGAAATATTCTAATAAGTATATAAGAGTAATTAAAATCATATTCCTTACGGGTTAGACACATAGCTTAGATGGAAGAGCTGCGTGCACGTAAACGAGAGGTCACAAGTTCGAATCACACCCACGCTGCCAAAAATCATCATCGACCCGGTCAGACCCCTTGTCAGGTCTGACAATTTTTTTTTATTTTTTTTATTTATTTTATATTATTTTGGTATATATATATATATTAATTAAAAGTCAATTAAAACACTTAAAAACAAGAATTCTTAGGTTTTAAAATCCCAATAAACACCACAAACATAACCTAAAAGTCTAACAAAAAGTATTAAATCAAAATACTAATTTTTTTATATTTATCGAATTATTGCGTTATTATTTAGGTTAGTCTCCTTCGTCGGTTAAATCCTCAATTCGTGCGCATTCATCATCAATCAAGGAAATGCACCCACTGTGAGTGAATCCTTACAAATTCCCCTTTTTAATCATGTTTTTGGGTGTATCATGTGTCGTACTATTTATTTAAACTCTTGTGCTAACACCATTATGTGATCTAATGTGTATATTTGTTTGTGTGGTTATGTTTGGATACATTTTATCATTTCAGTGCAATCATTCATTTAAGGCCCATCAGTTCCTCGTGGGATACGAGTTGAGCATCAGGTGCCTCATTAGATTGGCTCCGTTTGATTGAGCCTTGATCTCAAGTTCATCATTCATCATGTTCATATGTTCATTGTGGATATTATGTGGTTGGTGATTTGTTTATATATATACATATGCTCACTTATGGTCCATACACAATTTTTGTTGAAATAACTAATATAACAAACTGTTTAAATGTTTAACTTAGATTCACTCGCCAACTTTTGTTGACCCAAACTTTTGTCTTACACATGATACAGGTGGACAGGCTGAAGAGAGGAACACATAGGAATGGTCTTAGAAGATAAATAAAATACAGCTTGTTTAGAACAATGTTTTTCTTGTGCTTATATGTTTTCTTGTGTTTGGATATTTGATTTTAAATTTCAACTTAATAAATATGAAACCTATTATTAGTAAATGTCATGAGCTTTGATGATAACCCAATTATGCCCCGACTTTTATTTCCGCTGCGGGTCGGGGTGTGACAAATACTTGTACAATACACTTAAAAAGTAGTACGCACACTAAGTTTTTGATGAAATGTCTAGGAGAAATTAGAGGATGAAATTGTATGCAATAACTTGGTAAATAGGTATAGAATGTGATAATAATGTGAGTGTTAGCAAATTTACATGAGGAATGTGTGTTTGAATTAATCCATGTGAAGGTTTTTGTTTAAGTTCAAGATTGGTAGAAGTATGCATTAGTGGCTTGCACTATATGCTTGAATGGTGGTGCATACCATGTGTCAGACTAGTTGATTAATGGTAATTTAGAAATGGATGTGTAATAAATGTATAGCTTGTGAACTTACTAGTAAAGGATGTTGTTGGGATTATGTAAATTGCTAACCTTGAATGTGATTGTCAATTGTAGGATCATGAAAATGTTAGTATGTGTTGAATTGATTATACATGTGTATGTATGTAATTAGTTGATCATGTGGTTGTATGTGTGTCCTACAACATGATTATGAAATGTAAATGATATCTTTAGTATGGTCGACTATATTAAGATGGGTACATGTTCATATGTTGAAAGCGTGTAAGTAGGACAGTTGACTTTCTGAAAGTCAACAATGTGTGAATAGCATGACTATGCTGTTGGATGCATTTGTAAGGGTAGAGAGATCACGTGATATAAGTTAAATCGTTTCCGTGTTATACATGATGATGAATGAAATCACGTGAATTTAGAATGATATGATATGATTGTTCTTGTAAGTCTTATGCATATTAGTAATTGACTAATGAAAGTGAAAGCAACCTTTGGGTTGGAAATAAATGTTAGTGTGAATAAGCATGAATAGTAACAATGTTGTGGGTATGATGACATGCAATGGTAGGAAATCACATTAGCATGGACTCGAGCGCAGAAGGATAACATGCCAAGACAAGGCAAGGTGACAAATACACTTATTGGAACACTTAAGGTAAGTGAATTCCGGACTTACCCTTTAGTTTTTAAAATGTATTGATGTATGGTAATTATTGAAAGTCATGTAAGAATGTATGAATCAACAGTAGTACTAAGGTAAGTTTTGTGGAAATGAGTCAAAAGTGGTTAAGTAAGTCGGAAAGTGCATGATAAAGATTAAACGTGTCAAATCTAGGAAGTGAGGTAAAATAGGGTTTTTGGCCACAGAGGATGGGGTAAAGTGTTCGAATGAATTGAGCTGATGTATGCAAATCCGAATATAAAAGTATGTATATGCAAATATTGAGCTATTGTATCCAAAACTAAATATAAAAGTATGTATATGCAAATAATGAGCTGTTGTATGCAAATCTGAATATAAAAGTATGTATATGCAAATATTGAGCTGTTGTATGCAAATATTGAGTTGTTGTATGCAAAACTGAATATAGAAGTATGTATATGCAAATAATAAGCTTATGTATGCAAATCTGCATATAGAAGTATGTATATGCAAATATTGAGCTGTTGTATGCAAAACTAAATATAGAAGTTTGTGTGTGTGTGTGTATGCAAATAATGAGCTGTTGTATGTAAATCTGAATATAAAGTATGTATATGCAAATACTGAGCTGCTGTATGCAAAACTGAATATAAAAGTATGCATGTGCAAATAATGAGCTGTTGTATACAAATCTAAATATAAAAGTATGTATATGCAAATATTGAGCTGATGTATGCAAATCTGAATATACAAGTATGTATATGCAAATATTGAACTACTATATGCAAGAGTAAACACGGTTTGTAATCTATCGAATGTAAATCAATGGTATGTGTTTATACAAAGATGTGGGTTTTCAATACATTTGAGATTATGTCTTGCTAACCGTATGGTTATTGAGAATGAAACAGGAATGCATGCATGTAAGTGTTGGGCTTTCAAAGGTGCGATGCCAAGTGTAAAGAACAAATGTAGAAGGATAAAATGATAGAGTAGTATGCATATCTAAATCGCTAAGTAGTTATTTATTGTTTATATATTCATTTAATTATGTATGACGTCACCATCTACAAACATGTTGGTTATGTATATGGTGTCCCCAGGTTAGTCAGATTATCATAATCATCATGAGAGATAAGCGGACGAGGATCGAGCTAAAGATCATGGATTGTTCGGAAAAGTTGTCATGTAGTAGTAAGCATTTTGTCAACATGGTTATTTAATTGAGGACGAATGCTGTATTTATTTTAAAAGAAGTAGGGTTAAATGGTTTTCAAGTATGTTAGAATAGTTATAAAGGAAGAAATTTTATGACCCATATTTTCGCTGCATTGTTTTGAGTAAAAACGTGTTAGGGTCTTACATCATTAAGTTGTTTAAACACAATTACGCTTTTTTAATGTGAGCAATTTAGTTTAGATGTTATTAAAAAGGAACTTATGTTGAAAATAAAGTGTTTCTGAATTATATATTGATTCAAAAGTACAAAAACAAAAATGATACACTAAATAAATATTAGTCAATACAAAGATGGATCTGTGATTTATGGCTAGTTTCGACTTTGGGTACTAACTTTTTCACAAATAGTCTTTGGAATTAAAAATAGAGTAATGACATAAATGGTCCTTTTAAAATGGAAGGATATTTTAGTCATTTTATTGAAATTTAATATAAAATTAACTAAGTTTGGTAGCATCCAAAGATGTTACAAAAGTGAAACCATCAAACCTGAACCTTTTAAAAAATAAAGTTAATACCTAAATACCAAATTATCTATAAACTTTAAGGTCCATCTTTATAATTAACTCTACAGAATATGTTTTATCTTGGTGTCTTCATGTGTTCATCTTCCAAATTGTAGATAGACATGAAAATTCTTGATTGTTGTTTTTTTCTTTGCATATTGGTGGTTTTGACTTTCTTGATCTTTGACCAATAACGTGTGGGATTGTAGGGTAAATTGAAACTTAAAAGTAGGCCGAGACAATTGGCATCTTTTTATTGAACTTGCTTGTGACATAAGACTGCCTTTACTTTTTCCTTTTCTACATGGAATCGTGCATAGAAGTTGAATAATAGAAAATAATACTAGTACTAGTAAGCCTATCCATTTAATTATCCATCATACCGACATGCAAAATAAAAATACATCCTCTTTATTACCTCTTAAAACTATCTTAGTAATAGTGAATCAAACGTTAAATGAATCGTTTGTTAATTGTTTAGTGAAAATTTCGTTTATGCTTGTTGGTCTAATAGAAAGAAGAGTAGAGTGCAATTTACGTACTTGTGATTTGATGGTAGGATCAACTTGCGTCCTTATTTTTTTTTTTGCCACATGCATATTCGTGATTTAAAAATAAAACTCTGCATTCATACCGTCATCTCTCTGTTAAATCATCGTTAAACAAGAGGTAAAATTACCTCTTTACCCCACCCACACTTTTCATCTCTCTGTTCTCTCGTCTCTTCTCTTCTCTCTATCTCTCTAGAAAACCACCACCCACCACCGTCATAATCACCTGCCACCACCAGTTACCACCTCAACCATAGTTACCACCTCAACCACTGTTACCCACCTCCTTTTCCCTACCACCAAAACCCCCAATTCACCCACATTTGACAAAAACCAGCCTCCACGCACATCGCCGCGTAGGTCACCTCTGCCTCTTGATTGGAGGGCGGGGAATCCATTGGTGGTGATAGATTGAGGATCTGAGCCGTGGTGGTTGTGGTTTGTGAGGCTGAAAGACGACGGTGGAGTGTAACAATGTGAATGCCGAAGGAAAGACTTAGGGTTTCTTCATAAAAAATGGTAGTGGGTGGAAGCGTAACGGCTAACGGCGGGTTCAGACCTAGGATTATGACCAACTTCCTAGCACCCCATTTTGACTATATGTTTCCCTATCACATAGATCGACACACCCAGGGTAAGATTCTGAAATCTAGGATTTTGTTTCTTGTTGCATGTGACTAATTATGTCAAATATGAGGTTCAAGCATGGCCGTGTTGTGTTTACCAACAGAATTAGGGTTGATTTGAGTAGGAATCAACAAGGCAGAAGTAGGGATGGCAAAAATAGCCGAGCTTGACGGGTATATCCGAAACCGGAAACATCCGGAACGAGTATACCTGATACCCCGCAAGTATGGGACAGGGTATAGGATTGGAAAAAATAATATTTCACGGGTATAGAATGGGTATGTGATTAGGTGATACCCTAACTATATGCCCATTTACTTGACCCATGTACTCAAAACATATTTCCATTTCTTTTCGTTTTTTTTTTATTTTTCGTTAAAACTTGTTTAGGAATGCTTCATTTTAATACATTTAATTGCTTAATTACTTGGATAATATACGTTTTCTTTTGATATATATATATATATATATATATATATATATATATATATATATATATATTTGTATGTTACAAATATGAAACTGTCAATTGAAATTTGTATTATCATGGAAGTTATATAATTGGGATGTGTCAAATATTATATGGTAATAACCATACGTATGTAGCCTATGATATTTTATTTAATTTTAGAGTCTAAGAACATAGAATTATATATATATATATACACACTTGAAAATCGCAAATCGTATTTTATTATACACTAATGGATATACCCAATACCCTCGGGTATACCTGACGGGTAATTACCGGATGAACACCTGACACTCAACTGGTAATTACCCAATGAATACGCGATGTGTTTTGGCCCGGGATGGGACATGGGTTTAGAACCTGGTATGAGTATGGGATTATCCATACTAGACCTAATTGTAGCCCAACTTGTGACGGTGGTTACTGTTTAGGCCGCACCTGACAGTGGTAGTCTACTATGGTGATGTTTGTTTCGGAATGTGGTGGTGGCAGGAGATGATGGTGGTGGTGTGTGGTTGTGTTTAGAGAGGGGGGAGGGGGATAGAAGAAAGAGAAGGGAAAGTGTAATTTCTAGATGACCTGGGGTAAAGATGTAATTCCATATTGTGATTTAATAGAGAGCTAACAAGAGGGGCGTAAAGTGTTAAATTTTGAAACCATAAGCACACATGTTACAAAAAAAGCTGGGGCTCACAGGTTGATCTCGCCACCAAACTATAAGGACAGAAATTGCACTTTACTCAAAAAAAGAAACATGAACAGCGGTTGCGCTTGTTCAATTATGTTCATGAATGTTGAGTAATGTGTTTGTTTATGTGCCTTCATTTGCGTTCATTTGTTAAAGTTTTTTTATATATATTTTCTAATAATTTCTAGTTTTGTTTATTGTATATATATTGTTGATAAAGAACGTTAAATAGTAAATTTCATTTTATAATAAGATATAACTTTTTATTATTTTTTGTTTAATATATTATAATAATTTATTATTATATTTACTTTTAATAACATTTTTAATTTTTTTTTCCTTTTATAAAATCATATATTTCCTTTATCATTATTTTTAGAGTAAAATATCTGGATAATCCCTATGGTTTTGTAAAGTAACACCTATAGTCCCTAACTTTTGAAAATTACACCGGTGCTACATGTGGTTACTTTTTGTTACTCGGATGGTCCCTATAGTAGATGTCCGTTAGTTTTCATCATTAACTCCATATGAAATTACTTATTTACCCCTCTCTTTAAAAATCCTTTTTAAGCCCTTTTATGCCACTAGCAGCCACCATTGAACCAATACCATCTTTATACCCATAAACCACCCAACCCAAAACCAACAATCCAACTTGTTTCATCTTTTGGATCCATCCATCCACCACCCTTTGACTCCAATTCTCCTCAATTTCCCCCAACATTTCGCCCTTATAACACAAAAACCCTCCATTTTTCCGGCTAAACCAACCACCATGTCGATGGAGATGGCCACCACCGATCCCGAAGGTCTTGTCAGCGTCCGCCTCACTTGAAACGCCTGGCCTCATACCAAAGTCGAAGCCATCAAATGCATCATTCCATTCGTCGCCTCAATCTCTCTGATCCGCCGTCATCCTCACATTTCGACCAATCCCTATGCTCCTCTCCGCTGCAAAACCTGCTCCTCGTTTCTCCGCCTTAATCTGGATCTGCCCATTTTGCTTCTAAAGGAATCACTTTCTGAATCACATTTCCGGCATCTCCGAAATGAACATTCCGGCGGAGCTGTATCCGCAGTACACGACGATAGAGTATAATTTTCCGGTGAATGATTTGAATCATACGGTTTCGGCGCCAGTTACGGTGCCGGTGTACCTATTTGTGCTTGATATGTGTGTGATTGATAGGTGGTGGTGAGTGTGTGTGTGTGAGAGAGAGAGAGTGAGAGAGAAAGAGAGACATACAAGTGCTTAAGGTGACAGAGATGTTGATGTTGATGGAGTTGCAGGGGTGGCAACTGGTGGTAGGTGGTGGAGGCAGGTGGTGGTGAGTGAGTTAGAGAGAGAGAGAGAGAGCGACATACATGGGCTTAAAAAGGGTTTTTAAAGAGAGTGTTAGAACATTTTGAGACCGTTAGTACTTGCTTATCTATAGTTTGAGCTGGTTTGTAATAGTTAGATAATCTTGAAGGGTTAAAAGTGCAATTGTATGAAACTTATATGGTAGCGGCGTATTTAGCAACCCAGCGTATTTGTTAAATACACTGGGTAGTCAGTTTGTATAAATGTGTTCTTCAATGAATGTATTGTCCAAGTTTCTTGGACAGATTTTGGTGATTCTCTTGTGTTGTGATTCTTGTTATTGTGCTTACATCTGAATATCCAGGTGCTGTTATTGATTACATCTTATTGGGATTTCATATACAACACTAGTTGTTTGATCCATTCAAGATTCTTCATCTTCATTCTTTGGTTTTTCTTAACTTTTACACATTCAAACAACTAATCTATAGTTGTTTGGGTGATAACAATCAACTACTGTGATCCAAATCTGTTTTGGGATTCACAATTTGGTATCAGAGCCTTTGTGCTCTTGATTGTTTGAGTTTTTGTTAAGATTCTTCAAGTTTTGAAGGTTTTTCAAAAGTTTTCAAAGTTTTATGGTTTTTCAAATTTTTGGGCTTAAAATGGCTTGATCTGGTGTGTTTAATCATTGGGTTGTTGTTAATCAGTGGTTTAGTAAACAGTTTGGTCACTTTGCTGCAAAGAAACATGAATTTTGAGTCGTTTTTTGATTATTAGAGGGTTTTTGTCTACTAAAACCCTTCTGGGCGTATTTATTTTTGAAGCTAGCGTAGATACTTTTGAAGGCAGCGTAATTAAGTTTGAATCTCGCGTATTTAACAAATACGCTGGGTTTAAACCAACGAATTTGTTGAGATTGAGCGTAATAGTGCCAACGAAATTAATCGAAGACGACTTCAAAGTCAGTGATACACGGTGATCAGCGAAATTAACCAAACTTTTGTTTGTTTTTGAATATCCAACGGATTTAGCTTTTGATTTCAAGTGCAGCGTAATTAATTTTCAAGTGCAGCGTAATTGATTTCAAGTGCAGTGTATTTGATCTCCAGTCCAGCGTATTTATTTCATCTCCAGCGTATTTGATCACCGATCATCAACCATGTCTCTCAATCAACTCAATCGATTGCCCAAGCCGAGCTAGAAACTGGAACTGCAACAAGGCCACCAAAGTTGAAAGGATCAGAAGATTTCAGCAGCTAGAAAAACAGGATCAAAGCCTTCTTTGAGTATACCGACTATACTCAATCGATGTCAGCCACAGTGGGTCCGCATGTTCCAATGATAATTCGTGACGACATTCATACAATCAATGAAGATCCATCAACGTTCACAGATGAAGATAGAACTCTGATTCAACGTGACCGGAGGGCTCATGCTACTCTTACTATGGCTCTGTCCAAGGACGATAACAACTTGTTTGAAGAGTACACTTCAGCACATGAACTGTGGTTGGCACTAATCGACCACTATGAAGGAAATGAGGAACTAATGGACAACAAACGAGACATGGTTCAGAAGGAGTATGACATGTTTGGAAGTGTTCGTGGCAAAAGCCTATCTGACCACATAATTCGATTTCTGGGAGTGTTAACTAAGATGAAGAAAGTGGGAAATCTCGTCGCAAATTATGCATCAATCAAGAAGCTGCTAGATTCTCTCCCTAAAGAATGGAGCCTTCAATGCATGATGATTAAGAGAACTTATTTAACCAGCACAACTCCTGCTACACTCTCAGAACTGATCACACTCTAAAAGCGTTTGAAATGGGCATCGTCAAAAGAGAGATGAACCAAACTGGTTATTCTCAGAAGATTACTCAGCAAGCTGCTGCAACCTCGGCCCCTAAGAATATGGCATTTCTTGCTCCTATCACCTCTGTGGATTAAACTCTCAAAGTGTTGTCGAATCCTATCCGAATGCTCCCGCAAGCTTTGTGAAGGCGTCGTCATCCTCCGAGAAGACTATTGTGGCCAGCAATGCTCAAGCACTTAAAATATCCACAGAACATGTCGCATTGTTTAATACCTTCTTAAGCAGCTATGAGGCTCTTATGTCAGGAGAGTTGAAAAGAGATTTCCTCACAGCTGAAGACATGTATCAAGTGGATCCTGACGACATGGAAGAGATGGATCTGAAGTGGCAGATGGCAATGATCACTCTTTGGTTGAAGAAATTCCAAGATAAAACGGGAAAAAGGCTGGCCCTTGGAAAAGCTGGATTTGACAAGTCCAAGCTAAGATGTTACAATTGCAAAAAATTGGGCCATTTCAAAAGGGAGTGTCCATTGCTGAAGAACGAGAATGCCGAGCTCAACCAGACAAGAAGACCGGTGGCCATTGAAGGGAGTGAAAGCATTGCTGAAAACAATCAAAAGGCTTTAGTTATGGAAGATTATGACTGGTCAGAGGAAATAGCTGAGGCTAAAGGTGAAGTTAACAACGCCCTCATGGCAAACATCTCCACTGTCTCTGTCACGTCCGCTTCAAATCGTGTTGAAAAACAAACCTCCAATATTCCAAAAGATGACGCTGGTCTAAAAAGCATCATCAATTCTGCTGAACAAATCTCAGAGAAGGAACAAAAGAAAGCTGAAATGAATGGTTTGAAGCCTGTAGTTCGAGAATCCATCAGTAGCAGCAAGAATGAGGCGGTTGGAACTTCTACCACCGCCATGAAGTCAGAAACTGAGGATAAGGATTTGGTAAATAGCATACCATATGAATTCAAAGCGAAGTTGTGCTCTAAACCGTGCTTGAACGTCGTGGCACATTACAAATCTCTCAACCGTGACATCATTAAAGAAAAAGAAAAGATTTTGAAAATTAATCAAGAGCTGAAAGAAAATGAAGCTGCATATCAGCGAAAGTTAAATTCAACTATAGCTGAAATGCAGGCTTTAAAAGAATTTGTTTTCAGAAAAGATTTTATCATAAATGATTTGACCGAAAAGCTAGAAAAATCTCAAAACGAAAATAACAAATTGTAAATCATTATTGATAAATGGAAAATTAGTCAAAAAGCACTGGTTGATATTGTAAACTGCCAATGACCGACATTCGTCAAGGATGGAATTGGATATAAGGATAAATTCGGAAATGAAAGAAAATTATTTCCTCCTCCGCACAGTAAAAATTATGTCCCTATGCCATCTCCTCATCCTAAAAATGATTTAATCGATAAAAATGATCTTGTGGATCAACATGATTTTTACAAACCACAAAACAATACTAACATGTCTGAAAGCAATGCAGATCTGTGTGAGGATCAAGAAGATGTGTGCGATGAGGAAGATGAATGTGGAGGTTCAAAAATAGGAATCGGTTACTCAGGCAACAGTTATTCAACAGTTAACTGGTTTGCTTGGAATTGTAATAAGACAAACAAAATTTCTATTCGGGATAACTGTAATAGTTTATCTAGGATGGATGACTGTAACGGCTTTGAGCCAAAATTGAACATTCGGGATGACTGTAATAGCCTAGCGCCTACACTTAAGACTCACAACCAATTGCATGATAAGGTTGAGAATCATGACTTAAACTCTGTTTTTAATGATAAAAATGTTATGCTTGAATCTCCTGTCTTTGTACCAGAATTGAAGAAAAACAGATTTGGAAAGTTCCTCACAGAGGAAATTCCCGAGTTTGTTCCATCAGTTGCAGGTACTTCAGAGACCGATAAAGACTTTACTGAAGAAAGCAGCAGAGTTGATTCAAGCACAACAACTTCAGAGAGTGATGGAGAAATGTCAAATGAAAGTCAAGTATCAACAACCTCGTCATCAGATAGTGAGCACAGTGAAAACGAAATTGAAGATAAACATCATCCTGACAAGAAAAAAGTCAAAGATTCAAGCCATGTTACATCATCAGATTCCTCAAGCAGCTCCAGATTCTCATCACATACATCGTCTTAGCACTCAGCATCCAGGAAGAAAAGATCGAACTGCAAACAATGCTTTCGTTGTGGTCATTTAGGACATACTGCGAAACATTGCAAAAGCAAGAAATTTTCTAAACCTAATCAAGATCTCGTTAAGAGTTTTACTGATCAATTTGACAATCTAAAGAAATCAGTAAAATGCATTGTTGACTCAACTTGTTTTTGGAAAAGAAAAGAAAACTCTCTTTCTCAAAATCATGATAAATCTAATGTAAAGCAAGTCTGGGTTCCAAAAGCTAGCTAACCTGTAAATATCTTTTGTTGTTGTTGTATAACAGAATAAAATTCAGAAATGCCTTCGGATGCTCATGGAATATATCTGGCATGTTGACAGCGGTTGCTCCAGGAATATGACCGGGTTAAAGGATCTACTTACAAACTTTCGAGTTATCAATGGTGATTTTGTGTCCTTTGCCGTAGACGAAAAGGGAGGGAAGATCGTCGGAATGAGTGACGTCGTGTCGGAAGCACTTACTCTGGAGAATGTGAACTACGTTCCAGAATTGTGTTACAATCTCATGAGTGTTTCACAAGTCTGTGACAAAGGAATTTCGGTGCTATTTAATGACACGGAGTGCTTATTCCTCAAATCCGAATACTCCGTCCCTGCAGAAATGATCATGCTTAGAGCTCCCCACCAAAATAATACCTACGTGCTGAATATGAAAAATGCCAAATCAAATGAGCAAATGACATGTCTCATTTCAAAAACATCTGAATCGGAATCACTGTTGTGGCACAGGCGTTTAGGACATGTGAACTTTAAAAACATAAATAAGCTTTCTAAATTAAATCTAGTAAGAGGTTTACCTATGAAAGATTTTCCTTTTTCTGAAAAATGTATGGCATGTGCCCAAGGAAAGAAATATAAAAAGCCTCATAAGTCCAAAGCAGTGAATACGATCTCCGCCCCACTGCAATTACTTCACATGGATCTTTTCGGGCCTATAAGCGTTAAAAGTTTAGCTAAAAGATCTTATTGTTTGGTAATTACAGATGATTTTTCAAGGTTCTCATGGGTGTATTTCCTCAAAGCTAAGGGTGAGACAACTTCCGTTCTGAAAAGCTTCATCCCTATGATTGAAAACGTAATCAAGCTAAAGGTGAAATCTGTAAGAAGCGAAAACGGTATAGAATTCAAGAATCATTCGTTTGTCTCCTTCTGCGAAGAGAAAGGAATTCGTCTTTAATACAGTGCTGCCAGAACTCCTCAGCAAAATGGTGTAGCGGAACGCAAAAATAGAACCCTTATCGAAGCTGCTAGAACTACGCTTGTCGACTCCAAGCTTCCCATAATCTTCTGGGCTGAAGCGGTCAACACAGCATGCTACGGTTTGAATCATGTTCTGATTGTCAAACCTCACGGAAAGACAGCTTATGAACTACTTTTCAAAAGGAAGCCTCTAATAGATTTCTTCAGACCGTTCGGATGCTCATGCACATTTCTCAACACTGAAGATAATCTCATCAAGTTTGAAGCGGTAGGTGATGTATGCTACTTCATTGGCTATTCATCCTCTCAAACGGCGTATCGAGTCTACAACAAACGAACGAAGATGGTGATCGAATCATATTACGTCGATTTTCAAGAAGGAAACTCCACTAACACTGGAAGCGCTCCAAATTGGTTTTATGACGTAGACATCGTATTCAACACTTTCGACATTGCTGAACCCGTCACTGAATCCGAACTTGCAGATTTTGGAGCCACTGTTTGATCCTTCAAACATTGGTTTCACTCCTTTTACAACTCGTTTCACCCCTTCCTCTACCTCTCCTACTCTTCCAATTATTAAAGTAAATGGTGACACATCTACTAAGAATGCATCCGCACATGATGATTCTTCTTCGCAGCAGGATGTGGATGAACCTCCTAAAGAAGATGAAACTCTAATTATCCACGTCGATGAACACTTCACCAATCTGTCTCAACAAGTGGAAGCTCACACCAACGCATGGTACAAGACCAATTGAAACCATCCAATTGAAAATGTCATCGGTTCCGTTGAAGATGGAGTTCGAACACGCGGACAAACACATACCATCAACACAGGACTGTATGCAGCTTTTCTCTCGCAGTCTGTCCCAAGAGATATCGAAGAAGCAATTCAAGACTCCAGCTGGGTACAAGCAATGCAAGAAGAATTAGCCCAATTTCGGAAACTTAAAGTCTGGGAACTCATTGATTTACCAGATGGAAAGTATCCAATTGGTACCAAGTGGGTGTTTCGAAACAAGATGGACGACCGTGGTGTAGTTATCAAAACTAAGGCAAGATTAGTGGTTCAAGGTTTTTGGCAGGAGGAGGGAATTGACTATGAGGAAGTCTTTACACCGGTTGCACGCTTAGAAGCTATCAGAATCTTCTTAGCCTATGCTTTATTCAAAAACTTTAAGGTGTTTTAGATGGATGTAAAGAGTGCCTTTCTATATGGGAAAGTGAAAGAAGAAGTCTATGTCTGTCAACCTCCAGGTTTTGAAGATCCTCACTTCCCGCGAAATACTATAAGCTTGATAAAGCTCTCTATGGTCTTCACCAAGCTCCTCGAGCATGGTACGAGACTTTGTCAACATATCTTCTGGAATGTGGGTACTCAAGAGGGAAAGTTGATATGACTCTTTTTACAAAGCGGATCGGAGATGATGTGATGCTGGTACAGATCCACGTAGACGATATCATCTTCGGGTCAACTGATTTTGCAGGGAGTTCGAGCAAGTGATGAAGGCAAAATTTGAAATGAGCATGATGTGAGAACTTACGTTTTTCTTGGGATTAGAAGTGAAACAGAGAGAAGACGGCATACTCATTCATCATGCTAAGTATATTAGAGATATTGTCTCCAAGTACAACATGAATGACTGCAAATCTGCCAGTACTCCCTTTGCTGCTCAAACGGAACTTACTTCGGATCTTCAAGGAAAACCCGTGAATAAATCCTTCTATCGTTCTATGATAGGCTCGTTAATGTATCTGACCGCAAGTAGGCCTGGCATTATGTGGGCTGTCTGTCTCTGTGCGTGATTTCAGACGGATCCGAAAGAATCTCATGACGCTGCTGTCAAAAGAATCTTCCGCTATCTGAAAGGAACTCCCAAGCTTGGTTTGTGGTATCCTAAAGATATTAATTTTGATTTAATTGCCTACTCTAACAGTGATCATGTAGTTTGTAAAGTTGACAGAAAGTCCGTCTCTAGAGGATGTCAATTTTTAGGAAATCGTCTCATTTCGTGGCAAAGCAAAAAGCAGACGACAGTCTCCACATCGACTGCTCAAGCTGAATACACGGCAGCTTACAGTTGCTGTCCTGAAATTCTCTGGATACAAAATCAGTTGTGGGATATGGAATCAACGTTATGAAGACTCCTATATTCATCGACAACGAAGCGTGTCTTGGAATTGTGAAGAACCCTATCCACCACTCCAGAACCAAACACATCGAAATTCGCATTCATGCGATCAGAGATGCGTATGAGAAAGGATATATTCAAGTGGTGCCGGTGGATACGATGCAACAGAAAGCTGATATATTCACGAAAGCCTTTGATAAAACTCGCTTCAATCAGTTGGTAACCTGGTTGGAGATGGTAAACTTCCTTGAGTGGAAGTGATTAAAAAAATGGTTTTCATAATAAATAATAATCTCATAAAATGTGCCCAACAAAAAGATTTTCTGCAAGCTTGAAATTTCTTTTCAAGCAATGGATTCTCGAAAATAAAATTTTAAAGGGGGAAGTTTTCCAGAAAATATTGTTGAGACAGAATCCTTTATTTGACACCTGCACGAGAAATTATAGAAAAACTGCTAACACTTTGTTTTGATTTTAAAACAGAAGAAGATTGAGGCCTCAAGAAACGACGTGTCAGTAGATTCAACAATACCTTGAAGTAAACTGCGAAAAGGAGACAAGTTCTAATGAACACACAAGAATTCTAGATACCCACAATGTTGTGCAACTTGCGGGTAACACGTTGCGGCGTATGGCTTAATGGTCTTAAATCTTGCGTTGATAGATTGCCAAAGTCCGAGATTTTGGGTCTTTATATTGACTAATCATTCGGGGATATCATAGTTGCTCTTCTGCTGCATCCAGATATATGCTAACATAGACACAATTATGATATCTTTACAAAAGAGCCAATGCGGGCAAAACCCTACACAAATGAAGCTCTCATTGAGAATCATTCAAGTGCTTAAATCGTACCGTATTTGGTATCTGTCATAGCCCTCGTTAGACTTTGGTCTCTTTGCTGTACGGAAATACTGACCTGAACATCAACTGTCTGACATTGAAATTTCAAATACGAATGAAGTCAATATACTCACCTGATATGAGGAATCTTTGCGCATACCTTGATCGCGGGGGTATGTCCTGATGTGAGACTCACGGGCACAACATTCTGACTGTTTCAGCATGAGTGGGGAAACATCAAATTTCTTGCCAATAATACCGCAACATGATAAAAGGCTCTCCAATCGCATGTTGAAAGATAGGTGCATGGATTTAAAAGGACAAACATACTGACAGTTTCTCTTGTGCCTTGATTATTTAAAATATCTAATATTTTATCTCAAACGAACGAAGTGTTACCAGTATGATCTTCTGCAGGTAAGTCACAGGATCCAAATCTGTAAGCTCAAAGCTTTGTGTCAAAAAGGAGGCTTCCTGGTCCCAAAAACAACTTTCAGGATCCAAATTGCAATTTTTCATTATTTTCCTAAGTTTTTTTTTAAATTCTTGCACTATTTTTAACCAAAAAGGGGCACGTTTTTCGCAAAAATTTAAAATCTTCGAGCGTAATTGTTTTCTGAAAATTCTTAACCATGAAGATACCTCAAATCAAATCTACACGGCGTAATTATTATTCCAGCGTATTTAATAAATACGCTAGAAGGATAACATGTATATATACTTCAGTCTCTTCTTTTTGCAAGTATTTTTCAAACTTCTTCTTCTTCTGTTTCATCCGAACACCCACTCATTTAAATCAAACACATCTGATCAAAGTCTGTTGAAATCGAATCGGTATGATTCCAGCTTTAAAATGTTGAATGTTTGTTGATTGAGTGTGTAAATGCATCAATTTCAAATACGTTTGAGTCTCACATGAACTATTGAATCTGGTCTTCATCCGGTTTTTATGGGTCTATCAAGAAAATCTTGAAGCCAACGTATTTATTTTGAATGCAGCGTAGATAATTTGAATGAGGCGTAATTATCAGACCCTTGTGTCAGCGGATTTAAGTCTTGAACGTGAGTTCAAGCAATAGGCGCAATTGACAATTACGTCGGTGAACCTGCGTAGATAATCATCTTCGCTGGGTATATTCTCGAGTTCAAATTTAACGTGACTCCTGTGCAGCGTAAATAATCCTAATGCGGCGTAATTGTCTCTAAGTCTCTTGTGTACAGTTTCGTGTCTGACGAAAATGGTTAATTTGGTCTAGCGTAAATATCAACGGTTTTATAAAATTCTGCTTTGTTTTCTTGTCTATTTTATTTATAATTCAAATATGTTTTATATATAAATTAATGTATATATTCTTTATTATTATAAATTTATATATATATATATATATTTATGTATATGAATCTAAATTGACTCGTTTTCGATTTCAGAAATGGTGAAAGAAATCATCTGGGATAAAACACGAAAGCGCAATCAGCCATGCAAGTTAGTTCCACCTCCAAGTGATTTCGAAGATGTAGCGGAGTGGATAAACTCAAGCAGGATCAGCTATGCTGTTCAAGCCGATCCGATCATCTACAACATCCACATTGAAGAGATTTGGAAAACCGCCAAGGTGTCAACAGTAAACGAAGTTAAGAGAATCAAGGCTACAGTGAGGAACACGAAGATCGTAGTAACAGAGGAGAATGTACGTAGAGTCCTTAGTCTTGGAGATAAGCACAGTGATCCGCTCAGAGTTAAGAAGGATGACATCCTCGATAGTTTTAAAGGGATGAGGTATGTTGGTGATTTCAGAGAGAAGAACGAGATCAAAAGAAAGGGGCTTACAAAGGACTGGAGATTCATTCTTCATGTATTTGCTATGAGCTTGGCACACAGAAAGGGAGGATATGATGGCCTGAATTTAGAATGGTCGGCTGCTATGCTCAACCTCTACACAAAACAACCATTCAATATCTCGGGTCTCATCTTTTACTGCATGGTTGATAACGCCAATTCCTCCACATGGGCCATGTACCCACGGTTTGTGCAGCTCCTTATCAACGACCAACACCCAAATCTCCCTCATGACGCCGACCTATACAAGTTTCAGTTGCCGACAGGTCGTCCGATTACAGAGCTAAAAACTGAAGAATGGGTGATGTTGCATCAATGGATGTATATGGAAGAAAGATATCCTGTTGTGAAAGCAACCTATGAGAAATACAGAGACGTGTTAAGAGAAATCGACAAGGAGATGTTGATGAGGAAGTGGAAGAGGAAGAAGAGGAAACCGAGTAGCTAGTTAGAAAGAATAAAGGAAAGCAACTTATGAAGGAAGGGGACTCATCAAAGAAACGGAAAGATACCCCTTCTCAAGAACGGTTGATGGAAAGCAGCTTCAGGGCCGAAGGCACCAGAGAACATCGCGAGCATATTGAGAATCTTCGTGCAATTCACGAGGCCAAAGAAAGAGAGAAAAGAGAAGCTAGAAGAAAGAGGCGTCATATGACAGAATCTGAAATGCCGGTAACGGTCACTACCGAGCAAGAGCAGTTAGACGAGTTTGTTGATCAATTAATTGTTGGTCCAGAAGCCCCAAGTCTATCTCCCCCGTAGAAGCGTAAGAAAACAGGGGAAGGACCATCGCCAGAAGCACAACCAAGGCAGATGCCGCAACAAGCTCCTCGAAGACCACGTCCATTTCAGGATCCGTACGATAAGCTGGCGAAAGACATTGGGAAAGGCCCAGCTCAGGAGATATGTCTGTTGAAACATCAGGTAAGCAACACGAATGTTATTCGCGAAAAGCTGAGGGAACAACGAAAGAAAAACAAAGAACTCCATGCATATGTCAAACAACAAACGAGATTCGTGAGATTTCAGCAGGATGGGATGGAAAAGATGTATCGTATAATCAGAGAACTTTGCACCAAAGTAGACATACAACCGATGTTCTCAATCACAGACATTTTTTACTATGAGAAGTTCAAGGCTGAAGAAGAAAGACAAAGGGCTGAAGACACAGAAAAGAAGAAAAAGCGCTTAGAATCTGCAGTAAACGTCACTGAGGATGACGAAAGTGAAGAAGAGAAGGTGGACAGGGATGAGATGCCAGCTCGATTTGTTGAATGGGGTTTGGAGGAAGATATTGTTTATGAAACTAAGGATGGTGACTCAGTAACTCCAATGTATCCAGAGTGGTTCCGGAAAGAAAGAGAAAAACTTCCAGACTTCTATCAGCTGGTCACTATTGAAAAATCTGAAGTTACCGATAGAATCATAAGCTGGAAGTACTGTAATCTCAAAGGGATGTTCATTGTAAGAGACGAGGTGGAGTCATTCAGCACTTCAAGGCCGGAGTTGATATGAAAAGCCTTCCAAGATGGGATATTCGGGAACTGGGCAGGTTACACTTGATAAACCCAACCAACAGTAGCATCGGAGCTGACTTTGAAAGACTTATTCCGAGAGAATGCAATCGGGGTTTCACAGTTTTCAAGCCACAACGACCACGAAGAAGAGTGTCAAAGACCACAAAAGATCCTATCACTGGAAAGGGAATGGTTACATGGGTCATCGATCCTGCTAAGGTTGAAACAAAAGTCAAAATCCCACTAGAACAGCCCGTCATGCTTACAAATTTCAAGAAGTGGTTCTACGACGGGAAGACAGGAGAAGCAGTGATCCGATTGGTCTCTAATGAAGATATTCTCATTCTAGACCCGATGGATGTTTTCATGTTCTGTCTTTCCGATCTTAACATTCTCTATTGTTACAAAATCCACGTTGGAGCCGAAAATGAGTACAGAGAAGAAGGAATGTTATTTCAAAGGGTTGTGGAGTGGGCTAGAGAAAGAAAGATAGAAATGATGGAGATTGTACTCAGAATCGAGAAGCAGAAAGAAAAGGAGGAGGTAAGAAAAAGAAAAAGGAAGCACAAGTCATCATCCCAACAGAAAGCTCCCTCACCATCTCAAGCTGCATCTCACTCTCAAACTCCGGTTTCATCCACATATGAAGCCACTACGGAGTTCCAACAACCCTCAAGTGAAGCTTTTGTTAATCTAAGCTCTGAAGAAACAACCGACCAACCTACCGATCAAGCTGCGCAAGATAAAGATCAAGGACCAGCCGCATACCCTGAAGCTCCGAAACAAGATTGAAGAAACTAAAGCACGCAACAGCCTAGGGGGGATATTGTTAGAACATTTTGAGACCGTTGGTACTTGATTATCTATAGTTTAAGCTGGTTTGTAATAGTTAGATAATCTTGAAGGGTCAAAAGTGCAATTGTATGAAACTTATATGGTAGCGGCGTATTTAGCAACCCAGCGTATTTGTTAAATACGTTGTGTAGTCAGTTTGTATAAATGTGTTCTTCAATGAATGTATTGTCCAAGTTTCTTGGACAGATTTTGGTGATTCTCTTGTGTTGTGATTCTTGTTATTGTGCTTACATCGGAATATCCAGGTGCTGTTATTGATTACATCTTATTGGGATTTCATATACAACACTAGTTGTTTGATCCATTCAAGATTCTTCATCTTCATTCTTTGGTTTTTCTTAACTTTTACACATTCAAACAACTAATCTATAGTTGTTTGGGTGATAACAGTCAACCACTATGATCCGAATCTGTTTTGGGATTCACAGAGAGGGGTAAATAAGTAATTTCATATGGAGTTAACAATGAAAACTAACGGACATCAACTCTAGGGACCATCCGAGTAACAAAAGTAAACCGCAGGGAGCACCGGTGTAATTTCCAAAAGTTGGGGACTATAGTTGTTACTTTACAAAACCAAAGGGACTATCCGGGCATTTTACTCTTATTTTAATAATTTTTTTTCTTTTTTTAGAACATATATTAATTTATCGATTATTTGATAATTCTTTAACGTTTATAACTTTTTTCTAAAAACTTAAGTACGCAGTTGTGTTTGATTTTTTCCTAACATTCCTCTTGTAAGTTTTATTAAAAACGAAGTTGTACTCAAAATAAAGTATTTATTTGGTATCATAAAACGGTTTGATGATAAACTAAACCTTTTATTGGTTTGGCTTTCTAAACAACATGCTTTATTTTCAAATCAAGTTAGTTTTACATTATTATTTGATCGGTTTCACCACAACGCGCGACATAAAAAAAACTAGTTATTCGAACATTTTAACTTTGTACATTTCTTAATTTTTAAATATTTGCTTATTACCTAACAATGTAAACTAGAAACCCTACCCCTCATGCCGTTTCCTCCTTTCCTTCCTTATATTTGGATTCCAAGTTCCATGATTTCTTTTTAGCCACTATTTTGGAAACTACGTTTATGATTATGATATCAAACTAATTTCAAATAATTATGAAAAGTATTGAACTTTATATTATTTTGAAAGATTATGTCTAATGCATAAGATTAAGAATATTGATTTTGATTTTTAAATGTGACACTATGATTTTTCGGTGGATCCGAATATGGGATTTAAGCATGATGATTGGATATCAGTTTCACAACGCAGCGGAAATACGGAGTTTATATATTCAAATACAAGTATTGAAAATTGTAAAATTATATTAAAAACTTTATAATGTCAAATATTCGATACAAGTATCCCAAAGGTAGGATCTAATAAAAATGAATTTCAAGACATCATAGGTCTTTTGCTATTGAGTCGCAAATTCCAAAGCTTTTTGACCAAGCCTTATCCAGCCTACTATTGAGGATCGTCATTTGTATGTTAATCTTTAAAAATACGTCAGCTTTCGCTAGTAAATACAATTAACCGACTGATTTTGTAAAACATTTAAAATCATTTGTGAGTCATTGGGATTTCCGTATTACCAGATTTACATGCTTGTCATACATTCGGGGACCAGTGTTCAAAACCGGTTATTATTTAATATACACACCATATTTTTGTGTCTTTCAGGTGTATGCCTACACCCGAAACTTTATGGCCATTACAATAAATGAATCATGACGCCCGAATACGGTACTATTAACCCCAAGTGTTTTATGTTATTTAAGCAATACTGATTAAAATTTGGTTATCAACATTCTGAAAGCATTTGCCATTTAAATTCCCATATCAAGTGGTTTTGTTCCATATCCTAAGTTTTATATGATAAAAGTGGTTAAAAAGTATTTACATTTGCTAACTGTGCTCACAGCGTAGTTTGTTTTTAGCACAATCGAATTCAAATTTTATTATCCTATAGTGCGATTTCTAGAGGGCTCTATAATTCAGAGTGAATGAAATATTTATCCATTAGAATTGTTGACGAATCATCATAAGTCCGCTTGGCTTGACCTGTTAACATGGATTTACGCTCGGTTCTGCTAGATTAAGCATTGATAGGATAGAATGTGGTTTATAACCATACGAGTAAGGAGTCTTGTTTTGGATGGTTTATTTAACCTTACATTCTAATTTGAAGGTGTTTTGAAAAGAGTTTTGACCTGTTATGAATCGTTTATATGGTTTATGCCATTTTAATGAGTCATGCGCGTAAGTATGAGTTCGGTTGGTCATATAGGTTCGCGACAAGTCAAATATGTTAAAATATATTTTTTATGTTGTATAATATGCTTTGATGTCAAATATTACATCACATAAGTTTAAAGGTCCATTCTTTGATATTTGCATAAACCACAATTTGACTTTTATAAATTTAGTTTGACTTGCCATTTTGACCCATTTAAATGTCACACCCCGGATTTCCAACCCAAATCATACACTTGTGGGCCCGGGTGGGGAGTATCATGACGTCAGTTGATAATCATCATAGTCAATTAAACACGGCGCAGCGGAAGTCTTGGAGTAAAATTACTATTACAAACCGAATGTTCAAAAATACAAAATAATATACAGGCTCGTAATAGAAGATCCACAGGCGGATCATAAATTGTACATGGAAAGAATATAAAACAGACTTTGGGCAGATTTAGGATTTGCAAGATCCTCTATCACTACTGAGCACCTCCGGCCTATTTTCGTATTGTACCTGCAGTTTAGTCTTTTGAAAATACGTCAGCTTTCGCTGGTAAATACACCCAACTGACTCATTTTGAAAACATTTCAAAAATGTTTTAAGTGCGTATCAGCACAAAATCTTTTTATAACTTGGGATAATTGACCGTCCAACCTTGTTAACAAATTTACATGTTTGTCCATACATACGGGGCCCGGTACGGAGACCGAGACACAATTAACGTACACACCACTTTGGACTCACGAAGGAGTCAATTCCTCCCAACCTTGTGGGAATGCATAATTGAGCGTCTATTGGGTGTATGCCTACACCCGCGCTAAGGTCGTGGCCATTTCTATTGTAATGAGCCGAGGATATCCAGGACACGGTAGTTAACCCCCGATGTTTAATTTATCAAACAAAACTGATTAAAATAGAATATGCGGATTTACTATCCCTGAACCGGCGTTTGATTGAATCCCATTTCCGACTAAGCGGTAATAATTTACCGTAACCCAAGCCCGTATAGGGGAAATAAGTCGAGAGTATTTACCTGAGCTGTCTTCTTTAATTTTTTTAATAACTCAGCCATACACAAAAAGGACTAAGTGCAGATAGCATTTACCGGCAACTAACCAATTAAATACTAACGGTCTTATTTAAGTCATAGACTTAGACCGACTAGCGTACTTGAGCAAAATGTATGACGCTAGATTAAACGATGATTGGATAGAATGTAGTTTAATCCCAACAAGTACCTTGACTTGTTTAATATGGGTAAACTATTAACATTCTGGATTTTGAGACTTAAATGACAAGGTTAAACCTGTTTCGGTTAATTTCCGTAAACTAGTTACGTATAATCAATTGTATGCTTATAAGCGTTAATGGGTAACTGGATAAGTCATGGACAAGTTCTATATGCCATTACATTTTAAACAAGTTAAAATATCAGTGGGATATCAACTTTTATGCCCGTTATGGTTTTAAAACGAAAATATGCCTTATAAGGGTATTTCGGTAATTATATACCGTATAAAAGGAACTTGAATATATTTTAAGTTTATGATCATGAGTATTCTGGAAAAATAGTTTATTCATGACATAATATCAGTAGGATACCAATTATATGTGTACTTTATCTTTTATGACCAAACTATGCACCGAATGGGCATTTTTGTCATTTTACACATAGTTTATAAATTATTTGGGATTCTGGGTTTATAATATGCACCTACTGTAATTTTTAAAATAATTTTTAAAATCAGTAGGTATCAAGTCTTGATCAATAATACGGTTTAAAACCATACTATGCGCCGAAACGGCGCTTATGTCGTAATATGACGTCTTTAAGCGATGTTTATGAAAACTGATGTTAAAGTCAGATTAAAATGTTTAAAAATATGTTATTTAATATAACATATCAGTAGGTAAATGATTTACCTTGAAAAGATTTGATTAAAACTTTTTTATAAGCCACAAGGGCTAACATCGTCAATTATCGACATAGTTTAAGGACTTGCTTGAAAACTCAGTGTATAACTTGGTTTAACGTCCCAAATAATCCTACTTATAATATTACATCAGTAGAGAACTCATTTTCAAGTTCATTACCATTTAAAACCTTGTTTTATGCAAAAAGGACATTTTGGTCAAAGATGGTATAATTATGGAACTTGCGCATAAACTTAGATTCTGATTATGATCATGTAATATAACCTCAGAGGGTTATGCTACATTATATTATTATCATAATGCAACTTTAGATCAGTAGGTAACTAATCTAAATCGGGTCAGAATCGAAAGTCAAAGCAGAAGTCAAACTTCGCGACTCTCGTTTGCGAACCGACCCTAGAACTGAAATTGACGAGCCGAACATGTTCATACATGTTCTAATTATTACCAAGTTTTTTAAGTGTCAAAACAGGTTTCATAACATATATAAGATCAATTTATGAGTTTTCCGAAAAATGGCATGTTTGACTTTTTAATATCATAACTTTGACCCGTCAATTGTTCTAGCAAACGTGATCTTCAGGAGGTGCCCTTTATAGGGATTAACACCTACCTTATTACGATCACTTAGCCATGTTCATTTGAATAATGGCTGGACTATAATGGTCTTAACCGAAAGTCAAAGCGTTTTCCAAAAAACGCTTGAGTTTTGGCTATAAAAGCCTATAAACGAAAATGCAAGAGCAAGGAACACTTACAAGAGGTTCCTAGAATGCAAGAGAACTAAGTTGGATGCTCCTTTGAGCTAGGAACTTCCAGAGGAGGGAGAAGAGTTTATAGTTGGAGAACTCAAAGGAGGTAAAGCCAGGTGTTTAGGGGTGTAAGAGGGAGCTTACAAGTGTCCTAAAACGTGACATAGCTGATTACAAGTCCATAGTTTCGATCAAATGGTTTTGGAGCTTTGTTTGGGGACCAAGCAAAAACTTTCTGCTGCAGACCTCTTCTCGCGCCCCGCGAGAGACCCAGGCCTGGTCTCTCGTGGCCCGCGACTGCCCCTTGGCCAGTTTTAAAGTTTGACACTTTAGCCCCTTAACTTTAAAAAGCTTCTAAAAACCTTTTAAAACACCTTTTTGGCACTTTTAGCCCTCCGTAGCCAATACTTGGCATACCCGAGATTATGCCCGGACATTGTCGAGCTCTCGGTTCGTTAAAAGGTCACTCAGAGGTATAAATTAACATGTTGACACTTTTAATCCCTCCATTATCCAACTTTCACATATTTACAAAATTGAACCCTCACGTCCAACAAATGGCACGGATGAGAATTAGGACTTCACAAAGGATCACTCAGAGGCTTATTATAAGCATGTTGATTCTGATGTCACTCAGAGGCTGGGCATGTTGACAGATCAGTCACTCAGAGGCCAAATTTCAAGCATGTTGACATATCAGTCACTCAGAGGCTGATGATTTAAGCATGTTGACATATCAGTCACTCAGAGGCTGTTATTTATGCATGTTGACATCGGACCGTCACTCAGAGGCTCAGTTTGAGCATGTTGACGCCTTTAGTCCTTATTGGTCTTTAAAATACAACACGTGTCACTATACTATTGGACACGATTTTACAGGGTGTTAATGTGATGATCATGTGTTATAAATGCATTATATTATACCCTACAATATGATAATCACTTGGGTGAATTTAATTTGAAATTAACTTGACCAAAGTGGTCAGAATTGAAAGTCAACGGAAAAATCAAACTGTTGACAATTTCGGACTTTCAGACAAAGCTAAACTATGAAACTGACTTCTATGGAAAGAGCTAAGGAATGACAACTTACTTGTTTCATAAAACTTCTTAAAACACCTAAAGGAAGGCTTTGAAAGGCAGAAGATTGAGCTCACACTTGATTTGTTTGTGTTTGGAAATGGTGTGACTATTATGGTGGACAAAGGAGGGTATTTATAGTCAAATGAGGGTTAATGAAATGAAGCCAAGTGTCCATGGAAGTCTAAGAATGAGATTAGTGTCATTTGATGTGTCTCAAGTAGGTTTAAGGTGGAAATTTTGCGAGATAAGTGGCACAAGAAGGCAACATGTTGCTGCGTGAGTTATGTGGAGGGTTTTCAATACGTGTCACTTTAGGATTCGATCCTTAAATATCGGGGTGTCACATTAAAATAAATATATTTCCATTTATGTTCTTTTGTTTATTTGTCTTGTTTTGTATTCTTTGTTATTAACGAACATACACGAACAAAATCATTTCCTTAACAAATTGACACAAAACGATACTATGTTCAGTCATTTACTCATGAATCGTTCTCAGTCCAATAAAATCTTAACAAACGAACATGAATAATGTCTCATTTGGTTCGATTCGTATACAAGTATACAACCCTATTCTTATGCACCTGAAATTGACAACTGAAAAATTTATAAAGTATGCATGCATGAGACTTGAACAACTAAAAAGTTATAAGCATCTATATCTATATTATATAATATTGATTTGGGTCACGTAGCATGTGATTAGGCTATTGTTGGTGTGGTTTTGGAGGGCTCCTCTCTTGTAAAGTTATATTTTTAGAAAATTTATTTTTGAAAAATATTGATGAATGCATTCTCTCTCTCAAGAATTGGCAACCCTTATTTATATTTTTTTCATCCATTTCTCTCCGCGACTTCTAATGTTTCAACACGCTCAATTATTTTTCTCTTCAATCCTCATCAGTGGTGTCGATCCGAATAAGTAGTTAGCATCCTTTTTCATTCTGAATCAATGGTGTCGATCCTTTTTTCAATCCTCTTCAATGGCAGATTAGGGATTTCAGAAAATATATGTGTTTTTAGTTATTGTATTGTACATAATCTACAGGAAAGAGGGGAAGAGGTATGCCGAAACTAGCTTGGGATGAACAGATTAGGCGGGATTTGCTAGACTTGAACCTCTTTGAAACCTTGGTCGAGGATATGAATTTGTGGAGATGTAGGATTAAGGTTACAAACTTTTATGAGGATTTCCCGTTTTGGTATTAGTTTCTTGTTTTAGGAGCTTAGTCTTTATGGGGTTGAGGGGGGAGGGGGGGGGGGAGGGGTTCTATGCGTGTTGTCGCTTGCATGTGTCTATGTATGGTGTTAGTGGTTATTAGTCTATTTTGTGTGGTACCTATTAAGAGTTAAATTTTGTTTATTATTTTTATATTTTTTTGAATTACACACTATGGTTTTTGTTCCTATTTCTTGCTGTTATATATGATGACTCGTATGCCCTTGATATGTCTTAGGAGTCGGGGTCTTTCTGGAAGTGGTCTCTTTTTCTTTAGGGTAGAGGTAAGGCTTGCCTACATCCATCCTCTCAAACCGCACGGTTAGTTTAACTATATGTGAGATTATACTGGGAAGGTTGTTGTTTTGTTATTATCTACACAAAATATATGTGTTTTTGCAGATTAGGAATTTCAGTTTCAGTTTTTACTATCTTCCAACTAATAGATGACAATGAAGTCTTCGATGTGTGGGAAGGCCGTAATCGATCTCCGTGTTGTTCTCTCCTTTTATCTGTGTGCCATTCGTTTGAGAGGTATGTTATGAATCGATTTATCTTCGCATATGTTTTTTGGTTTGATTTGCATTTTCGTTACAAAATTAGCTTAAATTTGTTGATTAAACTATTGATTTTGATTCTCATGAATCACAGCCGTTGGTTAAAGTGAATGCACATAATCGGATTAAGGTATTTTACTAATTTTAGATTTGAAATTGATAAATTAATTGTTGTTTTTGGTTATTGAGTTGTTTTGGTGTGTTTGTTATGATGAGTGTTTGTGTCCATTGGTTAGGCTTATTGCAAGATTGATGGAATGCTAGTTGATGTTATTATTAGTGGATTACATAGCCAAAAATAGAAATCTGTAGGTTTTTATAAACTTTCGATGAAAAAGTTATGGTTTCGGTTCAGTTTGGGGCTTAAAGCCGAATGGAATTGACTTAACCGAGACAAATTGGTTTTAAAAACTTTTAACTGAAAATTTTTGTTTCGGTTCGGTTACGGATTAAAATCAGATTGAAACAACCAAAATGAAAAGTTTTACTAGAAGTTTTTGCTTCAGTTTGGTTCTGTTCATACACAGATGTATACGTACGGTGTTTGTTCACAAATTAGATGATGTAACGCGGTCGTAGTGCTTACCCGTTTCACATGTTATACTAAATTCTTTATCATCTTATATCTAATAATTTCTAAATTCGAAAATCGACTTGAGCTATTTTACCGAGATTGCTTCACTCTTTTTAGACCTTTGAACGAGTGCGAACTCCATCGACTTGATCAAATTCTGATATGTGCCACATAACTTGTTTGTTGTAATATCTTAATCTGCAAAGTTGGCCACTTGGCCTTTTGCTATGTTTAGGCGTTAACATTTTATTTTAGGAGATGAAGTTATTTTCTATAACGAGATGAAGTTAATCAGTTGGGTAGCTAGCGATTCTTATTTTTTGGATATGGTAATGCTTTAGATGCATGGAGATTATGTATTAGGCCTGGACCTTTTAATTTGTGTGATATGAAATCTACTGGTATATCGAAGATAATGTCAAGATTTCCAGGTATCCAAAACTAATAATAAGTATTTGCTCAAATTTCTGGTTACTATGAGCAAAGCGACATCCATTCACCTCATGAAACTGTTTAAGAGTCTTTACTATGCTAATCATGCTCAAGTTAGCATATGATTAACACAAGAGAAGATTGGATATACATCGGTTCTTAACAAGCCTGTTTAAAAAGCTCTTTTAGCAAAGCGACATCCATTCACCTCATGAAACTGTTTAGGAGTCTCTACTTTACTAAGCATGACTCAGGTTAGCATATGATTAACACAAGAGAAGATTGGATATACATCGGTTCTTAACAAGCCTGTTTAAAAAGCTCTTTTTTATTAACAATGTGGATTGATGTTGACTGAATCTGCACGGAGTCGTCTCTGCGGAACCTTCACAGGGTTATCATGGAGTTTTAGGAAATCAAGTTTTTGGTTTTGTTGGTCCTTTGAGTATGGTTCATAGTAAGACATTGCTATCATATACTTTTCATGAATGCTAAATGCACCCACACATTGGTCATTTGCAGTCAATATCTAAATCAATCAGACAATATATAAAAAGGGAGAAGTAACAACGAAATGGTTGTTTTGAAAAGTGGGTCTCAAAATTGGTTGGTGCAGGCTATCGATTGGGTGTTTGGCAAAGGTTGGATAAATTTGTGAAAGCTTAGATTTTTTTTGCAGCTTAGATTATAGCTAAAAGATTTTTACTTGATTGTAGGTACTTGCTATGGTGATGAGAGGGGCGTAGGTAATATGTTATATAATATATATATACCCTTGCAAACTTATGAAGTATCATTTATACCCGACAAAAACTTAAAATATCATATACATATCCAACTTAAATGAACTTTTATTTTATGACTATTTTACCCTTATCAAATAAAACTTACAAGAAATCGAATAAAAATAAAAACAATCCCCACTCTCTTCTTTGTCAACCTAAACTCATATCTCCATTCCTCTTCCTAACATTTTCTCCATTACTACTTCGTCATGTAAATTTTTACAAGTTTCACCACTTTTGTTTATCCATGTCTTCAGGTCTTTTGACAATTACTATGATCTTCGTTTTCATGTTTAACCTTCAAATATAATGATGTAATTTTCAATCAGAATGATGAAAATAAATAGAGACCCAAACTTCACCTACAACATAAACTCCACCTAGTAAGTCAACTTACCCCATGGACCAGTCACGAAAATTGAAACACACTTTGAATCTTCCATCTTTATCAACGAACAAAAAAGGAAAATGCATACTTTCATGGCGGTTACTGATATCTTATTAATGTCGGATCTATTTCCAGATCTCCGAATCTATGCATTACTTCTCATGTCTTTGTTCAAAACAATTTTAACATCACTATTATAATCCTCAAAAAAATACATGTTATCTTCTTCAACATCTTTAATACTTGCAGTTGGTGATACAACGGCCGCCCGAGAAGACAGAACTAACTTGGACCTTCGGAGAAGATGAACTGTGGCGGTGTGGCTGACCAGAAGAAAATGATCGAGGAAAGTGGTTTTGTATTTTATTATTTTTTATTTCCTTTAATTTTTTTTCTAGGCTTATACATTGTACATTAATAGTTTGTACATAACTAAAAATATGAAATTTTGATATTTTAGAAAAATAAAGGTAAAATTGTTTGAATAGCTTTAATAAAATGGGCAAATTTGATATTTTAAATAGGTTATTTGAAAATTTAGATGGGTATCTACAATATTTCACAAGTTTATAAAGGTATATATGAAATTACCATTTTAATTTATAAAAGTGGGTCGTACGTGTCAACGTTACACAAAAAAGTGGGTCATACGAGTCAGTTTTCACCTACTTCAGTCCATCTTCATTGCAGTAGGTGAGGACCGGTGGTGAGGCTACTCGATGTGTGTGACGGGCCTCCCTGGAGGACGACCCGCCATGTTAGCATACACGTCAGAGTCTTGGAAGACGCCCTTCCAGGGATGGAAGCAAGGAAATGGGTGACGACCCGACCCCACCTGGTTAATTTATTTTTTAATTAAACTAGTTTTTAACATTTACTTATATAAAATAAAATCATTTGTATTAAAAACCACACATTACATAACCTAAAAAAACGTAAAAAAATAAAAAAATAACCAAAAAAAATAAAAAAACATAACCTAAAAAAATCATATGAACTCCACCTTTTTGCGATTTTTCTTTCATTCTTCGCAAAATCGGTCGATCTTCTTCCGGATACGAGTTTATGTCGGCTGTCATGATCTCCCACTCTTTATACTCGTTTTCTTCATGCTTCAACCGAACCCGTTCTTCGACCTCACGTTCCTTCGCCCTTGCCTTTAGGGCCGTGACCTCGGTGAACGCTTTGAACTGAACCATAAGCTCGTCCATTTTAGAACCACCCCCTGTCGCGGCTTGTTTTTTTGCAGCTGCCGCCCTTTTTGATTTGTCCCTGCCCAGGGGACGTTCCTCCTCTCGAACCAAAAACTCTTCATCGTCAAATTCGGGCTCGTCGTTTATATTTATTTGACATCGTGCGTCCGAGCCCTCGCACTATAACTACCGGTCTCCGAGGTTTTTGTTCGTTTAGCCGTTGCAACCTCATTTGGAACTGGCGCCAACTTGTTACTGGTTCCCAAAATTTCCCAAGCACGTACGTGGGGGAAAACGGTCCGATGCGTATCTTCATATCTACGCATCGCCTCTTTAAAAAACGTCTTCATCACTCATCCTACTACGGCGACCAGTATACAAGTTATTATAAATCGCCGAAAACCGGTTAACGACCGAATACATCTTTCTCCACTTGGAAGAGATGGAATCGATGTCGCGATAATGACCTTGTTCCATTATCGCAAGAAACTTCGACAGTATTTCTTTCCCAAACCCCTCGCCGGTTTGGTTGTTACCTGTAATTTTAAATTGTAGCAAAAGTTATATTAAAAAAAATATAATCTATAAATTTTTGGTATATTTTAAAATGTAGCAAAAATTATATACCGATAATGGGGCTTTTGGAAGTGCTAACCTACGCCTTGGCTAACGCCTCCTCCTCCATCTTCGTCCAAAGTTTCGCCTTCCCTTTCGAAGGTTGATCTTTCTCAACCATAGGTTGTTTCCCTTTTTTCGTTTAGACGATTGCGGTTGGGTCTCGGGCACAAATTCTTGAACGTCGTCCTCTTCGGGTTGTGGTTGGGAGACTCCCGTGTTGGGGAATATTGTGGTTGGGATGGAAATTGCGAATTGAAAGGGTTGCACCGACTGCATTTGTTGCACTTGGCTTATTTGCGAAAACGCGTTGGAGCTTTGTTGAAAACCCCCAAAAGCGTTGTACGAAAATTGTGAGGATGACCAACTCGGTTCCATACTAGGATAGTAGCCGGGTATGGAGAAAATGTTTTGGTTTGGGTTCGGGTTTGGGTTCGTGTTTGGGTTCGGTTGCTCGGGTTGTATTGATCCATGGCGAAAGTTGAATGATTTTATAAAAGGTTGGAGAATTATAAAGAGATAAGAATGATTTTATAAATTTGAGAGATGAAGGTGAATAAAGTGTGTAAAAAAGTGGGATGGTATTGGTGTATTTATAGGTAAATTTATTAATTAAAATTTTTTTATTCTATTAGCCGTTCAACGGCTATATTTTTGAAAAAGCCGTCCCGTCTCCAACGTCTCCCTGCCGACGGGTAAGTCGCCGACGCAACACTCGGGGCAGTATTAGGAGGCGTCACCGGTTCATGCCGGAACTGGACAGGCCCCACACTGAGTGTTCTGAGCTCTAGTCGAGTCATTTTTCAGTTAGTAGTCTTAAAAAGTGGGTTCAAACATTTAATAAAGTGTAGCTGTCCTTTGTGTTGTGTGGAATAACTGGACTCCTAAAAAAGTCAGCGTGGGGTAGCTTGAAGTTCGTTTTTTTTTCCAAAATGACACATTATTTATTTTTCCATTCGTTTACCTCTTTTAAATTTTTAAAATTATGGAGAGAATGCACATTTGTTAAATTTCTAAGTAGAAAAGTGGTAATGGCAACTATAAATGCTCTTGATGGAAAATATAGAATGAGAGTAAGAAAACTTATAGTCCATTTTATGGTTATGCAATCTAATGCAACAATTGTTGATATTCACCGATTTACCTTCTTTTAGAGTCACAAGCGTTGATTGTTGAATTTGCTAACCCTAAGAGAGACCTCGACCAGAAGAATGAGGTTCTTTTCCTTGCATTTTATTTAAATTATCATCTCAATGTTAATTATGTTTTGTCATAATTAATTTTTGCCAGGGGAGGTCCTGCATAAGTGGTCCTCAGTTATAGTCCCAGTGGATTAGATGCCTTTACTATATGCTCATATAAATATTTTGTTTTTGTGAGCTTTATATAATAAACTTCATGTTAATAAGTATTTATTAGACCACCGAGTATTAGTGAGGGGATGAAGTATTCCTCCAAATGTATGGCATCCTATGAATCAACAGGGCATGGTATGACATTCTACGATTAGTTAAATTGGTCTTTGTCTCTTTACATGGAGATTAGGTTAATGTTGTTTGCTCGCCCCACTTTGATAGCTATAAACCAATTTCTTTTTATAGTTTGCATATTTTAGGTAATTTTGAACACAAAATGATGATAGGTTGAATGATCTTCTGGCCTTGAGATTGTCATACTAACACTAATTAAGATCATAATTTTCTTGATGTATCTTGCTTGATTTAAGAAAACTAAATTATACTCCATGTCTCTATGAAGAGCTATTTTGAATGGTATAGAATTAAGGTTGAGGTCACTTGTAGACTTTGAGCCTCACTTATATAAGATTTATTAGTTATTTTTTTTAAATGCACAACTCAAAGATTTATATAATGTATAAAGTGAATCAGGTGGATTTACTTAATGGTCAACCTTTTATGAGACTTTAGTAAGTTTGTTTCTATTTTGTAATGTTTGTTTGGAATGTTACATTTAGAGAATGGTTTTCAACATATAGACTGATCTTATACTCATTGATGTGTTTGTAATGTTTAGAAAGAAGTTACATGTGCATTATATTGGAGCCATTTTAAATGTTTTGGACCTTTGACTGTGGCATAGGATATAAATGGTGCAGTATTTTACCTTAAAACTAAATATAATATGTCAAAATGGATTGGTGTCACAATGACTTTGTCAAAGTGCGTTATTTATGTGGTGCTTCCCAAGAAGAGCTTCTTTTCCCATTTTTGAATTTTGTAAGAAGTTAGTTTATTAGTAATCACATATGAATGAAAACACGTTGGCCAACTTTTGAGCACCCTAATCAATAACTAGGCATGGAAATCAATATGCATGGGATTGTAGTAAATGTGTGGGTCGGCTAGGTTAGGTAACGGGTCACTGAGTCAGATAGGTTTTATGCTTAATTTGTTTTGAACTTCCTAAATGATCAATGTTCAATTTAATTAGTAAAACTATATTATTATATTTTAATGAACAAATTTAGAAAATATTAAGTTTGAAGGTATTCATGTTTGGCTTGACATGCCTGCAGGTCACATATATGCGAGTGGTATATGACACAAATATTAGATTTTGGTGGTTCTATTACAAAAAGGAGGGTTTTAAATTATTAGTTTGTTGGTTGTCTTTTAACGGGTTCTCGCGCTCAATAAAAGATAAAATAGAACGGTAAGTTGCAAAATAGTTTATAGTTAATTTGTGGTCATTATACAAGCTCTACAACTTCTTTGGTATTGAAACACACGTAAGAGACCACACATAGGCAGCTGCTCTCTTTTAAACAAGTTGCGCTGATACCAATAAAAACATTGACAAACGAAATTTTTGGGTTTGTGACAGGTAACCTATAGGTTGTGTTTTGTTTTGTTTTTAAAACCTTCATTATGGTTTATCTTCTTAACTGTAGTATTATTGGCAATATGACAGGTGGAACTCTACAAGAAGGTGAGAAGATTGATGTTCACGGACATGATACCAAGGTCTGCAAAATCATTTAATTACAATCTTAACTAGTAACTGGATTAGCAGGACCGTCTCAGAGAATTCTTGAAAAATTTTGGCCCAGGACGAGTAAAAAAAGCAGGCCCCTATAATGCGACAATAATTGTTATAAACCCAAAGACAACAAATATTATATATAGATATAAAAATGTCTCTTATATAAGTTCAAAAAGCTCTTTCAAAAAACATCAAATCAAATCTTAAGAAGTAACATTTTTTTAAAATAATAAGTTATAATTTAATCATATCATGTTAAGAAAAAAATTGTAATTCATATTAGATTTAGTGCATACGGTAGAATTGTTTTTTGTCATGGATGAGAGATGATATGATGGCTAATGTGGTTGGGACATATAGGGCATCTGCTCACAAAATAAACTAAAATAACAATTTTATTAATCAAATTCGAAATACATTACATAATCAAAAACTGAAGTAGACAAAATGAAACTACACAACAATACCGAACTGAAAAACACATTACAAAGAAACAAAGAAAATAAAAACAAAGGTGACTGAGGCACGTGAAGGTCACGCTTCCCTTAAAACAGATTTCGGGCCACCCAGGTGAACCCGTCTGTTTCCCAGGGTACAACAGCCAGAGCAGATTGTACTGCCGGGGATAGCCAAACACCTGAAAGAATACATGAAACAAGAGTTCTCAAGGATGCAAAGTTAGGAAAATCTGAGTAAATAGAATGTGTGCTATGTACCATACGAAAATTCTATGTGTCTCCTGAACAAAGCACCAGGCTGACGCGAGCGTGCGAAGTGCAATGTGGCGCACATTGCGCCCATCGCCCTTGGCCCGTGCGCGGGCGCATGCGAGTGTCGGGTGCTTCGCACCCTCCTGGCTGTCACTGGGAACTTTGTCACATAGGAATACCTTCGTGTAGAGTTTTATAGATATAAATCAACAAAAGATTTCTCTCAACCAATGTGGGACAAACACAACTTCCCACATATTAAAATTCCAACACACAATTAAAGTTTATGATCTCTCATTCATATTGTTTTAATCACTAAATTATTTATGATAATTTCCAACAATCCCCATAACCTGTTATGTTGGATTTGGGTTAAAGTCTTATAAGAAGACTTGTTTTATTCGTATCATGATTGTCCCCCATCATATTTTATTTTGCATAACACATTCTTTTTGCATCATATTTTGTGCATCATATTTTATTTTGCATAACACATTCTTTTTGCTTTTCTACTATACTTAGTTTTTTTTCCTTTTTGCAAACTCTTTTGAGTTTTATTTTGGGTGATCATGTACAGATTAAATACAAAGTTAATATTTTTGTCAAAAAAATGTTTACTTAATACAAAAGATTGGCTAATCAATTTTAGCTCAACTAGCATTGTAGGCGAAAGCCATTTAGAATGTCTTATATTAGAATTATTAATATAACTTTTGATCAAAACATTCCCGTAAGGATGCATAATTGTAATCTATATTTTAAAAAATTAATTAAATATAACATTTTAGCTAGATAAAATGGAAACTGGTCGAATACATCAAAAGTCAAAAAAGTATTGAAAATGTCTAAAACCTCAAGGCAATTTGTTTTCAATGATTTTAATTATATATTAATCATTAATAATAAATGATTAACATAAATAATTTCATATATATACGATTGTGTTTACAAAAATTTTAATATCCAAACCTATGAGTATTCATGGGTGATAACCTGATTTATGTATATAAAGTAAAAAAATAAAATACACGTGTACATGGACATACACAAATAAAAATACAGTTTTTCAAAAATTGTGGGTTACGAGTGGAGAGCGTACAAATTAAAGAATGACAGAAGAATTTGTGGGCTACAAGTAGAGCGCGTACACATTAGAGAATAATAGAAGAATTGAAGGCCAAGTTGGTGTATACTTATAGCTTGCAATTTACGAAAGCAAAATGATAAAAGTGCGCCATCAAAGCGTCACATTGCGCCAATCGCCCTAGTCCCATGCCCGGGCGTAGGAACGTGCCAGGTGCTTCGCACCCTCCTCGCTTCCACTGGGTGTGAATTTGTCACATAGGAATACATTCGTGTAGAGAATTATAGATATAAATCAACAAAAGATTTATCTCACCACCAATGTGGGACAAACACAACTTTCCACACATTAAAGTTTCAACACACAATTAAAGCTTATGATCTCTCATTCATTTTGCTTTAATCACTAAATTATTTATCATAATTTCCAACAATCCCCACATGAATGGAGATCATCCCACACACTCAAGTGTCACGATAAAATTTCAGCGGTTAAGTAATGCAGGATATGTAGGTTTCCTTTTGAACCCTCCTTTGTGACATATACTTAGTCTCCTAGCAGTTAGTAGACGCAATGTCCTTGAACCAACTCCTTTTTACGTAGACGTTATTACACATCACATATTACTCTTCCTGGTCTGGCTAACCCCTCATAGTTGTGTCTGTTATGGTCATGGAACACTATCCTGGTTCCGCGAGAGCTCTAGGAATTGTGCCCCCAATTCCATTTGAAGCGACCCCACTTCTCTCTAACATAGGTGATTTACAAATCATTAAAAGCCATATGCTTAACCTCTCTTAATATAAATGATTTAAGTAGGAACAGACTAGGAAGTTTGTAACTCCCTTTGTATGTTGAGGTACTCTCCCACAGTGACCTCAGTTCGTACAGTTAGATGGTCCTATTGAGCCTAGATCACGGATCTCCAATCTTCTTGGATAGGTTTTCCGTTGTACAAACTTACGCCAAGGGCTTTAGTCCCATTCCCATTGACGAATTATGTATTACCTCTCTGCTTAAGCCTTTTGTAAGCGGATCCGCAATGTTATCCTTTGACTTCACATAGTCAACGTGATAACTCCATTTGAGAGTAGTTATCGTATCGTGTTACGCCAACGTCGTATGTGCCTTGATCTGCCATTATACATTGCATTTTAAGCTCTACCAATAGCTGATTGGCAAACAATGTAAACAAATAGCCGTCATAGGCTTAGGCCATCTTGGAACATATTCCAAGAATTGACGTAACAATTCTTCCTCTTCTCCATCTTTATCTGACGCGATAAACTCATATTCCATCGTGGATCTAGCTATAAGTGTTTGTTTGGACGACTTCTAAGATATAGCTGCTCCTCCAAGGGTAAACACATAACCACTTGTAGCTCTGGAATCTTTCATATCTGATATCCAGTTTGCATCACTGAATCCTTCCACAACAGCTGGATTTTGGCCATAATGCAGCCCATAGTTTCTCATGTATCTCAAATACCTTAATAATCTTGTCATACTCTTCCAGTGCTCTGAACTAGGATTACTAGTATATCTACTTAGCCTACTCACAGCATATGCTAAGTCTAGCCGAGTACATGACATGAGATACATAAGACTGCCAATGATCCTTGAGTATTCCAATTGAGCAACACTCTCGCCTCTATTTTTTGACAAATGTTGAGAGGTATCAAATGGAGTTTGAGCTACACTCGTATCCTCTGGATTGAACTTCTGAAGGATCTTATCAACATAATGAGATTGACTTAGCACCAAACCAGTTTGGGTTCTAATGATCTTTACTCCAAGAATCACATCAGCTAGACCCATATCTTTCATGTCAAATCTCACTTTCAACATGTCTTTAGTAGATCTGATCATCTTATCATCACTCCCAATGATAAGCATATCATCTACATAAAGGCATAAGATCACATAACCTTTAGAAGTGTCTTTCACATAGACACATTTGTCGCATTCATTTGTTTTGAAACCATTGTTAAGCATAACTTGGTCAAACTTTTGATGCCATTGTTTTGGAGCTTGCTTCAAGCCATATAATGACTTGACGAGTTTACACACTTTGCCCTCTTGGCGAGGAGCAGAGAAACCCTCTGTCTGTTCCATGTAAATCTCTTTCTATAATTCCCCATTGAGAAATTACGTTTTTACATCCATCTGATATATTTTCAAATTTCTCAAAGCTGCAATTGCAAGCACCAATCTACTAGAGGTTATTCTAGTTACAGGCGAGTATGTGTCAAAATAGTCAAGACCATCCTTTTTTCTAAACTCTTTTATCACAAGCCATTCCTTATACTTGTCGACAAAGCCATCAGCTTTCATCTTTTTCTTAAATATCCATCGATATCCAAGTGGCTTGCACCCTGGTGGAAGATCTACTAGCTCCCAAGTATGATTCAACAAGATAGAATCAATTTCACTCTTGATTGTTTCTTTCCATTGAGGTCCATCTGAAGAGGTGACTGTTTCTCGATAGGTTTAAGGCTCACTCTCAACCATGTATGTAAGAAAGTCAGGCCCAAAGGATTTCTCAGTCCTTTACCTTTTACTTGTTCTTGGTTCACCTTCTTCAGCCTCTGATTGTTCTTAAGTTTCCTCTCGAACAATCTCATCAACCATTGTTGACGAACTTGCATGATTTGAAGAACTCGCAACAGTTTGTTCTAACATTGGAAACTCTTCTTCAAAGTAAGCCACATTTCCTGGCCTTGTCTCTATGATAGAGCCCTTGTGCAAATCAGGATTCTTGGATTCATATACAAGAAAATGATATATCCAATGAAAATGCAATCAACAGTTTGGGCCCTATTCTAAGAGCCTTAGGGGGTGTAACTATCACCTTGGCCGGGCACCCTCACACTTTCAAGTATTTATAGGATGATTTATGTCCCCACCACAACTCATGAGGTGTTACATCCTTATTTTTGAAAGGTATTTTGCTTAACAAAAAATTGGCTGACAAACTGACCTCCCCCACATGTCCTGGCTCATCCCAGAACTTATCAACATGGCATTCATCATTTCTTTTAGTGTACGATTCTTTCGCTCCACGATGCCATTTGATTGGGGTGTATAAGGTGGGGTACACTTGTGTATTATGCCACTTTTTGCACACACTTGCCCTAATGGTGAAACATATTCACCTTCTCTCACTTCTAACACATTTTATTTTCTTGTTTAGTTGATTCTCAACTTCAGCTTTATACAAGATAAACTTGTCAATTGCTTCATCCTTACTCTTAAGTACGTATACATAACAATACCTTGTATTATCATCGATAAAGGTAATAAAATATTTATTACCACCTCTGGTTGGAATTGATTTTAATTCACACACATCAGTGTGTATAAAATCAAGGGGTTCAGTTATTTTTTCAACTGATTTGAAGGATGATCTTGTTTGTTTGGCTTCAACACATGTTTTACATTTTGTTTTATAGTCAATGGCAAAAGTTGGTATGCAATTTAATTTAATTAAACGACGCATCGAATTAAAATTTACATGTCCAAGACGTCCATGCCAAACATTAGGAGACTCTACCAAGTAACCAGAAGTACTAGCATTTTTATTCATGTTTTTCTTAATAGACATTACATTAAGTTTGAACATGCCATTTTGGGCATAACCCTTTGCAACAAACTTGTTAAGCATCCAACCCGACATAAGACTCTTGCGCAAATCAGGAACATAAAGCACATTCTTCAAAGTGAGCTCTTTCCCAGAAGTCCACTTTAAGATCACATCACCTTCTCCCTTGATATCAGATGTAGCAGCATTTCCCATGTACAGTTTCTCTTCTCCCACCACCTCAAAACGTATTAAAGAGGGTCTTGTTTGGGCACACATGGCGGGTTGCCCAGTGTCAATTCACCACCCTTTTGGCTCGTTAGCCACCAAATTTACCTCCTCCATCATGGCAGTGAGATCTGAAATTATGGCCACTAAAGGCATTCCATCATCATTAACCATAAGAGCCATGTCACGTTTAGGCTCTTTGCATTGGTCAGCACGATGACCAGTTTGTTCGTAGTTGTAACACTTCCCTTTAAAGGGACCTTCCTTCTTCTTCACACCACCTTTCTATGGCCCAAGATCAACACCTTTATTTTTCCCCTTTCCATTAAACTTGTGGCCTTTGTTACCCCTTGAGGATTGACCATGTTCCACAAGGTTTGCTTTTGCAGAAGCTTCAACTTGACTTCCTTTGTGTGACAACCTGTTGTCTTCTTCAATACGAAGACGAACCACAAGGTCTTCAATGGTCATTTCCTTTTGCTTATGCTTAAGGTAATTCTTGAAGTCCACCCAACTAGGAGGCAACTTTTCAACAATTGCTGTCACTTGGAATGTTTCACTAAGATTCATCCCTCAGACAAAATGTCACTAAGAATAATCTGCAATTCTTGAACTTGACTCATAACAGTCTTTGAATCAATCATTTTATAGTCCAAAAATCTAGCCATAACATACTTTTTAGTACCCGCATCCTCGGTCTTGTATTTGTGTTCCAACGACTCCCATAATTCTTTGGCAGTTGGAACCTTGAGATACACATTATACAAGGCATCTAACAACCATTCAACACATAGTTGCGACATAGGTACTCAGAATGTTTCCATGCATCAACAGCACTCACAGATTGAACATCAGATACCCCTTCTGCGAAAACAGGAGGGGACTCAGTCAGAAACCTCGCAAGGTTTAGAGTGGTTAGATAGAACAACATCTTCTGTTGCCATCTCTTAAAATTTAAACCAGTAAATTTCTCTGGTTTTTCAGCATGGTTAGCAACCGCTTGAGCCGCTTGGGTACCAACTAATGGCCCCATGGTAGTGGATGTGGATTCAACAGTGGTTGATGTGCTTGAACAGTAGCCATTTCTGAAACAATAGTAAATAAAAATCAGTTTATGGTAGAAACAAATTGGTTTACAAAAAACCAACGCAAACTACAAAAGTTTGCATTAAACAAAAGAAACACTTCATAAAAATTTAAAAAACCAAAACAGTGAACGAGTTTTAAAATATGTTTTAAGCTTGTAGGACTTCGCTCACAAAATAAACTAAAATAACAATATTAATCAAATTCGAATTACATTACATAACCAAAAACTAAAGTAGACAAAATGAAACTACACAACAATACCGAACTGAAAAACACATTACAAAGAAACAAAGAAAATAAAAACAAAGGTGACTGAGGCACGTGAAGGTCACGCTTCCCTTAAAACAGATTTCGGGCCACCCAGGTGAATCCGTCTGTTTCCCAGGGTACAACAGCCAGAGCAGATTGTACTGCCGGGGATAGCCAAGCACCTGAAAGAATACTTGAAATAAAAGTTCTCAGGGATGCAAAGTTAGGAAAATCTGAGTAAGTAGAATGTGTGCTATGAACCATACGAAAATTCTATGTGTCTCCTGAACAAAGCACCAAACTTTGTATATAATCTGTTTAGAATTCCACAAGTCAGAATTAATTACAGAATTCAATGAAAAATTAAGTCTCAATTGAATTCTGAGAACTTAATTCACTTTACCAGTAGAATGTAAACAGACACCAAATCATTGGCTCAAGTCACATCTAAAAAATTATAAAGGCGGCTCCAAGCGGTGAAGCGAGCGTGCGAAGTGCAAAGTGCGCCATTAAAGCACCACATTGCGCCCTCATCCCGGGCCCGTGCGCGTGTGAACTTATAAAGTGCTAAGTGAACTCGGTTGTGGTAAAAGAGGAATTGAAAAGAGTTTATAAGAATGACACGAGCTATCAAAGGATTTTTTTCCTTGAGTAAATTGCTATTTTATTCTCCAAGGTTTGGTCCAAAATGACACTTTAGTCAAAATAGTTTTTTTTATCTATAGGTCTCCGGCGTTTGCTGTATTTTTTTATCATTTTCATCCACCCTTCTAACTTCATCCAAAAAAACTTAGTTAACTTAACAGTATTTTGGTCACTTTATACATATATGTTTTGTTTTTGCCATTTTCATCCAAAACTCTTTTTATATTTGTCGTTTTTTAAATATTTTTAATATTATTATATATTTAATACTAATATAATCATAATTATTATTTTATAAAAGATAAACTCTAATTTATATATATATATATGTATATATTGTTATATAAATGATTACAGGGTTATTTTATATATTAATATTTGTTTTATTTATTTAAAAAATAGGTTATATATATATAATTGGGTTCTGAAAAAAACAGTCAAAAGTGTAAACTCTTAAGAACGATTCTCAGCCGCAAGATCTTTGTGATTTGTGGCTGAGATTAATGCGGTGACATTTTGGTAAATACTACGACCCTTAGAACTAAGGGATAAATGAGAATATCCTAACAAGGATGCACATGCTAATCACATGTCATTTCCACCATAATATTTAAACATCGATAGCTTTACGTGATTACTTTATAAAAATTACACCACAAAATCCAGCATTTTCTTATCTTTCCAACGAGTATACTATTGATTTACTTTTCGAAAAAAATGAACTGTGCTTTTTTATGGCATTTTCAACATTGTTTTTTTATGGCATTCTTAACTGGGTTTTCATGGGGTTTTGAACTTCGTATTTTTATAGCATTTTCAACTAGGTTGTTTATGGTGTTTTTCTGAATTTGGTGTTTTTATAGCGTTTTCAACTAGGTGTCTTATGGTGTTTTCACTAAGTATTTCATGGTGTTTTTCTAGTATTTGGTGTTTTTATGGCGTTTTTTGGACATTTTTATGGCGTTTCCGAAAACTCCATAAAAATACCTACTTTCACGAACACCCAGTTCATGCCATTTTTTAAATTCAAAAGTATAACAATAGTATACTCTTTGAAAATATAATAAAACACTTGATTTTATGGTATATTTTTTTGTAAAAAAATAACTAGGTATAAAAAGTTACGGGAGTTCAAAAAAGATGGTGGAATACACATGTGACTTGCATGTGCATGGTCTTCGGCATGTGCATGAGTTTTTTTTGGAAATATTACCCTTAGTGTAAGTTAGCACTAGTGCCATATGTCAACGCCAAAATCATTCTCACCGTTTTCATAGTTTTAGGCGTTTTCTACAAATCATGCCCCCATATATATATATATATATATAATATATATATATATATATATATATATATATATATATATATATATATATAATTTATCATTTATTATTTATATGTAAAGAGGGGGTAAAAAGCTTTTTGGATGAAAATGACAAGAACCAAACTATTAACCGAGGGTTTTTTTTGTTTACGGAGTTAGGGTGTTTGGACCAAATGATAAAAAAAATGGAAACGTCGGAAAAACCAAGAAAGAAAAAAACTATTTGGACTAAAATGACATTTTAAGTTACATATCGAGAACTAAAATGACAATTTACTTTTTATGAAAGGTTTTGGAAATAAAGGGGTAAACTGAGGGTTAAATAGTAGAAATGGTAAACTTGGGTTGATGATATTGTTGTTGCATTTGATTGGTGTTGTAATTGAGGTTGATAAGGCCATGAGGTATATATTAACCCCTTTTAACTTCATATATGCGTCATATCACCCCTTTTTTTCTATTTACTTTACCTCATCAAAAGAAATGGTTTAACTTTGTTAACTCTACTCACCAATCATTTTCTAATTAAACTTTTAAATTAAATACAAAATAAATAATAATAGTACCATTTCATTAAATTCATAGCTAAAATAAACATCGATAATAAATAGTATTAATTTCATTTTATTTTTTTGTCTAAGTTAACATGTTAACTAAGGGAGGTTTTACACTCCTTAACATGAGGATAGAGTGGTTTAAAAAACATGTTAACTTGCCATGTCATCTTTCACACCAATAAAGTTATAATACCCTCTAATGACTAAGTGATAAAGAGAATCGGGAAACTTCCATGTACATATAATAAGTGATTTGGAAGAATTATAATTATTGAATATTTTGTAAGTTGCTTTAATTAGGGCATCGTAGGATATTATTGTTAAATTAGAATTTATTTGTAAAATTTGTAACGAAAATGATGAGTTCATCCAACGAAAATGTAATTTAGGCAACGACTCAAAATGAGTTTGCTTGACACAACTACAAAGTATTACCATTCACAGTAGCATCTTCATATTTGCATCTTCATTTTTTGTATTGGATGAAATGATTGAGAGTATAGGAGAAAGAAAATATTACCATTCATCAATAAATTTGATAAGACACGATTCACCCTATATAATTTTTTAAGATATTTTAAAAGTGGTTATAAATAGAGAAGAGGGAAAAGATAATGATAAAAGTATAAATAAATAAGAAAGAAAATATAGTGAATTTTAGTATAATTATAGAGATGAAGATACTACCGTGAATGCTTTAAAGGATGGCGTAATTTTATGTGCTTAATTCCTACCAAGCAGAGGTCTCAGGTTTGATTCTTGATTCCACTGAATTATTGTCCACTGGATTATTGTTAGTACCTCCCTTTGAAGGCGACCTACCCGGCTTTTGTCATGCTTTACCTATTCAATCCGGATAGTAGGGTATAGCCGGGGGCCCATTTGTTTACCAGTAATGGGTTCCAACGGTCTTAAAAGAAGTTTCAAGTATGACTTAAAAGTCAAAACATGTTTAGTTTGGTTGACCCATTTTGAATTATGATGTAGAAAAAGACTAGAGAGAAGCAGGTACATGTATCCAATCTGTTATCTTGGCTTATTACAGTTTCTTGAACTTGGCTGACCAACTTAATACAAGATCCATAAACTCCAATATTTACAAGTAGAATCACTACTTTATCATGCCCATTCGGCTCAACTAAGAATACTATCATACAGCAACAAAAACGCAATCCCAACGAGTCAAAGTTGGGCGTGCAGATCGAATATATGCTCCAAACAAAAATGCTGTAACATATGATCAAGACTAAACTCTCATTTCTATCTCAAAGTCAAAGAATATAACCTATCGACATTGATTTCCATTTTGAGCCGATCGAATCAACTTGTTTATAAGTTTTTTAAGTCTTTTAGCTCCTGGGCCCGGTTTAACGAGTATTGGTTTCCCGACCTCAGAACAAGACGGGCTACCTTTGCACCATCCACCCGGGGTAAAGCTTCCGTTGGATCGGTGTAGTATTTCACTATCAATCCGGTCTAAAATAGTTGTGTCTTGGTCAAACTTACGTGCAAATGCAGCCCGCTTTTTATCATTTTGGTAGCGTCACTAATGTTTAGGATGTGTGGATGCTGCTTTGGTGGGTTGTCCCATGAAATAAAGTGCATATCATGGTTAATCACGGTTGGAATGAATTCTGGAACGTTGCATATAGCGGTTTGAAAGTAACCTTCGGGAGAAGAGACAAAGTTTGTGTAGTACATGAGTAGAGTTCTTGGAAGGTTATCCCAACCCCATATGCAGTAGTCTACAAACGAACGCGATAAAACCATCCAAGCAGATCCTGCAAAATGATAATATTCTTAGATGTGCATAGTATCATGGTTGTAATTACGCGTGGCAATCGTGTCGGGTTGAATTGACGAACCCAAACATAACCCATGTATTTATTCGTGTCAAAGACATTAACCCTAACCCCAGACAAACTTAAAATCATGTACTACCAAATTAACCCATTTATTTGAATTGAACAAGCCAAACGGGTTGTAAATGGGTTGATGGATTCTCAATAGGTTGTAATTAAGTCGTAAACGGGATACACTGGTTGGCGGGTTGACTTTATAAAAATATGTTTTTTTTTTTATTTCAAATTTAAATGGATCGACTTCTTTTATTAAGCAGGTTAATCAACTGACACGTTAACCTGAACACGAAAGATTTTTTATTAAACATCTAAGTTAACTTGGAAGATACCCTAAATTATGTTTTTCAAAAGGTTGATACCCTGAAATAAATTTGTTACATTTTATGCAATTTGTCTTCAAAGTTTCAATAAATTTGCCAAATATCGTACGTGTTTACAAATTCTCATGTTCTTCTTTCATTTTCCATAGAATGATGAATTTGATCCTACAAAAATGCAAGTTCAACGGTTCCAAACTTCCTATCTTAAGTCACTCTTTAAGGATCTAATATACATCTGAGACACGTGTCACCACAATTGACTCGAAACCAATTAAGTAAGATGTTGGCTGATGGCTATGGAGTTGCAATGGTGTGAAAACTTACCAGTAAACAATTTAAATGCAGTTGGCAGAGGCCTGTCTGGTTGCACCCAAAAGATATCAGACTTCTTATTCTCATATAGTCCAGGATCAATCATCAAAGGCATCGCTCTCTGGTCCCTGCATATACAAGTAGTCTAAGGTATAAATAATAACAGAGCCGTATGTGTGTTTGCAATAGGTGGCAAGACGGCAGCTTGTGTAACGGGTCAAGTGGACCTGGATGTGTTGTGTTGACCCTCACCAACATATGGTGCTTTCTTATAGTTTTATAAATATCTAAGATAATAATATGATTTTAAGACCATGTTATAAACACATGATTGAGTTTGGGCTACTTTTTAAGCTGCTCAACCCATTTGAACTGTTTTTCCTTCTGGGAAAAAAATATTTCACCATAGGGGTGTTAATTTCCGGTTTGGCTTTAGTTTATATGAATTTCAGGTTCAACCCGCTACCCGTTTAGCTAAACGGGTCGGATTCGTGTCAACTAACGGGTTGGAGGGTTGACATGTTTAACCCATTTATGATTTCTTTTATTCAAAATGTGTTTTATGCCATAATATTAAACTATAACTTAAAAGAGAAATTGACATAAGATTTTATAACTATAATGTAATTGCTTTATATATATATATATATATTTGTACTTTTAGATGTAAAACTTAAATTTTTAAATATTAATATCTAAAAAAAATCGGTGAAACGGGTCGTGTTTGGGTTCATATGTGTGACACTATTTTCGGGTTCGTGTATAATTTTCAGGTTCGGGTCGGGTTGGATGCACCAAACCGTGAACACGACCCGTTTAACACCCCTTAGCCTGAAAGTGAGGGGGCTTACTCTTTCCAGCCCAATTGGCTTGTGTGCTCAACAAAATTCCAGTCTCGATTCAGATTACGAAATGTGGACAGGAGATCTGAAAAATGTTCAAGAAATCAATCAGTCTTGTTCATATACTCGACTTGATATATTTAGTTGGTGTTTGACTTCCCCAACCATTGTAGTTGACTTTTAGTTGCAAATAGTTCTAGCAATGAATTCACAGTTTGGGAGACTTTTGACCATTTGACGCGTTTAGTCCCGCCTAAAAATTATTTTCTTATAAATATATGATTACAAAAGTTACATATTTCGTAATAATCCAATTTTTTTTAATAAAACTATTTAGGAGATATGGCAATTAATTCACACTTTGGGAGACTTTTGACCCATTTGACACGCTCACTTTAAAGCTATTTTTATATGTTGACCCGTTAGAGAAAACATAACCAAAAACGACCCGTTCATAAGTAAGTGGATTAATTTAAAAATTTGTTATAGAGTGCTTAATTGCTCTGATCATTATTCTTTGGCATGTTGCTCCAAACAAACAAGTAATATGTGTGAATGAGCAAGTTCGAAAAAAAATATGAGAATCTAAAGACAACATTTGGTCCAAAATTGTTCATTTTCAAACGAAAGGTAAAAAAGTTGATAACATGTATGTCACGTGTAACAGAGAACTAACCATCTTGAGTCACTAGAGGATAATCAGATGCACTAAGGTTTATAAACCAATCCCAGTCTTTATTCCTTTTCAACAGAATTGCACACGCGTGAAGAGTGTTCGACACCATCGTGGGCCCTCTATACGTCACCATATTGGCTTTCATGATCATATAAACATTCCCAATTTCAGCAAACATAGGATCTTTCTCAACTCGTGATGCAAGCTCCATTCGTTCATCGGGCTCCGACTCAAGATCAAGATGAACAACATAATAATTCCATGGATGATATAATGCTCTAAGTGTTCTCCAAAGCTTATTTAAGTCACCTTTTGACCCAGAAATCAAATAAGCGAAACGAGGGGTGGAGGATCGAGATTCTAAATGAGTAGATTTAACTCTTTTTTCGGCGAAATGTGGGACCGAGTGATTTGAGGAAACGCGAGGGTTGAATAATGGGAAATATGAATTGATTTTGTACAAGGGTGGAATGAGGCCCATGTTGAAACAAGTTAATAAGAGGAATAAACATACAATTGAGGTTATAGCAAGAGGGAATGCCCATGGTTTTTCTGTGTGAAAACATTTACAATCTTTTAGTTTTATCATGATCTAACTACCTTTATAAAAGCTTAGATTTTCCGATATTCAATAGCGGGTAATCGTCCAAAGATCTTCTTATATTGATCGTGGCAGTCGGATTGAAGGCTGTTGAATGAAAAAAATTAAGAAGATCAGTTCATTTTTCATGCTTTGAAAACCAAGAAAGTTAGTTCAATTTCTATGCTTAAGAAAATCAAGAAAAGTAGTGTAGTTTTCATGTTTCCATGCTTAAAAAAATAATAAAAACCCAAGAAAGTTAGTTCAATTTCCATGCTTAAAAAATAAAAAAAGTAGTTCAATTTTCATGTTTCCATGCTTAAAAAATCAAGAAAAATATTTTGTTTTTCATGTTTCCATGCTTTAACAAATCAAGAATATAGTTTTCATATCTAAACTTCAAAAATAAAGAAAATAAAATCATTTTTTCTGTTACCAAGCTCAGAAATCAAGAAAATTAGTTCAGTTTTCATGTTTCCATGCTTAAAAACTAACCAAAATTTATTCTTATCATCATGGTAGCGAGTAACCATTAGATCAAAACAAAATTAAACAGCAACCATATGAGATCATATTATAATAAAAATAAATCCCCAAATCAACCTATGATGCTTAAGAACACCATGGTTATCATATAAACACACACTTTTGTGTGTGTAATCATATTCACACAATTGTAAACACAAAAACCAAACCAAATCAAATCACACCCATAGGAACAAAATGTCAATATTCACATCATCAAATAAATAATATCCAAACAATGAAACAGTTATATAACAATGACAAATCACATCTTCAAGATCAGAGTTCAAGAAACATTCATATCAGATTTTAATACATTCTAAAATAATTCAAAACAAATTAACAAAAATCATCACATACCCATCACAAACTAATGAAAACCCAATAAATTTCTTGAATAAATTGATCACCTTGATTGAATCTGTTGATAGAGTACGAGCCTTGATGGGAAGAGAGAAGAAAACAGAGTATTTTTATTTTATTGATTTGATCTGTTTTATTTTGTTTGAATATTCATATTATGTTCTCTGATTATATACCTGTTATGGTAAATCATAAATGCTGCTTAAATCGACACGACAGCTTAAAATCAGACGGCTGTTTTCTAATTTTCATGAGAAGAGAGTGGATTATTATTATTATTATTATTATTATTATTATTATTATTATTATTATTATTATTATTATTATTATTATTATTGTTATGATTATTATTATTATTATTATGGCTGTCGGGTTTCTTTTATGTTAATCTGATGTTTGAATTTTCTGTTCTGGTTAAGTCGGGACTCAGATTACACAAATAATGATATGATGTCTTTACGACAGGTTAAAAGTGCCTCTAACAATAAGAATTTAAGGTAATTATGATCGATTGATATTCTCTAGGTTAAAAAGTCCAAAGAGTTGATTGTAAAACTGTAAAACACATAAGATATCACTTGAAAAAAAATATCAACAGAAAAAAAAGTAAGCAATTGTGATTTCGATTAACGCCGCATCATATATAGTAAGTCTTTCACGCTTGAATTAAAAATATTTTTTAAAAAAAATAGGAAATGATTTTCAAATTAAATTTAGATCTATTGTTTATTTTAAAATGGAACATAATTGTCAAAGTGTACGATTTTGACTTTTAATAATGGGAAGCCATATGGACACAGACATGTGTCTAGACAATGCTTGTTTCATGGTCGTTTTCTAATTATTTTGTATATTTAATTATTTAATGAATCGATCTAGATGACCCAATTTTAGCAGGTTCCATCAAAAATTACAAAGTAGACATGAAACTAACATCTGGTTAAATATTAGGTGGATTTTCGATTAATATCCAAAATTATGTAAAAAAAACGTATGAACTGTGGGATTCATTTGCATATTGCGTATAAAAAATAATGTGAAGCGGTGATAAAAAAAAGAGAATTATATAACTGTTTTGTCTATCACATTAGAAGCAATATGTATAAAAACGCAATGTGGCTTTTGTGATTCTAAAGATATTATTGGTTCAGAGATGAATAATCATACAAAACTTTTGTATGTACGCTTAATATCTTTTAGATGTCACGTGATATAATGTATAAAAAACTTTAATTGATCTTCATAATTAAAAGCCTGGTGTTATCAAATAAGTATGTCACCTTTCTCTGGAATGACAAATTTCCTAAAAACTATAGATGAGTCATTGAGGTTCATTCTAAATAAAAATTTTAATTAATTTATTTAAATGGGTTAAAAAGGATGTATTAAATGGATTGAATAACTACTTGAAGTAAATTTTTTTAGTCATATAAATATGTAGTATGGCATCTTAAGATTTTGTGTTCATTTATCTAAATGGGTTAAAAAGGATGTATTAAATGGATTGGATAACTGCTTGAAGGAATTTTTTTTGTCAAGTAAATATGTAGTATTACATCTTAAGATTTGTGTTCAATTGTTGGTAGTTTCAAAAATATTAAGAAGTAAGATTTGAAGAATGTAACCTTCACTTGTGATTGCTGACATGGTGATGAAGTTAGAAGTATTTATTAATCATAGTGAAAGTTCTAAAATCTAAAGAAGAAATCTGGAAGATTGTTATATAATATCTTTTGTATGTAACTTGTTATTAAACATGAGATTGTTATATAATATCTTTTGGATGCAACTTGTTATTAAACATGAAGAGTTTTATTTACAAATAATGATAATTATTTTTCATCCTTCATTTTCCAAATCCCCGTTAAACATTTAGATACTGTTCGTTTTAGAGAATGAAATATAATTTGGATGGAATTGGAATGTACATTCCAATCCTTATTCTGTTCATTTGAACAAAATAATGGAATGAAAATTGAAAAATAACATAAGGAATGAAATATATTCCAATTCCATTCAGATTTCATTCAATTGTATAAACTAACACATCTAAATTCCCAATCAAATTTCAATTAATGCGTGATTTCCAATTTCATTACATTCTATAATATGAAAGCTTTAGAGGGCGTTTGGTTGGCGGAATGTTTTGGAATTGGAATTGGATTTATATGGGAATCAGAATTTGAAGGAATTGGATTTGGAATTTAAACATTATAGTTTGAATTGGAAATTGATGGAATTGGAATCTCAATTCCATTTTTGTTGTGTTTGGTTGTCAAATGAATTGTAATTCATCACCCTAGAACCCACAACCCCCGCTCGGGTCGAAACAGTATGGGTTGAAACGGTTCGCGTCAAAACGGTTCGAGTCGAAATGGTACGGGTCGAAACGGTTCGCATCTAAACAGTTCAGGTCGAAATGAGTTGCCTCGAAACGGTTCGCGTTGAAACGACTTGGTTTAAAAAAAGCGAGCTTTAAGTGAGCTTAAAGCATGAGGCAATGAAGCGCTAGGGTTGTCGCTATTTTTTGCTCTGAGGCGACAAATCACGTGAACCGTTTTGAAGCACGCTTTAAGCCCGAAGCGCCATTGGTTTGAAGCGACGCTTCAGCCCAATCAAGGCAGATTTGGTTTTTTTTATTTAGGCCCAATAGTCTCTAATAGGGTTTAATTGAGGCTCGCTATTTCTTTACCCTAAAAAAAGAACGTTAGTAAACGTCTTCAGCCGCTCCCTCCCTTTTCTCCATCGATTCTTCATACTTTCTCCAATAATCGACTTTAATTTATGTTTTAACTATGTTTATTATGTGTTAAGTGTGTTTTTTAATCATGTTTTTGTATTTATTATTGATTAACAAGTAAAATATGTCATATTGATGTGTACAAATTTTTTTTATTTTTTTAATTTTCAGCGCTTCGTATACGTGAAGCTCTCGCTTCGTGCTTCGCGCTTGAAGCTTCGCTTAAAGCTTTTGGAAGCAAAAAGCTTCGTAGCGCCTCGCACTTTTTTAAACCAAGCGTAACGATCTGAGTCGAAACGGTTCGGGTGGAAATGGTAAACAGTTCGGGTCAAAATGGTTCGCGTCGAGACGGTTCGATTCGAAATGGTAAGAGTCGAAACGGTTCGGGTTGAAGCTGTACGGGTCGAAACAGTTCGAATCAAATGCAGTACGGGTCGAAACGGTACGGGTTGAAATGGTGCGGGTCGAAACGGACGAAGATTGCAATGAATTTACTTTAGTTCCTTCACATATATGAAGGATTTTGAATTCCTTTACTTAAAAAAATTTGAAGGAATTCATTCCTAATTCCAATTCCATTGTCAATCAAATACATAAAGATTGGAATTTAGATTCCAAACTAAATGAACCAAACATATTAAGAGATCCAATTCAGATTACAATTCCCTTAAATTGCATTGAATTCCTGTGAACCAAACGCACGCACCCTTAGTTTCTTGTTGAAAAGGAAGTCTCCATCCATCAAATATGGTAGGAATCGTTAAGAATGTCTCTTGCCTTCTTAATGTACCTCAACCTAACCTTTGAAAAATTATCATTATCGCACCTCTCTATCAAGCTTAATCATAAGTTTCACTATTTAAAAAGGTAAACATTAAGTTATCCTTGTTCTAGCATTCTATGAGTCCTAGGAATTGATGTTGGGTAGTGTATCAAACTGGTATCATACTGATTATATTTAGTAACGGTATCAATATTTTGGTCGAACTACCAGTAAATGCCGGTATCGTACACCGATACACATTTACCTCATTTTTATACCGGTTCGATGCCGGTCCGATACCACTCATCCATAGGTCTAGGTACCACTCATAATTAACTATATTTACATCTATTAAAGACGTCCTTACAAGTAATCTCAAGGGGAGTTGAAGAATGTTATTATTAATATTTTTTTATCTTTTGAACGGAGAAAATATTTAAAAATAATTTTTGGTTTTTAAAGAAAATAGAAAAACAACTTTAACCGACATCCATTAGATCAAGGAGATGGAGGGTTGGGAATGGTTACTATTCTTCTATTTGAAGGTGGCTTTCATCTTATCATTTATATATATATATATATATATATTGGTTAGGATAAAGTAAAAACTACTACAAGTTACGAGAGCTTAGAGAACTTAACGCTTTTTTCACTCATTTTTAATCAAAATTATAAAAAATCAAAATTTCAAAATTTACACCACCCGTAAAAAATGCTTACATGTAGTGTAAATGTTGATTCATGCTAATATCAATAGGTGTAAAGGGCCGAAAATGCCACTTGGAATTTTTTTACAATCCTGCTTGTAACATTCTAATCTAGGTATGTGCAAAAAATAGGGGCAAAACTCGCACAAGAAGTTTAAGTTCTGTAAGTTTTCACAACTCGTAGGAATTTTCTCTTGATCCGAATCATATATATAGATAGAGGGTTAGGTTCATTTGTAAGCCTCTCCTTATATGTGAACCTAGGTGCTGTTTGTTTTTATAAGAGGTAAAATGTCTGCAGTCTGCGGATCGCATCTGTAGAAAAAGAGGTGGACCAAACCTCTACGTTCTGCAAGAAGAAGGCTATTTGTTTTTTTAACTTTTGTAGACTTCTAAAATAAAATTGTGGTTGTGTACAGACGGTGGTGGTGGGTGGTGGTGGTGGACGGTGATGGGTGGTGGTGGTGATGGACGGTGGTGGGTGGTGGTGTTGGACAGTGTTTAACCCTCTGCAGACCTTGGACTATCTTAGAAGTGGTTGGGCCAAGTTTGCACCAAGAAGAGCTCGAACAAACGTTTTTTAATGAAACGTTTTCGGAAAAACAAATAGTTTGTGAATGGCAATGTCTATGCGTGGTCTGCGCGGCACAGACAGAAGAGCATTCACAAATCTTTTTTAAAAAAACAAGCACCATCTTAATGAACCTGCCCTAGCCATTGATTTAATTTAGGATTAATAAGGGTAGGAATATACATTAAGTTTTATTTTTTTAAATTGTAATACAAATTTAGATGAGATTAATCAAAACCAGTTACCATGTTAGGTAACTGATTGCTATTTGTTAGTGATTTTAAATTTATCATCTTCCATTCAAATTTTCAAATCTAACATCCATCCTAAAAAACACGTCCAGGATACCTTGATTGTTCTTCATCTATTTCTCAAGTTGCTTTCCATGCAATTTGAGATTCTTATTCAATTGCATCACAATTGTCTGGATTACCTTGAATTGGAGGAAATAACCGTTGTGAAGGAATTCCCTCGAAGTCTTTCTATCAAACTTGTCTGGATTACCTCCGCAACAACACGCCAACTTTCGCATTGATTTGGTGCCAAGAGCAGCACCAGTAGCGAAGCCTCCATACTGATTAGCTCTGTCATAAATGCAAAGAGTATCTACATGACGTCAAAAGTTGTTAGACAAAGGATTCATAAGATCGAATTTCTCGCTTTGGGGAGCTCCGGTGCTGTTTGTGAAAAAGAAGGATGGAACCTTCTGAATGTGCATCGACTACCGGGAACTAAACAAGTTAACCATCAAGAATCGGTACCCATTACCGAGGGTTAATGATCTGTTCGATCAATTACAAGGGTCGAGTTTTTATTCAAAGAATTTATTTAAGATCCGGGTATCATCAGTTAAGAATCCAAGGGGAAAGTATTCCTAAGACGGCATTTAGGACTCGCTATGGTCATCATGAGTTCCTTGTTATGCCTTTTGGTCTGACAAATGCCCCTGCAGTATTCATGGATTTGATGAACCGGGTATGTAAGCCATACCTCGACAAGTTCGTGATCGTCTTTATAGATGACATATTGATATACTCCCGAACTAAGGAAGAACACGGTCAACACTTGAGAACTATACTGGAGTTGCTAAAGAAGGAGCAATTATATGCTAAGTTCTCCAAATGCGAATTTTGGATTCGCAAAGTACAATTTCTCGGTCACATGGTGAACGAGAACGGAATACATGTTGACCCTTCGAAGATCGAGGCTATAAAGAACTGGAGCACGCCAAGAACCCCCACGGAAATACAACAATTTCTAGGTTTAGCGGGATATTACAGGAAATTTATTGAGAACTTCTCAAAAGTTGCTCAGCCGCTAACCTCGCTTACACAAAGGGATAATAAGTTCGATTGGGGAGAAAAGCAAGAATAGGCATTTCAACTATTAAAGGATAAATTGTGTAAAGCACCGATATTATCACTCCCAGACAGTACCGATGACTTTGTGATGTAATATGATGCATCGCATCAAGGTTTAGGTTGCGTGCCAATGCAACGTGAAAAGGTCACCGTGTACGCGTCACGGCAGCTAAAAGTTCACGAAAGGAATTATACCACGCATGACCTAGAAATTTAGGCGCAGTGATATTTGCCTTGAAGATCTGGCGTCATTATTTATATGGCACTAAGTGTACCATATTCACGGATCATAAAAGTCTTCAACATATATTCAGTCAAAAGGAACTGGATATGCACCAACGACGTTGGGTGGAACTGTTGAATGATTATGACTGTGAGATCAAGTATCAACAGGGTAAGGAAAATGTTGTAGCAGATGCCTTGAGCAGGAAAGAACGAGTCAAAACATTACGGGTACAAGCTTTAGAAATGACGATCCAGATGAACTTTACAGTCCGAGTGCACTATGCACAACAAGAAGCATTGAAACCAGAAAACATCCCAGCGGAATCATTACGGGGAATGGAAAAACAGTTGGAACCGAACAAGGATGGAACTCTATATTTCATGGGAAGGATCTGGATTCCCTATTATGGCGATTTGCAAGACTTGGTGCTGGATGAAGCACACAAGTCCAAGTACTCGATACACCCAGGATCGGATAAAATGTACCAGGATCTAAGAGAGTATTACTGGTGGCCTAATCTTAAGGGAGATATTGCGACCTATGTTGGGAAATGCCTAACCTGTGCAAAGGTCAAGGCCGAATACCAAAAACCATCTGGTTTATTACAACAACCTGAGATCCTGATTTTGGAAGTGGGAACATATATCAATGGATTTCATTACGAAATTACCCCGGACCTCTCGAGGTCATAACATGATCTGGGTTATCATTGATCGATTAACCAAATCAGCTCACTTCTTACCCATCCGCGAAAAAGAAAGTACAGAGAAGTTAGCTGAACTGTATCTTAAGGAAATCATGGCACGTCATGGAGTGCCAATCTCGATAATCTCTGATAAAGATGGTCGCTTTGTGTCACGGATCTGGCAATCATTTCAAAATTCGTTTCGTTCTTGCTTAGATTTAAGCACAACTTTTCACCCGCAGACCGATGGTCAAAGTGAGCGAACCATCCAAACGTTGGAAGACATGCTTCAGGCCTGTGTGATGGATTTAGGTGGAAACTGGGATACTCATTTACCGTTGGTAAAGTTTTCCCACAATAACAGTTATCACACCAGTATCAAGGCCACTCCGTTCGAAGCACTATATCGACGAAACTGCCAATCTCCGATGTTGGGCGGAGGTCGGTGACAGACAACTCATTGGTCCCGAATTAGTACAAGAGACCATAGACAAAATATTCAAGATCCGTGAGCGTATCAAAGCGGCCCGAGATAGACAAAAGAGCTACGCAGATCGGAGACGCAAACCATTATCCTTCGAGGTCGGAGATAAAGGGTAACTGAAGGTCCCACCTTGGAAGGGCGTAGCTAGATTCGGGAAGCGCGGAAAACTAAACCCGAGATACATTGGGCCTTTTGAAATTCTGGAAAGGGTTGGTACAGTGGCTTACAAGCTAAAACTGCCAGAAGAACTCAACAACATACACGACACATTTCATGTGTCTAATCTAAAGGAAAGCCCGACTAATGACACGATTATGATCCCAAACGAACGAAAGTCATATTGATGACAAATTCCAGTTTACCGAGGAAACTGTTGAGGTAATGGACTAGAAAGTTCAAAAGACAAGGAGAAGTCGAATTAAACTAGTTAAAGTTCACTGGAATTCGTGTCACGGTCCCGAGTACACATGGGAACGTGAAGATCAAATCAAGTCAAAATACCCCCACCTGTTTAAGAAGACTCCTTCAGAGGATGTCTCAAACTGAATTTCAGGACGAAATTATTTTAACAGGGGGAGTATGTGACAAATGGCAAATAACCAGTAATTCCGTACAATCTAATCACTATTTTTAGTACATAATCTCATGCAATATGTCATAATTTGATTTCGTAACTGAGTCGTACGTCGTATACTAAGAATTAGGGCAAGTAAATATGATCATAACATATACTGGTTTCTGTTATGACGCGAAACAAACCAAAACAATGCCCTAAAAGTGTTGGTAGAAAGTGTTGGGCGCACTAATTGCGGTGACACTAACTGTGTCGGTAAATCCGCTAAAACGAATCAGAAAAAGGAACAACGGCATGTTAATGCCACACCTGAGTCCATATATAAATGAAAACATTGATATGAGATCAACCATTACAAAAAACATAACTCTCCGGTAAAACGCCTAAATTGCAAAAATTGTTCGTTTCGACCAAAAAGCGACAAATGTCAGTTTGTCTGCGAGACTAATTCGGTGAATTCCGGATGTAATAATAATAATAAAACAATGTTAATCATCCAAAAACAATGTGAGAATAACAAGAATGCACAAAAGACATTGTTTCCGGTCATTCGGCAAACAGTGCACAATGCGACCGGAAGGCGGCCGTTTGTTGAAATGACGAACATTTTAGTGGTCGATAGCCTTATTCGTGCATCTAGCGAACTAGTAAAGCATCATTTGGAACTCGGAATCCATTCAACTAACATGAGGTCACGGAAACACAACTTTCGGAAAAGTTCGACGGCGGAATATAAAAGTGCCGATATCGAGCGAACGATCGAACGAAAGGCATTTTGGCCATCCTAACTCATTGTATATTCGTCTAGCGAACTAGTTATGCATATTATTAGGTCGGAAGTGCACTAAGTAGACACCATGAAAATTGTGGTGGTCGAAAACAAAAGCTTTCGGTACTAAATAAATAAGTTCGTTTATTAGCGAATATTGCGTTGATGAACTATCTAACGACATTTCTGTCATTCGAAACTTATATTAGGGGATCAAGTGGATTAATTGGCATATAATAACACTCTAAACCCGAATTATATGCTAAGAATGCAAGATCAATCCCCTAATCACAGCGCTTAAACTAATGACCAAAATATCTAATAAATTAACATGTGTCATAAATAATATATTTACACTTAACCCCCCCCCCCATGTGGCCCCCACCCACTTGATTATGTTGAAAAAGGAAGATTATAAGTATGGTGGAAGATTCATGTGTAATCTTTGAAAGATAGTAATTATATATACAAGATTACACCTTATCTTCCATTATTTTTACAAAAAAAAATTGAAACCATCCTCCATATTTCTCCTAAGACCCACGGCTACATCACCACTCTTGCACCACCATTTAGCCACCATAAACCACCACATTACACTCACTTTAAAGCCCCTTCAAGACCATTCAAGAAGCCAGCAAAGGTGGAGGACCATTAGGGCTATCTTGGAGCTTCATTTTCCTTCTAAGATCATCATAATTTTGTGCACCCGTTGTAAGGCAAATTCTTCCATAATCTAGCTTATTTTTATGTCTAGATTAATGCTGTACAAGTTGATCATCTTGAAAATGAAAAAAGATAAACCAAAAACCCTAACTCACACCATAATAATAACACTAAATATTGTTTATTTTGTATTGATTATGTGTTTATTTGGTAGTTAGTTAGCATGTTGATGTTGTTTATGTTAAAGTAGGGTGTAAAAGTGAGATGATCTTGTATGATCAAGTATGAAAATGAAGATTTAAACATGATAATGTTTAAATCTAAACAAGATCATCAACTACATCATCCATGAAGATTACTACAACTTAAAGATAATTTTACTACACATGAATGATTTTTATAAGAAATAAACATTATGATTTAAGATGTAATCATCTTAAAAATGTGTAGTAATCAAGAGGTTTAAAGAAATGGACTTGATTAAATGATATGACAAAAGTGGTGATTTAAAAGTGCTAATAAATGTTGAAATCTCATCATAATTTCATAAGATTTCTACCACCAAAAAACCATGGATGATGATGATTGTAAGTTGTAAATAAATAATAGGAAAGTTTGTGATAGAGTGTTGATATTGATTATGAGTTTAAGCAGGTTTTTAATACGTTTTTAAAATGTGGAAAACGCCATAGTTTAGGGGAAACTATGGCGAAATTTTCTAAAAATCTAATCGCGATTAAGACATGATTAATGGGGTGATTAGCGGGACTAAACGCGATTAGTAACTTAAATCGTCATTAAGTAAGTTCAAATGACAAGGGTTAAAACCTAAACACCCAAGTATTCAACAAGTTTATATATATATTTTACAAGTAAAAATAAGTAACTCTTTGGGAAATAAAAATATGTATACATATTTTGTCATCAAGAATTTTGTATAAATAAATATGTGTATTGTATGTGTATATATTTAGAAGCTTAGGGTATTCACAATAAAAATACCCAATCATACACAAAAATACAACCACTTGAAAATAATACCAAGTGTTGGTGAATAAGCCAATATATTCTCACAATGCGTCGAAACAATAAACAGACAAACGAAGCAATGCGGACGATGGGCGAACGTTCACAAATACACCCTCGCGTCGACGACCAACGAATAAAACGCCGATACAAAAAGCTATTACGACGACGGGCGATTTGTGATAAGAAAAAGCGTGTAGTGAACGACGACGACGACAAGTCTAAAATATATATTTTAGACACTTAAAATAAATATATATGTTATCGAAATCAAAATCCGGAAAGTTAAAAATATAAAAAGTATAAGGCACATATACATACTTATACATTAATACTTAGTAATAATTCTAAGTATACGGTTATAAAATAATGGGCTAGGCCCAATAACAAGAAAACATGGGATAGGCCCAATGACATAGAAAACATGGGCTAGGCCCAATGACAAGAAAACATAGGCTAGGCCCAATGACATGAAAACGTGAGCTAGGCCCAATGACATGAAAACATGGGCTAGGCCCGATGACAAAGAAAACATGGGCTAGGCCCGATGACATAAAAACATGGGCAAGGCCCAATGGCATGGATAACATGGGCAAGGCCCAATGACACGCGTGCAAGACACGAGGACATGTGAAGGGCAAGGCCCAGTTCACACACGATCAGAAAACAACCATATATATATATATTTTGAGAAATATATATAACAATATTAAGCGAACAAACAAACTACCAACACTATGATAACATTAAAAGTTGTTCTTTCATAACACAGAAATACATAACAAGAATTCAAGATGAACAACGAGTACAAGGTCTATTGAGGCCTAGGTGTCTAATAAACTCGATACACATGTAGGTTATACATGTGTACGGACACCAATTATGAGTAATACGACGTACGGAACGCAAAACTGTGAGTTCATGTCCCTCCCATTGATTTCAAAGTTTTGTTTTACAAACTATCGAGCGGAAATACATGTCATAACAAATAGTATGTTAGCTATGGGTTCAGTTGATAACAGGATCATTTGTGCATAAGTAGGATGATGACAATAGTAACCACTAATCACGTAGTGACCAAGGTGCAAAAGGTATAGATCTATCGAGTTTGAGACACGCTCCACTCCTGGTATGATAACTGGTTAGGAGTGCTTTTGTGATCCCAATGATGTCAGAGTTGTCACGGGTTGGTTACTTACTTATGGCACATATAACTCAGGGTGCTCGCGACATACTGATAGATCCCGAGAACGCCATGATGCTAATAACATACTCGGATTTCATTACTGGATTTCAAGAATGACATTTTTGTACGAAACATTAACTACATGAACTCGCCAACTTTATGTTGACTTTTTAAAATTACATGTATTTCAGAACATAAGACTTGAGTTGGTGATACACTTTGGGAAATGGGAAATGACATGACAACGAATGGCACCTTTTGGAGGATTTGCCTCTTATATCCCAACCTCGTGTGGGTATATAGGAGTCAAAACCTCAACATGATTTTACGATGCAAACAATCTTTTATTATGATGTAATGTATTTCAAAGCATATTTTTGATTGACAATGTGAAATTATTTGGAACCCATGATTTCACTTTTGGAAACGTGTAAACATTGGTTGCAAGTTATTATAAGCATGGCATCGTTGTTGATTTACAGTTGTTTACATGATTGGATGCAATGATTACCTCATAGTCACACGTTTGCGCTTCCGCTACGACCAGGGTGTGACAAACCAAACGACGTGACCATAAGATATAACCTCAGTAGGTTATTCCCTATACAACTATGGTCACAAATATGTGTTTGGTCGGATCATAAGATTGACCAAACGGGTCGGATTCGAAAGTCAAAGCAGTGGTCAAGACCGCTCGATTTATGACCCTAAATAAGCACTAAACTAGAAGTGACGAGTTAGACATGTTAAAATATGTCTAACTAAGTTTATAAAACTGATTTGGTATCAAAACTTGGTGTTTTGATACCCGAAAATAGTTTCGTCGTAAAATGCACATCATGCGCATTTTTGACCGAAACTTTGACTCGTCACTTCGACTAGTAAACGTGGTAATCAGAAGGTGAAATCGTTAGGGATTATAACCTTTGTGATTACGATCACGTTTCAAAGTTCAATTGAACTTTGACTTGACCAAATATGGTCAGAACCAAAAGTCAATCAGGAAGCCAAACTGTTCGACTTTTAGCTCAAAATAGTTAAAAAAATAAAAGAACTAGGAAGAGTACTTACTCGTGTTGAAGAACACTTTCGGAACTCAAGATAGGAGGCTTCCAAAGGCTAGAAACAAGCTCCAAGAAGGATAAAAAGAAGAACTTTACACTTTGTTTTGAAGTGTTTTGAAGTGGTGTGAAAAAAATGGAAGAATCATGGGGTATTTATAGTATTTTAGGATTAAGGAGGTGATGACAAGTGTCCTCAAGTGTGGATTAGTGTCCTAACATGTGTCAATACTATATTAAGTGTGGCAAAGTGAGTGCTAGGTGTCAAAAATTGGAGATAGGTGGCAAACTTGGTGAAGAAGCAAAAATTATTATTATTTTTTTGACATTTTTGGCCCTTGGACTTGTATTTTCACTTGTTTGCCATTTTTAATCCCTTTAACCTAATATTTAGGTTATATAAAGGTGTTAAGACATGTGTAACTAGGATTATGCCCGAAAATGTCATGGATGTCGGTTCGTTCGGTTGTACGCTTACGTGTTTTGCAAAAATGCGTAAAACGCTTTAATGAACACGAAAATGATCGAAATTGTGCAACGATTGACATTATTGCATTCTCATCAATAAACTATTGAATACAAAAATATTTGAAAATAAAACACAGGGTTTCATTGAATACGAAATTGTTTGTAATTATGCAATGATTGAAAAGGCACAAATGTCACACATTGACTTTTACAACTCTAATGAATTTTCAACGGATCCATCCCCTACATATATACATATACATATTAGAAAAGGTTTATAGTTAAAATAACACATTGAGGTCTAAATTTGAAAAGCGGTATGCTAGGGAAATGTGGTTTTATATTGTAACACATTTAAGTTTTAACATCTATTAAAAATATATATAAAATGACTTAAATACCCTTTACCTAAAAACTAATAATAAACCAAAAGGTATTTTCATGTAATTTACCTAAACATAATCTTCACTCTTCTTCCCCAAGTGACCAACCCCCACTAGACCGACGACGACCATCGTTTCCGCCATGAAACGTCAATGACCGCCCCATATATCGTTATGTCTGGCATTTAAACAACCCCCACCCTTAAAACCTTATTCAAATATCAAGATTATTGTTGCCATGAGATTGCGTGCATGGTTGTTGTAGGGAAAATTATAAACTAATATTTGATAGCTTCTTGGTGTGATTCGATATTCTTTATTTTGTAAATACTTGTAAAAGCCCAAGTGTTCTCTTTTGCTGTTAAAGTTTCATGAAACTAAAAATGATATTTCCACCAATGTTCCCCTATTTAAATTGAACTTTAAATATTTGTGGAAATTTTCGAAGAACCCTAATGAATAATTTCTAGTAATATTCGATTTTCTATATAAACTAAACTAAACAATACTTTTAAAACCATGAATCAACTTATTGGAATTGGAAACCTTAGATTAGATATGATTGATTTGAGATTACACTAATTAAATAAAGTGTATAGAGCTTATTGATTGATTTAGGTTTACACTTGCAGTTAGATCTAAATCAACTTTTAACGCAAGAGCAAACAAATTTCCATGAATTACGAAGAGATGCGGATTCAAACTTAGTAATATGTTTAGTAAATTGAAAGAACTAAATCAAGAACAAACAATTAACTTTAATGACTTTAATACAACACATATTGTTGGTAACACTAAAATGAATCTAAATGTTTAACTCTAGAGTTTAGGATCAATACAAACCTTTGATCCTATAAACATGCTAACCACTAAACTATTACATAACTCGATAGACATTAATAACAAAAGAACAATGTCTTTTGAATCCAGAAGATACATTCTTCATAATTTTGTCTTGCATAAGGACATGGACGACGCACAACACGGTAGTGACACAAAGATTCTAAACATCTAAGTGTTCATCAATATTGGTTTCTTCATCCGCATTGAAACTTGAACACTAATACCATAAGTAATCATCAACAATGAATATCTACATCTGTATTGTTCTTCACAACAACCTCAAATAGTAATTGATATTGTAGATTACTTAGAATATCTTGATGACCAATGAATATGCCCCGGTTGCCTAGAATTACCCGTAGGCAGTAGTACGCTGCGTCAGAGGAAAAGAGGCTCAGCAAGTCGCGTGGCCGACACCCTGTCTAAATGTTGGCGACTCTTCCTGGATTCTGACACTGAATTTTATTTCCAGCTTTTGTTTGACCGAAAATTGATGGTTAAAAGAAAGTTACGAGTTTTTGAATGTTATCACACATTCTAAGAGCATTTTTCTTCATCATCCTCATCTTAATCCATCTCTAACCTTCAGCTAGGACCATCATCATCCACCATCATACACAATCATTCTAATCCTAATCCAATCTTTCACCACATCCTAACCCTAATCACAATCATCCAATCCATTCTCACCACTAAAAAATTCCACCATCAACAAACCTAAACCCTATCTTCAACCTTCATCATTTCAAGAATCAAGATGAACTCGTTCGTGTTTCCAACACCGGTGATTCTGTTCCCTCCACCATGAGTTACTAATCTTCCAGGTTTCACCTTGGTGTAGATTTTTGTAAGAATTTCTAGGGTTTCAACATTATGTTTATGATAATTTGAATCTTTTGATACTAATCTTGCATTTATATTGAGTTCATGAACTGTCGAGTAAGTTATGAAATTTAACTTTGTGAAACAAATATGTGCAAGTATGCCTTATCATAGGATAGGATTTACATGTTTTTGGTAACGAAGTGCATTGCGGTCCATTCTTGAACTTTGATAGCTCTTGCCACCTAAGCCATGTGACACTAAATCCAATAATAACTAAATGCAACTAAACTGAATCTAAAACATGTAGGAACCCTAGGTTTTACAATTACCGAACCGGGTGTGAACCTTGTTCCAAATTATTGTTTTAAATTGTCAGTACATTCCGACATCTTTTAGACCAACCAACAAATAAAGAAATAAATCTTAATTGCAAGTTTCATAAGTGAATCAACTAAATAAACGACCAATTCCCTACTCAAACCACAAACTCTTCATGGTTCGACCCCTTACTACCACTAACTCAAAGTTAAGGTAATGTGGATAAATTAATATTATCTTTGACTGGGGTGCGACACTCCGATTAAAATTTGTGTCGGCAAGCGTGGTTAAACTAGGACACGTCACTGACGCCATGTCTATGTCCCGCCGACGAGCTTCAGTTTTTTAGCTTGAAACCCGACTCATTTTAACCATACATTCGACCCACATATCACCCCACCTGATCCACCACTTGTTATAAATATAAAATACGGTCCAACCTCTCATGTTTCACTTCATCTTCCCCAATTTCTCCTCTAGAACCCTAAATCTTCAATCACTCATATCTCCTTTAAAACTCAACCAAATCAAGAGATTCTTGAACCTAAAGTGTGTGGTTTTTCAAGAAGAACAAAACCCCTAAGTTAGTTTTCATTAAATCTCACTCGTTTGTGAGAATTTGGGGCTGCAATTTTGGGTTTGGTGAGGTGTTTTCCAAATTTCTTTGCATTGCATTCCTTGTTAGTTCTTGAGATTATACAACACATAAAGGAACGGATTTACTTATTTTAAGCATTGCTATTACATGTTTGTAGATTTCTTCCTTAAAGCTGAACTTTATTGTTGAATGTTAGGCTGAATAGTCATGAACTCTTGATTTAGAAGCTGGAATTAAGTGTAAATTGTGTTTTGGTTGAATTTGAGCATCAAACAAGTGTGGGGATGTGATTACATCCACTTGTTTTGATGAATAGGCATAGTGAGGGTGTTGAAAGTTGTTCAATTGATATGAACATGATAAATAATCATAGAAATTGATATTTGAATTATAGAACTTAGCACTTCGAAAAGTTTAAAGTTTTGTTCTAAGATTCACATAACGTACAACCATTCAACATCCTATTTTATGCCTAAGTTTGAGTTAATTTGAAGATTTTAATTGGGTTTTACTTGATGTTGTTTTTGATGTTTCAACAATGGCAAGCCGAAAGAGGAGTAAATCTTCTAGAGAAGGGTCTTCCTCATCCTCAATAAGGGCTGAGATGTGGCAGCAACCATGCTCTATTCCAAACGTGGATGACCGATTGTTTACCCAAAATTGGCAATGATTAAACCACAAAAATGATTGGACCGAGGTGTGGGAAGCTGAGAAGAAAAAGCGCTTCTCTCAGTTCCGAAATAAACAGTTTAAGGTTAAGTTATGGAAATACAAGATTGCGCTAGTGACGAACGGGATTGTGGAGGTGTGTGTTTGTGAAAGGTTGGTAAATATGGAGGTGTTTAGGCAGATTGGGATTACCCAAAGCTTTGAAAGGCTTGGTTGGGAAAGGGTGTTGGACTTGTGTGCCGACAACACCAATGAATCTACTTGACGGCAGTGACAGAATGGCTCGCCTCTTTGAGTTTGAAAATTCAAGTGGCCCCACCCGACGTGGAGATTGGTGGGCAACACCGGTGGGGGAACAATGGTTATTTCATTTGAAACTATTAACCAAATCGCCGGCATTAATCCTTTGGGTGTTAGGACACTACTATTATGATAAGGACTTGTTTTGGCAGAAGAATACGATAGAGGTGGACCCACAAAATCTCATCTCATTGACTCTTCCTCACTAACCGGGAGGTGTGTATGATCGTAGACATTTGTCGTTTGGAGGAAAAATCCTTCAAAATATTTCCTTGTAGAACGTGATGGCCAGGTTCGGAGACCGAGGGAGGGTTCGAACATGGAAACCCAAACTTTTGTGGAGGAATATAGTGATGATGAAAAAATGGGATACGAGAGAGTCGTTCTCCAAAAAAATGATATTGTATGTTCGGTTGATTAGTGCCATGATAGTCTAACAATACTGCCTTCCGGAGGAATCACTTTAGGTAAACAAACCTATGGATGACTTCGATTTTGCGAATATGAGGATGAGGTCAAAATTAAATATGCAATCAACTGATCGTCACCATGTTGTTTCCTATAGGGAAACGGGATGCACGTTCTCGTTTTATAAACCGGTAGAAGGTAAAGATGAGTAAATGGAGGAAGAGGATGAAGAAGATGAGGAAGAGCCGGTGGGTCGGAGAGGATCGCGACAACAGTTTGACCGTGGACACCATGAAATGTCGAATGAGGTGGCACAATTTGTAGTAGGCCGGTGCCGCCAGACTTTCAGTGGGTATAACTGCAGCCGGCAAGACGTTTATGACCATGTGTCTGCAGTGATGGCCGAGGCGAGGGAAAAAGAGGAGCGAAGGCTTAAGGCGGAAGAGGAATGGAAGGCGCAGCAAGAGAAATATTGGGCGTCACAACAAAGCTTCTTGAATGAACAATAAACTTATAGGCTATAGGAGGAGAATAGTCAAGGAGCATGGGAAAACGAACAAGACCGCATCAGGATTGAGCGAAACGCCTTAGAGGATAGGCGTTGGATAACTTTTGGCATGGCGCAACAAATGGCAATTAATAATGCTCACATCCTCCATGACCAGGTGAGGCACCAACGTGACCTTCGAAGCAGACCGGGACTACCAAGAACATGTCCCATGGACGAACTACGCCACACATCAGGAGCAGCCTCCATCCGTTCAGAGGGAGGTCCATTGGCCTGAAGCTTTGTTCTGATTCCTATGCCGCCACCGGCCGAAGGTGGCCCACTTGATAAACTGGCCAAAGGTGGCCCGCTTGATAACTTTAATGATATGATGTCGGCCCTAACCGGTTACCCGTACCAACTATACCCCCCGGTGGATCCTAACGAGCATTATCAGTGATAGGGTGAGGTATGTATTATGTTTTTGTACATTTTCTTTCTTTTAGTTTTAGTTTAGTTTTATTTTTGTACTTTTTATATTTTTTTTCATTTTGATTTATAAGAAAATGAACGTTGGAGTTGTTTCCCTATATAACCCACACAAGACCTCACTCGTCCTCTCAAGGTAGCAAGGGGGTTTAAAGGATTTGTTGCATACGTTAAATGCAATTGTGATTCCTACGAAAGTGAGTTAGGATTGTTGTTGTTGTATAATATTTTCCAAAAAAATCAAAGTGAATAACAAATGACTTAGTAAATTTTTTCATAAAAATGGTAAAAAATGGATTAACTAATGAGTTTTGATTATTGTGAGAAGCTTACTGTTGATGCAGAATGTCTATCGCCTACGTCTTTGGGTCATGTCAGTGTATGTAATAGGCCTGAAATGTTAGATTTGAATGTATGTATGTTCACTTCGTATGAAGTTAGATGCTAGTCAACTTCGTACGAAGTTGATTCACTTTGTACGAAGGTAGTGTAGTTCGCACGATTGTGAAAGTCTACAAATAGACTTCGTGTGGTCATTTGTTTAAGACGGTTTTGGTTGATTGATAATCAAATTAGGACCCGAGCTAATGGAGAGCAGATCCTCACAAGTGGTATCAGAGCTTGGAGGCTTGATTTGAAGACAATTCATCAAGATTCTACTTCTCTTCTACTCATTTTCACTCTTTTTATCATCTTTTAAAGATTTAGCTATCAAAATGGACTGATTTTTCAAACGAATACGTACAATCTACTTCTAACAAACCCTTGAGAGATGCAGACCTGAAATCTACGATAATCATGATAAACACGTCGAAAACATGAAATTTTTAACACCCTCGCATGAACTACACATTCACTTCGCACGAAGTTAAAATTACATTCGCACGAAGTGAAATTGTGTAAAGTTTGAACAAAAATCAACTTCGTACGAAGTAAAATCTAACTCCGTACGAAGTAAATTCTTGAAAATTCTGGTTTTTATATTCGCATGAAGATAGAACTTAAATTTGGTTGTTTTATCTTCGTACAAACTTGTATTTAATTGTGTTTTTGCGTGTATCTTCGCTCCAGGTCAACTTCGCACAAATCTTACTTCTCACCAATCTGTTTCTGACCAAATTTCTCGACGAAATGGAAAACAAAATTTTCAACGCCTTCGCGACCTCAAACACTACAACAGCAATTGTTCAAAGTATAATTATCGACAACAAAATGGGGACTATGACTAAACCCCTAAGTTGATGTGTTTGGAAGATTTTTATGGATGGAACGAGAGATTCGTTAACTGACTACAAGCAAAATATTTCGATTGCTGGTACGCCATTGAGGAGAAATATGTTGCACCTATTGGTGAAAATAAGCTTGAAAAGACATTGGCTCTGTTTACTACAACAGAGAAAGCTAAGTTCGTTATGGAGAAGAAAATGATGAATATCTTGCAGCAAGCCACCAAAGAAGATATATTTACTCTTTTACAACATGATGGTGACACTCAATCTGTTTGGAACGCTTTGAAGGTGAAATTTCAGGGAAGCACACAGATGATCAAAAGCAAGAAAGCTTTGTTGAAAAAAGAATTCAATATTTTGATCTTCTAAAAGGTGAATCAATGAAGCAGTTAATCGAAAGGTATTGTCACCTAGTTGTTGAGATGAAAAGACTGGGTATTGAAAAAGAGAACAAAGAGTTAGTGGACAAATTGGCTGATGTATTACCCGAAGGAGATTGGTCAACCTATTTGACAATCTTGAAAAACAACTCAGAGTATAATACTATCAGTTTGTCAAGGTTCATAGAAAAACTGGAAGGTCACGAGCTCGAAATGCAAAAGATGGCTAAAACCAAAGGATCACACATTTAACAAGATGTGAATCTGTATTACAAAGGAAGTTCAACAGCCAACACTCAAAGTCCAAAAATATATACATACTATCAGTGTAGACAATTCTTCAAGCATTCTTCAAACAAGTCAAACACTGGTGGTGGTTTTCAGTCATTTCCAACTTATGATCCTAACTCACGACAAACACCTCAATCTTCATAAAATTCGAACAATTATCAAAGCAGCCAAAGCAACCAAGCTAACTCGAACCAACGAATTTTACAGTGCAATATTGTTGTGAATTTAGAGAATGTTCAAGATTTTACAGAGAATACTGCCAAACAACACATGGCCTTACTTGCATCTGTTTTAGAATCATATGAGAGTTTGGTAGCTGGTAAGGTTGGTAATCCTAATATGACGAAGGAAGATTATGACCAAATCGATCCAGAAGAGTTGGGGCTCATAGATATTAAATGGTGCATGGCCAGCTTTGTTCGCAGAGCTCAACAATTTATGGATATTACAGGAAGGAATAGTTTGGGTGATCCAGATGGAAAGCTAGGGTTTGATAAATCAAAAGTCACTTGTTTTAAATGTTGAGAGAAGGGACACTTCAAGAGAGAATGTCCGAACCACGAAGTAAATGGAAACCAGAATTCATTTGGTGATAACTATGAAAAAAGCAATATCTCCGAATTTCGCAACCTCAGACTACATCAAGAATGATTCAAATTGAGGAGGGTTCATTAACTTCCAAACATAAAGCTCTTGTTTTTTCTCAGGAGGATGAAGGATTCAACTGGAACAAGTATATTTCAAAGTCCGAAAGCCTTGCACTTTTGGCAAAGATTATAGAAGAACTTGAACTAGTTGAAGAAGATTATGCTGAGGCGACTTTCGATGAAACTCCAAACGAAGAATATTACTATGATCCTTCTGCTGAGGAAGATATCTTTCACAATGCATTTAAAACTTTAATATCTCCTAATGTGTATAAATCTTTTGTAGGTTTCTTTGAACCGAACTATAAAGTGCATTGTGATGAAGAGTCTAAGCAAGAGGTAGAAGAAATGATCGATGTGAATAAGGAGATGACCATTGAGAATCTCACTGTGATTGTAAATAAAGCAATGATGGAAAACTTGAAAGAGGTAGTTTCTGAAAACTTTCAGGAGAGGGTAAATGAGTCGGTTAAAGAAGAGGGTAAGGTTCAGATGATCGAAATCGAAAAACCTTGCATGAAGTGCTTGGAGCCATGCAAGGAATGTTCTGAAAAAGATGAAAAATATAAAGAATTGAAAAAGCTTACTGATAATATGTCAAGTTATTATAAAGAAACAAAAGAAGCATATGATAAACTAAGCAAAACTATTAACCAATTCCAACAAGCTAGTTGGGAAGACAATGCTACACTTTCAATGCTAAAAGCAATGGTTATGGATAAACAAATGGCCATAAATATTCATAAGAAAACGTGTTTCGAGCTAGTTAACTAGCGAAAGCCAAACCGAAGTGTTTAGAACCTTTTGGGTCACCTTGCACGGTAATCAATGAAGATGGCAAATTTGGAGCTAAATCAATGGAGGGGTTCTTCATGGGATATGCCTGCCCATTTAGGAGAGTCTATATTCCTAGCATAAACCGGGTTATTGAAGCTCAAAATGTTAATTGTCAACGTTACACGTCTCCAACATAGAAACTAGGAGATGCTTGGCTGTTCAACTATGATAGTCTCTGGGATTCCTTCTGGCTTCTAGCTGAACCAATAGAAGAGGAACTTTTGATTCTTTATCAGCAACAACAAGCTTCATCACAAGAACAAGTTCCTAGACCTATTGTTATTACTCAAACACCGGTTGGTACTCATGATGCTGAAGCAGTTTCTTGATATGGCTATATATGTAGATAACGAGGCTGCCATTAATATAAAGAAAAGTCTAGTTCAACACTCTAAAACCCAACATATTGAGATACGATATCACTTTAACCATGACTGCTACGAGAAAAAGTTTATTCGTATAGAAAAAATCCACACCTATGAACAGAAAGTAGACTTTTTATACAAAACTGTTTGATAAAGCTAAATTTAAATATCTTTTGAAATTAAACGGGATGAAAGATCTGACATCAGGAGGGGATACAGAGGTTGAAGCCGAGATGGATGAAGATTTGACGTAATCCTCATTGCTTTGTCAAGTTTTTAGTTTTCAAATTTCTTTCTTTAAAAACAAAATTGTTGGTGCATAATGTCTATTGCTTATGTCTTAGGGTTGTGTCTGTATTTTGTAATAGGGCGAAAATGTTAGATTTACGTTGTTTATATTTAACTTCGCACGAAATTGGAAAGGCGCTCATATTCTTCCAAAAATTAAAAAGGAGAAGATGATAAGAACGGCAAGAACAAAAGTGTTGGTAACAACCGTATTCCACCACCCATGTGAGAAAGCTATGCTAGAAAGAAACCATTAGGGGTGGAAAATGTGCTCAATCTAAATTTGAAAACTGAAAAGAAAAATGAGTTGCCGGAGACATTGATGTAGCATACACTAAATCAGACCATGACTGTAAATCTGATGTGGTTAAAATAGTGGTTGAAAAGGTTTTGGAGGTGAAAATGATATCATAGAGTCTGAAAGTGCTAAGTAGAATTTGGAGAAAACTAGTTCAAGTTCAGCGTCTAAAAATGAGGAGAGCTTTCACAAGAATTATCTTGATGAATCAGAATCTAGTTCGGATGATGATTCTACATTGGTTGCTTATACCATGAAAGGATCGAACAAACTATATTTTGATCAAGAATTTCTGATTCAGAATATGAATCTTGAGAAAGTAGAGCTAACATAAATCCAAAGGCTTTTGTAAAAATGATCGCAAAGGTAAAAGTTATCCTGAAAATAAGCGTAAAGGGTTGGGTTATGTTAAGAAGAAAAATGATAAGTTTCAAAAATCAAAATTTCAAAAGAAAGTTAACTTTGTGTTTGGATCAAGCACGGTAAATGAAAAAGAAAGGTTGGGAAAGGAACAATCAAACGACGAGTTCCATGCAGAAAAGAAACGTCATGAGTAGAATTTGAGTTCATCTACTGATTGTGATAGTAGAATATGTTGGAAATGTAACAAAGTTGGGCATATTGCACGGCATTGTACTCAAAGCAACTCAAAATCTGTTTATAACGCAAAGAAATCCACTGAAGATGTGAGATAAAAGAAACCTAAGTTTGTTCCAAAACAGATCTTAAAAAGAAATAATGAATCCAACAAAATTGTGAAATCAATAATTCTAAATGTTTCAAAATTTGAAATTGGTGAAACTTCAACCAAAACCGAACAAAAGGAGTCAAAATTAGAAAAAGGCAATTCTAATAACACAAACTTGGGTGGTTAAAACCAAAACATCTTCTATACAAATCAAAACACTTGTTAAATATGAAGTTAAACAGGATGTTAACGTCAAAGTTCCAACATTTGATATTCAAAACCCACTAAAGACCAAAAAGGCTTGGGTTTTACTATTTAAGTAATTGCTTATTTACATGTGCAGGGGCTCCCGAGGTCAATCATATCAAAATGGATAATGGACAAAGAGCTTCTCGTCACATGACAGGAATGCTGGCCTTACTCTATGATGTTAAGTCTATTCGTGGAGGCTATGTAGGGTTCGCTGGAAATAAGGTGGAAGATTGTCGGAGAAGGAAAACTTTCCAATGGAGTGGTCTCGTTCGACAAAGTGAACTACATTGCTGAATTGGAGAACAATTTACTAAGCATTTCACAGATTTGTGATAAAGAAGTTTACAACGCACTTCAATGGTAAAGAATGCTTACTTTTGAAGCCGGGATTCAAAATTCCTGATGAGTGGATTCTCATGCGCGCTCCACGAGAGAATGATCTTTATGTTCTAGACATGAGCATCACATCCACTACATCGAAGTCGGCACAATGTTTTGTCATGAAAGCAAATGAAAAAGAATCGATCTTATGGCATCGAAAGATTGGGCATATCCATTTGAGAAAAATGAACTATCTAGTGCACAACAACCTAGTGGAGGATGTTAATCTCAAAAGTTTTCATCTGAATGACGATAGTCTTAGCTGCAAAAAGGGGAAGCAACATAAGAAATCACACCCGAGAAAACTTCTAAATTCTATAAAATTACCACTAGAGAGGCTTCATATGGATCTTTTCGGGCCAGTCAACGTCAAAAGCATATCTGGTGATCTATACTGCATCGTTGTGACAGATGACTATACGAGATTCTCGTGGGTTATCTTCCAGAAGAGTAAAGATGAGACATTTGATAATCTTATGGTTCTCTTCAGAAAGTTAGAGAACTTGTACCATCTTCCAATTAGACGAATACGAAGTGATAATGGTACTGAGCTAAAAAATAATCAAATGCTCAAATTCTATAACGACAAAGGTATTCTTCACGAATTCAACGGCCCCTATTCCACAACCGAATGGAGTAGCCGAATGAAAGAATCGAACTCTCATTGAAACTGCACGCACGATGCTCGCTGATTTAAAGTTACCTATTAGTTTCTGGACCGAAGCCATTGCCTCTGCATGTTACACGTTGAACAGGTTTTTACCATCAAGGCACATAAGAAGACATGTTCGAACTGCTTAACCAACGAAAGCCAAACTTAGAGTGTTTGGAACCATTTGGATTTCCATGTACGGTCATTGACCCTGATGGTAAATTTGGTGCTAATTTTTGGAGGGATTTTTCGAAGGATATGCAAGTCCGTTGAGAAGAGTATATTTGCCAAGTTTAAATCGAGTTATTCTTGCTCAACATGTTGATTTTCAGAAGTATACAATGCCTACTCAAAAGCCTGGTGAATCATGGATGTTCAACTACGAGAGTTTATGGAAGTCTTTCGATCTGCTAGAAGAACCAAATGAGGAACTTGTGTTGTTATATCAACAACAAGCGTCTAATCAAGAACAAGTTTCAAGATCGATAGTGGTTAATCAACTATTTATTGGCACAAGTGATTCTAGAGAAGGTCTGAGCATGACTCAAACAGAACCCGTCGTCGTACCAGTAGTGAATGCCACATAGCCCACTTTAAACCAATCTGATGATTATGATTTGGGTGTTGGGCCGACATATGATCAAGATGGTGAATCTGGATTCAATGAAGGTTCTAAGCATAACCAAGTTTGTTAAATCAATCTGCAAGTCCAAGCACTAAGAATGAAGCTTCAACAAGTACTCCAGTTGCTGAACAAAATATCACTAATTTGGAGAGTGAAGTAAATGTTTCTAATCAAGTAATGCCGAGAAATTTGTCTTACCACCCTTCAGAGAATATTAATGGAGAGATGCAAGCTGGAGTTAAAACGCGCAATCAGATCAATAAGGATCTTAGTTGTTTTTATACCAAAATTGCACCAATTCAAGATATATGCTTACACCATTGTTTTATTTCGTAGTTTGAGCTGAAATCGAATAAGGAAGCGCTTGCCGATAATAGATGGATAAATGTAATGCAGGAGGAGCTGCAACAACTTGAAAAGCTTGGTGTCTAGAAGCTTGTTGACCTACTGGCTAATCAAGAAACTATTGCTACTAAATGGGTTTTCAAGTGCAAAGAGATGATCGAGGGGTAACTGTACGCAATAAAGCTGGACTAGTTGTCAAAGGTTTTCATCAGCAAGAAGGCATTGATTATACAGAAGTTTATGCTCCGGTCGCAAGACTAGAAGCAATCTGCATATTCCTGGCGTTTGCGTCATGGAAAGGTTTTAAAGTGTACCAGTTGGATGTCAAATTAGCTTTCCCTTATGGAAAAGTGAAAGAGGAAGTGTTGGACAACCACCAGAGTTTGCCGATCCAGTGCATAAAAACAAGGTTTACGTACTAGATAAGGCATTATGCGGGTTGCATCAGGCCCCGAGAGCCTGGTATGAGACACTCTCTCAGCACCTGTTAAACAATGACTTCACCAGAGGCATTGTTCATAGTACACTCTTCACACGGGAAGTGAAAGGACATTTGCTGATCGTACAAATCTATGTGGATGACATCATCTTTGGCTCTACGAACGATACGCTGTGTAAAGAATTTGAAGAAGTCATGAAAAAGAAATTTGAAATGAGTTCAATGGGAGAGATGAGGTTCTTCTTGGGGCTACAGGTCGATGAGTTGTCTCATGGTATCTTCATCCATCAGGCAAAGTACGTCCATGATATCTAATTCGAAATGTCGGGAACGTCACCATTATCTACCCCATTGGCAATTAATCATGGCATCTGTATAGACGAACATGGAGTCAAGATAGATGAAACCTTATGTCGATCGATGATTGGATCACTAGTGTATCTTACAACATCAAGACCAGATATCATTTATCAAACATGCTTTTTCTCCCGATATCAATTGAGTCCTCGATTGTCACACCTGATGATAGTTAAGCGGATTTTCCGATATTTGAAAGGTTGCCCAAGCACCGGCTTGTGGCATCTGCGAAATGACAACTTTAACCTCACAGGATATTCAGACTCAGATTTCGGATGCTGTAAACTTAATGCCAAATCTACAACGGCTGGTTGCCAGTTCTTCGGAACACGCATAGTAACGTGGCAATGCAAGAAATAAACCACAGTCACTCTCTACTTTTGTGAGGCTTAATATGTTTCGGCTTCCAGTTGTTCCCAAATTTTGTGGATACAATAACAGATGAGAGACTTTGAATTAAAACTTCTTGAAATAACTAAAAACCCGGTTCATCACTCTAAAACTAAACATATTGAAATTCTACATCACTTTATTCGTGATTGACGAGAAAAAGTTGATTCGAATAGAAAAGAATCACACTGATGAACAAAAGGCATCTTTTTATACCAAACCATTTAATCAAACCAAATTTAAATATCTTTGGAGAAGTAATGGCATTAAAAATCTAATATCTGATGAGGAATTAGAGGTTCAATACGGATCGGATGACGAGTTTTCCTGATCCTCATTAGTTTGTCACATTTTATATAGTTTTTAGAATTTCTTTCTTTAAAAACAAAAATCCAAAATTATGTTTTTGATTTTAGGGGGAGAAATGTTGTAGAAAATACAAAAACATGAAAAATAACAAAAAGGGTTTTCGTGTGAAAAGAGGATATGATAGTACATCAGTGGTCTATCACGGTATCCTAAAGATTTGTAGTGTTAAAAAGTTTAAACAGGTCTTACTGATGATGTGCCAGTAGGCTTCGCACATTCAGTAAATTGTTTCTGAGATATAAACTTAAAAGAAAAACCTTCTTAATTAGTGGCTTAACATCTCTCGGATATATGGTCTTAGTACACCGAAATTTCGTTTGAGAGATTACCAGATTCTGAGATACTATGTCTTTATAAATAATTGATATCTAAGGTATTATACAAGTTTTTATGATTTTGTGTCGGCAATGGACAAAACTTGTAGAATACTTTTGCTTTTAAAACCCAAAAACTGCAGCAAATTGTAAGTATCGAAGGATCCAACATTTAAAGTAAAAGATTCCAAATTGGAACACTACTTTCAAGATGAGCCTTCATCTCTTTGTCGGTACGGTGGTTTTAACCTGAGCTCTCAAGGTCTCGCATTACCCAGATACAGATATCAATTAGATATATTGTAAGATGAAATCCAGGGAATCTTGATACGGGAGTATATTCTGAGGTAGGAAACACGGTAAAGTCAAGTTTCTCAAATTACCTAATGTATCTCGAAACAATTGAGAAATGTGTAGAGGTTTATGTGGACAAGTATACTGACAATCTAAGTGAATTTGTTTAGTACTTAAAGTCTTACAAAGGTCAACCGTATGTCTCATAAATTGATATGCTTCCCTAACATAAACTCACAAAAATATGTTTGTAACTATGTTTGTACATAGTTTATTACATTTCATTTCAGAAAAGCCCAAAAAGATTTTCAGTATGTTTTAGCATAAATTTTGGAAAAAACCAAAAAGATTTTATTTCTATCTTAGTTTTGACTACCGATGATGGAAAACAAAGCTTCAAAATCCAGAGATGCTGAATGTTGAGAATACCGGAGGACAATGGGTTGGGAGCTTATCTGTATTGATAAAATGTTTTGAAAAGATTAACTTGAAACTTTACATTGCCTAAAGCATCAGTTTGATCACAAGGTTTCAACCATGGTCATTAACTTGGACTTTGTAGACAAATCAGTTAACCGAGATCAATTTGGACTTGGTCAACTGAGTGGGTCGTTAAAACTGGTTCAAATGGACAGAATGTTAAAAATCAGTTTTACCTTTGCTCAAAGAAGTTATCATCGCATGAAGATAATTATCTTCATACGAAGATAATACAGATGTTCACTGTTTACTGCTCTGAGCAAAGATAATTGCAAAACGATTAACGAAGTGCTGCCAAAATTTCTTAGCTTGTAGTGGTCGATTGGCACACCAAGAACAACGCGTAAGGTAGTTTAGACCGAATTGAGGCTTAATTTGAAGTTTCGGTAAAACAAACATAAAAACGTAGATCTAGGACAATCTAATGGGCCAAAGTTAAAATTGAACATACTATCGCGTTAATCAGCACTTTTCGGTTGTTTTAGTAACATCAATATCATGATAATCGAGGAAAAATTATCAAGTGTGTATAAGGTTACCTTCGCATGAAGATAAAGTGCAAAATTTGTATTTTGATTATTTATCTTCGCACGAAGGTAAAAGTCCACTTCGCACTAGTTACCTTCGCACTAAGATAAAAGGTATTTTCGAAAAAAGTTCTAAGTGTTTTCGTGTTTGTGCAGGAAAAGAAATCGAACTTCGACAAGAAACACAACATCTGTTGTGTTCTTGATGAGAGTATTCCAGAAATTGCTCCTTTCAAGTCAATATTGAAGTTTATGAGTGAGTTACCAATTGTTAAAGCACTTTTAGATCCTCACAAAGCCTATCGTTCACATATAGAGAGGTTCTAGGAGCATGCCGAGTATGTACCAGAACTCAAGGTGATAAAATCTTTTGTACGAATTGGTAATGAAGATAAGGAAGTTTTTATTACTAAAGCCCTAATTTGCAGAGTATTAGATTTCAAAGACAAAGACGAAGATCCAATGATGTATATTGAACGTATGTGCAAAGGATGCTTCTACAAAATGGGCTATAAGGGGCATGCCAACACTCAGTTCGATAAAGCTTATCTCGAAAGGCCTTACAAGTTTTCATACATTCTGTGATTTCTACATTAAGCCACAAGAAAGGGGGAGGTGATGCTATAGTTGATTATCAAATGAGCATGATCGTTGCACTTGCACTGAACAAGCCCTACAACTTCACCAAGATGATATTCGAGTAGATGAAGTTGAACATTGACAAAGAAAAGTTTCTGCAAGACTCCAGATTTGTGCAGATGATGTTGGATGACCAATTTCCTAACTTAGTAAAAAAAAAGAATGATGTCCTGCCTTTGGATCACATGACAGGGTTATCTTTGGTGAGATTGAATCAGTATTTAAAGCAGACTACAGAACCAGTAGCAAGGAAATTCTTTGGAAGATTTAAAGATAAGAGATACAAAGCACCTCCGAAGGATAAAGGGAGAAATGATGGCAGTGGTTCTGATGATGAGGCTGCTTAGATGCTACGAAACAGAGTACTCCAAAAGCCAAAGCTCAGAAAAGAAAGAGAGAAACAGTTCTCAGAGCCGAAACTACTGATGAGAAAGTAGAGTTTGAGCAAAATATTGAGCAACATGTTGAAGCTGATGTGAATATTGAGGACGACGTATTTTCTGCTACCTCTAATCATGAAAAATAAACTGGAGCACTAGTGATAATGTTGAAGCTTCTGATGATTCGTTCAACAGAAAGATTAAAGAAATAGAGAAAGCTGAAAGACTGGCACAAGCAAAGAAAAAGAAAGTTGTTGGTGATGTTGATGAGGTTTATGTCCCGTCAGATCCTGAATTTGAAGAGGTTGTTGAGAGGCCAATTAAGAAGGCACGAAGAGTTAAAAGTAAGCCTGATGTACAGAAAAAGACTACTGGGTCTCCCATAGTAAAGGAAGCTAGAAGGAAATACAGGAGGAGAAAGACAGCATAGGATGAAAGTGTTGAACAACCACATTCGTCACCTACTCACATTTCTTCACCATAATAACCACCATCGCCACCACCACAACCATCACCACAACATATCACACCCTCACATCAAACTCCACCACAACCAATATCTTCACAACATCAAACATCTCCGCAAAGTCAAACAACACTAAAACAACCAACACCTAAATCAGCTTCGAGACAATCACTATCAGATAGATTTCCTACAGATTTTGGGGAGATTCTGTTTACCGAAAGGCTTGATGAAAATTTCGATGCAGACATATTCAATGACTCCAAAATAGTAGAACTAGAAAGCAAGATCAAAGCCTTGGAAGATAATAAAGAAGTATTGGAAGGCAGAGTGAAATTTCTTGAAAATGATTGAGAATATATGAAAGCTTGTGAACGAAAGCCTGGTGACTGATAATGATAGGTTGAGACGGGTGGTAAATGATTTTGAGGATGAACGTGCTCGGAATAATCGAAGATTTAACTTATTTCAGAAGGTATTGGCTGTAGGTTGGGGATAGACTTTGATGCTGAATTTGATCATTTAGAAGTTGAAGAAGCATGGAAAAAGCAGCTGAACGGGCTAAGAAGGCAGAGGAAGATGCTAAAGCTTTAGGCAAGGGGAAAGAGAAGATTGGTGAGGTTCCTGTGATAGAACAATCTACGCCAGAAGCTGAGTCTGTGCTAGAAATTACTGATGCTAGTGTTGAGAATGAGGAAGAGGTTGACATAGATGTTGATGTTGAACCAGTTAAATTTTTACTTGTGGGAGGACAAGTGGATGTTACCGAAAATCCTATGATTGAAATGATTGCAGAACGAAGGAGATTGTATGCTGAGATAGATGCAGAGTTAGATGAATTTGATGACGACGAAGAGGATGATGAGCAAGATAAAGATGTTGGTACAAAAGATAATAAAGATGATGATGAAAAGGCGATGATGATGATAATACGCAAGGTGGAATAGGGTTGATCGTCAAAACAGTAATGATTAATGAATTTTTTGATTACGATGCTTATCTGAATGATTCTACTAGCCAAGAAGATGATACATAACGCTAGGGGGAGCAGAAAGAGCAAACTCACGATGAATAACAGTTAGGAATCCTCACAGCTATTCCGTTTACAGTTGTTCCTGATTGTTATAAGCCCCGAATTTGGATTTTGAACATAATGTTGAGGAAGACGAGTTCGTGCACAATTATACAAAAGAGGAGATTGCTATTATGCTTGGGGTTGATGAAGAGTTGTTCAAATTTGACTTTGAAGAGCAACTGAATAACATCAGTGCATTCAAGCCAAATGATTATGTTTACAAGCATATACCAGATGCTGATATGTATGATAGGGTGATTATTGAAGATGCAATGGATGATGATGAAGCGATCAAGTGTTCTGGTGAAGGAACTGATAACTTTCTAACTTTTGAAGAGTTATTCATTGAAACAACCGATGATTTGTTACAAAGAAGGATTGAAGAGACAGTTGTAGAGGGAAGTATTCCTAAACGTCTATTTAAAGAACAAATTATTGAAGCTAAGACGACGTGGTTTAAAGAATTACCAAAAGAAAGGAAGTTCAGGCGACAGTTAGCATTCTTCATACGCAACGAAGGTAAATCTTTGAGTGATATTTTGAGCTGGGGATGGATTCCTGATTTGGATGTCTATGCGATTAAAAGGGAATATGCTGTTCAATACTTCAGGTATTTGAAGGATTTGAAAACGTTTCCATACTGGGATATCGAAGAGCTTGTACAGACGAAGAGTGTTAACTTCCAAATGAAGTTTCACGATCAAAGATTATGGAAGTTAATCAAATACGAAGCAGTTCATGGTTTTAACAAGTGGAAACAGTCGATTCCGAAGAAAAAAGATAAAGATCGACAAAGTTATTAAAGAAAAAGATGTCACGCTTGTGATGAAACGGCCACGTGTGATGAAAAACATGTCGTTGATGAAGATCGAACAGGATTTCCATGAATTATTTCAGTGGTGGCAAGTGGATTCCGAAACAAGTGAAGCTATTATTGTTTTGAAAGCTGATGACACCTCGGATATTACTAAAGATTTTAATCAAGAGATGATCGAACGAAAGAGGATATGGGGATTGTGGAGACTATTCGTATATTAGACCCGATGTGGCTAGTTAATTGTTTGAAAGATGATATAAAATGCTTGATCTTCAAAAATATCTGTTACGATGTGAAGGAGAAAACGCAAGCGATGCAATACCAAGGCGTGATTAATGTTTGTTATGCGCACGGTATTAATTTAGGAAAAATGTGGGAATCAACATAGAAGAGTTAGAGAAAGAAGAATTTATGAAAGAAGAACTAAGATTGGAGAAGATCAAAGAAAAGTCTACAGAAGCTCAATTAAGAAGATTTCAGTTCATGAAGTGGGCTCCTGCGACTGATCAAACACCAATATCATCTGAAGAGTGTAGGTAGCCGCGCAAGAATTTATTTGGGCGTTAAAGTCAAATATTTGAAGATTTTGAAGACAAACCAGGACTACGACAACATCCAAGGGGGAGTTTGTTGGTGCATAATGTCTGTTGCCTACGTCTTAGGGTTGTGTCTGTATTTTGTAATAGGGCGAAAATGTTAGATTTACGTTGCATGAAAGTGATGTCTACCTTCGCACGAAGGTAAATTACCTTCGTGCGAAGATAAACTACCCTCACACGAAGGTAGCATGTCTATATATAGCTAGTGTGAGGTGTTAGTGGGTAGAACTTTTACGACTGAGACGGCGAAGCTATATCGGATTTCCTGGTCATTTGTAATTGTTAAACATTGAATGAAATCAGCTAATTGATGAAATAGTCTTATTAATTGTCACTAGTTCATATGAATTACGCGCGTATGGACTAGATACTCAAATTAGGACCTTTGATATTGGACAAAATGATCCTAACAAAATTCCAAAAATAAGTTTTTTTATTTTAGAGGGAGAAATATGTTGTGAAAAATATAAAAACATATAAAAATTTGAAAATGTACAAAAACATGAAAAAGGACAAAAAGAGTTTTGTGTAAAAAGAGGAAATGATAGTTTATTAGTGGTCTATCATAGTATGCTAAAGAGTTGTAGTGTCAAAATGTTTAAACATGTCTTACTAATGATGTGTCAGTAGGCTTCGCACATTCAGTAAATTGTTTCTAAGATATAAACATGCACAAAAACTTCTTAATTAGTGGGTTAACATCTCTCGGATATATGGTCTTAGTACACAAAAATTTCGTTTGAGAGATTGCCAGATTCTGAGATACTTGGTCTTTATAGATAATTGATATCTGGGGTATTATACAAGTTCTTCTGATTTTGCGTCAGCAATGGCCTATAACTTGTAGAATACTTTTGCTTTTAAATCTTAAAACTATAGCAAATTGAAAGTATCGAAATATCTGACAATTTCAGTACAAAAGATTCCAAATATGGAACACCACTTTTTAAGTCTGTACGATGGTACTAACCTGAGCTCTCAAGGTCTCGCATAACCCATATATTAGTTATATATATTCACTTGTAAGATGAAATCCAGGGAATCTTGATACGAGAGTATATTATGAGGTGGGAAACACTATTAAGTCAAATTCTAAGACATCTAATTACCGTATCTCCAAATAATTGAGAAATTTGTAGAGGTTTAAGTGAACCACTATACTGACAATCTAGGTGAATCTGTTTGAAACTTAAAGTTTTCTAGATCAATGATACTTGTGATAAGTCTCAAAAACTAATATGATCCTCTAACACAAACTCACAAAAAATGTCTGTAAATATGTTTGTACATAGCTATTTTATTTCAGTTAAGAAAAAACCCAAAAAGATTTTCTGTGTGATTTAGCATAAACTTTGAAAAATAAAAAAGATTTATTTTCATCCTAGTTTCGACAGCCGATGATAGAAAACTGATCTTCAAAGTCCGAAATTGCTGAGTGCTGACCAAAATCTAGAGAACAACGGGTTGGGAGCTTATCTGAAACAAGAAAATGTTTTGAAATGATCAAAACTTCATTAATTTGAAACTTAAAATTGTCTGAAAACATCAGTTTGTTTATAAAGTGTTCAACCAAGATCAAAACTTGGACTTAGTAGACAAATCAGTTAACCAGGGTCATTAACTTGGACTTGGTCAACTGAGTGGGTCGTTAAAACTGGTAAAATGTTCGAGAAATTGAATATGTTAAAAAGTGCAGTTCACTTCGCAAGAAGTGAGAAGATTCACTCCACACGAAGTGAAAAACTCAGACTATATATAAATCACTTCGTACGGACTGAAACACAACAGTTGTGTTCTTCGCACTAAGGTTCTTTGAAAAAATTTGCAAGATATACGTCGAATTGCTGCACGTATACACATTGCAATGGTTGATTGGCACACCACTAACAATGGTTAAGGTAGATTGCACGGATTTTAACTGTAAGAACAATTCGGTCATTTAGAACTTAAATTACAGATCTAGGGAGATTTAACCAATAAAAATCAAAAATGAACTCATAAATTGCTTAATCGACATTGTTAGGATCATATACATATTTCAGTTTCATCATAATTGTCAAAATTCTTGATTTGGATTCAAAGTTGTTCGAACATACTGAAGTTCACTTCGTACGAAGAAATAGTTCACTTCGTACGAAGAGACAATTCACTCCGTACGAAGTAAAAATATATTATAGTGTATTTAAAACCCACCTTCGTACGAAGTGGAAGTGAATTTGGTTTTTATGGTAAAAAATGTTTATCTCTTTCTTCGTACGAAGTAGATAAGTTTTACCTTCGTACATGTCAACTTCACACAAGGATGTTTTGGTATGTTGTGATATTTTTTGAATTTTTCGTCCAAGTGTTTGGCATTTGTGTTAAGGAGAAAAGGTTAAACTTCAAACCTAAACACAACATTTGTTGCGCATTAGATGATACTGTTCCTGAGATTGAACCTTTTAAGGAGATTCTCGAGTTTATGGGACGTTTACAATTACTAAAGCTCTCACCGATCAACACAACGCATATCGTTCTCACGTACAGAGGTTTTGGATCATGCAAAGTTTATGCCAGATCCACCTACAATTCAATCGTTTTTTAGGATAGGGAACAAAGATAACTAGGTTTTGATCACAGAAGCACTAATTAGCAAGGTGATCGAAATAAAAGACAAATATAGTAATCCTACCAGGTATTTAGAGAGAATGGTAAAGGATTGCTTTTACCGCATGGGGTATCAAGGGGTTGTGAATGCACCTAACTTCAACAAAGCTTTTCTGGCCATGTCGTATAAGTTCTTTGTACATTTAGTAGTTCATGCTCTAAGTCACCGAAAGGAGGGTATGATGCTCTTTTGGACTACCAGATGTGTATGATAGTTGCTCTCAGTCTGAACCGACCTTATAACTTTACAAGAGTTATATTTGAGTAGATGAAGGGTAATATCACAAAGGAAAAATTCTTGCAGTACCCGAGTATTTGAAGCAAGCATCAGAACCGGTTGGAAAGAAATTCTATGGGGCGATCAAAGACAATAATTATTAAGCACCACCCAAGGATCGATCGAGAAATGACATAAGTAATCATGAAGAAGATCAGTTAGCTGATTATGTTCCTAAGAGAGGTTTCTTGTATGAAAAAGAGGAAAAAAAAAAGAAAAAGACAACTCCAAATAAGTAAACTCAAAGAAAGGGAGCATCAAAGAAAGCAGCTACTGTTAGGTCCTAGAAGTGTGAGTGACGCATCAAATATATGCAACGAGCTATGGTTGCAAACTGGGATTTATCTGGGTTGGTTTATATTAGGTTTGGACCTTTATAGGTTATTTGGGCATACCTTAGGCCATGTGGGCCAAGCAAGCCCAAGGGGAGCCGGGTAGTGGGCAACCCTAGGTATATAAGCTAATGTTATGGCATTTCTAGGGTTTAGTCTTTGTAGCCTTAGGCCTAGAGAAGAACCTTAGCCTCCACCATAGAGAATTCCTAGTGAGAGAGATCGAGAGAGAGAACTTGTATCAGACGGTTTTGCTTGAGAAAGTAATAGAATCGTATGCAAGTTTGAAAGTGATTCACGTGTTATTCTTGTTCATCTCGATCATCTCATTCTTATTTTTCGGTTTACTTGAATCTCACCAAGTTTGGATACCGCCTATCCGTGGTGATTGTTTGATATCGTTGTTAGATCCAGATTTTCGGCACTTACAATTGGTATCAAGCCTTTAGAACCTGTTTCTAGGCTCGGTTTGATATCAAACATTCAAGTTTTCCGGAATTTTTGGGTTGGTGTTCTTCATGTTCTTCACGTTCTTCATCGTGTTCATCCGATTTCCTTTAGAAAATAAAAATTTTTGCTTCTTTGATCTGTTTGAAAGTGTTAAAAAGGATAAAAGTTTGTTTGTTTTATTAAAAAAAATCTTTATTCAAAATATAAATATCATATCATCTAGCCTTCACAGTTCGAAATACATAAAATTTTTATTCGAAACACAAATACTCATCATCATTAGTCATCATTATCATCCAAAAAGCATTCATCATCATCATCATCATCCATCATTCGAATTATACTTCGGATCCACCATCTGTTCTTCATCCGAAACGAATTTCAAACAATCATCGATCACCTCCACGTCCTCCATTCGTCATCATCTTCACCATCAACCACCGTCTTTGTCTTTCAAACATCATCTTCTCCGCTCCGGTCACACCTGCAACTTACCTACGCCGCTACTTCTCCGATTACAGTTACATCACCGAACCACCAACTGAACTATCTTCTCATAACCATCATCATTCTCGGACATCTTCATCATCGTCAACAGCCATCCGAAACTCCATCAACACATCATCATCATCATTTTCTCCAAAACATATCAAAACACACTATTGAAATTGATCCGAAATAGTTTTTCGAATTTTCATCCGAAATAATTCATTGTGAAACTGTGCTTTATCGATCATCCTCTCTTCCGAAGACCACCGGTGCGTCTGCCATTTTTACACCACCTGCAACATCTCCGGCCGATACCACATTATCACTCATTGCACCAACTACACAGTTAACCATCACCGTCACCTTCTCCATCGCACCATCACATAGCCATCCTCTACCATAAGAAACAACCATCGATCCACCAACTAATCCCACATCTTTCTGGACATAATCCACTGTTATACATAACGTCTCACCAATAACGTTTCATTGAACCACCATCTTCTAGTTCACCTTATCAAACAACCTATTTCACTGCAACGCCATCTCTGAAAACCACCCTGCCCCTCCGACGCATACCTCCGATCACCACTGATCATCATTATCATCATATCCATCATCGTTCTTCAACCTCTCGTCATCAACCTATCATCATCAACCTCCGTTACACCTCCGCTGAAAACACCTTGTTGATCATCAATCATCATCACTCATCGTCAAACATGAAACTCCTCACCACCATTTTCATCGTAGATATATCACCGGTTAACCGACCACCGTAAAGACCTCCATTACCACCACCTGCAACTGTCATCACGGTCATCATCACCACCATTATTCAACACTACAAACAATCTCAATCGACCATGGTAAATCTCCCCGACCACCGTCGCAATCACCGTTCATCACCTTCTCCGGTCACGACACCGTCACCTTCTCCGTTCAAACTTCGACTACCCATCATCACGACACCATCACGTTCTCCAGTCGTCGTCTTCTTCATCACCTTCACCTCCATCTCCATTCACCACTCGCTTTCGTCGTTCACAACTCCGACGCACTATCACCATCAGCCCTCGTTGTGAGAGGGGATTGATTCTCCTCTTATGATCACCGGACTGATCTGACTCAGCTAACAGAGGCGGAATTCATTGTTAGCGAGTTGGACAAGCAAACAAGAAAGATATGCTGCTTAAACGCCTTGATTTGTATTAATAAACGTAAAGGTTACAGACAAGTAAACACTTTGACAGGGCTTCGCCGTAGTCACACACCAACAGATACTAACACAACACTTAAGCTCCACTATTTATAGGTCAGCATGACTCGCACAGGAGAAAGGTGTGTTTGGCTCGTGCGAGTGGTGCCTCGTATGAGTGACAAGGTGTCACTCGTATGAGCCACAAAAGCTCACTCGTACGAGCCACTTACACATATAAAACATGTATAAACATACAATATTTGACATTCTAAGCCCTATATACACAACCGACATATCATAGACGTAGGCGATAGACATTATGCACCAACAAACTCCCCCTTGGATGTTGCCGCAGTCTCGGATAGTCTTCAAAAATTTCAAAGATTTGACAGTTAACGTCCAAAGAAATGTTTCGGTGGCCTGCGGTGCTCCTTAGAAGATATCGGCGTTTAGTCTGTAGGAGGAGGCCGATTATATGTGTTGCCAAACTGAAAGCTCCATAGCGATGCAATCCGCTTTCACTCTACAATCCTTTCTTTATTCTTCTCTTTCGTTCACTGCTCTATCTCTTCCAGTTCCTCCAAGAAGTGTTCCATGTTGTTCCTGAATGTATATCATCAGCAAAACAAACATTAACAATCTTCTGGAATTGGAGAGCCTGTTCTTTATCTTTCTCTTCAAAACTGATTTTGCTGTAGAAAAGACATTCTATATCCTTCTTAGAGCAATTGACTAGCCACATTGGGTCTAGTACTCGAATGTCGTGCCATAGACCATATATGTGTTTATGTGCTATGACGGCTTCGGATAATCCTTTTGTTATCTTCCAAGAATCTTCATCTGGATGTACGCAAATAACAGCTTCACCAGTATTTGAATCATAGCGCCACCATTTGAAGATCTTGAAGAAATCCTGCTCCATCTTTATCAGTAGAATATTTTTCATCCCTTTCGGCCTCTTAACGATCAAGGTCACATCCTTTTCATTTGTTACAAGATCGATCTTTGTGATTCTTTTGGGCATATGTGGCTTCCAGCGTCTAAAACCATGAGTAGCTTCCAGCTTAATCAGATTCCATAGCCCCTGGTCATGAAATTTCATCTTTAGATTTATCATCTTAGTCTGCACCAATTCTTTAATATCCCAGAACGGCGGGGTCTTGATATCGCTCAGGTATCGGAAGTACTGGAGCCCATACTCCCGTTTAATTGCATAGACGATAAGCTCTTCGATCCAACCCCAGCTTATGATGTCTCCCAGAGAAATGTTAGCATCACGTGTGAAAAATGCTAAGGGACGTTTGAATTTACGCTCTGCTGGTAATTCTTTAAACCACAGTTTCCTCATCTCGGCTATTGTTTCTTTAGATAAACGTTGAGGAACTGTTCCTTGTTTCACAGCCTCTTCGACTTTATGCTTCAGTAAATCATCATTTTCGGCTGCAAACATCTCACTAAAGGTTGGGAAGTCATCCGTACCCTCTCCGGCAATATTAGTATCATTTTCATAGGAATTATCCTCAACGACAACCTTATTATAATCGTGTGCATCAGAAAAATGTTCGAAGATATAATCCTCAGGCCGGAAAGCACTGATGTCGTTCAGCTCGTCTTCGAAATCAAACTCAAATGTTTCTTCGTTCATGCCCCACATTTGTGCAATCTCTTCCTTTGTATAACTATGGACGAACTCACCCTCTTCTACGTCATGCTCTAAATACAATATCATTGGTTTGGGCATGGCAGGAACAGCTGACATATCAATCACTATGAGGATTCCTGCCTGCTTAGAATCCTTTGAGCTCTCATATGATTTTCCCTGGTCTTTGTCACCTTCAATTTGATTGGCAGAGTCGTCTAAGTACATAGAAAAATCAATATCTTCATTCACATCAGATTCTGTTATACAAATTCCCGAACCACCCAATTCATTATCATCACCATCACTATCACTATCAGACTTTTTCTTTGATGCACCATCAGTTTCGTCCAAATCTTCATCATCCTCCTCTAGATTCTCAGCAAACGCATCTATTTCTTCCTCAATCTCTTTCACCATCTTTCTTTTCCTTAGCCATTGTTGATGTTTAGCAGATAGATTCGACATGTCAATATCTACATCCTTTGGCTTTCCGACCAATACAAACTTCTTTGACTACTCATACACCGCAATCTCTGATGATACTGGCACTGATACAGCTTCTGGCTCAGTTATATCAATTACAGGTTCCTCTCCAACCTTTTCTTTACCTTTGCCCTGAGCGTCAGATATTTCTTTGGCTATACGTTCCCGCTCAGCAACTTTTTCCCTAGCCTCTTCCCTTTCAATCTCATCAATTTCTGCTGCCAGAATAATCCCAAGTTTCTTGGTAAGGATTTTCTCGTATAAGCTCATTTGCCTTTGATTTTTGAGGCATTCTTCATTGTATTCTTCCATTCGTTTCCTCAGCCTTTCATCTCAGATACAATACTTGCCAAGATAGCCTCAAGATGTTGTTTTTCTTCTTTTAGGCCGTTAATTTGCTCTTGTAATTCAGCAATCTTCACATTGTTCATCATGAGTTAGTTTTCTAATCCTTCAATCCTTATGTCATTGAACATGTCAGCAGAAAACTCTTCCCCCTGGATATCTCCAAAATCAAAGTCAAACTGATCTTCAAGTCTGGATCCTGTTGAGAACTGGGGTTGAGATTGAGTAGGTTGAGGTATAGGTTGTTGTGGTGGTTGTGGAGTTGGTTGTGGAGGTGGTGATGGTGGTGATTGTGGAGTTAGTTGTGGAGGTGGTGATGGTGGTGGTTGTGGAGGTGGTGATGGTGGTGGTTGTGGAGGTGGTAATGGTGGTGGTTGTGGAGTTGATTCAACATTCTGTGTTATATCTGCTTTCTTTTGCACTTTCTCTTTAATCGAGCTTTTGGAGAGACAGAACTTCTAACCGCTGGCCTCTTCAAACGTTTAGATGGCCTCTTTGATGATTTGAGACCAGGAGTGTCACTGGCAGATCCAGATGACACATATGTAGTATCGTCATCCCCTATCTTTTTTCTTCTCCTCTCCTCAGTTTTATGTTGTATTTCAGCCAATCTTTCTAATTCTTTTTCTTTGGCTCTCTCTCTTTCTCAAGCAATCTTATCCTCTTCATCAGTAATAGAGGAGGATGTCTCATCGACTCTACCTTCTATACCCCAGATGCTTGTCTTTCTATCTCAGCAGCCACTGTCTCAACATTTTCTTCTCGCTCTAGCTCATTTACCAAACTCGTGCCGGCAGATGCACGTTTCTTATTTTGAGGGGCAGAGGAGGAAGATGTAGCCGTTTGCTTTCGTTTTGTCCCCTTACCCCCTTCTTATCTTCCTTGGTAAACCAAACGCTTCTTTTTGCAACAAAACCATCTAACAATTCTATCTCCTCAGCCTCATTCCCACTATCATCCTTTCGCCACTTCCCCCTGGGCGGCGCCATATAGTCTTTATCAATATAGCCCCAAAAACAGGCTTGGCGTTAGGGAATGCCTTTAGGTGCAGATTCATCTTCTTCAAAGTAGATACATCCATATGCTCAAGTCTAAGAATATCGTCTTTCTTCTTCTTCTTCTTCAGATTTGGATGTAGATGATCAAGCAGCATTTGCACAAATCTCGGGTACTGTAGAAACTTTTCACGTTGAATGTTTTGTACCATCTGCAAAAATATGAGTCTAGAGAAGTTGTACGGTAGATTGAGAATAAGTACCGTAATCATATACATCTGATAATCTATCAAGTCATTGAAGCCACCCTTTCTATGACTTAGGGCGTGAATAATGCAGTGAGAGATGTAGCAAAAGGGAGCACTGAGACTTCCCTTCTTGAAAGGTGTGGCGTTTATGAATCTAACATAGCCCATCCTATAAAAGCACCCTTTGACCATTTATTCCAGATAACCGGTCGGGTCTTCTTCACTATCATTGAACTCCAACACTGTTCGAATCAGATCTTCAGTGATCCTGACTTCAATGTCTTCGTTATCAATGCGTATTGCAGACAAGATGGCATTCTCTTCCTCACTATACTCGGTAGCATTCCAAAAATATTCTACATGTGATCGGTACGCCGTATGTCTATCTGTAAGAGCCTTTGTAATAGACAGCCTGCTTGGAAAATCTAAAACTTCTCGATATGCTGCTATCTCTGGTATATTCTCATCTAGTAGACAACAAACATTATGGAATGGTGAGAACGAAGACTTCTTGATCTGCAAACACAAACATTTCAAACACTTAGAAAAATTTTCAAAAATTTCAACTCTTACACACTTGTACGAGTCACCATTCGTACGAGTCAGATACTTAGACAACGTTTCAAGTCTGAATCAAAACCCACTCATATGAGTCTCTCTTTGTACGAGTTATACTTAGAACTTGACATTTTTAGGATTTGAACAGACTTGCTCGTACGAGTGGTGCCTCGTACGAGTCAAGGAGATTTAAGACATTTAAGGACATGCTCATACGAACGATCACTCGTACGAGTAAAGGTGATAATCTGACATTTAAAAAAATTGCTCGTACGAGTGACAATTCATACAAGTTGCGGATCGCACCAAATAATACCTTGTGAAACCGAACTTAAAACGTGTAAATTTTTACAAATTGAATGTTGATTTAGAGTCTAAAAGGGCCGATTTTTACGAATTTAAGTTCAATTTTACGTTTTACCGGTCCAATTATCCTAAATCTACATTTTATGTCCTTTTAGTCCAATTTCGGCATTATAACGGCTCAAAACTAGCATTAGTACCTTGCCCATCGTGAGAGGTGTGCCAATCAACCTCCTCGAAGAATAAGATACGAAAAAGATCAAGAATGTGTGTAGAAAGAACTGAATCGCACAGAGTATACTTTCAGTCTCATAGAGTCAATAGTGTGACTCGTGTGAGTGAGAAGCCCTTCTATACTCTCAAGATCGTTCGTACGAGTGATGCCTCACACGAATAAGCCTTTTATCACTCGTACGAGTCAGTTCCTAGTACTTTGATTTTCTTTTTATATTTTTTGGAAGTTTTATCTGTTTTTATAACCCACTCAGTTAACCGAGTCCAAGTTAATGACCCCAGTTAACCGATTTGCCTACCAAGTCCAAGTTAATGACCTTGGTTGACCGTCGTTTGACCAAAACAGATTTATTTTAAAATTTAAAGTTTCAAGTTAATGAACTTTTGACGTTTCAGGAAATTTTCTTTTCTGATTAGCTCCCATCCCATGATCTTCAGCTTTCCTCCAGCAACTTGTCACTTTGACTTGGACTAACGGTGTTTTCATCATCGGTAAACTAAAATCTAAGATAGATTGCTAAATATAAACTGAAAATCTTTTTGGGTTTTTCTGAAAAGAAAGATAAAGTAAATAAAAATGTATTTACATACATATTTTTGTGAGTTTTGTGTTAGACGATCATATCAGATATTTAGACAAATCACAAGTACCGTTGATCTTGGTAGTAACTTTATGGTTTTTAAACAAATTTACCTAGATTGCCAATATACTTATCCACTTAAACCTCTACACGTTTCTCAATTGTTTCAAGATATATTAGGTAAGATTAAGGAACATGAAATAACTGTGTTTCCCATCTCAGAATATACTCCCGCATCGAGATTCCCATAATTTCATTTCACAGGTGAATATATCTAACTGATATCTGTAAATGGGGTGAATTACGAGACCTTGAGAGCTCAGGTTAGTATTTCCATACAGAGAAAGAAATGAAGGCTTGAATTTAGGTGGTGTTCCATTTAGGAATCTTTTGAACTGCAGATGTCATAAATTTTTATGACATACTCATTTTTGTGCAGCTTTTGGAGGTGAATAATTCGTAAAGTATTATACAAGTTCTAGGTCATTGCCGATGCAAAATCAGAAGAACTCGGATAATACCCCAGATATCGAGTAAATATAAAGACCCAGTATCACATAATCCGGCATTCTCTCAAACGAAATTTCGGAGTACTAAGTCCATTTATCTGAGAGATGTCGACCCACAAATTACTCAGTTTTTCTTTTAGGTTTATATCTTGAAGAACAATTTACTGAACGAGTGAAGTCTATTGGCACATCATCAGTAAGATCAGTTTAATTACCTATTTAAACATTCCATATCTTTAGCATACTGTGATAGTCCACTAATATAATATGATTACCCCTTTTCACATAAACTCTTTTTATCCTTTTTAATGTTTTTGTATTTTTCACAACTTTCCCCCTATAATCAAAAACATATTTTTGGTTTTTAGTTTTGAAGAAAAAATATTTACAGAAAAACATGTCATACCGATGAGAATCATGTTAAGTCCTCGTCATCCTCAAATTCAACCTCAAGTGTATCCCCTGATGTCAGATTTTTTAAACCATTTAATTTCAAAAGATTTTTAAATCTTGATCTATCAAAAGCTTTGGTGTAAAAATCTACTTCTTGGTCATCAGTGCGGATTTTTTCAATTCTAACCAACTTTTCTCATAGCAATCACGGATAAAGGGGTGTCGAATTTTTATATGTTTAGTGCGTGAGTGTTAAATAAGGTTTTTGGTGATATCAATAGCCGCCTTGTTATATACATAAAGTGGCGTATCAAGAAATTGCAGTCTGTAGTCTCTCATCTGCTGTTGTATCCAGAGCATCTGGGAACAACAGCTGGATGCTGAAACATATTCAGCTTCACATGTAGAGAGAGCGACCGCGGTCTATTTCTTGCATTGCCACGTTACCAAACGAGTTGGCAACCAACCGTAGTAGATTTGGCATTAAGCTTGCAGCAGCCGAAATTAGAATCCGAATAACCCACAAGTTTGAAGTCGTCATGTCGAGGATACCACAAGCCAGTGCTTGGACATCCTTTTAAGTATCGCATGATTCGTTTTACGGCTAACAAGTGTGAATCTCTTGGATTGGACGGATAACGGGCGCATAGGCATGTTGGATACATGATATCAGGTCTCGAAGCTGTGAGATACATCAAGGATCCGATCATGGAGCGATATAATGTTTCATCAACTTTGACTCCATGAGCGTCTGGACAAATGCCATGGTTTGGGGCTAATGTAATTGATGCTGGTGTAGTTCCTGACATGTCAAATTTCTCTAACCCGTCATGAACATACTTCGTCTGATGAATGAAGATACCATCAGGCAATTGCTCAACCTGAAGTCCTAAGAAGAACTTCATCTCCCCCATAGCACTCATTTGGAATTTCTTCTTCATGACTTCTTCGAAGTCATTGCAAAGCTTATCATTTGTCGATCCAAAGATGATATCATCCACATAGATTTGTACCAAAATCAGATGTCCATCTACTTCCTTTGTGAAGAGGGTACAGTTTACAGTTCCTTTGAGAAAGTTGTTGCCCAGAAGATGTCTTGAAAGCGTTTCATACCAAGCTCTCGGGGCTTGATGTAGACCATATAACGCCTTTTTCAGAAGGTAGACTTTATCCTTGTGTATTAGATCGACAAAGCCTGGTGGTTGACCGACATACACCTCCTCTTTGACTTTGTCGTACAGGAATGCAGACTTGACATCCAATTGGTACACCTTAAATCCTTTCCAAGAAGCAAAGGCCAAGAATATGCGAATAGCTTCAGGACGAGCGACAGGGGCGTAGACTTCATTGTAGTCTATCCCTTCTTGCTGATTAAAGCCCTGGACCACGAGCCGAGCTTTGTGTCTGACCACAATACCTCTATCATCTCTCTTGCACTTGAAGAACCATCGAGTATTAATCTTTTTATGATGATCCGGTAGGTTGACAAGCTTCCAGACACCAAGTTTCTAGAATTGAAGCAAATCTTCCTGCATTGCACCCACCCAGCTTTAATCTTTCAACGCGTCTTTCCAGTTTCCTAGTTCAACCTGCGAAACAAAACAACTGTAAGAAAGTCTCGTTTGCAATGGAGCAATATTTGTATAAAAGCAACTTAGATCCTTGTTGATCTGATTGCAAGTTTTCACTCTGGTTTGTAAGCTGCCAATGATATTCTCCGACGGATGGTAAGATAGTGTCCTTGGCATTACTTCACTCGGAACATCTACTTGACTCTGCAAATTTGTGACAACTTCATCAGCAACTGGTGTAAAAGATGTAGCTTCATTTCTAACATTGGATTGATCAGCCTGGGAATTCAGAAAGTTTTCAATATGCTCAGATACTTCATCGGAACTGGTTCCTCCATCATCAAAAGTCGGTTCACGATCAGAGTTGGCATCAACCAGTTGATGGGCAGACGATTCAGCTGTGTTCAAGATAGGTACAGAGACTGATTCCTGCATAGTATTGCTCGGACCTACATCAGAAGTGTTAGAGACAGGAAGTGATGGGGAAATCACCAACGGTTTAGAAACTTGCTCTTGATTAGAGATTTGATGCTATTTAAAAAGCAAGTTCTTCTTCTGATAGTACTTTAGGTAAGTCAAATGAATTCCACAACCCATCATAATTGAACAACCATGGATCCCCAGGTTTCTGCGTAGGCGTAGTATATCTTTGACAATCAACATGTTGTGCAAGAATAACCTGGTTCAGACTCGGCAAGAAGACTCGCTTTTGTGGACTAGCATAACTAACGAAAAATCCTTCCAAGGAATTGGCTCCAAATTTACTGTCCGGGTCCGAACAGTACACGGCGAACGAAAAGGCTCCAAAAACGCGAGGTTCCGCTTTTGATGGTTTAGCAGCTCAAAACAGGTCTTGTTGTGAGGCTTGACTGTCAACTCACGATTGAGGGTGTAACACGCAGATGCGATTGCTTCACTCCAGAAACTTATTGGAAGTTTTGAATCAGCGAGCATTGTTCTGGTAGTCTTGATCAGTGTGCGATTCTTACGTTCAGCTACTGCATTTTGTTGAAGAGTATAGGGAGCGCTGAATTCGTGAAGAATCCCCTTTTCATTGCAGAATTCCAGCATCCTCTTGTTCTTGAACTCAGTACCATTGTCACTACGGATTCTCTTGATAGGCAAGTGATACAGGTTTTTAAGTTTCCTAAAGAGAATCATAAGACTTTCAAACGTTTCATCTGCACTCTCTAGGAAGAAAACCCATGAGAATCCTGAAAAATGATCTGTCACGACCAGGCAATATAGATTTCCAGAAATGCTTTTCACGTTCACTGGCCCAAAAAGATCCATATGAAGCCTTTCTAGTGGTAGCTTTATAGAATTTAGTAGTTTTCTTGGGTGTGATTTCTTATGCTGTTTCCCCTTTTTACAGCTCAGATAATCATTAAATAAATGAAAATTCTTCAGATTAACACCCTCCACTAGGTCGTTGTGCACCAAATAATTCATCTTTCGCAGGTGTATGTGCCCCATCTTTCGATGCCATAAGATAGACTCCTTCTCGGTCGCTTTAGAAATGAAGCATTGAACCTTCTTTGACGTAGTGGATGCAACACTCATGTCTAGGACATAAAGATCATTCTCTCATGGAGCGCGCATGAGGATCCACTCCTCAGGAATTTTGAATCCCGGCTAGAGAATTAAGCATTCTTTGTCATTGAAGTGTGTTGTGAATTTTTTCCACAGATTTGCAAAATGCTCAATAGATTGTTCTCTAGCTCAGCAATGTAGTTCACCTTGTTGAAAGAAACCACTCCATTCGTAAGAATACCTTCTCCCACAATTCTTCCACCCTGAGTCCCAGCAAAACCAACATAACCTCCCCGGATAGCTTTGACGTCGTGCAACAACGCAAGCATCCCAGTCATGTGTTGGGAAGCTCCACTGTCCATAATCCATTTTGATATGATCGACCTAGGAAGCCCCTGCACACATGAGGAAGAAACTATTTAAACAAAGAAACCCAAGCCTGCTTGGTCTTGGGTGGGTTTGGAATATCAAACTTTGGAACTTTTTTTTTGACACTTTGTTTGATCTCTGTTTTGGCTGGAATAGGTGGTTTTAGTTCTACTGAAGATGGTTTGACTTTTGCTACCCAAGTTTGTGTTTTCAGAATTGCCCTTTTAGGATAAATCTTTAAATCCTTTTGACGATTCTTGGTGGAAGTTTCACCAATTTCAAATTTTGAATTAAGATGAATTGTTGATGTTACTTTTTTATTTGATTCAATGTTTCTTTTCAGAATTTGTTTTGGTAAAAACTTGGGTGCTTTTTGTTTCACATCTTTGGTAGATCTGTTGGAGGTAGAAACAGATTTTGGATTTCTTTAAGAACATTGTCATACAATATGCCCAACATTATTACACTTGTAGCACGTCCTGCTGTCTTTTCTAATAGAGGAATCCAAATCCCGTTTTCTACTCTCTTTTTCCTTCTTGAATTCATCATTGGATTGTTTACCAAAGACCTCTTTTTCTTTTTCAGTAGTTGTCCCATAGACAAAATTGATTTTCTTTGCAAAATTTAGCTTTTGAGACTTGTTATTTGTTCTTTGTTTTTGAAAACCCAACACTGCTCTCCTGTTTTCAAGATAATCTTTGTCCTTCTGATGGTAGGGTTTGTTGACAAATTTTGATTTAGAATAAAATGATGCATCCCATTTTTCTAAATCAGAATGGCTCACCTCAACAAGCTTGAACAACTTATCAACTCGATCTAGATTGACATTCTGAATTGGGAAATCCTCATCAGAATATAGTTTATCAAATTCGTGCATTTTGTATACGATGACGTTTTGATCATTGTTTAAACTATTTTATGATGATTCAACATCCAATTCAGATTTGTCAGACTCATTCTTCAGAACATTTTCAACCACAGTTTTAACCACGTCAGAATCACATTCCTTTTCTGATTTGGTGTATGTTACATTGTTGGTGCATATTTGTGATAACAACTTAGATTTGGTCTTTGGATATCTTGTAATTGGTAAAACGATAAACGAGTGGGTTTAGTTTTGCATTAGTCAATTAGAAGTGATTGGGCTGAACTAGACACTAAATAGTGCATGGTAGGCGAATTGGGCTTTAAACCCATTGGCAGTCCATGTAGGAAACCCTAGCCCAGTTGCATAACCTATCTCTATATAAAGGGAGGTTTGCATTAGGGTTTAGGTTGCTGGTTCTATTGATTAGTTGCTGTTTTAGTTGTTCAGAGAGATTGTGAGAGAGTCTTGAATTGATTGTAAAAACTTTGTGTTAGATAATCAATAGAAGACAGTTTGAAGGAAATTGTTCGTGTTCTTGTTTCTGTGAAATCTGATCTAGGGGATTCCACACTCTAGATTAGATAGACGATTCCGTCAAGATCCATAAGGACTAGGGGACCTACAATTGGTATCAGAGCATTCGGCTCTTGATTATTGCTCGGTTCAGAATCGTAACAGCAGAAAAATTGGGTTTTGGATGTTTTGGAGGCTGTTTAGGAGTTTGTGGCGGCTGAATTAGGGTTTCTGTTACTTTTCCAAATTAACAGCAGGCTTTTCGGATTGAAGAAAGGCATTTCGGATCAAAAGTGAAGCAATTCGGATTAGAGACTTGAATTTCGGATTAGAAATCTACATTTCGGATCATCAGACTTGCAATTCGGATCCGAAAAGCTTGCATTTCGGATAAAAAAGTGCAATTCGGATCTGAAAAGCCCATTTTGGATTCCATTTCGGATTGAATTTCGGATCAAAAGCTATTTTGGATTGAATTTCCGATCAGAAGCTATTCCGGATTCCATCTCGGATCAGAATAGTATATTCCGGGTTCCATTTCAGATAAGAACAGTGCATTCTGGATTTCATCTCGGATCACTATTCCGAATCATCATTTCGGATTAGCAATTCGGATTACAGTTCCGGATTTTTATCTCGGATTGTCAATCAGAGTTACTGTTTCGGATTTGACACTGTTCCGAGTTATATACAAAAAGGTGGAATGTTAACCAGCTGACATAACCGGAGTTAATCGTTTTCGGACATAGAATTTGATCCACAAACAATCTTGACAAACTGGTTGCACGGTTAGGCTCGTGTGATTTTTAGGACAAAAAATCATAATCGGACAATATATATCATTAGAATCGTATCGTCGAGACGAGTCTAACAGTATAATTTGGTAACCACTCATTACAGACAAGTTTCAACGTTTTAAACGAGCCAGTTCGATAAAAATGTTGAATATGTCCAACCTTAATGAGCTGTTGAGAATGGAGCACGAGGCTGAAACCACAAACAAACCTCCAAAGAAGCAGAAGGTAGAGAACTATCTTATTTGGAAGGATAGGTTTCAATCCTTTATTGAATATCAGGACACACGGATGTGGATCTGTATTCAAGATGGGTACGCTAACCCAACACATGATTTTGAGGGCAGACAGCGTGTTACTGCTTATGTAAACATGTCTGAAGCTGAAAAGTGGATGTATGAGTCTGAAAAGAAAGCCTTCGCTGCTATAAAGATGTCATTACCTGATGGCATCAAACATACATTCAAGCGTTATGCTACATCGAAGGAGATGTGGGATGCCCTAGAGAAAAGGTATGAGGGCAATACCGATGTGAAGAAGAACAAGGTTGATCTTCTAAAGAAACAGTTTGATGTGTTCAAAGGAATGAGAAATGAATCCCTTGAAGATATTATCACGAGATATTATCATCTGATGTCAGAAATAGATAATTATGACATAGAGGGATACACGGATGTGGAGATAAACGACAAGTTGCTGGATGCTTTACCTACAAAGTGGGATATCTATACTTTGATGATGAAAGGTGAAGCTGATTATGAAAAGAAAGACTTGGAAGAGGTTGTTGGGAAATTGAGAGCTTATGAGCTCAATATGAAGAAGAAGGAGACTGGATATGATTAGGTTCAAGATTCGGGGATTTATAAAGGTCTTACACCTTCATCTTCCAACAATGCTTCTAGTGATATTGCAACTGTGTTTCTCTCATGTGAGAATGAGCAGATCGTAACAAATGTTGAGGGTGAAGTATGTTTTGTTGCTGCTTCAGGAGGCTCGTCAGGGGCTAAAAGACAATAATCAAGTGATAGTAACAGCAGTTCTAAGTCTATGCCTCTGAGTGTCAAAAGTGTTGAAGATCATCTGGCATTGCTTGCTTCTTTTATTGATTCCTACAAGAACTACATTCAGGGAGAAATATCTGATCCTGCTACGTTTGATGAAGATTATGATCAGATCGACCCTGATGACTTGGAGGAGATGGATTTGCAATGGCAGATGGCTATGATCTCTAGAAGGGTGAAGAGGTTCATGAACAGAACGGGCAGGAAGTTCGTTGGCAAGAGTGTGGGCTTTTACAAGTCGAAAGTGAAGTGTTACGATTTTCACAACTACGGACATTTCGCTAGAGAGTGTCAAAGACCTAAGTCTAAATCTCGTTCTAGTTCATTCTTTCAAGACTCTCCTAGTCATGGTTCAAGCAACAGGAATGCGTCAAACAACGCTGCATCAAATGCCCTGATTTCTACTGCCAGAGAGGGTTCTTATGATTGGAGTGTTCATCTAGAGAGTGATAACAATGCCTCACAGGCGTTTATGGCTGAGATAGCTCCAGTTGCTGATGAAGAAGTGAAAGCTGATGCTGAAGGAGAGCAAGAGAAGGTAGCTGAGAAAGCTGATAGAGAACAGATTGCTACAGAGAAGAAGATGGCTGCTGATTTTGATGCTTTCATGGCTGATCTAAGCAAATCGACAGGCGAGGTATGTTCTAACTCTGGTAGTTCTGTTTGTTTGAAGTGTCGTGAACTACAAAGTGAGGTTAACAGGCTAACCAATCAAAACCGAAGTCTGGTAAATGAGCTCTCGAACCTAAAAGAATTAAATGTAAAACGAAATGAGTCATTATACTTGAAGAAAATTAAAGTTATGAAGAAGATATCAATATTCTAACCTGTAAGCTTAACGAAAAACTTCAAGTTATTGATTTAGCTCATGATACGATGAGTGAGAAAACAAAAGAGGTTTTTGAAAAATGCAAAGAGTTGTCGGAAGCACAACTTAAAATTTGTGAACTTGAAAAGAAATTAAATCAATTCAGAGATTCATCTTTTTTCATGAACACATGATGAATGGCTATGTGTGGGATTCAAAGGTTTGAATGAAGTTCCACCACCTCTTGGTCACGACTATTCTTTCTTGCCAGATGAAGAAGAGCTTACAGACTTTGTGTCAACTACAGTTGGTAGTTCCACATCAGATGATGTTGATGGTTCTGAGAATTCCAAGAAGGATAATAACAGAGACACCGTTTTGAAAACAAAGAATACACACCCTAAAAATCAAAAGCAAGTTTTTATTAGAAAGGTTGATTTTGTTCAAGGGAGTGACATGAATGAAGAGGTCCATGTTATTACTAAAGAGTCTAATGTGCAGTTTGCTAAAAATAAAAACAAAGAAAAATCAGAAGTTAAGCATACTAAACAAGATCCTTCGAAGGCATCGTCATCATCATCGCCTGATGAATCTAAGCAAGAGCTTCAATTAAGAAGTCTTCGGCTAGAAAATTGTGCTTCAAATGTCACGAAAAGGGACATGTAGCTAGCTGTTGTCCAAACAAAAAGAGTGAAGCACAGGTAAGTGAGAGACATAGAAAAAAATCACCAGCAAAAAGTGGTGATGGTGAGAAGAAGGTTAACTCACCAAAGATATTTCCTACCAAGCAACAGAGTGTTGTTGGTGTATATAAGGCTGAAAAAGGAACTCACCAAGTTCTTCGTTTTCAAAGAAATCAACAAAAATTTTAGCCTGCATCTACATCAAGCAGATATGATAGACCTAGAAGTAGTTCACCAAGAATGAATAACTTTAATGGTCCATCATATAATTTCAAAGTCAAGGTCAATATCAAAATCGATACCAGAATGTTGGTAGTAGAAATTTTTATAACGCTGGCTTTAGAAATTATCATCATCAAAATTCATGGAACCAAAATCATAATTTCCAAAGGTCGCCAAGTCCAAAAATGGTTAGGAAACCTTAGGACCACAGACCTAGTGAAAATCAAAAACCATTTCCATCAACAGGTCTAAGATCCAAGACTCCTGTTAGGAGTGATGGATATTGGATGGATGTTCCCGTGGTTGATGAATTTGGAAGACCCAAGACCATTAAGGCTCGGGTCCCCCAATCTATGTGCAGGAGCTGCTAAGGAGGATTATCAACTTGTGGTATGTTGATAGTGGCTGCTCCAGGCACATGACAGGGGATGCGAGGCTGTTGACTAAGTTTGAGAATATAGGTGGTGGTTATGTGAATTTTGCAGGTGCTAAAGGAGGGCACATTACCGGTCGGGGAAAGTGACCAACGGGAAGATCACATTGCACAAAGTGAACTATGTTGAGCAGCTGAAACACAATCTAATGAGCGTGTCTCAAGTATGCGACAAGGGTCACTCGGTCCACTTTACAAAGTCTGAAGCTTTGGTGTTGAAACCTGGTTTGGTGATACCGGATGATTGGATAGTGATGAGAGCGCCAAGGAGAAACGACACTTATGTCATGGACATGGGTGTAAAGGATTCTTCCACTATGGTGGCGTGTCTACTATCTAAAGCATCTGAGGCTGAGTCATTGTTGTGGCACAGACGCCTGGCCCACATCCACTACTGACAAATGAATTATATTATTAAAAATGGTTTAGTGGAAGGAGTGCCAGTGCAAAGGTTTCACGTGGAAGATAAATGTCTTCATATCAAAAGGGAAAACAACATAAAAAAACCTCACAAGTCTAAAACAGTAAATTCCATAGATGCCCTTATGAATTACTTCATATGGATCTATTCGGTCCAGTGAACGTAAGGAGCATAGTGGAAAGTACTTCTGCTTAGTTGTCACAGATGATTACTCACGATATTCATGGGTTTTCTTTTTAGGTACAAAAGATGAGACAACAGAGATGCTGATAGATCTTTTTACAAAATTGGAAAATGTCCATGATGCTCGGATCAAGAGGATAAGGAGTGATATGGCACGGAGTTCAAGAATCAGATTCTGGATCTCTAATGTCTTCACAAAGGAATTGAACATCAATTTTCTGCTCCTTATACACCTCAACAGAATGGAGTCGCTGAGAGGAAAAACAGGACGTTGATTGAAGCCGCAAGGACTATGCTATCTGATTCAAAGCTTCCAGTACTTTTCTAGGGAGAAGCTGTGAACACAACTTGTTATGTCCTGAACAAAGTTTTGACGGTTAAACGATTTAACAAAACATGTCATGAACTATTGTTTAACCGAAAACCAAACTTAAAAGGCTTTGAACCATTTGGATTACCCTGTACCATTGTGCGAAACAAAGATAAGCAGAAATTCAGTGAAGTAGCTGATGAGGGTTACTTTCTAGGCTATATGCCTGGAACACTGAATAAAAGGGTTTTTAATCTAAAAACTGGTAAAATTGAGGTGGTGTTTAACATGGAAATCACTAGTTATACACCTCAACAATCAACGAGTGGTCCTCCTATATTATATGATTATGACAGTGTCTTTAAATCATTTAATATTCCTGATTTTTCTAATGCAGATGAGTCTCAGTTGATCCAATCTATGATCAGTGAAGATGGAGAGTGTGATTTTATGCCTAGGTCGAGTGTATCGATGACAGATGCTCCAGAAACTTCTTCCAGTGCAGCTCCAGAGGACTCCAGTGATAGTGAGTCTGAACCTATTCAGGGGGAGGACTTCACTAATCTGTTTGCAAATTCTAACATTCAGGGGGAGGTTGGATCTAATCTGGGAGATAATCTGGTTGTTGACACCATTGCTACCACATGTGTACACAGAGATCATCTGGTTGAAAACATCATTGGTGACGCTGCTGCAAGTGTTCAGACAAGAAGAGGTGTGCTCGAAGGTTCCTATTTGTTTACTTTGATTCAGAAGACAGGGTTGATTCACGAATGTCTGTATAGATGTTTTATTGCCCAAGAGGAGCCAAAGAATGTTCATATGGCTCTAAAAGACAATTGTTGGGTTGAACCTATGCAAGAGGAACTAGCTCAGTTCAAGAAGTTGAAAGTTTGGGAGCTAGTTGACTTGCCTGAAGGAGAGAAGGAAATAGGCACCAAGTGGGTGTTCAAGTGTAAGAAAGACGACCGAGGGGTCGTAATAAGGAATAAGGCTCGATTGGTAGTGAAAGGGTTCAATCAGCAAGAGGGGATTGATTACAATAAAGTGTTTGCACCATTGGCAAAGTTGGAAGCAATTCGTTTGTTCCTAGCTTTTACTTCATTCAAGGGCTTCAAATTTTACCAACTCGACGTGAAAGTGCGTTTCTTTACGGGAAAGTCCAAGAAGTGGTGTATGTCTCACAACCAGACGGGTTTACTGATCCACTCTATCCAGATCGAGTCTATCGACTTGATAAGGCATTGTATGGGTTGCATCAGGCACCTAGGGCGTGGTATGAGACACTGTCAGCACATCTATTAAAGAATGGTTTTGAAAGAGGACAGGTTGACAGTACACTTTTCATCAAAAGGAAGAAGGAAGACTTTCTGTTGGCACAGGTATACGTAGATGACATCATGTTTGGGTCATCTAATGAGAACATGTATCATGATTTCGAAGAGGTAATTAAGAGCAAGTTTGAGATGAGTGCGATGGGTGAACTATCTTAATTTCTGGGTTTACAAGTTGAACATAAGAAGAATGGGATGTTTATACATCAGACGAAGTATGTGTATGACATTTTGTCTCGTTTCAAAATGGAGGATTGTGCTACTTTCAATACACCTATCTGTGAGAATCACAATCTTGGCACAGATCATGAAAGTGTGGAGGATGTTGATCCAACACAATACAGGGCAATGATTGGTTCTCTGATGTACTTGACTGCTTCAAGACCTGACATCATGTTCACAGTATGTCTTTGTGCCAGATATCAAGCGAATCCAAAGGAGTCCCACATGAAAGCGGTGAAGCGGATTCTTCGTTACTTGAAGGGGAAACCTAAACTTGGGTTATGGTTTCCATCTGCTAGTGATTTGAAGTTTGATGCTTTCACTGACTCGGACTTTGGAGGATGCAAATCTACAAGGAAGTCTACCACAGGTGGTTGTCAGTTCTTAGGAGGGAGGCTCGTTTCATGGCAATGCAAGAAGCAGTCTTGCATGTCCACCTCGACGTGTGAAGCTAAATATATTGTTGCGGGTAGCTGTTGCTCTCAGGTTCTCTGGATCCAACAGTAGATGCACGATTACGGTTTGAATTTCACTCGTACTCTTATTATGATAGACAATAATGCCACTATATCAATCACCAACAATCCCGTAAAACACAGTCGCATAAAACATATTGACATTCGTCATCATTTTATACGGGATTGTGATGAAAAGAAATTAATTGAACTGCATCGATTCGACACACTTGATAACCCTTGCAGATCTTTACACAAAAGCATATGACAGGGCTCGTTTTGAACATTTGGTCGAAGTCAACGGGATGAGGAATCCTGAATTACCATTTTCCATAAAAATAGTCTGTAAATAAATTTACTGCTTTTCAAAAATAAAAAACATAAAAAATAGAAAATCAAATATGAGTTTTCACTGTGTGAAAAAAGAAGAAATGATAGTACATCAGCAAGTTAGGCTGTCACACTAAAATTAAAATTAAATTGCTTAAGTGTGATAGCAGTTTCATCATATGATGTACTAGTAGGGAAAAGACATGAAATAATCAACTTACCTTGGTGATACAAATACAATAAACTGTGTATGAGTGGGTAACATATCAGTGGCGTATGGTTTTATAACCTTAAATCTTGCGTTGATAGATTGCCAAAATATGAGGTTTTAGGTCTTTATATCGTTATTTTATCCGGGGTATCAAGGTTGTCCTTCTGCTGCATCCAGATGTATGCTGACCTAGGCACAACCAGGATATCTTAAAAGAGCTAAAATGCCAAATCCCAAATACTGAAGAAGCTCTCCTAGATAGTCATTCATATGTGCAAATTGCAATTATTCGTACCAAAATTTGCTATTTGCCCTAACCCTTGTTGGATATTGGTCTCTTTGCTGTACGAAAGTACTGACCCGATCACCGATTATCTGACGTTGTAAATTAAAAAAGATGAATTTCGATATACTCACCTACTACGATGAATTTTTGTGCATACCTTGATCGCGGGGGTATGTCCTGAAGTGGGACACACTAGTATATCAGTATAAATTACCTAAACAGATCACTAGGTAATGGTACTTGAAATGTTCATGTATTTTGTTTAAGTGGATAAACAATACTGGTAAGCGTCTTGAACTGCTTTTCATTAATATTGCATATAGAATTATCAAATAGTGTGAAAACAATTTGATGTTGCTGATATGATCTTCTTAACGGTGATACTCACAAAAATAGAGTGTTTATTATTTCGTTATTTATTTGCATATTCTTAAGGAGCTTCGTCAAAAGATGCCTCAGTACATTCTTCTTCTGCTTGATCTGGTTCTTCGAAGATCTCCGCTACCAAAGCAAGGCTTTCATTCTTTGAAATGTATTTGTTCCCGTTGAACCTTTCATCTTATTGGGTAACAACCAAAGCCTTATCCTTTGAATTTGATGGACCATCTTCAATCTGAACTAGTCTTGTCTGAGGTGGTTGAGGTCGATGATAGATGGCTCTCTTGTAATAATCATCTGTGAATGGATTCTGGTTTCCATTGACTTCTCTGTTCGGGCGCTCTCTCTTGAAATGTCCTTTTTCCCTGCATTTGAAACATGTAACTTTAGATTTGTCAAAACAAAGTTTCCCATCCAGACCTCCCAAACTGTCTCTTCCTGTTATTTCCATAAACGTTGAGCTCTATGGACTATCAACGCCATGCACCATTTGATACCAATCAGCTCCAACTCAACTGGATCAATCTGATCATAATCTCCTTTGGTCATCTCAGGGTTTCCAATCCTTCCTGCTACCATACTTTCATAAGATTCGAGAACTGATGCCAGCAAAGCCATGTGTTGTTTGGTTGTGTGTTCATTGAAAAAATCTGCATTCTCGAGATTGATAGCGATGTTTCATTGAAGAATTCACTGGTTTGGATTAGGTGAAGGATTACTTGAGCTTTGTGCAGATTGAGGAGCTTGAGGAGAAAAAGACTGAAACCTGCTGGACTGATTTGAAGGTGGACTTGGAGCATTGTTGGAGCTGAAAGCGATTTGAACCTTAGGACTCTTTATGTGACCAGCAGAACTATTTTTGTAGTACAGGTTCACATCTTGCTGCATATGAGTGCCTTTGTTCTTCGCCATTTTTTGCATTTCAAGCTCGTGACCTTCTATTCTTTCAATAAATCTTGGTAACGTGAAGTTACTGTATTCAGTTCCATTCTTCAGAATAGTCAGATAGGTCGTCCACTCACCTTCTTGCAAAGAATCAACCAGTTCTTTGTTAGTCTTGAAGATCTCCATTCTCTTCATTTGAACCACCAAATGACAATAACGTTCGATCAGCTGCTTAACAGTTTCACTTTTCATCAGATTAAAAATATCAAACTCTTTGCTTAGCAATGCTTTTCTCCCTTTCCGAAGCTGAGAACTTCCTTGAAACTTGAGCCTTAAAGCGTTCCACAGCGACTGAGCATCATCGTCGTGTTGGAGAAGTGCTAGGATATCTTCTTTTACTGCCTGTTGCAGTATGTTCATCATCTTCTTCTCGTTGATAAACTTTGCTCTTTCCATATCCGTGTCTTCTCGAGACCATTCTCACTAGTAGGTGCGATGTACTTTGACTCGATTGCAAACCAACACGTGAAATGATTTGCTTGAACCCAGTTTATGAATCTTTCACTCCAACCGTCGTAATCTTCTAAGTTCATGAGCTTTGGAGGTTTTGTCATGGTACCCATTTCATTTTCGAGATTCATATTCTGTGCTGCGGTGGTCGTAACTGCTGAAGCAGCAAATGCATTATAAAATTCTTCTTCCATTTTTTTTGCAAAATTTTAGAAACACACTTTCGAAAACACACTGATTAGAATGAAAAAAGATACGAAATTTAAGAAAAATTTCTTAAAATGTTCTTCGTGCGAATGACCAGCTGCTCGTGCGACTCAGATGGTTCGTGCGAGTAAGATAGTCATGCGAATCAAGGTTTTGTGCGAGTGACTACTTTGTGCAAATCACTTACTCGTGCGAATGACAATTTTGTAACTTGTAGATTTTAAGAAAACTTGTTTACTTGTTAGGACGAGTGTCTAATTCGACGGATGGCCGTTTGTACGAGTTGTCTCTCTACTCGTACGAGTCAGCTCAGGTCACCAAATGGATGAATTTTACAACTTTTGACATGATTTAGTTTGATTTTAGATCTGAAATTTTCAAGGATTTGTTAGAGCTGATTTAACGTGTAATACTAAAATCCTAGTCCAATTCGTCCATGAATTCGTCTAGATCTGAGATCTTTATGAGAAAGAGTAGATGTAGAAAAACTTCAATGGTTGAATTTGGATCTGCAACTGTGGAAACTGTTGGTTGTCTACTGAAACTTGATATTTGTCCTCAAATCAGACCTCAAGGCTCTGATACCACTTGTGAGAGGGGATCGGCTCTCCTCTTATGAGCACCGGACTGATCTGACTCAGCTAACAGAGGCGGAATTTATTGTTAGCGAGTTGGACAAACAAACAAGAAAGATATGCTGCTTAAATGCCTTGATTCGTATTAATTAACGTGAAGGTTACAGACGAGTAAACACTTTGACAGGGCTTCGCCGTAGTCACACACCAACAGATGCTAACATAACACTCAAGCTCCACTATTTATAGGTCAACATGAATCACACAGGAGAGAGGTGTGTTTGGCTTGTGCGAGTGGTGCCTCGTATGAGTGACAAGGTGTCACTCGTAAGAGCCACAAAGCTCACTCATACGAGCCACTTACAAAACATATAAAACATGTATAAACATACAATATTTGACATTCTAAGCCCTATATACATAACCGACATATCTTAGACATAGGCGATAGACATTATGCACCAACACTCGTCAACACCATTGATGTACCTTTCACCACGATAAACAACTCTAGAATCACCACCTTTCGTTCCGCATAACCCGAAAACCATCACACGAAACCATAATCATTCGATTATAATCATATTCATCAGTTGAAGGGTTTGACGACAGTTTGTTTAAACTAGGGTTTGGCTTATATTATTTGTGACGAACGAGGTGTCGGGAAAGCTTTTTGGAATTTATATGACCTGACGTTTAGTGTTCCTAGGAATTATTAGGTTTTCATAATTATTATAATAATCATTAGGTTTTTAATTTAATAATAATAATAATAATAATAATAATAATAATAATAATAATAATTAGGTATTATAACAGTTTTTTATTAAAAAGAAAAATGTATATAATTATAATCATGGTTTATTTTTAATATAATATTAAAAAATAATTAAAATTTTTATTATTTTAAAAGGTTTCAAAATTATTATTATTAAAATTAAAAAAAAACTTTTGTTTTAGTGATAAGTTTTGACAGGTTTTGAGGTACGGTATACAAAGCGAGATCGTTCGATTGCAAAGTGTTCGAAGATGTCTACAGCCCAAACACAGTACTCGAACATAATTTTCAGCCCCATATACAATCCAAGGACGAATGCAAATTCGAACATCGTCTTTAGCCTAATTATCAAACCTTCTATAAACAGCACTAAACAACCTCAAGCGCAGCAAGCTGCAGTCAATAGCCAACACCCCAAGCCCAGACTCAGACTGACGAACCAAAATCGCTCATTGACTTGGTCAACTATCTTTTGCATTCTGAAACCTACAGGAATAAGGTTGCACAACTCAGTGCACTCAATGCTAAAATGGTTGATGATTATAACAGTGCCATGACTCAGTACATCAGCCTTCGATAAAACAACAAGTTGCTTACTGAAAAGGTTGAGCACAAAAGAAGGACATACCTCAGCTGCACTTGGACGTAAATCAACAATAATGTTGGGTCCATGATTAAAAAAAACAGACTTAACGTAAAAACTTTGGAATGTGATTCTGTAAGAGCTGAGCTAGAGCTTCTTACTGCAAAGTATCAACAAAATGAAGCAAATATAAAGAAGTTTGATACTTACAGCAAGATTGTTCAAGACGTGTGCAACTGGCATACAAAGCGAACAAGGGGAAGGGTTTGGGATTCAAGCAGGTTACCCCACCATATAATCACAATTACACAATTGTGCTGAAACCGGGGAAGAACTTGAGAGAACACAACATATGGCGTATGGCAAAACCCAATGATTATGCATCCGACACATGGGAGCCTGCTAAACCTGTAAATGTTAAAATGAAGAAATTGGGTGAACAATACTAATGCTTCTAGTTCATGTGCAGAAAAGGTGTCAATTGCAGGTTGTGCTAATGACTCTATGAATCATTCGGCTAGAGTGTTTGGTCTTTCATCCAATAAACTAGGACCCTTCGATTGTATCAAAGCTGATGAAGTGAAGACTGGCATGACAAAGGCTACAAGTGCACAAACCGAACAATCTGAACCTTTTGTTAGTGATGTAAAGGTTCAGATCACGCAACAAGAGCCGAAACAAACTGCTGGGAGACGAAGAAAGTAGAAACCCAAACATCAAAGACAATCACGCTCTCTGAGATCATCAATGGGCAGAATAGTCCTAAAGAGGTTCGTGATGCTAACAAAGCATTTGTTAAGCCGGTTGATAATGGAAAATGTGAGAAATATGCATTTGACTATGCTAATAAAACTTTTGAGAAGGTTAGTGAGATTTCTCAACAAGACTTGCAGTCTAAGCAACACAAGAAGAAGCAAAAGAAATCCCCACCATAGAAGGCCCTTGCAAATGACAAGTATAAAAATCCAAATTCATCCTCGTCTACAAGAAATGTGCAAGGATATCAAGCACAGAAAGGACCAGTTCATCCTTCAAGGCCTGCAAGAGCAAAAGAAGCTGATCCAAATGCCTTCTACGAGAAGAGACAAACATACTTCAATTGTGGCATTCCTGGTCACGTTGCTCGGAACTGCACACATAGTCCCCATGTTCCGTCTTATGCTCAAAATCAGAAGGTTACACCAAAGAATAAAAATCATTCCAAGCCAATGAAGGTATCATCACCTAAGGCAATGAAGATTGTGAATCCTATGGTTAAACCGTCTGATGAGGATTGGAAAGCTGCTAAAAACAAACACAAGGCTGTTGAGGAACAAAAATCTGTTTCTAAAGCTAACAAATCTGAAACAGCTAAAGTTGCTCAACCAAAGGCAACAAACGCGTTTGTTGAGCCGAAATAAATTTGGAAACCCAAATGTAAAGCAGCAACATTACCAATACTTGAAACAAAAGGGGACTTGTGTCTGAAAGAAGTGTCTTATTTTGATGTTTTAGGAATACCCAGTACCACGATGGCCTGGGTACCACTGTCTTAGTAATCTCCTTATTTTTTAGGAACAACCAAGGAGGACCTATTGACAATCCTTGGAATGTTGATAGTGGTTGTTCAAGGGTATAAAGGGTAACATTTCACTGTTGTAAAAAGTTCACATTTTTTTACAGATGATACGTTTCATTTGGAGGAGATGAGGTAAGATAAGATCAGCAAAAAGGTACAATTTAAATTTCATGCTTTAATTTTAACATTGATTAGTCTTCAATTTAATGACGGGACAGTTAAGCAAAAACAACAAAAACATTTTCCTTTTTCTTTGTACATACGTTTTCATTATTAGGTAAATTTGTGCATAAAGTGTGATGCACATACTTAGCGGGAAGAGGGATATATACATATGCATTGTTTGAGGGGGGGGGGATGAGAAAAATCCAAAAACATCTGAAAAAGCCAAAAATACAAAAACATTTGAAAATCAGAGAAATCCAAAAAGATTTATTGCATAAAATGGGAAATGAAATGAATATTCGTGCTAAAGGGCGTGACTAACACATGTAAGGTGTCATAGCCGAAAAGACTAGGATCTAATGTGATATGTCGATAAGCTTGGCGCTCAAAAAGATAAAAAGATACTAAGTGATATAAACATAACGAACTATGTATCACGTGGTAACATACCATCGGTGTATGATTTTATGGTCTTAAATCTTGCGTTAATAGATTGCCAACATCTGAGGTTTCGGGTCTTTATGCTGATAAGTTATCCGGGATATCTTGGTTGTCCTTCTGTTGCATACAGACTATATGCAGACCAAAGCACAATTAGGATATCTTAAAAGAGCCAAAATTTAAGGCCAAAAACCTTAAAAGGAAGAAATTCTCACATCGAGATGAATTCCGTGTGCTTTTAAAGCTAAACTCGTACCATAAATAGGTATGTGCCTAACCCTCGTCAGATTTTATTGGTCACTTTGCTGTACGATGTACTGACTTGTTCACCAATAAGTCTAACGTTGTAAAAGATAAAAGATGATCTCCGTATACTCACCTGCTATGATGAATCGTTGTACTTACCTTGAACGCGGGGGTATGTCATGGTATGGGACACACGAGTATTATAGTATAATATTACTATAAGCATATGACAAAATTAAAAATAGAAAGTTGAGTGTTAGGTTTAAGAGGACAAACATATAGGCAATCACATACACTAGTCTAAATAAGTTCGCACCGAACAGTGTTCCTTGGTCAACCTGAGAATGATTTTGATCCTATTGCAATTGTATAGTTAGTTGTAGCTGTTGATTTAGTTTATTTGCGTTTCTTTTTTATATTCTTATATTTAAAATTAAAAAATATAGAAAACTCAAAAATACAAAAATAGAGTCTTGTTTTTCGTAAAACAAAAAATTAAAAAAAGTGTATTGTTTCTTAAAATCAAAAATCCCAAAATAGAGTGTTTTATTTGTTTCATTAAAATTTTAGCCGTTCTTGAAGATTTGACTGATCATCAAAAGATGAAAGAAATTTGAATTTTGATCCGATTACAAGTACTTGGATGTACCACGTGTTCACGTAGTACTCTCCCTGTTGCATAGAAATGTTTTCTTATATATTTCTGAGTAATTTGCAGAACTTGATTTAGATCAAGAAACATGGGTTGCTGAAAGTTGAGATGATGTTAGTTGCTGACAAAGCATGAAGCATCACAACAGCAAGATGTACCTTAGTTAGAAGAACCGTATCTGACAATGACAGTGCATTTGAAGAAGTACTTGTGAACCTGCTTGCTTGAAAGCAAAAGGTTGAAGAAGAAAAGAGCTGCTGAGAATCCTCCTCTCGCATCCTTTTTGACAAAGATGTTTCAAGCAAAGCTGATTGAGATCCTGATATGAAGCTAACTGCAAGAGAAAAAGAAACAGACCTAGTGCTGAGAGTACAGAAGTCAAGAATTTCCACAACATTTGCAGCATGGCGACAACCATAGACTCTGTTAAAGACTTTTCTGAATTCATGTTATGTAGACAGTTTGATGCATCAATCTATGGGAGATTGTTAGGTCCTAGAAGTGTGAGACTGACATATTAAATATATGCAACGAGCTATGGTTGTGAACTGGGATTTATCTTGGTTAGTTTGTATTAGATTTGGACCTTTATAGGTCATTTGGGCATGCCTTAGGCCATGTGGGCCAAGCAAGCCTAAGGGGAGCCCATATGGGGAGTGGGCAAACCCTAGGTACATAACCTAATGTTATGGCATTTCTAGGGTTTAGTCTTTGTAGCCTTAAGACTAGAGAAGAACGTTAGCCTCCACCATAGAGAATTCCTAGTGAGAGAGATCGAAAGAGAGAAAGAGAACTTGTATCAGACGGTTTTTCTTGAGAAAGTAATAGAATCGTATGCAAGTTTGAAAGTGATTCGCGTGTTATTCTTGTTCGTCTTGATCATCTCGTTCTTATTTTTCGGTTTTCTTGAATCACACCAAGTTTGGATTCCGCTCATCTTGGTGATTATTTGATATTGTTGTTAGATCCGGATCTTCGAGACTTACAGCTACAATGTTGATTGATGAAGATTCAAGGAGGAGGTGCATCTTGAAGTTGATAGAAATGTTGAAATAAAGTGTTTTCTGTTACTTCTGACCATGACAATTTGTCTGAATCCAGTTCTGATGCAACTCCAATCGCAAGTAATGAAGACATTTCGAGTCGAATTGCTCCAACTGCACCAAGGATTCTTGAACCGGAACAAATAGAAAAACGAAAGAAAAAGAACACTGATGACGACGATCCTTATGTGCCGCCGAAGAAAACAAAGAGGGTGAAAACATAGCATCAAATGTTGCAAAATCAATAGGGTCTCCAAATGTTAAAAAAGCAAGAAGAAAGTATCTAAAGAGAAAGACTGCTAAGGCTGGTTCAGCAAGTAAAGAGAAAGAGACGCCTGAAGTTGAAGTGGTTACAGGAACAATGATTATTCAAACACCACCTACTTCACCACAATGTATACCATCTCCACAAATTCAACAAACAACAACACCACGTCCACCATCATCTCCAAAACAACCAACACCTCCTGTACAACAACAATCAACACCTCAATCATCTACTAGACGTCAATCTCAACCTTTGAAGATGATTTGCAATTTGCAGGTTTTGAAGGAGATTTCTTTAATGTGGAGAAGATTCAAGAATTGGAAAATAGAGTTAAACATCTTGAATCAAAGAATATACAGTTAGTCTCTATGCTTACGAATGTCAAAGCAGAGAATGAAAGACTTCACAGGGTGGTGGAAGATCTTGAAGTTGAAAAATCGCTGAATACAAAGAAGTTTGATGTTCTATACAAAGTGTTAGAGAAGAGGTTCTGTATAAACTTTGATGCTGAATATGATCAAATAGAAATTGATAAGGCAAAAGCAAGGGCTGCTAACAGGGCTAGGAAAGCTGAAGCTGATGCTGCAGCTGCAGGCAAAGGAAAGGAAAAGATAGATGATATTCCTATTATTATGCCTATTGAGCAAGAACCAGAGCCTTTAGTGAACTATGTATTGATTAGACCAGTTGTTAATATGCCTTGAAAAAGACTAAGAAACCAATCAAAGATCTTCTTGAAGCAAACAAGACTTGGTTTAAAGAGCTTCCGAAAGAAGAAAATTCCGACGACCACTAGCTTTCTTCATGAGAGATCAAGACAAGTCGTTAGGTGTTAGTGCAGAATGTCTATAGCCTACGTCTTAGGGTCATGTCATACATGTAACAGGGCTTAAAATGTTAGATTTTATTGCGTTTTGTTTGTTATTGGGTCACCTCGTACGAGTTGATGACTGCCTCGTATGAAGTGCGACTTGCTACTTCGTACAAGCTGCACTTCGTACGAATTGACCCCTTCCACCCTTGTGCGAGTTGAGCATGCCTATATATAGAAGCTCAAGGGTATTGAGTCGGTAGCTGTTTTTCTAATATTGTGGCTAAGCCCTGTCAGTTTGCATCTGTATTCTTTAACGTTAATTAATACAAAGAAGCAGAAGCATTTATACAGTAGTTCTAATCATTGTCAACGTGCTAATGATGAATTCCGCGATCGTTAGTTTGTTTAAGTCTGGTCCGGTGCTTTCGGAGGAAAGCCGATCCTCCCACAAGTGGGATCAAAGCCTTGAGGCCTGATTGGAAGACAATCGATCAAGTTTCAGCCATTGAAGCTCTCTAATTCTACTCATTGTTACGATTATCAGATCTAGACAAATTTATGGACGAATTGGACTAAGATTCTAGTATAACACATTAAAACAGTTTAAAGAAACCCTTGAAACTTTCAGACCTAAATTCAACCAAATTCATGTCGAAAATTGCAAAAAACGCGAATCTGTGAGAACACCTTGTTCAAAAGTCACCAGAGCAACTCGTACGAGGAGACTAGACACCTCGTACGAAGTGCACATCACACAAAACAAGGTTTTAGTAATCATTGTTGTCACCTCATACGAAGCATACAACACCTCATACGGAGTGCATATCAACGTAAAAGAGGGGAACTATGTACTCACTTGGGATTGCAAAAGTGTTCTTGATCAAAGGAATAAACAAAGCTCAAACGTGTCCTCACGTGTCAGATAAATATGTTAGCGTGTCAGGACTACAAATGGGAGATCGGATAGAATGAAGTCTTATAAACCAAACGAGTGTTGGAACTCATGTGATATGGTTTACCAAACTTAACATTCTGATTTAGAAAGGATCCTAAGTGCTTTTGACCCATATGCCTCGTTAAGGTAGTTTATGCTACGTTAACAGATCATTAGCGTAAACGCGTGATCGTCCTATAATAAGTCTTAAATGCCCAAACATGTTTGAAAATGTTATAACATTAGTTTGTATGTTAAAAATTTGGTTACATGTGTTTACAATGGATTTATGCGCAAAAGGGCATTTTGGTCATCATTTTTTAAGAACATAGAAGTAACTTATCATAACAACCAAATGACGTGACCATAAGGTATAACCTCAGTAGGTTATTCCCTAAAAAAATATGGTCACAAATATGTGTTTGGTCGGATCCTAAGATCGACCAAACGGGTCGGATTCGAAAGTCAAAGCGGTGGTCAAGACCGCTCGACTTACGACCCTAAATAAGCACTAAACTAGAAGTGATGAGTTAGACATGTCAAAATATGTCTAACTAAGTTTATAAAACTGATTTGGTATCAAAACTTGGTGTTTTGATACCCGAAAATGGTTTCATCGTAAAATGCACATCATGCGCATTTTTGACCGAAACTTTGATTCCTCACTTCGACTAGTAAATGTGGTAATCAGAAGATGAAATCGTTAGGGATTATAACCTTCGTGATTACGATCACGTTTCAAAGTTCAATTGAACTTTGAATGGAACAAATATGGTCAGAACCAAAAGTCAATCAGGAAGCCAAACTATTCGACTTTTAGCTCAAAATAGCTAAAAAATGAAAGAACTAGGAAGAGTACTTACTCGTGTTGAAGAACACTTTCGGAACTCAAGATAGGAGGCTTCCAAAGGCTGGAAACAAGCTCCAAGAAGGATAGAAAGAAGAACTTCACACTTTGCTTTGAAGTGTTTTGAAGTGGTGTGAAAAAAATGGAAGAATCATGGGGTATTTATAGTATTTTAGGATTAAGGAGGTGATGACAAGTGTCCTCAAGTGTGGATTAATGTCCTCACATGTGTCAACACCATACTAAGTGTGGCAAAGTGAGTGCTAGATGTCAAAAATTGGAGATAGGTGGCAAACTTGGTGAAGAAGCAAAAATATTTATTATTTTTTTGACATTTTTGGCCCTTGGACTTGTATTTTCACTTGTTTGCCATTTTTAACCCCTTTAACCTAATATTTAGGTTATATAAAGGTGTTAAAACATGTGTAACTTGGATTACGCCAAAAAATGTCATGGATGTTGGTTCGTCCGGTTGTACGGTTACGCGTTTTGCAAAAATGCGTAAAACGCTTTAATGAACACGAAAATGATCGAAATTGTGCAACGATTATTTTATTGAATACAAAAATATTTGGAAACAAACACAGTGTTTCATTGAATACGAAATTATTTGTAATTGTGCAATGATTGGAAAGGCACAAATGTCATAAAGAGGATGAGGATTTGATTGGAACAAGTACATCTCAAAAAATGATAGTTTGGCGCTGCTTACTGAAATCATAGAAGAACCTGTATTTGATGAAGTGATCGAGGAAAGTAAGGATGACGAAAGTGAGATAGTTTTGAAGAATTGCTTGATCAAAGTGCTGAAGAATGCCTTGATGCACTATACTATGATAGATGTGCTAAGGAAGACATGATTCACCATGCAATTAAGTCTATGATTCCTTCTGATGTTTATAATTCTTTTGCAGGTTTCTTCGGAGGAGATTCAAGCCAAATTCAAGATATTTCAAAGCTAGAAGAATATAAGCAATTCACAGAAGAAATTATTGATGTAACAAAAGAGATGGATGAAGAAAATTTATAAATGATAGCTAATAAAGCGATGATGGCTAAACTACGCGAGGTAGTTTTTGAACAAAGTAAAGAAGACGTGAAAGAGTCAGTTGTCGAATCACTAACAGAAATCAATGTCGTGATAAAGAAAGTTGAGAAACCATGCATGAAATGCCTAGAGCCGTGCAAAGAATGTTCAGAAAAGAAATTAAAATTTACCGATTTAAAGAAACATATGGACAATGTCACAAGTGACTTTCGAAACATGAAACTTGCTTATGATAAATTAAGCAAATCAATCACATAGTACATGGCTTTAAAATCAAGGTTAAAAGCTATTGTAATGGATAAACAAATGGCAATTAATATGCACATAGATACCATTGCTAAGTTAAAAACAGAACTTGAAGCCATAAAAATTGTGAACGAGTCAACAAACTGTTATTAGTTATTCAACGTCCTCCTATGTGATTGACCATATTCTTCCTCAACAACTCGAGAAGAAAGAACAAGAAGAAATTGAATTTGAGAAACAAAGCAAAGATCTTGGTTATAATCAATGTCCACCCCCTATGTGGAATAACTATGGTAAGAAATATCCAGATGGGGTGATAAGACACTTAATTTAAAACTTAAATCTGAACAAAAGAAAGAAGAGTTGCATGAAAACATTGACATAACCTATGACTGCCAACCAGATGTTGTGAAAACAGTGGTTGAGAATGTTTTGGGTAATGAGTCTGACAGCACTAAATTTGAAAATGCTAAATCAAATCTTCCAAAATCTTATTCAAGTTCACATTCTGAAATCGACAAAAGTTTTCAAAAGCATGTTTTTATCATCGAAAGATGGTTTAAGTGATGATCCAAATATGATTGTTTACAAAATGAATGGATCAGCTAAGTTGTATTCTGATGAAGAATTTCCAATTCAGAATGTAAACCTTCGGGTTGATAAATTTTTCAAACTTGTTGATGTCAACAAGTCTGATCTTAAAAAGAAGGATGCCTCATTCTACTCCAAACCCAAAAGAATTCACAATAGTTACTATCAGAATGGTAGAGACTACCCTGAAAACAAAAGGAAAGGGTTGGGTATGAAAGTAAAAGAAATGACAAAAGATTTCGAAAGCCAAACTATAAAAAAAAGTTGATTTTGTTTTTGGAACCAATACTGTAAACGAAAAAGAAAGTTTGGGTAAACAATCACATGACGAGTTTCAGAAGGAAAAGAATCTGCGTGAACAGACTTTGGATTCTTCTGTTGGAAACGACATTAGAGCATGCTACAAATGCAACAAAGTTGGGCATATTGCACGACAATATTCGCAACGCAATCCAAAACCTGTTCATCGTGTTAGAAACAGGATAGAAGATGTGAAACAAAAGGGCCCTGAGTTTGTGCCAACACGAATTTTGAAGAGAAACAATGAATCTAATAAAAATGTGAAGCCAACAGTTGCAAAATTTTCAAATTTTGAAGTTTGTGAATCATCAACCAACAAAAAACTAAAGGATTCTAAATTTTATCCAAAAGGGCTTATTCTAAGGCACAAACTTGGGTGGTCAAAACCAAACCATCTTCTGTTGTTAATGTTTCTGCACCAACAGTTAAACAAACAATCACTGTGCCAACCAATACAAAAGAAAAATTATACCAAAGGTTAGACAGGAAATTGAAAACAAAATTCCCAAATTTGATGTTCCAAACCCACCCAAGACCAAGAAGACTTGGGTTTCACTGTTTAACTAATTTCTTATTAACATGTGCAGGGGCTCCGAAGGTCAATCATTATAAAGTGGATCATGGACAATAGAGCATCTCGGCATATGACAGGAATGCTAGCTTTATTATACGATGTAAAAGCTATTCGTGGAGGCTATGTAGGGTTTGAAGGCACACAAGGAGGTCGTATAATTGGTGAAGGAATTCTCACAAATGGTGTGGTGTCTTTTGATAACGACAAACTACATTGCTGAATTAGAAAACAATTTGCTAAGAATTTCAAAGATTTGTGACAAGAAGTTCACAACCCACTTCAACGATAAAGAATGTCTCATCCTCAAGCCAGGATTCAAAATTCCTGAAGAGTGGATCCTCATGCGCGCTCCACGAGAAAATGATCTCTATGTCCTTGACATGAGCATTGCATCAACTACGTCGAAAGCCAGTCAATGTTTTGTTACAAAAGCAACAGAAAAAGAATCGATCTTGTGGCATCGAAAGAAGGGTCCCATCCATGTTCAAAAAATGAACAATCTGGTGGAGGGAGTAAATGTCAAAAGTTTTCATTTGAATGCTGATTGTCTTAGTTGCAAAAAGGGAAGCAGCACAAGAAATCTCATCCAATGAAGCTTCTCAATTCAATCAAACTACCACTAGAAAGGCTGTATATGGATCTATTTGCGCCAGTTAAGTTCGAAGTATATCTGGTGATCTATACTGTCTTGTTGTGACCATTGACTATTCAAGGTCCTCATGGGTTCTATTTCTAAAGAGTAAAGATGAAACTTTTGAAAATTTTATGATCCTCTTCAGAAAGTTGGAGAACTTATACCATTTGCCAATCAGAAGAATACGGAGTTCAAAAACGATGGTACGGAGTTCAAAAATAACAAGATGCTTAAATTTTGCAACGCTAAAGGTATTCTTCATGAATTCAACCCCCTATACTCCTCAGCAAAATGTAGTACCTGATCGTAGGAATCATACTCTCATCGAAACTGCACGCACAATGCTCGTTGATTCAAAGTTACCAGTAAGTTTTCGGAGAAAAGCTGTTGCCTCTGCATGTTACACGTTAAACAGGGTTTTAACTGTCAGGGCACACAAGAAAACTTGCTTCGAGCTACTTAACCAACGAAAGCCTAACTTGAAATTTCTGGAACCATTTGGATCTCCATATATGGTCATTGACTCGAATGGAAAATCGGTGCTAAATCCTTGGAAGGTTTCTTCGTAGGATATGCCGGTCCTCAGAAAATAGTTTATCTGCCAAGCTTAAACCAGGTTATCCTAGCTCAGCACGTTGATTGTCAAAGATATACATCTCCGACACACAAGCCTGTTATCCCTAGATGTTTAACTACGAGAGTCTGTGGAATTCATTTGACCTGCCAGAAGAACCAAAGCTGAAGAACTTGTATTATTATTTCAACAACATCAAGCGTTTAGTCAAGAGCAAGTTTCTAGACCGTTGTTGATTTCACAACCTCAAAATAGTACACATACATCTAAAGCAGGTCCGAGTAATTCACAACCAGATTCTGTCATTGAACCTGTCATCGAACCAGCGATACCCAATACATCACCATCTTTCGATCAGTCAGAGGATTCGGATTCTGATGAAGAGCCTACGTATGACAATGCGGGATCCAGTTTAGATAAAGATTCAGAATAGATTCAAATTGGTGAATCAAGTGCTAAGAATGATCTTGCTACTTCAGAACAGGTTACTGAACAGAATGTTACAAATCTTGAAAGCGAAGTGAATGTCTCTAATGAACTGATGCCAAGAACTTATTCGTATCATCCGTCAGAGAATATCATCGGAGACTTGCAAACAAGAGATAAAAGCAAAATCTGATCAATAAGGATCTAAGTTGCTTTTACTCTGAAATTGCACCACTACAAGATACTATTTCTTACAGTTACTTTATTTCACAGGTTGAGCCCACGACTTGGAAAGAAGCTCTTAAAGAAGAAAGCTAGGTTGAAGCTATGTAGGAAGAGTTGCAACAATTTGAAAGACTTGGGGTATGGAAGATTGTTGATCTACCCGACGACCACAAGAAAATTAATACACGGTGGGTCTTCAAGTGCAAACGAGATGATAGAGGGGTTGTTGTCAGAAACAAAGTTCGACTCATGGTCCAAGGTTTTCATCAGTAAGAATGGATAGACTACATTGAGGTTTGTGCTCCTGTCGCACGTTTAGAAGCTATCTACATATTCATGGCCTTTGCGTCATGGAAAGGGTTTAAGGTGTACCAGTTGGATGTTAAATCTGCTTTTCTATACGGTAAGGTCAAAGAGGAAGTGTATGCCCGTCAACCACTGGGATTTACCGATCCGATACACAAGATAAGGTTTATCTATTAAACAAGGCGCTCCACGGTTTACACTAGGCCCCGAGAGCCTGGTATGAGATGCTTTCTAAATATCTTTTGGAGAACAACTTCACCAGAGGAATAGTAGACTGTACCCTTGTTAAGAGAGAAGTGGATAGGCATCTTATCATTGTACAAATCTATGTGGACGATATCATCTTTGAATCGACAAATGAATCGTTGTGTAAAGACTTTGAAAAGGTCATGAAGAAGAAATTCGAGATGAGTGCAATAGGGGAGATGAACTTCTTTCTGGGACATCAAATCGATCAGCTGCCTGATGGGATCTTTATCCATCAGACGAAATATGTTTACGATGTGTTGGAGAATTCGACATGACGGGAACATCACCCGCATCAACTCCATTGGCCATCAATCACGACATTCATCTAGATCCTAACGGAGTGAAAGTTGATGAAACATTATATCGCTCCATGATCGGTTCATTGATGTGTCTTACAGCTTCTAGACCGGATATCATGTATCTGATATGCCTTTGCGCCTGATATCAGTCCAATCCTGGAGACTCACACTTGCTGATCGTCAAAAGGATAATGCGCTATCTAAAGGGATACCCCAGCACTGGCTTATGATATCCAAAAGACGACAAGTTCAATCTCGCAGGATATTCTGATTATGATTTCGGTTGCTGAAAGCTCAATGCTAAATCTACAATGGCTGGTTGACAGTTCTTTGGAACTCGTTTGGTAACGTGGCAGTGTAAGAAACAGACCGCGGTCGCTCTCTCTACTTGTGAAGCTGAATACGTTTCAGCATCCAGTTGTTGTTCCCAGGTAGCGTGGATACAACGACAGATGAGAGACTTCGGACTGCAATTCCTTGACACGTCAATATACGTAGATAACAAGGCAGCCATCGATGTCACAAAGAATCCGGTTCAACACTCTAAAACTAAACATATAAATATTCGACACCACTTTATCCGTGATTGCTATGAGAAAAAGTTGGTGCGAATTGAAAAAATCCACACTGATGACCAAAGAGCAGATTTTTATTTCAAAGCTTTTGATAGAGCAAGATTTAAAAATCTTTTGAAATTAAACGGTTTAAGAAATCTGACATCAGGCGATGGAGTTGAGGTTGAATTCGAGGATGACAAGGACTTGACGTAATTTTCATCGGTGTGTTACATTCTTTTTAGTTTTAACATTTTAAATTATCCGTTTCAAAAATATGTTTTTAATTTTACGGGGAGAAAAGGTTGTAGAAAATACAAAAACATTTAAAAATTCTTAAAGTACAAAAACATGATAAAAGACAAAAAGAGTTTTCGTGTGAAAAGAGGAAATGATAGTATATCAGTGGCCTATCACAATATGCTAAAGAAATGTAATGTTAAAAAGTGCTTAAACAGATCTTACTAGTGATGCATAAGTAGGCTTCGCACATTTAATAAATTACTTTCAAGATACAAACTTAAAAGAAGAAAACATGATTAATCTGTGGTTTAACATCTCTTAGATATATGGACTTGGTACTCTGAAATTTCGTTTGAGAGAATGCCAGATTCTGAGATACTAGGTCTTTATATTTAATTGATATCTGGGTATTATACTAGTTCTTCTGATTTTGCATCAGCAGTGGCCTAGAACTTGTACAATACTTTTCGCATTTACATCCTAAAGCTGCATCCAAAGATAAATATATATATATATATATATACAAGAATCAACAATTGCAGCAGAAAAAAAATTCCTAATATGGAACACCACCTACAAGACGAGCCTTTATATCTTTCTCTGTACGGAAGTACTAACCTGAACTCTCAAGCCCTCGCACTATCCCCTTATAGATATCAGTTCGGTATATTCACCTGTGAGAAGAAATCTAGGGAATCTCGATATAGGAGTATATTCTGAGTTGGGAAACACAGTTAATTCATGTTCCTAAAAATTACCTAACATATCTTGAAACAATTGAGAAATGTGTAGAAGTTTAAATGGATCAGCATACTAACAATCTAACTAACTTTGTTTAGAACTTAAAGTTTTATCAAAGATCAATGGTACTGGTGATATGTCTTACAAAACTGATATGATCCTCTAACACAAACTCACAAAAATATGTTTGTACAGTACTTACATTTCTTTTCGAAAAACCCAAAACGATTTTAAGTGTGTTTTAACATAAACCTTGGAAAATACAAAAAGATTTTATTTATATCTTAGTTTTAACCTCCGATGATGGAAAAACCAATCTTTTAAGTCCAAAACAGCAGTTGCTGAAAGAAATCTGAAGGATTACGGGTTGGGAGCTAATCTGGATAGAGAAAATGTACTAAAAACGTTAAGAAGTTCATTAATTTGAAACTTAAAATTGACGAAAAACATCAGTTTTGGTCATAAAGTGGTCAACCAAGGTCATTAACTTGGACTTGGTAGACAGATTAGTTAACTGAGGTCAATAACTTGGCCTTGGCCACTTCGAAAAATGATAAAGTTCAAAGGTTGAAAGGTCGCGTCGTACGAAGTGGCTACGCCTATATATATGAGGCAACTCATACGAAGCGGTCATTCACTGCTTGTGGGAGTTAAGAGAAACCTTTGTGCGATTTGTATTGTGTGAACATTTTCAAACGATCGACCACTTTTATACACCTTGCGGAGGTTGATCTACACACCTCTTACAATTGTTAAGGAAGAAATTCAAGTTTTAACCGTTAAATTAATGAATTCGGCACTTATAATCTTAAAATGTAGATCTAGGAAAATTAAACTGGACAAAGTTGAAATTGAACTTACCATTGGGCTTATCGGCGTCTTTAGGATGTTATGGAACATTCACTTTCACGAAAATCACAAATTTCATGTTTAGTATTCTTGACCATCGTTTTGTGTTAGGTGTCACCTCGTACGAGGAGGACGCACACCTCGTACGAAGTGTTAATTGCTAAAAGTTCCTAAAATACACACCTCGTATGGAGTGGTCATCTAATAAAAGGTCAAATAGGAATACCGCCTTCTACAAAGAATTCATCGAATAAAAGTCAATTTTTAACACGCCTCGTACAAAGTGACAATGGTCAAAAATGTTAAAACTTTATACACACCTCGTATAAAGTGCGTATGCACACTTCATACGAAGTAATATATGTTTAAAATTTTTGAAAATTCCTATAAGTTTTGGGATGTTGTGTATGTGCAAGAAAATAAGACGTCATTCTAGCCGATACATAATATCTGTTGTCTTCTTGATGATAAGATCCCGAAAATCATGCCTTTCAAAGATGTGCTTCAATTTATGGGACGAATACCTATTACAAAGGCACTAACAAATAGACTTAAAGCGTACAAATCACATGTCGAACGATTTTGGGCAGCAACTCGTCTTCACGAAGATCCGAGGGCTATAATCTCTGCAATTAGAATCAGACATGCGGATCTAGAAGTCAAGATTATGGAAGACTTGATCCGTAGAGCGTTGGAGTTTAAAGATAAGGAAAGTGATCCGACAGGCTATCGGGAATGAATGGTTAAGAGTTGTTCTTTAGAATGGGATACAGTGGCCACGTGAATGTAGCACCTTTCAAGAAAGCAAATCTCGGCAAGCCTTACAAATTCCTTGCACCTTCTGTTATATACGCATTCAGTCATCGTAAAGGAGGATTTGACGATCTAGTCAACTATCAGATGTGCATGATTGCAGCTCTCGTGTTAAATCTGCTATACAACTTCAGCAAGTTAATCTTCGAGCAGATGGTGCTGAATATGAACAGAGAGAAGTTTCTGCAATATCCAAGATTTATTCAGATGATGCTAGATGATTAATTTCTGAATCCGGAAAGGGATGAAGATGATGAGCTGAAGTTAGAGCACATGGATGTGGAGACATTAGCTAGATTTGAGCCTAAATGAAGCAGTTGGTATGAAAAAGATGAGACAAAGAAACGTAAACGTGCACCTACAAAGAAACAAGCTACTGGCACTTCATATTCAACTCCTCAACGCAAATGTGCTACGGTTCGTACTTTGTTAGTTGATGAACCAGAGGTCGAAGAAGTTCATGAAGAAGAGCCAGTGAATGTCGAAGTTCAAGCGAATGTGAAGGTTGAAGCAGAGACCGAGAATGTACACGATGATGTTTTCTCTGCAACTTTAGAACACGATAAAGATCAGGAAGAGAATGTGATAAGTATAGCTGGTGCCGGTGGTGCTGCTGGTGATAATGATGAAGATTCTGATGATACTTTTGATAAAGTAGAGAAGGCAAAAAGGTTAGCACAAGCAAAGAAAAAGAAAGTTGTAGGCGAAGATGATGAGGTTTACATACCATCTGATCATGATTCAGAAGAAGATAATTCTGTGGTTAAGCCTGAACAGAAGCCAGGAAAGTGTACTAAGAGTAAAGCGTCTGATGCTTCTGAAGCTACTAGCTCTCCGAATGCAAAAAGAGCTCGGAAAAATTTTATCAAGAAGAGAACTCCACCACCACCTTCACCTCCACCACAACCTTCACGACAACCATAACCATCAACACCACTCACTGTACAACCACCACCACAACCAACTCCACATCCTTCACCACATAAACAACCAACACCACCCATGCCATCACAATCTACTCCCCAATCTAGTCCAAGACAGATTTCCTTCAGATTTTGGCGATATTCCAGATACGGAGGGTTTTGACTCAGACTTGTTCAATGATAACAAAATCAATGAGTTGGAAGCAAAGATACAGGTGTTGGAAAGCAGAATAAAGTTTCTAGAGGAAGATAAACAAAGGTTGGAAGCATTGTTGATAGTGTTGGTGGATGACAATGCAAAAATGGGCGATATTGAGAAAATGGTTAAAGAAAATGAAGCCCAGATTAAGCAGCTCCAAATAGAAAATATATACTTGGTTTCTATGCTGACAAGTATAACAGCTGAAAATGAGAGGCTACATCTGGTAGTAAAAAATTTGGAGACCGAGAAATTTGAGAATGCCAAGAAGTTTGATATGTTATTTAAAGTTTTGCACAAAGATATGATATAAACTTCGTGGCTGAATATGACGAGATAGAGATTGAGGAAGCCAAAGCCAGAGCGGCCGAACGAACACGTATAGCTAAAATTGAAGCTGCTAAAGCTGCTGCTGTTGGTAAAGGGAAAGGCAAGATAGATGAGATACCTTCGATTGACCAGTATGCGCCAGAAGCTGAATCTGTGCCAGATACAAATGCTATTGTTGGAGGATTGTCACTAGTAAAATATGTGCTTATCAGTGAATCAATTGAGGTTACATAGATCTCTGAGCGCCATTAAAAAGAAATTAAATGCAAAGATTGATGCTGAAATACCTTTTTCGAGGACGAAGATGAAGAAGATAATGAGGAAGATGATGAAGGTGGTGATAAGAATAATGAGAAAAAGGACGATAACGATAAAGGTGACGATGATGATGATCAGGGGCACAGGGTTGATTGTTGAATCTACGAAGAGTAATAAATCTCTTGATTATGATGCCTTTCTAAATGATTCAGCCAATCAAGAAGATGATACACAAAGTCAGCGGGAGAGGAAGGACCCTGTGACTGAAGCAGAGCATTCAGGAATCTTCACAACTATTCCTATAACAGTTGTTCCTGACATGCAAACCCCAAAGGTTTTCTATCTTGAGCATGACGTGGAAGAAGGTGAATTCGTTCATAACTACACTAAGGAAGAGATTGCCAATATGTTAGGTGTAAACGAAGAATCCTTTTTTTATTTTGAAGATGAATTGAACAACATTAGTGCTACACAGCCTAATGATTATTTGTATAAGTATGTGCCGGAAGCAAATATGTATGATAGGGTTGTCATGGAGGATGATTCTGATGAAGACGTTAATGCTAACTATTTAGGTGAAGGAACAGATGACTTCCCAACCTTTGCGGAATTATTTTCTGAAGCTAATGAAGATTTGTTGAAGCGAAAAGTGGAAGAGGTTGTGAAAGATGGCAATATCCCTAAAAGATTATCAAGGGAAGAAATTGCATAGTTGAAGAAATCTTGTTTTAAAAATTTGCCAGTTGAAAGAAAGTTCAAACGTCCTCTAGCATTCTTTTCACGTATCTTGATATATCATTGGGAGATTCATCAGCTGGGGATGGATTGAAGAGTTGAATGTCTATGCAATAAGAGAGAGTTTGGGGTGTAGTACTTCAAGTACTTATGTGATACAAAGACATTGCCATTTTGGGATACCGAAGAGTTGGTTCAAACGAAGTGTATTAATCTCAAGATGAAGTTTCAGGACCAACGACTCTTGAAATTAATCAAATTCGAAGCTGCACAAGGATTCAAGTACTGGAAGCCTCATATTCCAAGAAGAGTAATAAAATTTGGTCCAATCACCAAGCAGAAGGATGTTACTCTTATTGTCAAACAATCACGCGCTATGAAGAACATGCCGTTATTAAAGATTGAACATGATTTTTACCAAATCTTCAAGTGATGGCACTATGATTCAGAAACTGGTGAAGCTGTGATAGTGGTTCAGAATGATGATTCATGGAATATCACTGAAGAATTAACTGAAGCAGTGATTGTGCACAAAAGAATTTATGGTTTATGGAGGGGAATCCGAGTACTAGACCCTATGTGGCTAGTAAACTACTCAAAGAAGGATATTGAATGTTTATTCTATAGCAAGATCAGCTTTGAAGAAAAAGATAAAGTGCAGGCGCTACCGTTCCAGTAAAAGATAAAGCTGGAAGGTAAAGAGCAAAGGAAGAAAGAGAAGAAAAAAGCAAGAATTGCTGAGAAGGTCAAACAAGCAGCTTTGAGAAGATTTCAATTTGGTGATACTTACAACAGATCTCCTCCCACAGATCAAATGCCTACTCCATCTTAGGAGTGTCAAAGACCAAGAAAGCATTTCTTTGGGCACTAACTATCAAAAGATTTTGAAGTTTTTGAAGACTGACCAAGACTGTGGCAATATCCAAGAGGGAGTTTGTTAGTGCAGAATGTCTATAGCCTACATCTTAGGGTCATGTCATAAATGTAACAAGGCTTAAAATGTTAGATTTTATTACATTTTGTTTGTTATTGGGTCACCTCATAAGAGTTGATGATTGCCTCGTACGAAGTGCTACTTGCTACTTCGTACGAGCTGCACTTCGTACGAGTTGACCCCTTCCACCCTTGTGCAAGTTGAGCATGTCTATATATAGACGCTCAAGGGTGTTGAATCGGTAGATGTTTTTCTGATATTGTGGCGAAGCCCTGTCAGTTTGCATCTGTGTTCTTTAACGTTTAGCAATACAAAGACGCAGAAGCATTTGTACAGTAGTTCTGATCATTGTCAACTTGCTAACGATGTTCCGCGCACGTTTGTTAGTTCAAGTCTGGTCTGGTTCTTTAGGAGGAAAGCCAATCTTCCCACATTAGAAGATATACTAAGCTGGGTTTGGATACCAGAGTTGAATGTTTATGCAGTGAAGAGAGAGTTTGAAGTACAACACTTTTGATTCTTATGTGATATTCAACATTGCCTTGGTGAGATGTTAAAGAGCTTTTCTAGACAAAATGTATCAACTTTCAAATGAAGTTCAATGATCAAAGGCTGTGGAAGTTGATAAAGTATGAAGCTACTCATGGTTTTCATAACTGGCTACCGCATTATCCTAAGAAGATTGTCAAGATAGATCCAATCACCAAAGAAAAAGATGTGATGCTGAATGTGAAACGGCCAAGTACTATGAAGAATATGTCGCTGTTAAAGATTGAATAGGGTTTTCATGAATTCTTTAAGTGGTGGCAGTATGATGTTGAAACAGGTGAAGCAGTGATCGTGTTAAAATATGAAGGAATATGGAGAACGATCAGGATTTAGATCCAATGTGGCTGGTAAATTGCTCAGAGAAAGATATTGAATGCCTATTCTACAACAAAATCTGCTTTGAAGTGAAAGAAAAAGTTCAGGCGATGCAATACCATCATGTGATTAACGTTTGCTATGCACACGGTATTAATTTTGGAAAGATGTGGAAGTCAAAATGGTGTGAACTAGAAGGTAAAGAATTCAGAAAGCAGATGCGTAAAGAAGAAAAGATCAACGAAAAGATAAAACAAGCTTCGATAAGAAGATTTCAATTCTTGAAATGGGCCCGGTGACAGATCAAACACCGATTCCAATCGAACAACGTCGAAAGCCAAGGAAAAACTTTTTTGGAAGACAAAAGATTAATGTTATGACGATTTTGAAGACTGAAAACTGACCAAAACTGCAGCAATATCCAAGGGGGAGTTTGTTGATGCAGAATGTTTATCGCCTACGTCTTTGGGTCATGTCCGTGTATGTAATAGGCCTGAAATGTTAGATTTGAATGTATGTATGTTCACTTCGTACGAAGTGGCAACTTTGTACGAAGTTAGATGTTCGTACGAAGTTGATTCACTTCGTACGAAGGTAGTCTAGTTCGCACAAAGGTGAAAGTCTATAAATAGACTTCGTGTGTTCATTTGTTTAAGACGGTTTTGGTTGACTGATAAGGCGAAGCCCTGTCAGAATCATTTCAGGCTTTACAAGTTTAACAATTAATGAAACAGAAACATTGAAAAGTATATCTGGATCAACTGGCACTATAATAAAATGAATTTCACGCATTTTATGACTAGTTAATTAAATTAGGACATGAGCTAATGGAGAAGACATCCTCACACTTACTTCTACATGAGTGTTGAGACTTGTAAGTACATCTATGTTCATGGGGACGACCATTTTCATTGAAGAAATAGGAGCACATGAAGAATGAGCAAAACCAGGTTGGGAAAAGAGTCGTGCCACATCCTTTATGTTTTGAAAAGTCCCTATCCAATATCTATACATTGAGGACAATGTTGACCTCAGTGTGGGGATGGGGAGAAAAGGTTTAAGATTTTAACCCTTCATTTAAATACTACACATTAGCATGATGGTCATTCAATGTGTGTTTTTAATAGAAAATTGCGAGTAGTTATTTGGGAATAGTTCGCTTACGAAGTTAGTCATGTTATGCAGGTCACATATCACACCCTTTCCATGTGAGAGTTTGAGCCACTTATACATATTACATGTATATGTTTCTTTGTTCGAGTGTGCCATTAGTCCGCATATTGTAGAACTTACAACTTTTGATATGTTTAAAACCATAGACCAATTACGAGCACACGAATGATAAAGGCATTAGGATAAACCTTTTATTTTTACACCATTTTATATCTTACCTTACACGAAATTAATTCCTTAGTTACCAACTTTGAGCCTAATCCTTTCGTTTGACCAACCCATTTAGCCCTTAACCCGTTCAACTTTTTTGTTTTTAACTCGAGTTATGAAAATTCAATTTTAAAAGTGTTGTGGTTTGTAAATATTGCTTGTGCTTTAGTATTTGTTAAAAAACCTGAAAATACAATGAAAAATAACAGAAAATCATTGTGAAAAAGCATAAAAAGAAGTGTTATTGGTTTTAGAATAAAAGGTGAATTTGCGCTTTATAGTTTGATGTTTATTAGTTAGTTTGTTTGCTAATAAAAATCGAATTTCTCGTTACCTTAGCCACTTTTAAGTATTCCATTTCATACCCTTAGCCTAGCCCCAACCCATAAAAGACCTTTTGACTGTGCTATGTTTTTGTGTAAATTGGTAGACGTTGATTGAGTTGCAAGCATGTAGGTGTGTTCTAATCGGTTTGAGAGTTCACTATAAAATACTAGTGCATTACCGCTAGTTATACGTAACCGGGTTGAGAGAATTGTCACACCCCATAATTCCATCACATCAGAGCTGGACGTGAACAAAACTGGTATCTTCATTGAACAGCGGAAGTAAACATGAGTGCTAATACTTTTAGAGAGTGAACGCCCGCTAAGTACTCGAATCCCCATGGGTTCTCCTATTCCAACCGGGCCATACCTGAAATTATAACCTAAGAAAGAACATGCGAAAAGTCAACATAAAGTTGGCGAGTTCCTAGTTTGTCTGTTTTTGTTTCAAATGAGACATAAAACATTTGAGCATTTTGCATTCGAAAACCGGTTTGTGGGATCATAGTATCCAAAGCATTTGAAATGTTATATCTGTATAACAGTATTGAAATGTAATATGTGATGTTTGTAATCTGATGCATATAACTGTTATGTTTGTAAACCGGTGATTAAATGTTTTCAATCGTATCTGTAAACCGGTATTGAAATGTTTTATGTCATGTTTGTAAACCGATATTGAAATGTTTTTCTGTTATATTTGTAAACCAGTATTGAAATGTTTCTGTTATCTTTGTAAACCGGTATTGAAATCATAGTATGTAGGATGCCTATGGATCTAAGGATCAGTCAGTGTGTAGCTAATACACTGACCAATGTGCCATAAATAAGTAACCAACCTGAGACAACTCTAACATAATTTGGGATCACAAAAGCACTCCTAACCGGTTATCATGCCAGGAGTGGAGCGTGTCTCAAACTCAATAGATCTATACCTTTTGCACCTTGGTCACTACATGATTAATGGTTACTATTGTCATCATCCTACTTACGCACAGTGATCTGTTATCATCTAATTCCATAGCTACATACAAAATCTGTGTTTTCGATATGTATGAACGGGTCTCACCCTTCATATGATTTCGTTCCTTATACTTTTGATATTGGGCCTAGCCTATGTTTTCTTTTTATTGGGCCTAGCCCATGTTTCCATGTCATTGGGCCTAGCCCATGTTATCCGTTTTATTGGGCCTAGCCCATGTTATAAATAAAATTGAGGCCTCGCCCCCTAGTTGTGACTATGACAATCCCGTCAATAGTCATAAAACTCATGCATGTTTCGAAAAGCTTTGAATAGCTGTGAAAACCATTAAGTTTAGCGTAAACCTTTTGTAAACCATTTGAGTTCATTGAAATCTGTTTGTAACAAGGTTTAGAAATATATGATTTTCGTTCATCGAAACATTGTATGCTTTCGCAAAACTTGCATGTCTTTCCACCCCCGAAAACATTTATAAAAATATAAAACGGTAAAAAGTGGGGGTTATGAACTCACCTTGATATCCTTGTGCAAAGATAATGTTGTCTCCACAACTTGCCTTGCTAGCATGCAATCTAAGGCATTCCTAAAACGGAATAACTTATAAGTTTCTAGATATAACGTCGCTAAACTACGTGTCACGGAGCTCTACCGAATCGTTAACCATACGATTCTATGAAACTGTCATTGTCTTAACTCGGAATAACCAATCTATGGTTCTCTTAAAAACGTCTTAGTTTTCGAGCGATTTGGAATATATGTTTACATATAAACATAACTATATTTCATGAAATCATATTTAGTCGTCGCATACATTGACGGTTAATAGTACGACTCTTCGTAGTTTTCGTAAGATATAATGTATATATACTCGTAAATATATCCGTATAGGTAACACATTTCGTATCCGAGCAAGAGTCTGGTGTATCGTTTATAATAAATAACGATGTAATCGTACGCTTGTTATAGTCTTGTGGTATCGTGTCGTAATTTTTTAGGCATTTGAATCGAATATAACCAATATATTATTGTTATAAAATCCTTCGAAAGTATTCGTTAGTGTTCGCGTCGTCGACGGTTGAAATAAATATAACTATATTTATTTTATGAAAGTATTCAAAGTCTCGACATTCGAATATATATAATTATATTTGTGTTAATGATTTCCGAATTCTAGACGTCTTTAATATATGATTTACGAATTTTGTCGTTTGAAATAATACACACCTTGTATTCATCTTGTAAAAGCGTTCGGCAATCTTGGCGTTTCGAAATAAATATAAGCATTATATTTATTCTATAAAAGTATTCGGATGAGTTATCGATGTTTTCAAATCTAATTTACGAATTTCGACGTTTGAAGTAATATAAATAATTATATTTAGTTTATAATCGACTACCGAATGTTTGTTATATTGCAACCACGCTCGTTGAAATGTTATCGGCCCGATCTTGTAAGTTATAATAGCGTCAGCAAAATAAATACATAACAATATTTATTTTTATAACTATCGCTTGAATAGGATGTTTTGTCTTTGAAATACAACACGTTTCGAATTACGTATTTTTGACGAAAATCGGGCAGAGTTTCCTCTGTTTTTGGACGATCACGACAACACAAGTTGTCGAATTATTTGTCAAAACGCAATTTATCAATGTACACAAACAATATATATAACTTCTCGTCGTGATCGAATATAATGTTTCGCCAAATATAAATCCAATGTATATTATAATAACGTCGGTTCGGTTTTAACTAGTAATTTTTACGCGAATATTGTACGTCGGTTCGATTATATATTTTTTAATTTCGACGATATGTAATCGTTAACGGATCGGTTTGAGCTCGGTTTCATGATAATGAATATTATTATTTATATATACCAATATAAATAAATTTCGCATCGTAAATAAATTTTTACCGAGTCTCGATTGACCCATTGACCCGAAAATTGACCGGGTTTGACCAGTTGACCTGCGTTGACTCGCGTTAACCATGTTTGACTGAGTGAACTCGGTGTTGACTGAGTTGAACCGAACCCCGAACGAGTTTGAGCTGAGTTGCCATATCCTGAACCGAGTCGAACCCGAACATTCAAAACTGAGTCGTTGACTTGTTGACTGGTTGAACCGAACCGAGACTAAATCTGATCTTGAACAAACCTACACTCGAAACCTAAACTGGAAAGTGAGCCGAAATAACCACATCACCACTGCCGCGACACCGCAGCCGTCGGCCGGCAAGAAGCCCCCGCAGCCGGCTGCTGCTGTCGTATACCGCCACCGCCGCTGTAACACCCAGCCCGACAATCTGCCCCAAAACCGAGTCGAACCCAGTGTCTGGAAACTCAAATCTCAGTTAGATATAGCCACTATCAACTTGGCCGCCGCTGGCCGGTCTTCGCCGTCAGCCGCGGTTCGTGCTACGCCGCCGCCTCCCTTTCTCTTTCTTTGTTCTCTCTCTTCGCTGCCTCTCTCTCTGTCAGATCTCTCTCTCTACCACTCTTGTCTGTGTGTGGTTGAGTGGTCGGAGAGGTGACCGGAAACGCCAGATGGATGCGGGTGTGTGTATGCGCGATGCAGGTGCGTGGGTGTGTGTGCGTCGGAGGGGTGACCGGCACCGCTGGCGGTTCATGCCGGATTCCGACGACCGGAGTCTGGGGAAGAGAGGAGCAAGGGGTTTCATCTTGGTGTGCTAGCGTTTGTTTTTAACAAAAATGAGGGAGAAGAGAGGTAGAGAGTATTTATAGTTAGGGTTTCTTTAGTGTGTCGGCCTAAAGCCGGTAACGTGTTTCTTGTCGTTTGTGAGGCCCGATGTCATTTCTGAGGCCCGTTTTCACTTTCAAATTACATAAAATGTCGTAATACGTTAGTTTAGAGTCGAAACACCTAAAATTATGTCGGTGCTTGACGTGTTCGTTTGTCGGTTACGTAAGAATCGCGTAAATATCTCTACGGTTGTCGTTTTTATCCGTTGTTCGATCCGATTTCGACTGTGAGTGTTAAAATTTCAAAACGAAGCCAAATATATCATAATATATTAATATTTAGACGTAACTCTAGTCCGTGGCTTCCGTTTCGTTGTCGGTGCGTTATGGTTTTCTGCATAACTTCTGCGTTGTGCTTTGCGTCGCCCGATAATCCAAATATATCGCATAATCATAAGTGTATGATAAATACAAGTATAAAATTCATATTTTTAGGCGTAGTCAGTATTTATTCGGCATCAGTTCTCTTAACGTTCGATTTCGCGTTAGAGTTCTCGATTATCACCAAATCGCGTAACATGAATCAAGTAGACGTTCCTAGGCTCTCCAGGGGCCTTATCGAGTTAATTTACGTCTAATTACACTAATTTTTAATGGTATTACTGTTCATTACGCGCTTAATTACAACCGAAAAACGCCGGTTGTCACATTCTCCCCTTGTTATAAAAATTTCGTCCTCGAAATTTAAGCTATGTTATCTCCTTAGATTTTTGTCATGCGTAGGTAGGTATAAATAATACCAAGGTAGATGACTATATAATTGCATCGAGACTTGTCTGAATTATATGAATACAATGAGTTACTACAACCATATGAACCCACTGGTTCAAATGAATCTCTTTTTTTTTTTTCAGAATCGATGCCAAGTGAACAAAACGTAGTGATATAATCACTAATGTAACTGAGTTTACATGGGTTAACAATTGAGAATCCCGACAAATAGATTTCCAAGACGTTCACTATCTTTATATGAATTTCATAAACAATAGGAATATCTACCAACAGAAACCTATTATGAATTTCATAATATATTAATATTTAGACGTAACTCTAGTCTGTGGCTTCCGTTTCATTGTCGGTGCGTTCTGGTTTTCCGCGTAACTTCTGCGTTGTGCTTTGCGACTTCGATAATCCAAATATATCGCATAATCATAAGTGTATGATAAATACACAGTATAAGATTCGTATTTTTAGGCGTAGTCAGTATTTATTCGGCATCAGTTCTCTTAACGTTCGATTTCGCGTTAGAGTTCTCGATTATCACCAAATCGCGTAACATGAATCAAGTAGACGTTCCTAGGCTCTCCAGGGGCCTTATCGAGTTAATTTACGTCTAATTACACTAATTTTTAATGGTATTACTGTTCATTACTCGCTTAATTACAACCAGAAAACGCCGGTTGTCACATTCTCCACTTGCTATAAAAATTTCGTCCTTGAAATTTAAGCTATGTTATCTCCTTAGATTTTTGTCATGCGTAGGTAGGTATAAATAATACCAAGGTAGATGACTATATAATTGCATCGAGACTTCTCTGAATTATATGAATACAATGACTTACTACAAGCATATGAACCCACTGGTTCAACTGAATCTATTTTTTTTTTTCAGAATCGATGCCAAGTGAACAAAACGTAGTGATATAATCACTAATGTAACTGAGTTTACATGGGTTAGCAATTGAGAATCCCGACAAATAGATTTCCAAGACGTTCACTATCTGTAAATGAATTTCATAAACAATAGGAATCTCTACCAAAAGAAACTAGCGTTGGTTGTTGGATCGGTGAGACTTAGAAGCAACAAGCTCAACTGAATTAGAAACATGAAGGTGATTTGCTAACTTTTCAAACCATAGCTTAACACTATTGAATTGCAAGGATACACCGAAGTACACCAAAGTTAGTGTATCATGGTCTTAATACATAGTTGCATTAAGACCACTTCCAATGATTAGTCAAGCAAAAAGCATACATAATTTTGCATGAAACGTACGATCCTGATTAGCCTAAGCTACAAGTTTATACCGACGCCACAAGGCGCCATAGTGATTGAAATAATTCAATAATAGTGGTGCCCGAACAAATTCAATAATAGTGATGCCTGAACATTTGTTCCAAATAAATCCCATAGGATTTTCAACTAGAGAATGAAAGAACAAACAAATACAATTTCCGGTCGATCGTGGAAGAATAATAACTCTCCCAAAATATTTGACCGATGATGAAAGAACCGTTACGAGGTACACTGAAATAGACCATAAATTTGTGTACCATTTTCTTAATACACGATTGTATTAAGAATGTTTTAAGATAATGATTCAACAAAGTGGATTTAATAATAAATAAATAAGTAAGTAATTAAATCCGTACATGAGTTGTGAAAGCGATGTCAGCACACGCAAGCTTCAACTAGTGTAAATGCCACCACAAGGTGTCGTAACCAACAAATGATTTAATAAAGGTGAAGACTGAACCAGTCTACTGTGGTTTGAAATACATGAATTGCTTGTTGATATTAATTTGAATATGATGGCCTAATCCATCATATGAAATTCTTAATTTGAATTTGTACATAGTGAGCAAGTTCAAACAATTGAACTTTATTTGACACAATCCAACAATGAATACATGATTCGACCAAGAAGTTTTGATATGGTTACAACGAAAACCCATGTATGCAACTTGGAAAGAAAAGGAATTTCAAGAATTCGTTGACTCGATATCAAGGAGTCAATACTCACAATAATGCAGGTCATCTAGATCACAAAGCAAAAATTTGAATATAGCGAACCAACCTTGAATTGTTGATGAAATGACCATTCGAAGTGAAGACCCTGACGATCTCCACGTATCAACTTAACCACATGCGTATCATGTAAATCTGTCAAGAAATGATGCAAATAGGTGTTCGCTACCAAGAAAGAAATTTCCGTGACACAATTACCATCATGAGGAGTAGAGGTGTGCAAATCTACTCATTATATGCTAAGTTGAAATTTCAACAAAAGGAATTTGAGGACTTTACCTGGTATTTCCTGTGATGACTTATTGTTTCGTGACATTACCACAAAATGTCGAATATGGCGTAGTTGCCATTAATAAAGTAGGGGGAATGCGAAGACCTGTGACTTCTTTTGCAGCACCAATTATTGTGATTTCTATTGTAATAAGTACCGACTGTTATGAAATCTCGTTTAGACGTACCTCAGCGTGGTTCGTGTCGCTTACAGGACCACGTGACAAATTGCCGCATTCTGGTCGGTAGTTCTCCGCTGACGGGAATAAGCATCGTTGGCGTAATGTCGTGCTTTCTCAAGGCCGCGCCTCGAAAGTCGTATGTGATGTACTTCAACATCCTTTCCGTATCGGTTAACTTTCACGTATATTTGCGCACTAGTGTTTTGTTTTGCGTAGGCCACCTGCTCGGGTAAATAAAATAGCAGCGACAATATATGTAATGTGTTTGCCCGAGTTAATAATCGTGGTTCCTACATAATGACCTTTAATGGATATTGACATAAGTTTTCCAAAGGTCTTAAATGCATGTTGCCAAAACCCTCAAAGTTTTGCTTACGGTATATAATGGTATCGTGTACCGTGTATCAAACACAACACTAGTGTATGATTAAAATCATAATGTTGACTCATTGTTTCGGCCATAGTTGGAACCCATATTCGAGTGCTAGGCATTCTGTATGTATTCCAGTTTTATAGAGTGAACGCCCGCTAAGTACTCGAATCTCCATGGGTTCTCCTATTCCAACCGTGCCATACCTGAAATTATAACCTAAGAAAGAACATGTGAAAAGTCAACATAAAGTTGGCGAGTTCATAGTTTGTCTGTTTTTGTTTCAAATGAGACATAAAACATTTGAGCATTTTGCATTCGAAAACTGGTTTGTGGGATCATAGTATCCCAAAGCATTTGAAAGGTCATATCTGTATAACAGTATTGAAACGTAATGGTGATGTTTGTAATCCGATGCATATAACTGTTATGTTTGTAAACCGGTGATAAAATGTTTTCAATCGTATCTGTAAACCGGTATTGAAATGTTTTATGTCATGTCTGTAAACAGATATTGAAATGTTTTTCCGTCATATTTGTAAACCGGTATTGAAATGTTTTCTGTTATCTTTGTAAACCGGTATTGAAATCATAGTATGTAGGATGCCTATGGATCTAAGGATCAGTCAGTATGTAGCTAATACACTGACCTATGTGCCATAAGTAAGTAACCAACCCAAGACAACTCTAACATCATTTGGGATCACAAAAGCACTCCTAACCGGTTATCATACCAGGAGTGGAGTGTGTCCCAAACTCAATAGATCTATACCTTTTGCACCTTGGTCACTACGTGATTGATGGTTAATTGTCATCATCCTACTTACGCACAATGATCTGTTATCATCTAATCCCAGAGCTACATACAAAATTTGTGTTTTCGATATGTATGAACGGGCCTCACCCTTCATATAATTTCGTCCTTATACTTTTGATATTGGGCCTAGCCCATATTTTCTTGTTATTGGGCCTAGCCCATGTTTCTTGTCATTGGGCCTAGCCCATGTTTTCATGTCATTGGGCCTAGCCCATGTTATCCATGTTATTGGGCCTAGCCCATGTTATAAATAAAATTGAGGCCTCGCCCCCTAGTTGTGACTATGACAATCTCGTCACTAGTCATAAAACTCATGCATGTTTCGAAAAGCTTTGTATAGCTGTGAAAACCGGTAAGTTTAGCATAAACCTTTCGTAAACCATTTGAGTTCATTGAAATCTGTTTCTAACATGGTTTAGAAATATATGATTTTCGTTCATCGAAACATTGTATGCTTTCTCAAAACTTGCATGTCTTTCCACCCCCGAAAACATTTATAAAAATATAAAATGGTAAAAAGTGGGGGTTATGAACTCACCTTGATATCCTTGTGCAAAGCTAGCTTAATGTGATTCCATAATGCTGTCACCACAACTTGCCTTGCTAGCATGCAATCTAAGGCATTCCTAAAATGGAATAACTTGTAAGTTTCTAGATATAACGTAGCTAAACTACTTGTCACCGAGCTCTACCGAATCGTTAACCATTCGATTCTATGAAACTGTCATTGTCTTAACTCGGAATAACCAATATATGGTTTTCTTAGAAACGTCTTAGTTTTCGAGCGATTTGAAATATATGTTTACATATAAACGTAACTATATTTCATGAAATCTATTTAGTCGTTGCATACATTGACGGATAATAGTACGACTCTTCATAGTTTTCTTAAGATATAATGTATATATACTCGTAAATATATCCGTATAGGTAACACATTTCGTATCCGAGCAAGAGTCTGGCGTATCGTTTATAATAAATAACAATGTAATCGTACGCTTGTTATAGTGTTGAAGTATCGTGTCGTACTTCGTTAGGCATTTGAATTGAATATAACCAATATATTATTGTTATAAAATCCTTCGAAAGTATTCGTAAGTGTTCGGGTCGTCGACGTTTGAAATAAATATAACTATATTTATTTTATGAAAGTATTCAAAGTCTCGACATTCGAATATATATATAATTATATTCGTGTTATACGATTTCCAAATTCTAGACGTCGTTAATATATGACTTTCGAATTTTGTCGTTTGAAATAATACACACCTTGTATTCACTTGTAAAAGCGTTCGGAAATCTTGGCGTTTCGAAATAAATATAAGCATTATATTTATTCTATTAAAGTATTCGGATGAGTTGTCGATGTTTTCAAATCTAATTTCTGGATTTCGACGTTTGAAGTAATATAAATAATTATATTTAGTTTATAATCGACTACCGAATGTTTGTTATATTGCAACCACGCTCGTTGAAATGTTATCGGCCCGATCTTGTAAGTTATAATAGCGTCGGCAAAATAAATACATAACAATATTTATTTTTATAACTATCGCTTGAATAGGATGTTTTGTCTTTGAAATACAACACGTTTCGTATTACGTATTTTTGACGAAAATCGGGCAGAGTTTCCTCTGTTTTTGGAGAATCCCGACAACACAAGTTGTCGATTTATTTGCCAAATCGCAATTTATCAATGTACACAAACAATATATATAACTTCTCGTCGTGATCGAATATAATGTTTCGCCAAATATAAATCCAATTTATATTATAATAACGTCGGTTCGATTTTAACTAGTAATTTTTACGCCAATATTGTACGTCGGTTCGATTATATATTTTTAAATTTGGGCGATATGTAATCGTTAACGGATCGGTTTGAGCTCGGTTTCGCGATAACAAATATATAATTTATATATACCAATATAAATAAATTTCACGTCGTAAATAAATTTACCTTGTCTCGATTGACCCATTGAACCGACAATTGACCGGGTTTGACCAGTTGACCTGTGTTGACTCACGTCGACCATGTTTGACCGAGTGGACTCAGTGTTGACCGAGTTGAACCGAACCCTGAACGAGTTTGAGCTGAGTTGCCGTATCCTGAACCGAGTCGAACCCGAACATTCAAAACTGAGTCGTTGACTTGTTGACTGGTTGAACCGAACCGAGACTGAATCTAATCTTGAACAAACCTACACTCGAAACCTGAACTGGAAAGTGAGCCGAAATAACCACACCACCACTGCCGTGACACCGCAGTCGTCGGCCAACAAGAAGCCGCCGCCGCCGGCTGCCGCTACCGTATACCGCCACCGCCGCTGTAACACCCAGCCCGACAATCTGCCCCAAAACCGAGTCGAACCCAATGTCCGAAAACTCGAATCTCAGTTAGATATAGCCACTATCACCTTGGCCGCCACTGGGCGGTCTTCGCCGCGTGCCGCGGTTCGTGCTGCGCCTCAGCCTCCCTTTCTCTCTCTTTGTTCTCTCTCTTTGCTGCCTCTCTCTCTGTCCGATCTCTCTCTCTCTACCGTTCTCTCTCTCTGCTGTTCTCTCTCTCTACCACTCTTGTCTGTGTGCGGTTGAGTGGTCAGAGAGGTGACCGGAAACGCCAGATGTATGCGGGTGTGTGTATGCGCGATGCAGGTACGTGGGTGTGTGTGCGTCGGAGGGGTGACCGGCACCGCTGGCGGTTCATGCCGGATTCCGACGACCGGAGTCTGGGGAAGAGAGGAGCAAGGGGTTTCATCTTTGTGTGCTAGCGTTTGTTTTTAACAAAAATGAGGGAGAAGAGAGGTAGAGAGTATTTATAGTTAGGGTTTCTTTAGTGGGTCGGGCCTAAAGCCCGTTAACGTGATTCTTGTCGTTTGTGAGGCCCAATGTCATTTCTGAGGCCTGTTTTCACTTTCGAATTTGGTAAAATGTCGTAATAAGTTAGTTTAGAGTTGAAACACCTAAAATTATGTCGGTGTTTGACGTGTTCGTTTGTCAGTTACGTAAGAATCGCGTAAATATCTCTACGGTTGTCGTTTTTAGCCGTTGTTCGATCCGATTTCGACTGTGAGTGTTAAAATTTGAAAACAAAGCCAAATATATCATAATATATTAATATTTAGACATAACTCTAGTCCGTGGCTTCCGTTTCGTTGTCGGTGCGTTCCAGATTTCCGCGTACTTCTGCGTTATGCTTTGTGACGCCCGATAATCAAAATATATCGCATAATCATAACTGTATGATAAATACAAGTATAAAATTCGTATTTTTAGGCGTAGTCAGTATTTGATCGGCATCAGTTCTCTTAACGTTCGATTTCACGTTAGAGTTCTCGATTATCGCCAAATCACGTAACGTGAATCAAGTAGACGTTCCTAGGCTCTCCAGGGGCTTGATCGAGTTAATTTACATCTAATTACTCTAATTACAATCAGAAAATGCCGGTTATCACAAGAACATAATGAGGGATGTGTATGGTATGCTAGTTTTAAGGGTGAGTTAATCTTGGGTAACCATTTCGTGTGTTAAAAATGAAGAATCTATTTAACCATTGAATTACTCTTGAAATGTGAACATTGTGAACTAGGTATGACATTAGACCTTGACTTGAATCATTGAGAATGGGGAGTGTGTCATTTTGTTCGACCCATGTGAAAGTGAAAAAAATGATTTGCTTGAGTGCAAGCAAAAAGACAAGTGTGGGGATGTGATACGTGGTTGAAAACCCATTGTTTAACTGTTTTAAGTTTGTGTTCTTACATAAATTTTGATTTCGAATGGCCACCTTTGATAGAATTTGTGTTTTAGCAGGTCTCATATAATTTAAGGAGCTATTCGGGAGCTTTACGGAACATCGGGAATTCAAAGTTGGGAGCTGTGTCGGCGACGGCCTAAGGCCGCGTTACCGACAGCGCCCGTTGTCACACCCGCTCATAGGCGGAAGCGCACGGTGTGAACTTGATCGATTTTCATTTCATATGATATAAGTAAAAAACTATATGAATAACAAGCACGATGTTCATCCATTCAACCATGAAAGTAAATTACAAGTCATAAGTTGTTTAAAACTAGAAGACGGCATAAGTTATAAAGTTTTACAAAAAGACCTTTTCAAAATAAAGTTTTTAAACATCAAGGCTTTGCATCCTATATCTCATTCGAAGACGGATTATATGGACCAAACCCTTCAAAACGTGGATGACATCGACATCTTGATAACCTTGAAACCTTGTAACCAATCGCGCCAAGTTCCACTTAGTTTCCTGAAATACATGTAAGTATAAAACGTCAACAAAAGTTGGTGAATTCTTGTGTTTTGAGTTCACATCAAATGAATCTTAAAAACATTTGAAAGTTAGTTATGTAAAAATGTGGTATGTAAAGCGTCAATGAACTTGTAGATCATTAATGTTTTACAAGGACTTTAATATGTGTGACGACATAGGAAGCACTCAGCCCTTGACGATTTAGCATCGATACGTGATCGGCTTGGAAAACAAAAGCACTACATGCGGCCACACAAGGATCCATGAGTGGGGCTCGCCCGTACCGATAGATCTACCCCTCTTGTTCCTTGGTCTTATAAAAGATTAATGGCGCTTAAGTTTCAACCTATTCGCACATGATCCAGTTTTTTCATTCCATAGCTAAATCATACTATCGAAACATGTATTTCCCCTCGAGAGTTGTAAAACCGAAAATGTTTAAGAGAAAAGGGGGACATGAACTCACAGTATTGTGCTCCAAATAAAGTGTGTACTAGCAAAGTGGGGTATCCAAATGTGCGTAACAACCTACAAGTGTTCTAACTCATTAGACATTTAGGTCTCTACTAGACCGTGTACGCGTTGCTCATCTTGAACGTTTGTTTTTATTATATATTTTGAACCTTTGTGTATATGTTGGCATCTGTATTGTATGTTCGCTTTTAATATATGCGCACTTCATATATATATATATATAATTTGCAATGATAATGTGTACGAACGGCCACGCCCTTCGTGAATCTTTGTGCCAAGCACGAGTATGAGTGGGACTCGCCCTTCGTGAGTTTTTATGCCTAGCCCACGAGTCTCCATGTTACACACGGTGTGAGTGGGCCTAGCCCATAAGCGTCTCTGTTCCATGCACGGTATACGTTATATATATTCCATACACGATAATTTAAGTATAGTGAACCTCGTTCACATATATAAGTATGTTTGGTTTGTTTATGTATATTTTTTCACAAATATATATATAGATGCATATCTTTTCTAGATATAATTGTTGAAAATATTTATTTTTAACATCGTATTAAGATCGATGTACATGTATAGTGTCCTTTGTATTTGTACATTTCAACATGTGCATTTTTGTACATCACTATGTACTTGCGTATTTTATACGTATGCGTATACCATATATATACTTTACTCATATACTTTATTGTCGGTATTTATGTCGTATTTATACGTATTTGTGTACATGTACATTTCTTATATTCTTGCAATTTCACCAAGTGTATTACTGTACGTATTTTTTTACGTATTGCTATACTCGTTATACTTATGTATTTACACTCAGTGATTATTTATTTATACTTTCCGGAATTTAGGAGTCTTGAAATATATATTACCTGAGGTCTAAAAATGTATTAATTTTGGAGTTCGTCATAGGAGTCGTTAACATATATTTTCGTGTCGGGAATGCCCACGTGTCATCCGTGATAGGTATGCGTTTCTTGTCATGAGGATATGGCGATCGTTGTCTGTAATGACGTATTTGATTCATGACCGCACTTATATTGTATTTTATGTCGGTTTCGGGTATATATTATTTTGTCAAGATATATATTCATGTAATAGTTTGTCTGATGTCCGTTGTCCGCATCGCGTTTAGGGGTTTAGCATGAGTTTGTTCATATATGCATTTTGTTTAATCAACTTTCCAAGTGTGTGTGTATATATATATATACATGAAGGTTCATGCCCATTTTCATACCTTCAAGTATTTAGGAGGTTTTTCATGTGTTTGTGTATTTATATTTAGTTAGTATCTTTCTTACTTCTAATACATACACACATATAAACAAGTATTTATACACATAAAGTGGAGCATTTTAAATATATAATTCATCCTAAAATTATATAATATATATATATATATATATATAATATTTCCATTATTTTTAACTCATAAAAATATATATAAGTGTTTCAAAAAAATATTTACGAGTTTAGGGCTTAATCCTTTCCATTAAAACTTGCCTAATCATGATTAAGGTCACTAATCATGTTTAGTCTTGTTAATCACCTTTTAATTACATCTTAATTGCGATTTAGATTTTAGAAAAATTCGCAATAGTTTCTCCTTAAACTATGGTATTTTCCACGTTTTCCAAACGTACTTTAAAGCATGCTAAGTATTATAATCATTATCAACCTCAAATCAAATTCATATATCAACTTTGCATGCACATAATAACACATAAACTCCTTCATATTTCCATGAACCTTTTATATATAATTTCAACAAAACTTTTAGAATAATGACACTTTTATATTATTTCAACAAGATCACTAAAAATCAACACATCTTCTCATACTTTTTAACTAGTTCATTCATTTAAACAAACTTGTATAGGCTACTTTCAAGACCATTATATTATAAATCATGATTTTTAACCCTTGTAAAAGTTATATTTGTTAAAAATCACCTTCAAGTTTATGATTAAAGTTCATGGATTATGAATGTTTAGATCACATTTTTAGCCATGTTTTCATACAAGATCATCACACTTAAACAATCTACTTTAACATAATCATTAAGATCATACAAACTAGTTTACACTAATCATAATCATCAGCATATAAACACTTTATTTTTGTAAACTTTTAAGTTATATTTAGTGTTTTTAAGCTTTTTTATTCAAGGTGTTCAAGATGACATGTTGTACACTAACATTCTTCATAACATAAGAAGTATTGAAATGATGAGAAGTGTCTTACAACCATGCACAAGGTTATGGAAGCTCCTTGATGGAGATGAAGAAGAAAATATGAAGTTGTGAAGTCCCCAAATGGCTTCCTAGTGCTTCCCCATGGCTTGAACCTTCTTTGATCACCTTGAAATGGCTTAAAAGGGCTTGATTTGGGTGGTTAGGAAATGAAAATAGTGGATATGGGTGGGTGTTTGGGGAGCCGTAAATGGGAGAGAGAGCAAGGAAGTTTGTGTGTGGTGTGTGTGTTTTTAAGTGATGAAGTGTTGAAAGTAGTGAGGGGTCTTGTAACTTGTGCTAGTGATGCTTAAACATTAGATATTTTGGCCATTAAGGAAGTTCTTGCATTATTATGATGTTAATCATGTTTAGAGTGTCAAAAGAAATCTAACTAGTTCATTAGACTAATTAACTAGGTATTAAGATGATAAAAATATCACTAGTTCGCTCGTCGGCTCGAAACCTAACAATATATGTGAAAAGTGCGTCGTAATACCGAAAGGTATGTCTTGAATAATTATTTGATACCATCAAGATTGTTCATGTCACACCCATTCGAGAGCGGAAGCGCGTGGTGTGAACTTGATTAGTTTTCATTGCATACGATATAAGTAAACAACTATATGATATAAAACATGCATGATGTTCATCCATTGCCATCATTTAAAAGTTACAAGTCATAAGTAATTAACCACAAAAGACAACACAATTTATAATATCTTTACAAAAGACTTGTTCAAAATATAGTTTTTAAAACCCAAAGGTGTTGCATCCTATATCTCGTTCGAAGACGGAATATATGGACCAAACCCTTCAAAATAGGATGACATCGTGTTCTTGATAACCTTGACTTCTTGTAACCAACCGAGCAAAGATCTACTTAGCTGCCTGAAATACATGTAAGTTTAAAAACATTAACAAAAGTTGGCGAGTTCATGCGTTTGAGTTCATAACAAATAATCTTAAAACATTTGAGAGTTCGTATATAACAATGTGGTATGTAAAGTGTCAGTGAACTTATGATCATTAACGTTTTGCAAGGACACTAATATGTGTGATGACATAGGAAGCACTCAACCCTAGACGATTTCATACCGGTCCACCCGGCTGGGACAACAAAAGCACTACATGCGGCCACACAAGGACCCATGAGTGGGGCTCGCCTACACCCGATAGATCTACCACTCTTGTTCCGTGGTCTTATAAAAGATTAATGGCGCTTAAGAGAGACCATATTCGCACATGATCTAATATTTCATTCCATAGGTAAACCATACCATCAAACATATATTTCCCCCCGAGAGTTGTAAAACAGAAAACATTTAAGAGAAAAGGGAGACATGAACTCACGGATTTATGACCAAAGATTGTGCTAGCAAACGCTATTCCAAAAGCGTGAGTCAACCTACAAGTTCTCTAACTCATTAGACACTTTGGTCTCTCTTCTAGACCTTGTACGTATTGTTCATCTTGAACGTCATTGTATTCGTTTTATATTTGGAACCCTTGTGTATTTTAATAATATGTTGGCCTTTGTTTCATGTGTATGCTTTTAATATATATATACTTATTATATATATTTTGTATTCATAGTGTGTACGAACGGGCTTCGCCCTTCATGAGTCTTCATGGCTCGCACGAGCATAAGTGGGCCTACCCATGAGAGCCTCCGATATATATATATATATATATATATTCTTCACACATATATTTTTAAGTTTAGTGAACCTCGTTCACTTGTATAAATATGTTCGGCTCGAGCGTGTATATTTTTTTCATAAATATATATATATATATAGGTGCATGTATATATATTTTGTAGATATAAGTGTTAGACATATTTACTTTTAAAATCGTATATACGTTGATGTACATGCATGATAGTCTTTGTGAGAGTACACTTCAGCAGGTGTATTTGAGTACGTCGCCATGTACTTGTGTATATTATACGTATACGTATGTATACTTGTATTTGTATATTTTATTATTGGTATTTATGTCATCTTTATACGTATTCGTGTACATGTACATTCCTTGTATTCTTGCAATTCCACCAAGTGTATACGTGTATACTTGTATTTTCTTACACTTAGTGATTAATTTCTTTATACTTTTAGGAATTATAAGTGTTGAAATATATTTATTTCTCCAATGTCTAAAAGTATATTATTTTTAGAGGTTCGTCATAGTAACCGGATATAATATATATATATATATATGTGTGTGTGTGTGATCAAATGTTGTCCGTGATATGTGCACGTTCCTTGTCGTGACGCTAGTGTGGTCGTTGTCGATGAAGACACGTTTATTTTGTTATAGTGTTTACTTTATATTTCGTGTCGGTTTTGAATATATATATAGTTTTGTCAAAACACATGGTTATAAATTGATTCGTCCGATGTTCATTTGTCCGTTGTCCTCTTATCCGGTTACGGATATACATTTCGTGTCGGTTTTGAATATATATATAGTTTTGTCAAAACACATGGTTATATAGTTTTGTCAAAACACATGTGTTTCATGTATACATTTAGTGTTACCAATTTCCCAAGTGTAAATGTACATGAAGGTTCATGGCCATTCTTATACATATAGGAATTTATGTATTCTCCATGTGTGATGTATTTGATATTTCATTAGTATTCTCCTAACACTAATACACACACATAATACACAAGTATTATACACGCCAAGGAAAGTATTAAAATATATAATTTTTCTTTCTAAAATTATATTTATAGATATATATATATTATTTCCATCCATTTTTAACTTAGGAAATATATATAAGTGTTTATAAAAACTCTTGGATGATTAAGACTTAAACCTTACCATCAAGGTTTGTCTTATCACGATTAAGGTTACTAATCACGATTAACCATTTTAATCACCATTTAATTACTCCTTAATCACGATTAGATTTTTAGAAAATTTCACCATAGTTTCCCCTCAACTATGTCATTTTCAACATTTATTAAACGTATTTAATACATGACTTAACCCACTAATCGTCATCAAAACTCAATCAAGTTTTCAAAGCACCAACTTTGCATTCATGAGCCATTCCTACGTCTTCATTTCCATAGACTTTTATATCTATATTCTTAACCATATCTTTACTTTAAAATCTATTTCCTTTATCTAAACACACTTGATTAGGCTACTTTTTAAGATGATTTTAGTGTAAATCATGGTGTTTAACTTTTATAGAAGTTATATTCATCACAAATCATCTTCTAGTTTATATAAAAGTCCATGGAACATAAGAATGATGATCTTCTTTAGATCGAAACATCATCATTATTTCTAGCTTAGATCATACATGATCATGGATTTAAACATCTTACTTTAACATAATCAACAAGATCATACTAACTAGTTAACACTAATCCATATAAGCATCACATAAACATCATATTTAGTAGACTTTTAAGGTGAGATTAGGGTTTTTAAGCTTGGTTTTTCTTTATGTTCAAGATGATCAACATGTACTTCATAAATCTACATAATATAACAAGCTTAAAAATAAGTGTGTGAGGCCTTACAACATTGCACAAGCTTAAGATGAAGATTAAGAAGGTTTAGATGCTCTAAAGTAAGCTCTAATGGTCCTCCATGCTTGCAAACTCCTTGAATCACCTTGGAATGGGTTATAATGGCTTAGATTAGGGTGTTTAGTGGTTGAAAATGGTGAGATAAGGAGGTGGTTATGGTGTCATGAACAAAGGAAAGGAGAAGAGATGGTTATGTGATTTTTTGAAGTGTTGAAAATGAGTGAAATGTGTGATGAGGTGTAAGTATGTGCAAGATCTTCTTATGCCAACATAAATATCGCTATACCATGCTTCTTATCTTCATCATTCACACAAGTGGTAGGTTATGGAGGAGGGCCCACATGGGGGGGAGTAAAGTGTAAGTTATTTATAAAATAACTTTTATAAAATATAGCATGTATATAAGTTGTTAAGATTAGGGTTTTAGGGGAATTAGAAGAATTCTTGTGCATTAGTGTTGTGACGATATTTTAGACGCCAAACAATGGCTAACTAGTTCGCTAGATTGTTATTTAGGTATTGGGGTGGCAAAAATACGATTTATTAGCTTAGCGGATCGAAATCGGATAAGTTATGGATGATGCAGCGTAATACCAGAAGCTTATGTTTCAGATATTCCATTGATATCCCCAAGCTTATTTAGGATGTACATCATTATATACAAGTCTTACAACCTTTAAAATGTTCAATTTTAGTGTTGCGGACAATTTATATTGTTACCTTTTAGCGCGGGTCAGACGAATTGTAAATATGAGCATTTTCCGGAAAGTTAAAGTGTTTTAGTATTTGGTGTCCCTAATTAGGGATTTTTGTTTGTATTTCAATGATAATATGCTTTCGTGCGATTCGTTCCTCGTTCGGACTGTTTTCAAAACTAGCTAGCATGAATAGTGTGTTCATGTGAATAGTGTTTTCAACATTTTAGCCAACATATCTGACATAGTTTCTTGTTTTCTCGCAACGCGATGAATGTGAGATTATCATTTGCATACTTTAAACATGTCCTACGATTGCTAGCCTTTGTATGACCTAATCATGCACACATTAAGCCATAAACAAACGCAAATTTTACGTATAATTAACATTTAAGTTGTACGGATTTACCATTTATTTGCTGGTTGTCACAGTTCATGATGTTGAGCATTATTTATAAGCTTCATGGACATTATAAATGCTGCACTTTTGTGTTTGTGGACAAATATTATTGCTAGTTATAGCATGGTTTGGACAAATTATGATGTAAGCATTTTCCGGAAAGTTAAAGTGTTATTACAAATTGTGCCCCTAGTTAGTGTCATACCCCAACCGATGGCGGAATCATCGTGGCAGACGTAATTGAATTGCTCGAGACTTCATAACACTAAATGTGACAAGTATTTAATAACTAATATTTCATTTCATTGCTAATGATTCAAGTACATGAATTGGAAAACAAAAATACAACAAATATTGCATGATAATATATAAACATGAATTTAAAGTTTGGTGCGTTTCTAGTCCTTCCTATCAAGTTCCATTCGTTGTCATCATCATAGAATTCCTGCAATACGTATTAAAGTATAGTTCATACAAAAGTATTGGCGAGCATACAAGTTTGAATACTAGCGTAAGTATAAAAGTTTAAACGAATCCACATCGCATAATAGTTAACTTAAATTATCATACAATACTAGCATGCAACTATACGGGTCAACCCAAAGCTTACCGCTAGCGTAATCTAATCATAGCAATGACTAGACCGTTTTGTTTATTTAACATGACCTCACGAATACGGGCGGTGCGTCACTCCTATAGCGTTATACATGTTAAGGGGGCTTGAAACAAGTTAATGACAAAGCATAGCACACGTAACGATTCTAGCATATATGTGACAACTCGCATTTCCAAGTTAACATCGTTACTTATCTCGGTTAAATATTTCGATTTATTGACTGTCATACATGCATTTATTGTATGTACAAGTTATTAAAACACAAACACATGGAATTGATATAAACTAGTGGGACTAGTCTTGTATCTTATACCAAAGTTGATTTGTTTAACTTTGCGCACAAATTGCAAGTAATTGAAACTTGAGGGACTTATGTAGCAAGTTAACTTGAATTTTATAACTTTCTTTGCAAGTTTCAAGAGTTTGAAACTTAAAGGACTAAAAGGACCCTTAATTGTTGGAATTCAAGGGTTTAGTGTGCCAATTATTAAATTTGTGTTATTATAATATCTTAATCCCTACAAGAAGACCCTAATCTACAAAACAAACGTCTGCCTCCTCTCTTCTCTCTTGGTCGACAAACTGCAAGCAAGAAGCCTCAAGCTTTTCGGTTTTCAAGTCCCTAACAACTCACATCACTCCTAACTCGGTAATCCTTAAAATATAGTTTTTGATTCTTGTATAACTCTTTGTATATTTGCTGCGTTTTCTGGGTTTCTTCATGATTCTTGATGATCTTTGATGATAACTTGTAGTTTTGATGCTAGAAATCATGTTAGTCGATGATTAGATTGTTTATGTGTTCGGTTAAGCCGCTAGGGTTTTGGTTATGGGTTGGATCTTGTGATTGTGATGAACTAATTGTTATATGATTTAAGTTAGGATGATAATCTGCCGTGATTAAAGATTTTAGGTCGTTGGGTGCATTAGATAATCGTTTGTGGGGTTTGGGTGATGAAACAGAATCTCTCCAGAACGTCACAGACGTCTTTAATCGGCTGTAACTTGGTCAAAAGTTAACAAAAAGTGTTGTTCCATGATGTACTTCCAGGAAATATCTTTCGAATCCCACTGGAATTGCATTTTTCGATGAGAATTGAAAGTTTTATGAATTTTTCCGCATCGAAGGTTCAGGCTGCGTTTTCTGGCAAAATTTGCAGCCCATTACGAATGTCATAACTCAATGTAGGAATTGAATTATGATCTCAAAGTAGTTTCAGGAGGTCAAAAAAATCTCCAACTGGAATTACATCAATCGGATAACCGATGATTTTTAAATGAACTTTTCAGTAAGCTGCAGTCAGAAAGTGACGAATCTGATTGCTGCTTAGTAAATGAAATTTATTAAATTTTTGGTTAGGAGTTAGACTCTAAAATTTTAACACAAGTCCAAACCTTCCGAGGGGCACATTGTATAAAAATATAATTTTTTTGCAGCATCGTAAGTATGTAAAACGAGCATCCCAAAACAGTCTGTTTTAAGTGATTTTACCTATGCATGGCTTTAAGTTGTTAAGTGATGAATTTGCTACTTTTGGTGTGCGCGTGTGCATGTTAATTGTATAGTTGATTAATGGCATGTCGTAGTTTACATTATGAACCTATGCTTGAAAGCTACTTGGTATTATGTTGTGACAACTTGTTTGCATGATAATTGTTAGATGCAACATAAACTGTGTTTTGGACATTTAAACTTTATCGCTAATCATGATGATAGTGATGCTTTTATAATTTGTATTGTTGGTTCAACATGATTACTGGCTAGATCCTAGTCAATCGCACGCCTCGCGGTAAAACTCCGCATGTGGATTTTGAGGTTGTGACAATATATGAATTCTAGCATAACGTATTAAGCATGTATGATGGATTGTTTGTTTATAAGCATGTTTGTAAGTGAATGTGTGCGCTTTTAATAAGGAATAAGTATTGCACCCAAAAAGTGTCAAAAAGTAAAAGGGACATGTATACTCACAATTTTGCAAAGCTTCCTGATTATCCATGTTTTGGCGAGTTGATGTTAATATGATAGTAAAGGTGTGTGAGTATTCAGAATGTTATCAGAGGATTTGGATTGGAATTTAAAGTACAAAAGTATGTATACACAAAGTAATTATCTAATCTTAAACACTCGTTTTTAACACTATAAATCCCGTATGGGTTGATGTGATGTAACACCTCGTAAAAATCGTGTCCAATAGTATAGTGACACGTGTTGTATTTTAAATTTAGTCTATTAAAGACTAATAAGGACTAAAAGTGTCAACATGCTCAAACTAAGTCTCTGAGTGATCTTCTGATGTCAACATGCATAAATCAAACCTCTGAGTGACCATTAGTGTCAACATGCTTAAAACATAGCCTCTAAGTGACTTTTAGTGTCAACATGCTAGAACTTAGCCTCTGAGTGACCGTTGTGTCAACATGCCCAGCCTCTGAGTGACATCAACATGCTTATAACGAGCCTCTGAGTGATCCTTTACGAAGTCCTAACTCTCGTATGATCCATTTGTTGGATTAGAGGGATTAAATCCGTGATTATATAAAAGTTGGACATTGGAGGGATTAAAAGTGTCAAAATGTTAATTTATACCTCTGAGTGACCTTTTAACAAACCGAGAGCTCGACAATGTCCGGGCATAATCCCGGGTATGCCAAGTATTGGCTATGGAGGGCTAAAAGTGCTAAAAGGTGTTTAGGAGGTTTTAAGGGTGTTTAATAAGTTGAGGGGCTAAAAGTGACAAACTTCAATTCTGCCCATGGGGCGCGAGAGGCAAGCCTTGTGCCTCCCGTGGGGCACAAGAGGCCTGTGTCTGCAGAAAGTTTGCTTGGACTCCACACATATTGCCAAAAAAACCATTTATTTTCAAAACTATGGACTTTCAATCAGCTATGCCACGTTTTAGGACACTTGTAAGCTCCCTCTTACACCCCTAAACACTTGGCATCACCTCCTTTGAGTTCTCCAACTATAAATAGGTGTCCAAGTCCATCTTTTGAACTTGCACCTTTATTATTCATAACTCTTCTCCCACCTCTGGAAGTTCCTGACTGAAAGAAGCATTCAACTTAATTCTCTTGCATTCTAGGAAGCTCTTGTAAGTGTTCCTTCCTTATGCATTTTCGTTTATAGGCTTTTATAGCCAAAAGTCAAGCGTTTTACGGAAAACGCTTTGACTTTCGGTTAAGACCATTATGTCCAGCCATTGTTCGTAACGAACATGGCTATGTGATTATAATAAGGTAGGTGTTAATCCCTATAAAGGGCACCTCCTGAATATCATGTTTGCTAGACCAATTGACAGGTCAAAGTTATGATATTAAAAAGTCAAACAGGCCATTTTTCGAAAAACACAAAAATTGATCTTATGTATGTTGTGAAACCTGTTTTGACACTTAAACAAGTTGGTAATAATTATTAGAACATGTAAGAACATGTTCGGCTCGTCAATTTCAGTTGTAGGGTCGGTTCGCAACCGAAAGTCGCGAAGTTTGACATCTACTTTGACTTTCGATTCTGACCCGATTTAGATTAGTAACCTACTGATCTAAAGTTGCATTATGATCGTAATATAATGTAGCATAACCCTCTGAGGTTATATTACATGATCATAATTATGTCGTTAGGTACAGCTATGGGCGAGCGTTGCAATCGGCTGGAGTGTGTGGTTTGTTGACGCTTTATCTTTCGATCATTTATTTAACTTGTGGTTTTAATTTTTGATGGGTTTTGCTTTATTTTTCTGCTGCAACATATACTGTGTTTTGGACATTTAAACTTTATCGCTAATCATGATGATAGTGATGCTTTTATTATTTGTATGGTTGGTTCAAATGATTACTGGCTAGATCCTAGTCAGTCGCACGCCTCGCGGTAAAACTCCGCATGTGGATTTTGAGGGTGTAACAGATTGGTATCAGAGCCATTGGTTATAGTGAACTAGGTTTAAAATATAAGATATTTTTTTATGAAAACCAGACTATAACCGTTCTTTATTGGAAACCACGGCGACACCACATTCCAGATTGCAAGGTTCGTCATACATAGATGCATACATGGTAATTGTATTATTTAGCATTTACACGTGCTTTATATATATTGTTACAGCAGCATGACTTATGTGCGAACTAAATATGTAAACGTGGTATACATTATGTGAGAATGAATTCCCCTAAACTCTAATTCCAAACTACAACACGCTAGTGGCAGGGAACCGGTCGTTCTTGGACCACCGACTCAATCACAATACCCAACCCATTTACTCCAAATCAAAAGGTTGCAAGGTCGGCTTAAAACCGTCCCAAACCATACAACCAACTCGTTCATTCGCGTACAATACCCGTGATTTAACGTTGCCAAAAACGTTCCCAAAAGTCGTCCTCGACATTTTTTTCCATTTTCCAAAATAACCCTAACAACGAATTTAAGTTTCTACGGAGTCATACCTTTGCATACTTGACGTCCTTGGTGCGTCGATTTTACTCTGAACTTCTGACACAAAATGCGAGTAGAATCTTGTTTCACCCATAACCTGACCATACGGCATTCGTTTCATGCATTCTACCTATCCACGCGATCGTCTCGACATGCCTGACATCTAAAAATTATCAGCGTCATTCGCCGACGCTGCCACTGCTGCCAGAACACAGATCTGATTCCCCATTCATTCGTTTTTGCGCGTTAATAGTCGAGTAGACTAGAGCCAACCCAAACGAACTCGGATTTAGGAGAATAATTTGTCCACACATTCATGTTGATGAACCACATCATCTCCACCTGTTTCTGTTGCTGGAAACCACTGCTACATTTGTCGGAAAATGAAACAGTGGCTGGAAGTCACAGTTTTGCGCGTTTGTCATCGCGCAGCTCGAAACCCTATCATACGAACTCCATTTTGGACAAACGATATATCTACGTGACCGTGACGCAACGAACTTTCATTCCGTACCATTTCAGTTGTCGTCCACTGCTGGAGTTGCCGCCGGTGACTAGAATAGTCATCGGAGTTCTTCGGTTATACGCCGGATTCTTTGTTTTTCGCTCAATTACTCGCCTGAGCATCACCAACCTCTCGTCCTCCACTCCACAACCGAAATAGCAAATGCTAACAACCATATCACAATCCCCACTGATCACAAGGTTACCCCTCTTCCCTATTATGTGGGTAATTCTTAGCCTAACTTGATTTGCACCTTAGCATACCCAACTCAGCGAATGGATGTCTCCTAATGATTTGATGGTGTTTGGGACATTGGAAGACGGAGATACGGATAAGTACTCACAAATGAACACGATGATTTAAACATTTACCTTACCCCCTTGTATTGCAAAAGTCATTATTCTATGAGAATTTCTCTTTTATACGAATCTTTTCACTAGCTTTTGCACTGGCCGATATTTATTGTTTAGTGCGATATCTAATTACTTTATCGACTTAGACAGATCTACCATTCCTTTATCATGGTGACACAACATCTTCGCTACTCCACGTGGAAACTCCAATAAGATTGCGCTCTAGCTTAGAGAATTGTTAAACTCGACTTTCGATCCTTAGTGATCACTTCTTGAACTCTGAAGATGGTGATGCGTTGTTATACGACCATACCATTTTGAACATGTTTTCGCGTCCTCGTAAAACCTCTTGACGATGTATGTGTTATTCCTAATTCATGCACACGACTTAGTTCAACACTTTCGAATTTGGTTGCTTACAGGCTTGACTAATCACAAACTCATTTAAGTACATGGATCATGGTGAATATATCCTCGCACACGGGCAAGCTCGACAACTTTGATGGACATTTCAGTTGAACCTAGACACTATAAACTAATACAACAACCATTTTTCTCTCGATAATTCTTGTTTTGCCAACACCTTCAACGTAACACTACAATCGACCGATAACATCATTTTATTTCTATTTCTATCACTTGAGTACGACCAACTACATCTTTGTCATCGGATAAATCTTTACTGATGATTCAAAAACAATTATGTATCACACTGAGTGGAACACATTGATTGCGGCCACACTTTGGCATTTTTTTCATGTCTTATCCTGTTGTGCTATAAAGAATACCATAGTTCTTGTCTAATCCTGTTATGCACAAATCCTCGCTCGGTTAAATCACTCTCTATGAATGTTACTTGAGGAGCAATGAACCATACTTAAGTCTATCAAGTGTAGGAGCACAAAATAATTTTCTACTTTAGTGAGGTATGCCGAGGTCAACACCTTTTTGTGTGAAAGCACCATACCTATGTATAACTTCATCGACCTCTTTGTTTCCGTATTTACTTCCTCTTAGACCTAGAGTTGGTCATCTACTACCACCAACTACAGCCAGTCTCGATACTCGATTCACCCTGGTTTAGAAAAGATGTATCACGGTCTGAATGCACTGTATTGGTGGCCTAGCATGAATGTGAATATAACGAATTATGTGAGCAAATGCTTGACCTACACTAAGGTCAAGATTGAAAACCAAAAGCCGTTTGGTTTGCTCCAACAACCAGAACTACCGATTTAGAAATGGGAACAAATTTCTATGGATTTTATAACCGGACTACCCAGAACTCAAAGCGGGAATGACACGGACAAGTATGATAAACTTGCCAGCATTTACATGAAGGAAGTAGTCTCTCGGCACGGAGTGCCAATCGTCATCATCTCTGATCATGACCCTCGTTTTGCATCTCATATATGGCAATCTATGCGTAAATATTTTGGCTCACGCTTGGATATAAGCACCGCCTATCACCCTCAGATCGATGGTAAGACATAACACACCATCCATACCCTTGAAGACATGTTGCAAGCATGCGTTATCGATTTTGGTAACGGTTGGGAAAGACACCAACCCTGGTGGAATTCTCATACAATAATAGTTACCACACTAGTATCCAGGCCGTACCGTTCGAAGCATTGTATAGACGGAAACGTCAGTCACCTCTCTGTTGGGCTGAAGTTGGACACAGCCAAATCAAAGGTCCTGAACTTGTACTTGAAACATCGGAGAAAATCGTTCAGATCAGAAACCAGATGGCGGCCACGCGTGACCGCCAGAAAAGTTATGCTAACAAACACAGAAAACCATTGGAATTTCAAGTGGGTGACAGGGTTTTGCTAAAAGTTTCACCCTGGAAAAGTGTGGTTCGCTTCGGGAAGCAAAGCGAATTAAATTCGCGATACGTTGGACCATTCATAATTATAAAAGGAATAAGCCTGGTGGCCTATTGACCAGATCTACCCGAGGAACTTAGTGGAGTTCATAACATCTTTCACATCTTGAACCTAAAGAAGTGTTTACCCGATGAAACACTTGTAGTTCTCATTAAAGAGCAGGAAGTCGATGACAAATTGTGTTTTGTCGAGGAACCAGTTGATTTATGAGGTCAAGACTCTTAAACACAACATTCACGTAGTAGTAATTCGGGGAATTACGGGACGTGGCGGTAATTCAGGGAACTACTGGACGTGGCTGTAATTCAAGGAATTACCAGACCACACACAAGTCTGTCCATTACTACTGAATTTCGGGACGACATTCCTATTTAACTTGGGGATGATGTGATACCCTAGAAAATTCCTCAGATAATGTGACAACTCGCATTTCCAAGTTAACATTGTTAACTTTTCTGGGTTAAATAATTCGATTTATTGACTGTCATACATGCATTTAATGTATGTACAAGTTATTAACACACGAACACACGGAATTGATATAAACTATGGGACTAGTCTTGTATCTTATACCAAAGTTGATTTGTTAAATTTGCGCACAAATTGCAAGTAATTGAATCTTGAGGGACTTGTTGTGTAGCAAGTTAACTTGAATTTTATAACTTTCTTTGCAAGTTTCAAGAGTTTGAAACTTAAAGGACTAAAAGGACCCTTAATTGTTAGAATTCAAGGGTTTACAAGAAGACCCTAATCTACAAAACAAACGTCTGCCTCCTCTCTTCTCTCTTGGTCGACAAACTGCAAGCAAGAAGCCTCAAGCTTTTCGGTTTTCAAGTCCCTAACAACTCACATCACTCCTAACTCGGTAATCCTTAAAATATAGTTTTTGATTCTTGTATAACTCTTTGTATATTTGCTACGTTTTCTGGGTTTCTTCATGATTCTTGATGATCTTTGATGATAACTTGTAGTTTTGATGCTAGAAATCATGTTAGTCGATGATTAGATTGTTTATGTGTTCGGTTAAGCCGCTAGGGTTTTGGTTATGGGTTGGATCTTGTGATTGTGATGAACTAATTGTTATATGATTTAAGTTAGGATGATAATCTGCCGTGATTAAAGATTTTAGGTCGTTGGGTGCATTAGATAATCGTTTGTGGGGTTTGGGTGATGAAACAGAATCTCTCCAGAACGTCACAGACGTCTTTAATCGGCTGTAACTTGGTCAAAAGTTAACAAAAAGTGTTGTTCCATGATGTACTTCCAGGAAATATCTTTCGAATCCCACTGGAATTGCATTTTTCGATGAGAATTGAAAGTTTTATGAATTTTTCCGCATCGAAGGTTCAGGCTGCGTTTTCTGGCAAAATTTGCAGCCCATTATGAATGTCATAACTCAATGTAGGAATTGAATTATGATCTCAAAGTAGTTTCAGGAGGTCAAAAAAATCTCCAACTGGAATTACATCAATCGGATAACCGATGATTTTTAAATGAACTTTTCAGTAAGCTGCAGTCAGAAAGTGACGAATCTGATTGCTGCTTAGTAAATGAAATTTATTAAATTTTTGGTTAGGAGTTAGACTCTAAAATTTTAACATAAGTCCAAACCTTCCGAGGGGCACATTGTATAAAAATATAATTTTTTTGCAGCATCGTAAGTATGTAAAACGAGCATCCCAAAACAGTCTGTTTTAAGTGATTTTACCTATGCATGGCTTTAAGTTGTTAAGTGATGAATTTGCTACTTTTGGTGTGCGCGTGTGCATGTTAATTGTATAGTTGATTAATGGCATGTCGTAGTTTACATTATGAACCTATGCTTGAAAGCTACTTAGTATTATGTTGTGACAACTTGTTTGCATGATAATTGTTAGATGCAACATAAACTGTGTTTTGGACATTTAAACTTTATCGCTAATCATGATGATAGTGATGCTTTTATAATTTGTATTGTTGGTTCAACATGATTACTGGCTAGATCCTAGTCAATCGCACGCCTCGCGGTAAAACTCCGCATGTGGATTTTGAGGTTGTGACAATATATGAATTCTAGCATAACGTATTAAGCATGTATGATGGATTGTTTGTTTATAAGCATGTTTGTAAGTGAATGTGTGCGCTTTTAATAAGGAATAAGTATTGCACCCAAAAAGTGTCAAAAAGTAAAAGGGACATGTATACTCACAATTTTGCAAAGCTTCCTGATTATCCATGTTTTGGCGAGTTGATGTTAATATGATAGTAAAGGTGTGTGAGTATTCAGAATGTTATCAGAGGATTTGGATTGGAATTTAAAGTACAAAAGTATGTATACACAAAGTAATTATCTAGTCTTAAAGAATCGTTTTTGACACTATATATCCCGTATGGGTTGATGTGATGTAACACCTCGTAAAAATCGTGTCCAATAGTATAGTGACACGTGTTGTATTTTAAATTTAGTCTATTAAAGACTAATAAGGACTAAAAGCGTCAACATGCTCAAACTAAGTCTCTGAGTGATCTTCTGATGTCAACATGCATAAACCAAACCTCTGAGTGACCATTAGTGTCAACATGCTTAAAACATAGCCTCTGAGTGACTTTTAGTGTCAACATGCTAGAACTTAGCCTCTGAGTGACCGTTGTGTCAACATGCCCAGCCTCTGAGTGACATCAACATGCTTATAACGAGCCTCTGAGTGATCCTTTACGAAGTCCTAACTCTCATATGATCCATTTGTTGGATGAGAGGGATTAAATCCGTGATTATATAAAAGTTGGACATTGGAGGGATTAAAAGTGTCAAAATGTTAATTTATACCTCTGAGTGACCTTTTAACAAACCGAGAGCTTGATAATGTTCGGGCATAATCCCTGGTATGCCAAGTATTGGCTACAGAGGGCTAAAAGTGCTAGAAAGGTGTTTAGGAGGTTTTAAGGGTGTTTAATAAGTTGAGGGGCTAAAAGTGACAAACTTCAATTCTGCCCTGGGGCGCTTGTGGGGCGCGAGAGGCAAGCCTTGTGCCTCTCGCGGGGCACAAGAGGCCTGTGTCTGTAGAAAGTTTGCTTGGACTCCACACATATTGCCAAAAAACCATTTATTTTTAAAACTATGGACTTTCAATCAGCTATGCCACGTTTTAGGACACTTGTAAGCTCCCTCTTACACCCCTAAACACCTGGCATCACCTCCTTTGAGTTCTCCAACTATAAATAGGTGTCCAAGTCCACCTTTTGAACTTGCACCTTTCTTATTCATAACTCTTCTCCCTCCTCTGGAAGTTCCTGACCGAAAGAAGCATCCAACTCAATTTTCTTGCATTCTAAGAACCTCTTGTAAGTGTTCCTTCCTTATGCATTTTTGTTTATAGGCTTTATAGCCAAAAGTCAAGCGTTTTACAGAAAACGCTTTGACTTTCGGTTAAGACCATTATGTCCAGCCATTGTTCGTAACGAACATGGCTATGTGATTGTAATAAGGTAGGTGTTAATCCCTATAAAGGGCACCTCCTGAATATCACATTTGCTAGACCAATTGACGGGTCAAAGTTATGATATTAAAAAGTAAAACAGGCCATTTTTCGGAAAACACATAAATTGATCTTATGTATGTTATGAAACCTGTTTTAACACTTAAACAAGTTGATAATAATTATTAGAACATATTAGAACATGTTCGGCTCGTCAATTTCAGTTCTAGGGTCGGTTCGCAACTGAAAGTCGCGAAGTTTAACTTCTGCTTTGACTTTCGATTCTGACCCGATTTAGATTAGTTACCTACTAATCTAAAGTTGCATTATGATCATAATATAATGTAGCATAACCCTACAACGTTATACTACATGATCATAATCAGAATCTGAGTTTATGCGCAAGTTCCATAATTATGCCATTTTGACAAAAATGCCTTTTTTTGCATAAAACAAGGCTTTGATGATAATGAACTTGAAAATAAGTTTCCTACTAATATAATATTATAAGTAGGATTATTTGTGATGTTGAACCAGATTATAAACTAAGTTTACAAGCAGGTCCTTGAATTATGTCGATAGATGACGATTTAGCCCTTGTGGCTCATAAGGTTTTAATCAAATCTTTTCAAGGTAAATCATTTACCTACTGATATGTTATATTAAATAGCATATCTAAAACATTTTAATCTGACCTTAACATCAGTTTTCGTAAACATCGCATAAGACGTCATTTTACGACATAAGCGTCGTTTCGGCGCATAGTATAGTTTTAAACCATATTAATTGACCAAGACTTGTTACCTACTGATTTTAAAACTTATTTTAAACATAATTACAGTAGGTACATGTTATGAACTCAGAATCTCAAATAATTTATAAACTATGTGTAAAATGACCAAAATGCCCCTTCGGTGCTAGTTTGGTCATAAAAGATAAAATACACATATAATTGGTATCCTAATGATATTATATCATAAATAAAATATATTTTTAAGAATACTTATAATTATAACATTAAATGTCATTCAAGTTCCTTTTATACGGTATGAAATTACCGAAACGCCCTTATGAGGCATAGTTTCAATGTAAAACCATAACGGGCATAAAAGTTGATATCCTACTGATATTAAAACTTATTTAAAATATAATGGCATATAGAACTTGTCCATGACTTATCCGGTTACCCATTATCGCTTATAAGCATATGGTGGATTATACGTAACTAGTTTACGGAATTCAAACAAAACGGGTTTAACCTTATCATTTTAAATCTCAAAATCCAGAATGTTTATAGTATATCCATATTACACAAGTCAAGTACTTGTTGGGATTAAAATACATTCTATCCAATCATCGTTTAATCTAGCGTTATACGTTTTGATCAAGTATGCTAGTCGGTCTAAGTCCATGACTTAAATAAAGACCGTTAGTATTTAATTAGTTAGCTTATGTCATAATCCAGACTAGAGCCTTGCCGGTAAATGCTATCTGCACTTAGTACTTCTGTATACGGCTGAGTTATTGAAATTAAAAGAAAACTAGCTCAGGTAAATACTTTTGACTTACTTTTCCTACACGAGCTTGGGATACGATAAATTATTTACCCCCTGGTCAGAAATGGGATCAATCGAATGCCGGATTGTGGCTAGTAAATCCGCATATTCCGTTTTAATCAGTTTTGTTTGATAACTTAAACATCGGGGGTTAAATTACCGTGTCCTGGATATCCTCGGCTCATTACATTAGATAATGGCCACGACCTTAGCGCGGGGTGTAGGCATACACCTGACAGACGCTCAAATGCAAATTACCCAAGACGTTGGGGATAACTCCTTTATGAGTTCTAAGTGGTGTGTATTTAATCATGTCTCGGTCTCTGTACTAGGCCCTGTATGTATGGACAAACATGTGAATCTGTTAACAAGGTTACAAAGTAACTTTCCCAGGTTATAAAAAGATTTGGGCCCTGTGCACTTAAATCTAATTTCTAAAATGTTTTCAAAATAAGTCAGTCGGGTGTATATACCAGCGAAAGCTGACGTATCGTCCAAAGACTAAACTGCAGGTACAATACGAAATAGGTCAGAAGCTGCTCGGTAGTGATTAAGAGGATCTTGCAAATCCTTAGATCTGCCCTAAAGTCTGTTTTATATTCTTTTTGTACATTTTATGATCCGCCTGTGGATCTTCTATTACGAGCCTGTATATTATTTTGTATTTCGAACATTTGGTTTGTAATAGTAATTTTACTCCAAGACTTCCGTTGTGCCGTGTTTAATTGACTATGATGTTATCAACTGACGTCACGATACTCCCCACCCAGGCCCACCGGTGTATGGATTTGGGATGGAAATCCGGGGTGTGACAGGTTGGTATCAGACCAACGTGTGAGAGAATTAAACTGTGATAACCGGCAGTTTCCGATCTTAATTAAGCGCTTAACAAACAGTAATACTATCATATTAGCGTAATTAGACGTAAATTAACTCGATCACGCCTTCGGAAAGCCTAGGAACGTCTACTGGATTCACGTTACGCGATTTGGCGAAAATCTAAGACACTAACGCGAAATTGAGCGATAAGCGAACTGATGCCGAAAAAATACTGACAACATCTAAAAATACGAATTTTATACTTGTATTTATCATACAGTTATGATTATGCGATAAATTTGGATCGTTGAACGTCGCAAAGCACAACACGGAAGTTAAGCGGAAAATCGGAGCGCATGGACAACAAAACGGAAGCCACGAACTAGAGATACGTCTAAATATTAATATATTATGATATATTTGGCTTCGTTTTCAAATTTTAATACTCGCGGTAGAAACCAGATCGAAAAACGGATCAGAAACGACAAACAGGGCAACTACGCGATGTTTAACGCAACGAACGGATTACACGTCAAAACCCAACTTCCGATATAATTTTAAACGCTTTCAAGTCCAAATAAGTAAATTTCGATAAAACACGACTTTCGGGTTTTGAAAATGGACTTGGATACGTATTTGGGCTGGAATACACGCTAACGGGCCATTAGGCCCAACCTATTAATCAAAACCCTAATATAAAAACTTCCTTAACCCTTTCCCATCATTTCTTTCACTCAAACCCTAGCACACCAAAGACTTTCCCTGCTCTTTCTCCCTCCCTGCTTCCGATCGCTGGAATCCAGCCACGACCGGCAGCTCCGGTCGCCTTCTTTGGCGGCTACACACACCCACACCCGCATATCCGTTCCCCTCTCCTTTCTAACAAACAAACACACCCGCATACATACATACGCAGAAGAGAGAGAGAGTTGTGAGGAGAGAGAGAGAGCTATGAGGAGAGAGAGAGAGAGTGCAGCGATGAGGGAGAGAGACGAGATAGAGAGATGGAGGCGGCGGTGGTAGCGAGGGTTTTGGTGGTTTGATTGTTGGGTTCGAACGGCGGCAGCCGCCGCGACATCCGCAGTGGCGATGTTGTTCTCGGGTTTGGGTTGGGGGTTGGGTCGAGTTATAACAGTAAAGCCGGCGGCAGCCGGCGATGTTCCACGAACCGGAGACGGCAATAGTCGGCAGTAGGGTGACCATCTCGACCAAGTTAACCGGCATCAGATCCAAATGAAACCCGAACCCAATACTAAACCACGTGAACCAAAACTTGGTTGACCCGAACCGACCTGAGCTGAACCGGAGATGAACCAAAACACCGTCGCCGCTACTGCCGCCGGAACCATCGGGTCTCGTAAACCTGGTTCAGTTCAGATTCCGGTTCAGGTTTCGGGTCCAACTCGGTTCGACCTGGTTCAAGTTCGAAACAGTTTCAATATTACAGTTTCCCTCGATTGAGTTCACTTCAGTTCAGTTAAATATTTAAGTGTATGTTTCAGGTTCGGTTCGATGCGGTCAACAAAAGTCAACAGGTCAAACCCGGTCAACACAAATCAAACCTTGTCAAATCTGGTCAACGGGTCAACCCGAGATTAGGTAAAAATTTAATTACAACGCGAAGTTAAATTATATTAGTCTATATATTAATATGCTTATCGCGAAACCGAGCTCAAAACCGACCCGTTAAGCGAATACTTATAGCAAAAATTATAAAAAATAATAATCGGTCCGACTAAAATACTCACGAATAATTATTAGTTCACAAGCTAATCGATGCGACGTTCCAATATATATAAATAAATAAATCGGAATTATAAATTGGCGAAAATTATATTCGAAACACGTCGAGAAATTTTATATATTGTTTACGTACATTTCAAAGATTAAACGTCCGATTTCAAATGGTTATTATAAAATAAATATAGGTATATATTTATTTGACGACGACATGAAAACTTTCAAAACTCGAACCGACAGCATTTCAACGAGCGCGATGTCAAGATAACAAATATTCGGCAATCGACTATAAAATAAATGATATTTATTTATGTTTACTTCAATGTCGCAACTCAGAAACTAGCTTTCAAACATCGATAAATCATTCGAACGACGATATAAAAACAAGTATATTATTTATATTTATTTCGAAACGCCAAGGATTCCGAACGCTCTTACAAGACGAATACAAGGTGCGCATTACTTGAAACGTCAGAATTTGAAAATCGTATAACAAGAATATTATATATATATATATATATATACGAATGGCAAGACGTCAAATACTTTTATAAATAAATATAGTTATATTTATTTCGAACGTCGACGACTCGAATACTTTCGAATGATATTATAACAATAGTATATTGTTTTTATTCGATTCAAACGCTAAACGAAGTACGACGCGACTCTGCAAGACTATAACAAGCGTACGATTACATCGTTATTTATTTATTATAAACGATATGCCAGGCTCTCGCACGAATACGAAATGTATTATACGGGTATATTTTCGAGTATATATATACATTATATCTACGAAAACTATAAAGAGTCGTAATATTATCCGTCAACATACATAACGACTAAATATCATTTTCATGAAATATAGTTATGTTTAGATATAAACATATATTTTAAGTCGTTCAAAAACAAAATCGTTTCTAAGAAAACCATAGGTTGGTTAGCCGAGTTAAGTCAACAACACATTCATAGAATCGTATGAGTAATGATTCGGTAGAGCTCGGTATCACGTAGTATAGCTACGTCATTCTTAGAAACTTACAAGTTATTCCGTTTTAGGAATACACTAGATTGCATGCTAGTAAGTCAAGTTGTGGAGACAACAATATGGAAATCACATTAAGCTAGCTTTGCACAAGGATATCAAGGTGAGTTCATAACCCCCACTTTTTACCGTTTTACATTTTTATAAATGTTTTTGGGGTGGGAAAGACATGCAAGTTCTGCAAAGTACAAAATGTTTTGATGAATGAAAATCATATATTTCTAACCATGTTACAAACAGATTTCAATCAACTCAAACGGTTTACGAAAGATTTATGCTAAACTTACTGGTTTTCACAGCTGTAGAAAGCTTTTCGAAACATGCATGAGTTTTATGACTAGTGACGGGATTGTCATAGTCACAACTAGGGGCGAGGCCCCAATTTTATTTATAACATGGGCTAGGCCCAAAGACAAGAAAACATGGGCTAGGCCCAATGACAAGAAAACATGGGCTAGGCCCAATAACACAGATTTATAACAATTGGTATGTTAGCTTCGGGTTTAGATGATGACAATGATCGATGTGCGTAAGTAGGATTATGACATTGGTAACCATTAATCACTTAGTGACCAAGGTGCAAAAGGTGTAGATCTATCGAGTTTGAGACACGCTCCACTCCTAGCTGTTAACCATGGAGTACTTTTGTGAGCCCTATTGATGACAAAGTTGTCTCGGTTTGGTTATTTACTTACTTATGGCACATAATGTCAGGGGCTAGCTACCCACTGATAGATCTTTAAACCCATGATAAATGACAATAACATACTTGGTTTTCAACACCGGTTTACAAAGATAACAGAAAATATTTAAATACTGGTTTACTTACAGATATGATTGAAAACATTTTATCACCGGTTCATAAATATTTCAATACTGTTATACAGACATGACATTTCAAATGCATTGGGATATTATGATCCCACAAACTGGTTTTTCGAATGCAAGATTTTCAAATGTTTTATGATTCATTTGAAACAAAAACAGACAAACTATGAACTCGCCAACTTTATGTTGACTTTTCGCTTGTTCTTTCTCAGGTTATGATATCAAGTATGGCACGGTTGGAATAGTGGACCTCATGGGAATTCAAGTATATAGTGGGTGTTCAGTTACTAGAAATCTCGGCTCTCACGTCTGCTTCCGCTGTGCGATGACGATGCCATTCAGGTCACGCCCCGCTGTGATGCGAAAGGGATAACACGGGGTGTGACAGAGTGGTATCAGAGCTATAGGTTCTAGCGAATTAGGTATCAAACCTGGCTATGATAATAGATAGGTTTCTGTGGAGATACCTCCTTTGGGGACATTAGATCAATAAGACTCGAATACATACAGAACGCCTAGCACTCGAATATGGGTTCCAACCGTGCCGAAAACATTAAGTTAACATTATGATTTTGATCATACACTAGTGTTGTGTTTGATACACGGTACACGAAAACATTACATACCGTAGGCAAAACTTGAGAGTTTTGACAACATGCATTTAGGACCTTTCGAAAACTTATGTGAATATCCATTAAAGGTCAGTACATAGGAACCACGATTATTAGCTCAGACAAACACATTACACAGATTGTTAATGATATATTATTTACCCGAGCAGGTAACCTACGCAAAACGAAAACACTAGTGCGCAAATATACGTAAAACTTAAACGATACGACAACGGATGTTGAAGTACATCACATACGACTTTCAAGGCACGGCCTTGAGGAAACACGACATTACGACAACGATGCTAATCCCGTCAGCGAGAGAACTACTGACCAGAATGCGGCAATTTGTCACGTGGTCCTGTAAGCGACACGAACAACGTTGAAGTACGTTCAAACGAGAATTCATAACAGTCGGTACTTATTATAATGGTAATCACAACAATTGGCGCTACAAAGGAAGTCACATGTCCTCGCATTCCCCCTACATTATTAATGGCAATTACGCCATGTTCGACATTCCGTGGTAATGTCACGAAACAGTAAGTCATCACAGGAAATACCAGGTAAAGTCCTCGAATTCCTTTTTTGTTGAAATTTCAACTTTGCATATACTGAGTAGGTTGGCATACCTCTACTCCTCATAACAGTCATTGTGTCACGGAAAATTCTTTTTTGATTAGCAAACGCATATTGCATCATTCTTGACAGATCTACATGATACACATGCTTTGTTTGTTAGGCATGTGGTTAACTTGATACGTGGAGACCATCAGGGTCTTCACTTCGAATAGTCATATCATCAATAATTCAAAGGTTGGTTCGCTATATCCAAATTTTTGCTTTGTGATCTAAATGACCTGCATTATTGTGAGTATTGACTCCTTGATATCGAGTCAACGAATTCTTGAAATTTCATTTTCTTTCCAAGTTGCATACATGGGTTTTCGTTGTAACCATATCGGAATTTGTTCGAATCATGTATTTATTGTTGGATTGTGTCAAACCAAGTTCAATCGTTTGAACTTGCTCACTGTGTACAAAGTCAATTCAAGGATTTCATTTGATGGATTGAGGCCGTCATATTCAAAGTAATGTCAACAAGCATTTCAATTATTTCGAAACATAGTAGACTGGTTCACTCTGCACCCTTATTAAGTCATTTGTTGGATACGACACCTTGTGGTGGCGTTAACACTAGTTGAAGCTTTTGCTAATCTCGCTTTCACAACTCATATACGGATTTAATTACTTGATTATTTATTCATTTTTAAATCCCCTTGTTAGATCATTTTCTTAAAACATTCTTAATACAATCGCGTATTAAGAAAATGGTACACAAATTTATGGTCTGTTTCAGTGTACCTCGTAACGGTTATTTCATCATCAATCGAACATTTTGGGATATTTATTGTTCTTCCACTAGCGACCGAAAATTATATTTATTTGTTCTTTCATTTTTAGTTGAAATCCTATGAGATTTATTTGGAACAATCATTCAGACTTACTTGATTGAACCTTTCATTGTAAACACGGTGAATTTGTTCAGTCACCGCTATTATTGAATTATTTCAAATCACTATGACGCCTTGTGGCGTCGGTATAAACTTGTAGCTTAGGCTAATCATTGAAAGTGGTCTTAATGCAACTATGTATTAAGACAATGATACACTAACTTCGGTTGTAATTCGGTGTATCCTTGCAATTCAATAGTGTTAACTTATGGTTTGAAAAGTTAACAGATCATCTTTATGTTTCTAATTCAGTTGAGCTTGTTGATTCAAAGTCTCACCAATCCAACAACAGCGCTAGTTTCCGTTGGTATAAATTTCTATTGTTTATGAATTTCATTTACAGATTGTGAACGTCTTGGAAATTTATTATCGAGATTCTCATTTGTATGACCCATGTAAACTCAATCACATTGGTGACTATGTCAATACGTTTCGTTCACTTGGCATCGATTCTGAAAACTGATTCGGTTGAACCAGTGGGGCATGTTGTTGCAGTATATCATTGTATTCATATAATCCAGACAAGTCTCGATGCGATTACATGGTCATTTACCTGGATAGAATTAATACATATCTACGTATGACAAAAATCTAAGGAGATAACATAGCTTAAATTTCGAGGACGAAATTTTTATAACAAGGGGAGAATGTGACAACGGCAGTTTCCAAACTTAATTAAGCGCTTAACAAACAGTAATACTATCATAATTAACGTAATTAGACGTAAATTAACTCGACCAGGCCTTTGGAAAGCCTAGGAACGTCTACTGGATTCACGTTACGCGATTTGGCGAAAATCAAAGACACTAAACGCGAAATTGAGCGATAAGCGAACTGATGCCGAACAAATACTGAGAACGTCTAAAAATACGAATTTTATACTTGTATTATCATACACTTATGATTATACGATAAATTTGGATCGTTGAACGTTGCAAAGCACAACACGGAAGCTATGCGAAAAATCAGAGCGCACAGACAACGAAACGGAAGCCACGAACTAGAGATACGTCTAAATATTAATATATTATGATATATTTGGCTTCGTTTTCAAATTTTAATACTCGCGGTAGAAACCGGATCGAAAAACGGATCAGAAACGACAAACAGGGCAACTACGTGATGTTTAACGCAACGAACGGATTACGCGTCAAAACCCGACTTCCGATATAATTTTAAACGCTTTCGAGTCTGAATAAGTAAATTTCGATAATACATGACTTTCGGGTTTTGAAAATGGACTTGGATACGTATTTGGGCTGGAATACACGCTAACGGGCCTTTAGGCCCAACCCATTAATCAAAACCCTAATATAAAAACTTCCTTAACCCTTTCCCCTCATTTCTTTCACTCAAACCATAGCACACCAAAGACTTTCCCTGCTCTTTCTCCTTCCCTGCTTCCGATCGCCAGAATCCGGCCACGACTGGCGGCTCCGGTCGCCTTCTTGGCGGCTACACACACCCACACCCGCATATCCCTTCCCCTCTCCTTTCTAACAAACACACACACCCGCATACATACATACATACGCATAAGAGAGAGAAAGAGCTGTGAGGAGAGAGAGAGGGCAGTGATGAGGGAGAGAGACGAGATAGAGAGATGGTGGTGGCGGTGGTGGCGAGGGTTTTGGCGGTTCGATTGTTGGGTTCGAACGGCGGAAACCGCCGCGACATCCGCAGCGGCGATGGTGTTGTTCTAGGGTTTGGGTTGGGGGTTGAGTCAAGTTATCAACAGTAAAGCCGGCAGCAGCCGGCGATGTTCCACGGACCGGCGGCGGCGATAGTCGGCAGTAGAGGTGGTTCCGGCGACAGTAGCGGCGACGGTGTTTTGGTTCATCTCCGGTTCAGCTAAGGTCGGTTCGGGTCAACCAAGTTTCGGTTCACGTGGTTCAGTATTGGGTTCGGGTTTCATTTGGATCTGATGCGGGTTAACTTGGTCGAGATGGTCACTCGGGTCTCGGAAGCCCGGTTTTGTTCAGATTCCGGTTCAGGTTTCGGGTCCAACTCGGTTCGACCTGGTTCAAGTTCGAAACAGTTTCAATATTACAGTTTCGCTCGATTGAGTTCACTTCAGTTCAGTTAAATATTTAAGTGTATGTTTCAGGTTCGGTTCGGTGTTCGGTTCGATGCGGTCAACAAAAGTCAACAGGTCAAACCCGGTCAACACAAATCAAACCTTGTCAAATCTGGTCAACGGGTCAACCCGAGATTCGGTAAAAATTTAATTACGATGCGAAGTTAAATTATATTAGTTTATATATTAATATGCTTATTGCGAAACCGAACTCAAAACCAACCCGTTAAGCGAATACTTATAGCCAAAATTATAAAAAATAATAATCGGTCCGACTAAAATACTCACGAATAATTATTAGTTAGACGTTCCAATATATTTAAATAAATAAATCGGAATTATAAATCGGCGAAAATTATATTCGAAACACGTCGAGAAATTTTATATATTGTTTGCGTACATTGCAGATTGTGTTTTGATAAATAAATCGACAACTTGAGTTGTCGGGATCGTCCAAAAACAGAGGAAACTCTGCCCGATTTTCGTAAAATACGCAATAGGAAAACGCGACACATTTCAAAGATTAAACGTCCGATTTCAAATGGTTATTATAAAATAAATATAGGTATATATTTATTTGACGACGATATGAAAACTTTCAAAACTCGAGCCGACAACATTTCAACGAGCGTGATGTCAAGATAACAAACATTCGGCAATCGACTATAAAATAAATGATATTTATTTATGTTTACTTCAACGTCGCAACTCAGAAACTAGCTTTCAAACATCGATAAATCATTCGAACGACGATATAAAAATAAGTTATTGTTTATATTTATTTCGAAACGCCAAGGATTCCGGACTCTCTTACAAGACGAATACAAGGTGTGCATTACTTCAAACGTCACAATTCGGAAATCGTATAACCAAATGCATTGCGCGTTTTATTAATGGGTTAGCGCCCGAAATAAAGAGGATGGTAAAAGCTGCTCAGCCTAGTACCTATAGGTCTGCTGTTGATCTATCCCTCTCCCTCACATTAGATTTGGTAAGGCAGAAGTCAGTCAAGTCTGAGACTGTCAGGAAAAGAAAACGGGAGGTTGATAACTCCCAAAGGTTTAAAAAGAAAGGAAATTTTGGGTTTAAGAAGAACCAGCACAGGTCTGACGATAGACCTTTGTGCAAAACCTGTAACCGCAGGCACTGGGGGAAATGCAATACCGACCCCCTAAAATAAACCCTGTGGCATCTGTAAGAGAAAGGGGCATAAGACCTTAGAATGCAAGGATCTTAAGGATGTTGTTTGCTACGTCTGCAATGAAAAAGGGCATATTAAGACTAACTGCCTTAAGAATCTTAAGAATAATAATGCGAAGCCTAGAGAGGCTAAGAAAGGGAACGCACATGCCTTTCAGATGACTGCAAGAGAGGCTGTTAATGACAACAATGTCATAACAGGTACATTCCTCATTAACGATATTTATGCTAGAGTTCTTTTTGATTCGGGTGCAGATAAATCTTTTGTCGATCATAAGTTTAGTAAACTATTAAACTTGCCCATAAGAACTCTAGATAAAACTTATGAGATAGAACTTGCTGATGGAAGTTTAGAAACAGCATCTTCCATTCTTTATGGAGGTTTTATATCCATTAAGAATCATTCTATTCCTATCTCTCTTTTGCCAATAAAATTGGCAGGATTCGATGTAGTTTTAGGCATGGATTTGTTATCTCATAACCAAGCCCGCATTGCTTGCGATAAGAAACTCATCGAAATTAAAACCCCATCTGGTGAAATGATTACCATCCCTGGAGACTCACACTACGGATTGCCAGACAAGGTGTCGTTATTTAAGGCATCCAAGTGTTTGAGGAAAGGTTGTGCCATTTACATGGCACAAGTTACTATTAATGAGCCTAAGCCAAACGTGGAAGACCTACCAGTTATTTCTGAATATTCTGATGTCTTTCCCGAAGAACTACCAGGTTTACCTCCAGACAGACAAGTGGAGTTTAGGATTGATATCATACCAGGGTCAGCACCCGTAGCTAGAGCTTCATATAGACTAGCACCAACAGAAATGAAGGAGTTAAGAGTTCAATTTGATGAACTCTTAGAGAAAGGTTTCATTCAGCCGAGTTCCTCACCTTGGGGAGCTCCTATCCTCTTCGTTAAGAAGAAAGACGGTTCAATGCGGATGTGTATTGATTACAGTGAGCTGAACAAAATAACAATCAAGAACCGTTATCCATTGCCCAGGATCGACAATTTATTCGACCAACTTCAAGGGGCGAGTTATTTTTCTAAGATCGATTTGAGATCTGGATATCATCAGCTGAAGGTTAGAAGTGAGGATGTTCCTAAAACCGCCTTCAGGACCAGATATGGTCATTTTGAATTCTTAGTGATGCCTTTTGGACTCACAAATGCACCTACAACATTCATGGACCTCATGAATAGAGTCAACAAACCGTATTTGGATAAGTTTGTCATTATCTTTATAAACGACATACTTATCTATTCTCGTAATCAGAATAATCACGAGAAACGCCTTCGGTGCATTCTAGAACTACTAAGGTAAGAGAAGCTTTATGCTAAATTCTCTAAATGTGAGTTTTGGCTTAGAGAACTCCAATTTCTTGGACATGTTGTAAGTGAGCGTGGTATCCAAGTGGATCCGGCCAAAATAGAAGACATAATGAATTGGGAAGTGCCCAAGACCCCATCGGAGGTTCGTAGTTTCCTAGGATTGGCTGGATACTATAGGAGGTTCATTGAGAACTTTTCGAGGATAGCCACTCCTTTGACTACCTTGACCCGTAAGAATGTTAAGTATAATTGGGGTCCTAAACAACAAGAATCTTTTGAGGTTCTTAAACACAAGTTGAGCAATGCTCCTATGTTATCTCTACCTGATGGTATTGAGGAATTTGTAGTCTATTGTGATGCATTGCACACTGGCATGGGCTGTGTGCGAATGCAAAAAGGCAAGGTAATTGCTTATGCATCACGACAGTTAAAGGTGCACAAAAGGAATTACACCACCCATGATTTGGAATTGGGTGCTGTTGTATTTGCAACTGTAGAGACATTACTTATATGGCACAAAGTGTATTATATACACATACCATAAAAGTCTCCAGCATCTGTTCAATCAGAAGGAATTGAACATGCGACAACGCCGATGGATGGAAACGCTTAATGACTATGATTGCGAGATTCGCTACCATCCAGGCACGGCAAATGTAGTTGCTGATGCCTTAAGTCGCAAGGAACGGGTTAAGCCTATAAGGATTAACGCCAAGAGCATTGAGCTCAGAAATAGCTTAAATGAGAAGCTATTAGATGCGCAAAAGCAAGCTCTATTAGAGGCTAACATTCCTAGTGAAGGATTAGGCGGAACTGTGGATTAGTTAGCGCCTGGGAAAGATGGAATCCTTAGATTTAATGAAAGAATATGTGTTCCAATCTTTGGAGGACTTAAAGATCTAATCCTCCAAGAAGCACATAGTTCGAGATACTCAGTTCACCCGGGAGGTGACAAAATGTATCAAGATTTGAAGAAGAATTATTGGTGGATGGGTTTGAAGAAATCCATAGCCACTGTAGCTAAGTGTCTAACGTGTTCGCAAGTTAAGGCCGAACATCAAAAGTCGTCAGGACCTCTACAATAATTAGAGATTCCCATATGAAAATGGGAAATGATAACTATAGACTTGATTACCAAGTTACCTTGGACCAAAAGTGGAAATGACACTATTTGGGTCATTGTGGATAGGCTGACTAAGTCAACACACTTCTTGCCAATAAAGGAAACGTATAATTCAGACAAATTGGCTAAGTCGTATGTGGACAAGATTGTGTCCCTACACGGTGTGCCGGTATCTATTGTATCTAATAGAGATACTAGATACACATCTCACTTTTGGAAAAGTTTCCAACAATCTTTGGGCACACGATTAAACTTTAGTACGGCTTACCATCTGCAGACTGATGGTTAAAGCGAGCGTACTATTCAGATACTGGAAGACATGCTTAGGGCATGCGTGATCGATTTAGGTGGAAGTTGGGACGACCACTTACCCCTAATAGAATTCTCCTATAATAATAGTTATCATACAAGTATCAAAGCTGATCCTTTTGAGGCCTTGTATGGGAGAAAATGTAGAATGCCTGTGTGCTAGGCAGAAGTTGGGGAAGCCCAACTATCAGGATCGGAGATTGTCCTGGAGACTACGGAAAAGATTGTATAAATCCGTGATCGTCTCAAAGCTGCCCGAGATAGGCAGAAGAGCTATGCTGACAAGAGGCGAAAATCTCTTAAGTTCCAAGTAGGGGACAAAGTCATGCTGAAAGTATCACCCTTGAAAGGTGTGATGCGCTTCATAAAGAAGGGCAAGTTTAGCCCAAGATACATCGGACCATTCGAGATAGTCGAATGTGTCGGCACGGTAGCTTATAAGCTCAGATTGCCAGAGGAGCTTAGTGGAATCCATGATGTATTCCACATATCTAACCTTAAGAAATGTCTAGCCGATAAGTCGCTAGCAATGTCACATAAAGATGTGCAAATAGATGAAAACATGAGGTTCGTTGAGAAACCAATTTCGATAGAGGATCGACAGGTTAAGAATCTCCGAAGAAAATTGATACCTATAGTAAAGGTTAAATGGGACGCCTTTAGAGGGCCCGAGTATACATGGGAGGTTGAGTCCACTATGCGACAAAAGTACCCCCATCTTTTTGAATAAAATCTCGAGGTCGAGATTTCTTTTAGGGGGTGAGGATGTAACACCTCGTAAAAATCGTGTCCAATAGTATAGTGACACGTGTTGTATTTTAAATTTCGTCTGTTAAAGACTAATAAGGACTAAAAGCGTCAACATGCTTCAACTAAGTCTCTGAGTGATCTTCTGATGTCAACATGCATAAACCGAGCCTTTGAGTGACCATTAGTGTCAACATGCTTAAAACATAGCCTATGAGTGACCTTTAGTGTCAACATACTAAAACTTAGCCTCTGAGTGACCGTTGTGTCAACATGCCCAGCCTCTGAGTAACATCGGAGTCAACATGCTTATAACGAGCCTCTGTGTAATCCTATACGAAGTCCTAACTCTCGTATGTTCCATTTGTTGGACGAGAGGGATTAAATCCGTGATTATATAAAAGTTGGACATTGGAGGGATTAAAAGTGTTAACATGTTAATTTATACCTCTGAGTGACCATTTAACGAACCGAGAGCTCGACAATGTCCGGACATAATCCCGGGTATGCCAACTATTGGCTACGGAGGGCTAAAAGTGCTAAAAAGGTGTTTTAGAAGGTTTTAAGGGTGTTTAATAAGTTGAGGGGCTAAAGTGACAAACTTCAATTCTGCCCATGGGGCGATCGCGGGGCGCGAGATCCAAGCCTTGTGCCTCTCGCGGGGCGCGAGAGGCCTGTGTCGGCAGAAAGTTTGTTTGGCCTCCACACATATTGCCAAAAAACCATTTTTTTCGAAACTATGGACTTTCAATCAGCTATGCCACGTTTTAGGACACTTGTAAGCTCCCTCTTACACCCTTAAACACCTGGGATCACCTCCTTTGAGTTCTCCAACTATAAATAGGTGTCCAAGTCCATCATTTGAACTTGCACCATTCTTATTCATAACTCTTCTCCCTCCTCTGAAAGTTCCTGACTAAAAGGAGCATCCAACATAGTTCTCTTGCATTCTAGGAACCTCTTGTCAGTGTTCCTTCCTTGTGTATTTTTGTTTATAGGCTTTTATAGCCAAAAGTCAAGCGTTTAATGGAAAGCACTTTGACTTTCGGTTAAGACCATTATGGTCCAGCCATTGTTCGTAACGAACATGGCTATGTGATCGTAATAAGGTAGGTGTTAATCCCTATAAAGAGCACCTCCTGAAGAGCATGTTTTCTAGACCAATTGACGGGTCAAAGTTATGATATTAAAAAGTCAAACAAACCATTTTTCGGAAAAAGCATAAATTGATATTATATATGTTATTAAACCTGTTTTGACACTTAATCAAGTTGATAATAATTATTAGAACAGATAAGAACATGTTCGGCTCGTCAATTTCAGTTCTAGGGTCAGTTCGCAACCGAAAGTCGCGAAGTTTAACTTCTGCTTTAACTTCTGATTCTGACCCGATTTAGATTAGTTACCTACTGATCTAAAGTTGCATGATGATCATAATATAATGTAGCATAACCCTCCGAGGTTATACTACATGATCATAATCAGAATCTGAGTTTATGCGCATGTTCTATAATTATGCCATTTTGGGATGTTGAACCAGATTATAAACTAAGTTTACAAGCAGGTCCTTGAATTATGTCGATAGATGACGATTTAGCCCTTGTGGCTCATAAAATGGTTTTAATCAAATCTTTTCAAGGTAAATCATCTACCTACTGAGCTGTTCCCCATTACCTATGAGCGTGAACCAGGCGTTGCCAACATAAGATCGGCTCCGTTTGATTGAGCCTTGATCTCACATACATTAGCATAGGCCGTCCGTTCCCCATTACCTATGAGCGTGAACGGGACGTTGCCAACATATACATTGTCATTCTTATTTTATGCTTAAGCAAGGTGGTTTGTGATTGTTATGTTTACATACATTTGTTCATATATGACTATTGCACAATTTTCCTAGATTAAATTACAATAATAAATCAATAACAAATGATTTAAACAATGTTCACTCGCCAACTTTTGTTGACCCAAAATTTCCCATTTCTACACATGATACAGGTGATCAAGTTGAAGCAAGAAACACATAGGGCAGCTTAGAAGAATAAACCAATTTAGATTATGGATTTGTTTAGTTAATTTTTCCTTTCCTTGTATTGTATGAATTTGACTTAGAACTTTGAAATGTAATTTGAATTTAATAAATATGAAACATATTAGTAAGCATCATGAGCTTTGGTGATAACCCAATTATGCCCCGACTCTTATTCCGCTGCGGGTCGGGGTGTGACAGATTGGTATCAGAGCCATGACTATAGGGATATAGGATAGGTTATTAGACCCTTAGAGCCTATACTATAGTTGATTAGAAATTTTTAAGATTTTTGTGTGTTACATGCCAAATTTCATGATGTTTATATGTTTTATGTTAAATGTTACATTCAATGTTATGCAAGCATGTTCATAAGTATATATTATCATATAATGCCTATCATGAATCATATTCTCATAACATATCATTCTCATTAAACTCCATTATCCGAAACTGTACTCTTACTTTAAACGATCACGATTTTCCTGTTGACCTCATCCCTATGAAGTTGGGAAGTTTTGACATTATAATCGGCATGGACTGGCTCAGCTAACATCAGGCTGAAGTAGTATGCCGTGAGAAGTTCATTCGCATTCCTCTTGCAGACGGTCAAACTCTACGAATCTTTGGAGAAACCCCTTCGAAAGGACTCAAGCTGATGTCCTGTCTTCAAGCCCGAAAATATCTCCGCAAGAATTATGTAGCATTTCTAACCCATGTTGTCAAGAAGGAAGACAAAGAGAAGAAACTCGAAGATATACCCGTAGTGAAAGAATTCCCGCAAGTCTTTCCCGACGACATCGCAGGACTTCCTCCCAAAAGAGAAGTCGAATTCCGCATCGATCTTATACTTGGCGCTACACCCGTCGCAAAATCTCCTTATAGGTTAGCCCCATCCGAGATGCAAGAGCTGGCCAGTCAATTACAAGAACTGACCGACAAAGGTTTCATACGTCCTAGCTCATCGCCTTGGGGTGCACCTATTCTGTTCGTGAAGAAGAAAGACAGAACGTTTCGCATGTGTATCGATTACAGAGAGCTCAACAAATTAACGGTCAAGAACCACTATCCATTACCTCGCATCGATGATCTTCTAGACCAACTCCAGGGTGCCACTTGATTTTCGAAGATCGACCTTCGTTCCGGCTATCACCAACTCAGGGTACATGAAGAAGACGTCCGAAAGACCGCCTTTCGAACTCGTTACGGTCACTATGAATTCATGGTTATGCCATTTGGTCTAACCAACGCTCCAGCCGTCTTCATGGATCTAATGAACAGAGTTTGCAAACCCTATCTCGATCGCTTTGTTATAGTCTTCATCGACGATATTCTCATTTACTCAAAGTCTAAGACTGATCATGAACGACACCTTCGACTCATCCTCACACTTTTGAGAACCGAAAAGCTTTACGCTAAATTTTCCAAATGCGAATTCTGGTTAAAAGAAGTACAGTTCCTTGTTCATGTCGTCAATGACAAGGGAATTCATGTCGACCCCGCAAAGATCAAAGCGGTGCAAGATTGGCAAGCGCCACGTACCCCAACCGAAGTAAGATCTTTCCTTGGTTTGGCTGGTTACTATCGTCGTTTCATATCCAATTTTTCTCGTATCGCTGTACCACTCACGGCTTTGACACACAAAGGAAAACCCTTCATATGGGGACCTAAACAGGAAGAAGCCTTCCAAACCCTTAAGCAAAAGCTTTGTGACGCACCTATCCTCACACTCCCCGAAGGTTGCGATAACTTTGTAGTTTATTGCGACGCATCAGGGCAGGGACTAGGCTGTGTTTTAATGCAAAGGGGAAAAGTGATAGCCTATGCTTCTAGGCAGCTCAAAACTCATGAGAAGAACTACACTACTCATGACCTAGAACTTGGAGCCGTTGTGTTCGCTCTTAAGATATGGAGACATTACCTCTATGGTACCAAGTGTGAAATTTACACTGACCACAAGAGCCTCCAACATATCTTTAACCAAAAGGAGTTGAATATGAGGCAACGAAGATGGGTTGAACTTCTTAATGACTACGACTGCGAAATTCGGTATCATCCCGGCAAGGCAAATGTGGTGGCCGATGCACTCAGTCGAAAGCGATATGCGAACACCATTCGTCTTCTATGTTCGCAAATCATAACCGATATCAAAGATCACATCCGAGAAGCTCAACATGTCTCCATAACAGAATATGACATACGCAATGAGTTATCTTGTGGAGCAGAACTTAAACTCGAAACAAAATCTGACGGCATTCTGTATTACCTAGATCGCATATGGATTCCTGATCACAATAACCTTCGCGATACCCTTATGAAAGAGGCGCACAAAACACGATACTCTGTACATCCAGGAGCCGACAAGATGTATCAAGACCTTCGATACACCTACTGGTGGCCTGGCATGAAAAGGATATTGCTGTTTTTGTTTCCAAGTGCCTCACCTGTTCTAAAGTGAAAGCTGAACATCAAAGACCCTCAGGACTTCTAGTCCAACCTGAAATACCTGTATGGAAGTGGGAAAACATAACCATGGACTTCATTACCGGGTTACCTCGCACTTCTGGTGGGTATGACACTATATGGGTAATCATAGATCGTCTTACAAAATCAGCCCATTTCATTCCGATTCGCGAGGACTTCAAGAATGAGAAGCTAGCTCGTATCTACATCAGCGAAATCGAAAGCCGTCATGGTGTACCGTTAAGCATTATTTCAGATCGTGATGGTCGTTTCACTTCACGAACATGGCAAGCTGTGCAAGCCGCTTTGGGTACACGATTAGATCTCAGTACCGCTTATCATCCCCAAACTGATGGTCAATCTGAACGCACCATTCAAACTCTTGAAGACATGCTTCGAGCATGTGTTATAGACTTCAAAGGGAATTGGGACGCTCATCTACCGTTAGTCGAATTTTCGTACAACAACAGCTATCATTCAAGTATCGGCATGGCACCTTTCGAAGCGGTATATGGTCATAAGTGCCGATCACCAATATGTTGGCACGAAATTGGAGAAGCTCAAATCACCGGTCCAGAATTAATACAAGAAACAACCGACAAGATTCATCAAATCCGAAACAACCTTTTAGCGGCTCAAAGTCGTCAAAAGAGCTATGCTGACAAGCGACGAAAGCCCTTGGAATTTAACATTGGTGACCAAGTACTTTTAAAAGTATCGCCGTGGAAGGGAGTTGTTCGTTTTGGCCAAAAAGGCAAGGTAGCACCACGCTACGTAAGTCCTTTCAAGATACTCGAAAGAGTAGGACCTGTAGCATACAAGCTTGACCTACCGGAGGAACTCAACAGAATTCATCCCACATTCCACGTATCGAACTTGAAGAAGTGCCTCGCCGATGAAAATCTCCATATTCCTCTAGAAGACATTCAAGTCGATAAATCTATGCATTTTATCGAAAGACCAGTAGAAATTATGGACTTCGGGGAAAAACGTTTAAGAAGAAGCCGCATCCCAATTGTCAGGGTACGCTGGGAGTCGAAACGAGGACCTGAGTTTACTTGGGAACGTGAAGACTCAATGCGCGAGAAATACCCACACCTTTTTCCTGTAACTACCACTACTTAAATTTCGGGACGAAATTTCTAAAAGTGTGGGATACTGTAACATTTGTCGAAAAATGGGTTTTCGAAACCCGCTTCGTTTAATAACCGAACAATCAGTTTTAAATTTTTGTTGTTCATTTATGACTTATTTTAATTTTAAACGATACATAATTAATAAACAAATTAGAAAATATAAATTATAATTGTAAAAAAATAAAAATAAATTAATTAAAAAGGAAAACCGGCTGCCGGGAGTCGAACCCGGGTCAGCCGGAAATCCCCAAAGACCTAACGTTCACACAATCAACCACTCCGCCACTTTGATTTTCTGATATCATATTGAATCAATTAATTAAAATAATAAAACACGGACGTCAAATTCAGTCAAAATCGCGCCCAATTAGCAGTGATATTTAACGTTTTCGTACAATTTAACCGAAGAATTAACTTTAACGACGGTTATAACCGACGTCTGAACCCGCGACATCAGTCGTAACCGCCGGAGAACGGCTGACCTTGAATTGAGACCGAATTCAGACCCTATACATCTCGATTTCTCCCTATAAATTCACCCACAATCCACTGGTAGCCTTTTCGCTCAGAATCGCACCTTTTCTCGACGAAAATTCAATCGCCTGAAAATACCTGCAAGTCGCCGGAAAACCGAGACTCACATCCACACGGTAATTCCTTCGACTCTTTCTGTTTCAATCATTTGACTAATCTATCTCTAATACAACTCCACCATCAGAATCAATCCCAGTCAACGTTTGTCGAAATTCCTACCTTCGCCGGAAAAATTTCTGAAACTTCCGGAAACGCACTGAGAGCTGGTATGATCTTTCAAACTGTTGTTAAACTTTGATTAAGTACCTCAACTTCATAAATAATCGAACAGAATCGTTAATTGATTTCGACAGCCGGAGTTCACTATCAGAGCCGATGGACCTCTGCCGGAATTCTGTGAAAATCATTGATCGGTACATCCTTTTCCCCCAAACTCTCTCCATTCGTTACCTTTAAATTTCTTATAAAGTTTAAAAACTAGATTAGGCATAAACCAGTCCAAACAGTCGGACTTTGTTTTCTGGGTAAAATCTAACGAAGAAGACGAAGTCGGGTTATAACATAAGATTAATTAAAATCGGTTTTATAAACGGGTTAGACACACAGTCCAGCGGTGGACTGTGTGCACACATAAAACATGCGACGCGAGTTCGAATCCTGTCCCAGCTTTACTCTATTGTTATAAACAAATGTCTTTTTAACTGAACCGGGTTAACTCCCAAAATCATGTTAAGTATAATAAAAACCTAGTTATTAACCAAGTAAGACACACAGTCCAGCGGTGGACTGTGTGCACGCTAACCCACAGGTCCCGGGTTCGAGACCTGTGGTCAGCACCGGTTCGTTACATATAAAACCATTTTTAAAAATAATTAATTTCTGGATAAATCTAAATAGTATATAAGTATAATTAAAAACAGAATTATTTCGGGTTAGACAAGTAGCTCAGTTGGTAGAGCTGCGTGCACGCGTACGGGAGGTCACGGGTTCGAGTCTCACCCAGCGCGCATATATAATCGACCGGACCGGTCAACGGTCTTTGGTCAACGGTCAAAAAATCAATATTTTTTTATTATTTTTATTTATTTATTTAATTTAAAAATAAATTAAAAATACTTAAAAAATAACGTTTTTAAAGATAGAAAGTAGCCTTAAACTCACTGTGATATACCCAAAAATCCTATTAAAATAGTTAATAAAATCCACATACTTACCGTACCTTTTCGTTATTTTATTTGGTTAGTTATCTCTCGTCGATCAATCCTCTAAACTCGTGCGCATTCAACACCTTCAAACAAACGCACCCAATGTGAGTGAACCTCTACCAATTCCCCGTTTTAATTACATTTTGGGGTGTATCATGTGTCGCTATTTATTTAATTTAATTAAACACTTGTGCATCCATCATATTCATGATCATGTGTATTCAATATGTATCCGTTGTTTGTGTGGTTGAAGTTTAGATTTAATTTATCATTTCAGTACATACATTTCATAGGCCGCCGCTCCCCATTACCTATGAGCGTGAGCTGTTCCCCATTACCTATGAGCGTGAACCAGGCGTTGCCAACATAAGATCGGCTCCGTTTGATTGAGCCTTGATCTCACATACATTAGTATAGGCCGTCCGTTCCCCATTACCTATGAGCGTGAACGGGACGTTGCCAACATATACATTGTCATTCTTATTTTATGCTTAAGCAAGGTGGTTTGTGATTGTTATGTTTACATACATTTGTTCATATATGACTATTGCACAATTTTCCTAGATTAAATTACAATAATAATCAATAACAAATGTTTTAAACAAGGTTCACTCGCCAACTTTTGTTGACCCAAAATTTCCCATTTTTACACATGATACAGGTGATCAAGTTGAAGCAAGAAACACATAGGGCGGCTTAGAAGAATAAACCAGTTTAGATTATGGATTTGTTTAGTTAATTTTTCCTTTCCTTGTATTGTATGAATTTGACTTGGAACTTTGAAATGTAATTTGAATTTAATAAATATGAAACATATTAGTAAGCATCATGAGCTTTGGTGATAACCCAATTATGCCCCGACGCTTATTCCGCTGCGGGTCGGGGTGTGACAGTTGATTATACGTAACTAGTTTACGGAATTCAACCAAAACGGGTTTAACCTTATCATTTTAAATCTCAAAATCCAGAATGTTTATAGTATATCCACATTACACAAGTCCACGTACTTGTTGGGATTAAACTACATTCTTTCCAATCATCGTTTAATCTAGCGTTATACGTTTTGATCAATTACGCTAGTCGGTCTAAGTCCATGACTTAAATAAAGACCGTTAGTATTTAATTAGTTACCTTATGCCATAATCTAGCTTTATACGTTTTGATCAAGTACGCTTGTGACATTTGTGCCTTTTCAATCATTGCACAATTACAAACAATTTCGTATTCAATGAAATCCTGTGTTTTATTTCCAAATATTTTGTATTCAATAAAATCTTTTATTTTATTGATGAGAATGCAAAAATGTCAATCGTTGTACAATTTTGATCATTTTCGTGTTCGTTAAAGCGTTTTACGCATTTTTGCGAAACACGTAACCGTACAACCGAACGAACCGATATCCACGACATTTTCGGGCATAATCCAAGTTACACATGTCTTAACACCTTTATATAACCTAAATATTAGGTTAAAGGGGTTAAAAATGGCAAACAAGTAAAAATACAAGTCCAAGGGCCAGAAATGTCAAAAAAAATAATAAATATTTTTGCTTCTTCACCAAGTTTGCCACCTATCTCCAAATTTTGACACCTAACACTCACTTTGCCACATTTAATATGGTGTTGACACATGTTAGGACACTAATCCACACTTAAGGACACGTATCATCACCTCCTTAATCCTAAAATACTATAAATACCCCATGATTCTTCCATTTTTTTCACACCACTTCAAAACACTTCAAAGCAAAGTGTGAAGTTCTTCTTTCTATCCTTCTTGGAGCTTGTTTCCAGCCTTTGGAAGCCTCCTATCTTGAGTTCCGAAAGTGTTCTTCAACACGAGTAAATACTCTTCCTAGTTCTTTCATTTTTTTAGCTATTTTGAGCTAGAAGTCGAACAGTTTGGCTTCCTGATTGACTTTTGGTTCTGACCATATTTGGTCAAGTCAAAGTTCAATTGAACTTTGAAACGTGATTGTAATCACGAAGGTTATAATCCCTAACGATTTCATTTTCTGATTACCACGGTTACTAGTCGAAGTGAGGAGTCAAAGTTTCGGTCAAAAATGCGCATGATGTGTATTTTACGACGAAACTGTTTTCGGGTATCAAAACACCAAGTTTTGATACCAAATCAGTTTTATAAACTTAGTTAGACATATTTTGACATGTCTAACTCATCACTTCTAGTTTAGTGCTTATTTAGGGTCGTAAGTCAACATGCCCAGCCTCTGAGTAACATCGGAGTCAACATGCTTATAACGAGCCTCTGTGTAATCCTTACGAAGTCCTAACTCTCGTATGTTCCAATTGTTGGACGAGAGGGATTAAATCTGTGATTAAATAAAAGTTGGACATTGGAGGGATTAAAAGTGTCAACATGTTAATTTATACCTCTGAGTGATCTTTTAACGAACCGATAGCTCGACAATGCCCGGGCATAATCCCTGGTATGCCAACTATTGGCTACGGAGGGCTAAAAGTGCTAAAAAGGTGTTTTAGAAGGTTTTAAGGGTGTTTAATAAGTTGAGGGGCTAAAGTGACAAACTTCAATTCTGCCCATGGGGCGCTCGCTGGGCGGGAGATGCAAGCCTTGTGCCTCTCGCGGGGCGTGAGAGGCCTGTGTTGGTAGAAAGTTTGTTTGGCCTCCACACATATTGCCAAAAAACCATTTTTTTCGAAACTATGGACTTTCAATCAGCTATGCCACGTTTTAAGACACTTGTAAGCTCCCTCTTACACCCTTAACCACCTGGGATTACCTCCTTTGAGTTCTCCAACTATAAATAGGTGTCCAAGTCCATCATTTGAACTTTCACCTTTCTTATTCATAACTCTTCTCCCTCCTCTGAAAGTTCCTGACTGAAAGGAGCATCCAACATAGTTCTCTTGCATTCAAGGAACCTCTTGTAAGTGTTCCTTCCTTGTGCATTTTCGTTTATAAGCTTTTATAGCCAAAAGTCAAGCGTTTTACGGAAAACACTTTGACTTTCTGTTAAGACCATTATGGTCCAGCCATTGTTCGTCACGAACATGGCTATCTGATCATAATAAGGTAGGTGTTAATCCCTATAAAGAGCACCTCCTGAAGATCACGTTTTCTAGACCAATTGACGGGTCAAAGTTATGATATTAAAAAGTCAAACAGACCATTTTTCGGAAAATCATAAATTGATATTATATATGTTATGAAACCTGTTTTGACACTTAAACAAGTTGATAATAATTATTAGAACATATAAAAACATGTTCGGCTCGTTAATTTCAGTTCTAGGGTCGGTTCGCAACCGAAAGTCGCGAAGTTTAACTTCTGCTTTGAGTTTCGATTCTGACCCGATTTAGATTAGTTACCTACTAATCTAAAGTTGCATTATGATCATAATATAATGTAGCATAACCCTACAACGTTATACTACATGATCATAATCAGAATCTGAGTTTATGCGCAAGTTCCATAATTATGCCATTTTGACAAAAATGCCCTTTTTGCATAAAACAAGGTTTTGTTGATAATGAACTTGAAAATAAGTTTCCTACTGATATAATATTATAAGTAGTATTATTTGGGATGTTGAACCAGATTATAAACTAAGTTTACAAGCAGGTCCTTGAATTATGTCGATAGATGACGATTTAGCCCTTGTGGCTCATAAAATGGTTTTAATCAAATCTTTTCATGGTAAATCATTTACCTAATGATATGTTATATTAAATAGCATATCTAAAACATTTTAATCTGACCTTAACATCAGTTTTCGTAAACATCGCATAAGACGTCATTTTACGACATAAGCGTCGTTTCGGCGCATAGTATGGTTTTAAACCATATTAATTGACCAAGACTTGTCACCTACTGATTTTAAAACTTATTTTAAACATATTTACACTAGGTATATGTTATAAACTCATAATCCCAAATAATTTATAAACTATGTGTAAAATGACCAAAATGCCCCTTCGGTGCATAGTTTGGTCATAAAAGATAAAATACACATATAATTGATATCCTACTGATATTACATCATAAATAAAATATTTTTTCAGAACACTTATAATTATAACATTAAATTTCATTCAAGTTCCTTTTATACGGTATGAAATTACCGAAACGCTCTTATGAGGCATAGTTTCAATTTAAAACCATAACGGGCATAAAAGTTGATATCCTACTGATATTACAACTTATTTAAAATATAATGGCATATAGAACTTGTCCATGACTTATCCGGTTACCCATTATCGCTTATAAGCATACGGCTGATTATACGTAACTAGTTTACGGAATTCAACCAAAACGGGTTTAACCTTATCATTTTAAATCTCAAAATCCAGAATGTTTATAGTATATCCACATTACACAAGTCCACGTACTTGTTGGGATTAAACTACATTCTATCCAATCATCGTTTAATCTAGCGTTATACGTTTTGATCAATTACGCTAGTCGGTCTAAGTCCATGACTTAAATAAAGACCGTTAGTATTTAATTAGTTAGCTTATGCCATAATCTAGCGTTATACGTTTTGATCAAGTACGCTTGTGACATTTGTGCCTTTTCAATCATTGCACAATTACAAACAATTTCGTATTCAATGAAATCCTGTGTTTTATTTCCAAATATTTTTTATTCAATAAAATCTTGGATTTTGTTGATAAGAATGCAAAAATGTCAATCGTTGCACAATTTCGATTATTTTCGTGTTCGTTAAATCGTTTTACGCATTTTTGCAAAATGCATAACCGTACAACTAAACGAACCAACATCCACGACATTTTCGGGCATAATCCAAGTTACACATGTCTTAACAACTTTATATAACCTAAATATTAGGTTAAAGGGGTTAAAAATGGCAAACAAGTGAAAATACAAGTCCAAGGGCCAAAAATGTCAAAAATGTCAAAAAAAAATAATAAATATTTTTGCTTCTTCACCAAGTTTGCCACCTATCTCCAAATTTTGACACCTAACACTCACTTTGCCACATTTAATATGGTGTTGACACATGTTAGGACACTAATCCACACTTGAGGACACTTATCATCACCTCCTTAATCCTAAAATACTATAAATACCCCATGATTCTTCTATTTTTTTCACACCACTTCAAAACACTTCAAAGCAAAGTGTGAAGTTCTTCTTTCTATCCTTCTTGGAGCTTGTTTCTAGCCTTTGGAAGCCTCCTATCTTGAGTTCCGAAAGTGTTCTTCAACACGAGTAAGTACTCTTGCTAGTTCTTTCATTTTTTTAGCTATTTTGAGCTAAAAGTCGAACAGTTTGGCTTCCTGATTGACTTTTGGTTCTGACCATATTTGGTCAAGTCAAAGTTCAATTGAACTTTGAAACGTGATCGTAATCACGAAGGTTATAATCCCTAACGATTTCATTTTCTGATTACCACGTTTACTAGTCGAAGTGAGGAGTCAAAGTTTCGGTCAAAAATGCGCTTGATGTGCATTTTACGACGAAAATATTTTCGGGTATCAAAACACCAAGTTTTGATACAAATCAGTTTTATAAACTTAGTTGGACATATTTTAACATGTCTAACTCGTCACTTCTAGTTTAGTGTTTATTTAGGGTCGTAAGTCGAGCGGTCTTGACCACCGCTTTGACTTTTGAATCCGACCCGTTTGGTCGATCTTAGGATCCGACCAAACACATATTTGTGACCATATTTGTATAGAGAATAACCTAATGAGGTTATACCTTATGGTCACGTCGTTTGGTTAGTTTTATGTGACATTTGTGCCTTTTCAATCATTGCACAATTACAAACAATTTCGTATTCAATGAAACCCTGTGTTTTATTTCCAAATATTTTGTATTCAATAAAATCTTTTATTTTATTGATGAGAATTTAAAAATGTCAATCGTTGTACAATTTTGATCATTTTCATGTTCGTTAAAGCGTTTTACGCATTTTTGCGAAACACGTAACCGTACAACCGAACGAACCGATATCCACGATATTTTCGGGCATAATCCAAGTTACACATGTCTTAGCACCTTTATATAACCTAAATATTAGGTTAAAGGGGTTAAAAATGGCAAACAAGTGAAAATACAAGTCCAAGGGCCAAAAATGTCAAAAAAAAATAATAAATATTTTTGCTTCTTCACCAAGTTTGCCACCTATCTCCAATTTTTTACACCTAGCACTCACTTTGCCACGCTTAATATGGTGTTGACACATGTTAGGACACTAATCCACACTTGAGGACACTTGTCATCACCTCCTTAATCCTAAAATACTATAAATACCCCATGTTTCTTCCATTTTTTTCACACCACTTCAAAACACTTCAAAGCAAAGTGTGAAGTTCTTTTTTCTATCCTTCTTGGAGTTTGTTTCCAACCTTTGGAAGCCTCCTATTTTGAGTTCTGAATTTGTTCTTCAACACGAGTAAGTACTCTTCCTAGTTCTTTAATTTTTTTAGCTATTTTGAGCTAAAAGTCGAACATTTTAGCTTCCTCATTGAATTTTGGTTCTGACCATATTTGGTCAAGTCAAAGTTCAATTGAACTTTTCAATGTGATCGTAATCACGAAGGTTACAAGCCCTAATGATTTCACCTTCTGATTACCACGTTTACTAGTCGAAGTGAGGAGTCAAAGTTTCGGTCAAAAATGCGCTTGATGTGCATTTTATGACAAAACTATTTTCGGGTATCAAAACACCAAGTTTTGATACCAAATCAGTTTTATAAACTTAGTTAGACACATTTTGACATGTCTAACTCATCACTTCTAGTTTAGTACTTATTTAGGGTCGTAAGTCGAGCACTCTTGACACTGCTTTGACTTTCGAATCGGACCCGTTTGGTCGATCTTAGGATCCGACCATAGTTGTATAGGGAATAACCTATTGAGGTTATACCTTATGGTCACATCGTTTGGTTAGTGTTATGATAAGTTACTTCTATGTTCTTAAAAAATGATGACCAAAATGCCCTTTTGCGCATAAATCCATTTTAACACATGTAACCAAATTTTTGACATATAAACTGATGTTATAACATTTTCAAACATGTTTGGGCATTTAAGACTTATCATAGGACGATCACGTGTTCACGCTAGTGACCCGTTAAAGTATCGTAAACTACCTTAACGAGTCATAATGGGTCAAAAGCACTTAGGATCCTTTCCAAATCAGAATGTTAAGTTTGTTAAACCATATCACATGAGTTCCAACACTCGTTTGGTTTATAAGACTTCATTCTATCCGATCTCCCGTTTGTAGTCCCGACACGCTAACATATTTATCTGACACATTAGGACACGTTTGAGCTTTGTTTATTTCGTTGATCAAGAACACTTTCGCAATCCCAAGTGAGTACATAGCCCCCTCTTTTACGTTTTCTAAATGTTTTGGGGTGATTCATATGTGTCTATCATTATTTTCAAGATTTCAAAACAGTATACATTAACATATATATACAAAATGATTTCAAAGTGAGTACATAGTTCTCCTCTTTTACGTTTTCAAATGTTTTGGGGTTATTCATATGTGCTAAACTACCTTTTTCAAATCTACATATTTACTACGCAAGGTTTATGTGAGTACATAGCCCCCCCTCTTTTACGTTTTCAAATGTTTTGGGGTGATTCATATGTGCCTATAATTATTTTCAAACTTTCAAAACAATATACATGGTTTATGTGTACAAAAATGATTTTCAAAGTGAGTACATAGTTCCCCTCATTTACGTTTTGCTAATGTTTTGGGGTGACTCATATGTGCTAAATCATTTTCAAGTTTTCAAAAACGATGTCTATGGTTTATATATAAAACAATACAATTTTAATAATGTGAACAACTTGTTGTTGCATTATCCATAACACGAATGACATTCATTAGCTTTGGTATGTTATGGTACCATAGGACTGACAATCCCATTATCGGACTGTTCACTGGATTTAGTGGAAGTTTGGGTAATGACAGAAACTGTTCTGATTAACAAATCGTTTGATGATTTGTTAGTCTAGTTAAAGAGACCCTTTGGTGGTCTAATAAAGATACCCTTTGGTGGTATAGTCAACACAGGTTTGAATGTGTTCATTAAAGAACGATCAAAAGTTTTCACAATTAAAACACGGACGATTTTGTTTATGACATGGGCAATTGGTTTATGACATGGAAGATTGATCTATAACATGGACAAATGGTTTATAACACGGAGAAATTGTTTTTGAACAATATCACGTAGGAATGGACGTGGACCTTAGTGACTTAAAACATGAAAGAGAATTTATTTATGTGTTGTTTCTGTTTATCCCAAGACAATGTAAACATTTAACTTAATCAAACATAATTTTAAATTCCATGAGTTGTGAAACAATAGTTTTATAACATGACTCCCCGACGTTTCCGCTGCGGTTCGTTGTTTTACGCGATCGAGGTGTTACATGATATGATAAGTTACCAAAATGCCCTTTTGCGCATAAATCCATTTTAAACACATGAAACCAAATTTTTGATATATAAACTGATGTTTTAACATTTTTCAAACATGATTGGGCATTTAAGACTTACCATAGGACATGTTTAACCATCTGATCACACGTTTACGCTAATAACCCGTTAAAGTAGCGTAAACTACCTTAACGAGTCATAATGGGCCAAAAGCACTTAGGATCCTTTCCAAATCAGAATGTTAAGTTTGTTAAACCATATCACATGAGTTCCAACACTCGTTTGGTTTATAAGACTTCATTCTATTCGATCTCCCGTTTGTAGTCCCGACACGCTAACATATTTATCTGACACATTAGGACACGTTTGAGCTTTGTTTATTTCGTTGGACCAAGAACACTTTCGCAATCCCAAGTGAGTACATAGCCCCCTCCCCTTTCCATTTTCTAAATGTTTTGGGGTGACTCGTATGTGCTAAATCATACTCAAGTTTTCAAAAAAACAATGTCTATGGTTTATATATAAAACAATACGATTTCAATAATGTAAACAACTTGTTGACGCGTTATCCATAACACGAATGACATTCAGTAGCTTTGGCCGAGCCGACCAATAGTATGTTATGGTACCATAGGACTGACAATCCCATTATCGGACTGTTCACTGGATTTGGTGGAAGTTTGGGTAATGAAGAAAACTGTTTCTGATTAACAAATCATTTGTTGATTTGTTAGTCTAGTTAAAGAGACCCTTCGGTGGTATAGTTAACACATGTTTGAATGTGTTCATTAAAGAACGATCAAAAGTTTTCACAATTAAAAACACGGATGATTTGTTTATGACATGGGCAATTGGTTTATGACACAGAAGATTGATCTATAACACGGACAAATGGTTTATACCAAGGACAAATTGTTTTGAACAATGTCATGCAATGATTTTTCTTAAAGATATAAACCATACGAAGTTTTCTTTTGAATCAATCTATTACAAGGTTTTTACAAAAGAAATGTTTTTGTCAAGATTCTAGGCTACAAGGTTTTCGCATCTCTAACCAACTTGTTTTAGTTGGTTAATTGTATTGCAATATCAAACACTTTTGATACGAGGTTTTCACTTAATGACTCCTGTAGTCGGACAAGGTGTTGCAATATGTATACAAGGCCACGAATTTGACACACTCACAAAACCTATGTACTCGCCGGCATTTTTTATGCTGACTCTCTTTTCACATATGTTTCAGGAATCAATACTTGATAATATGATGCATGCTTCACGTAGGAATGGACGCGGGCCTTAGTGACTTAAAACATGAAAGACAATTTATTTATGTATTGTTTCTGTTTATCCCAAGACAATGTAAACATTTACTTATAAAACAAAATTTCAAATTCCATGAGTTGTGAAACAATAGTTCTGTGACATGACTCCCCGATGTTTCCGCAACGGTTCGTTGTTTTACGCGGTCGGGGTGCTACACATTTAACCCGGAAGAGCCGGCACCAACATAAAAAGAGTTAACTAAGTGCCGGAGGCTTGATATGTTACGCCACTTTCAAACTAGCAAACCACTTGGGATAGCAATTGTAAAACATCAAGTGAGGTGGTGGAATGAAGGTAGGATAGAGAAGGCTTCCAAGTATTCACACCTATACCAAAACACAAGTCTTGCCATCAACTTCATGGCAAGCTTGGATGGTTTCATCGCTTGTGGGTTGCATAAAACCTTGCAAAAACAAAAAGTTTAGAGGTGTTTGCACCTCTTAAACTCATAAGAATCTATGCCTAACAAGTCTCATAATCTTAGATAGGTTTAAGCACAATTAGGCACAAGATTCAAACAAGTTTTAATCAAGAAAAGCAAGATACAAAATTATAAATGAAAGCCGAAATTTAATCCTACTTTGGACCTCAAATGTGGTGAGGTTTCACCTTAGTTTGCCAAGGCAAGCTTGTGAAAACCTTCCTAGAGGTTATCCAATTAGAAAGAAAGAAGAAAACACAAGAAAATAAGAAGAAAAGTGAGCTAAAACTCACTTAGAATGGTTGCAACTTTCTGCCAAATCTTGGAAATTAGAGAGTAACCAAGAAGATTTGAGATTGATTTGCGTGTTTGGAGTGTCTTTAGGAGTGTATGGAGGCTTATATTTATAGCTGCAGATTAGGGTTTGGGAGTTAGTGAAGGTGGAAGGTGATTGGAGGAGAAAGGTAAAATATGATTGGCTTAAAAAAAGTACAAGGTGATTGGAGGAGAAAGCAGATGGAGAAGGGTGAAATATGATTGGCTTAAAGAAAAGGTGGAAGGTGATTGGAGGAGAAAGGAGGTGGAAAATCTTTTGGTTTTGTTCACTTTAAGTCCTTGCACTTTGTAACTAGGTTATTTTATGCCGTTTTCTTGTATTTTAACTTATTTTTAGGTATCCAAAGTGTATTTTAAGTCTCGGTTTTGTGTATAAACACGTATTTATATATTGGTTGCGTATATAACACAAATAATAAATGTAACACGTATATGTATAAAATGAATTTCCATTATGATTAACACCTCAAGTTGTGATAACGGAGATGGAGTACGATTGTAAGGTTTCTAAAAATAGAATGCGAATACGAACTTTCTAAAAATAGGAATACGGAAATACAAGGCTTCAGTCGTAAGTGAGTGTAAGAATAAGTAAGACGTGTATGTGTGTGTTGTGCAAAGCGAGTTTGAACAACTCAATTTGGAGAAATGTTTTAAAAGGATGTGACCTAAAAGGTTTTTGTGTAAGTAAGGATGTAGTTTGACAAAATGTGTGGCCCGCACCGTAGGTTGTAGGAAAAATTTTCATTGGTTCAAATGCGTATTAGTAAAATCATACGTAGAAAAATATGTTTATAGGTGAGAAGCTAGGATGGCAGGTAGTTATGGTTTCAAAAGGTTTTAGTGGTAGTAGGTCGTCTAGTTGAAGTTTGCGCGTAATAGAGAACGAAAGATATCTTAAAAGTATTGACTTGAACTTGTGAGGATGTTTGTAAAAATGGATAAATCGTTTAGGCCGATTTACTGAAAATAAAGTTTGGATGAAATGTTAAGGGGAGAATTTGGAAATATCCGCAGTATGAGAGCATATGAACGATTCAGTGGGTGTAAGCGAGGGGTAAGAATGGTGTGGATATTGAATAAAATACGAACACAAAAGTGGAGAGATGCTAGTGATAGTTGTAGCGGTTAAAGCTAACGTTTTTGAGAATATTGTCATGGATAATTGAGTACCAAGCATTTCGAAGTTGGGTCACCAAAGTTTAATATAAATCAAATGTATTTAACAAGGACCGGGAAATCACCGAATTTCTCATGGCACATTTTATGAAGGTTTGGTAACATGGTAGGGATACCATGTTCACACCATGTTACATCCGTTTCGCTATTCGGTGTCATGTTACGTTTCGTGTTGCGATAATCAGTAGAACCCACTATGGTTTTCAGGCGCCTACCAATATAATCTCGTGTGCATCCTCGATTATTTTGGTTTGTGCATGATCCACATAGTTTGTACTAGTAGTGTACGGGTCAGGTTAAATTTTAGAATTACGAGCAAAATGTGTGTGTAAGATAGCGTATAAAAATTAAGTATGTAAGCATGATTGTATGTATGTATGTATGTATGTATGTATGTATGTATGTATGTATGTATGTACGTACGTACGTATGTATGTATGTATGAGTGTGTCGAACGTAAGCGAAACCACTCGGGTTATGCCTACTCATAAATTTCAAGTGTGACTACCAAGTAGTGCGAATGTATAAATTTTGAGTATGATTGAAGACAAATACGTATAACATTGGCATGTGGTATCGAGCGTATAGGTGGAATAAAATGGGATTTAGCATATATAAGTTACTATGAAGTTGAGAGTGTGTAAAATACGAAGTGTAATGGCGATATGTGTAAGATTGTCATGTAATATTGACTGCATAAATGGAAACGCATAAGGCGCTATGCATGTGTATGGCCGCTTGAGTCAAAACATTGAGTTGGTTGAAATAAAATAAATCGGGTTCATTGGGAATGAAGGACCAAAATTGTGAATGTTGAGTGAATATTGAGAAAAGTATTAATTTTTTATGTAAGATGTGGTTTGTAAAAAAATGCTACTTTTGTTTTAAAAAAATTGTATTCGCATACTCGTAGGTTATCCGATCTTATGAAATTTTCTTGCCCATAGGTTCAGATTTAGATTTGCGTATTAGCGATTTTTTGAAAAAGAATGTAAAATAGTGAGCTTGCTTTATTTTTATATTGATATAAGGAAAGTTGTGTTTTGAAAATTTTCGTGGAAACTTGAGGTTTGAAAAGTATTTTAGCAAAGTGGACTTATACGTATGTGAGAGAATGTTTTTGTTGGTTTCTTGTTGGAAATAAAATGTATTTAGAATGGTAGTATAAAGTGAGTGCGTTTTTGCGATTGGACGAGTTATGGAAATCAAGGACAAGAGGTTCGTTAGACCGACTAAGTTGATAGGTAGCATTTCATAAAGTTTTTGAAAAATGTGAAAGAAACGTTTAAAGTATCATTAGGAGTTTCGTGTATGTGATTTACGTAAATAAATTGTAGGGTGAGAAATCATTTGGATAAAATAATAAGGTTCGAGGTTTATGCATAAATGAGAAAAATTGAAACAATGATAAAAGGTTTGAGTATAAGTTTTGATCTAGTGATTGTTACGAAAGTAGTCGAGTTGTGATTTGATCTTCCATTGAGGTGTGGACATCACTCCTATCTCAAGGACAAGATTCCTTCGAGAAATAGACGGAGTCAAATCGTCAATGTAAAGGAATCACTCCTATTTTGATGATAAGACTTCCATTTTTTGGAATGCGAGTAGTGTTTATCTTGATTAGACTTTCTTCTTGAATTCTAAGTTGATGGTATCCTGACCTTAAGTCAATTTTCAAATAAAAACTCGATCCTTGAAGTTGATTGAACAAGTCATCGATCCTTGGTAATGGATACCGATTCTTGATCGTGAGCTTATTCAATTCTCGATAATCTATGCACATCCTAAAACTTCCATCCTTCTTCTTTACGAATAAAACTAGAACTCCCCAGGGTGAGAAACTTGGTCTAATGAAACCTTTGTCCAACAATTCTTGAAGTTGTGTGGACAACTCTTGCATTTCTGAAGGAGCTAGTCGGTAAGGGGATTTTGCCACAGGTGCGGCACCTGGAATTAAGTCTATACGAAATTCGACTTATCGTTGTGGTGGCACTCCCAGCAAGTCTTCTGGGAAAACTTCAAAAAATTCCCTCACAACAGGGATCTCCCCAAGTTTCGGCTCCTTAGCTTTCTTATCAACTGCGTATGCTAAGAATGCTATGAATCCTTTCCGTAAGCACTTCTGAGCTTTCATACAAGTGATAACTCGTAGTTGTGTTTCGTTTTTCTCGCCATGAACAAGAAGTGTTTTGTTATTAGGAAGAGGAATACGAATGATTTTGTCGCAACACATGACTTCAGCTCGGTTATTGGATAACCATTCCATACCAACTACGATATCAAAACTTCCTAATTGAACGGGTAATAAATCAATGTTCAATTTTTGTCCACCAAGCTCTAAAGAGCATCCTTTAACAATCTCACCAGATTCGATTATTTTTCCATTACTAGTTCGATAGTGAAGGGAATATCTAATTTATTCGGATTTAATCTAAGTATATCTTTGAACTCTAAAGATATAAAACTATAGTTTGTGCCAGTATCAAATAAAATAGATGCAAAGTGATTGTTAATAGGAAATGTACCCGTGTTTACATTAGGATCTTGGCGTGCTTCTCGGGCTCCTATCACAAAGGCTCGATTGTGACCTTTGTTTTCTTTTGGGAAATCTTTCCTAAAATGACCCAAATCTCCACAATCATAGCAACCTTGGTTCTTTCCTTTCCCGTTTCCATTTCCGCTACCGTTTTCTCTATTTTCTATGTTCTTGCTTCCCTTGGTATTTCCCCAACAATTCTCAGTGCGGTGTCCTAACTTTCCGCACTTATCACACTTGGTGGTTCGGCATCCACCATAGTGATGATATCCACACTTGTTGCACTTTGGTGCATTTCCTGCATAACCTTTTGGCCCAGTTTTAGTTGTAGCCACAAACGCTTTACCTCCTTTCATTGCAGGGGTTTCCTTCTTCTTGTTGCTTGGTCTTGATCCCTTTTTAAAATGAGAAAATTTTCTCTTGTTATCATGCAAAGATGACTCCACATGTGTCTCCCTGATCTTCTCAGCACTTCTTCTTGAAAGCTTATTCATTCTTACCACCTCTACGGTAAGACTCACAGCAATTGTTATAGCTTTGGTGATAGTTGCCGAATGCGACGATGTAACCATACTCCGGATTTCCGGGGCTAATCCCCAAATATAATGCTCGATTCGTTTAAATTTGGGAGTTACCATATACGGAACAACCCGAGAGAGATCATGAAAGCGTTGAGTATAGCCATAAATGTCGGATCCAATCATCGTTTGGTTCCAAAATTCCGTTTCCAGCTTCTGTAATTCAGCTCAACAATATTTTTCTCTCATCATGTCTGTCACACCCCGACCCGCAGCGGAAATAAGAGTCGGGGCATAATTGGGTTATCACCAAAGCACATGACATTTACTATTATGTTTCATAATTAAATGAAGTCAATGTTACATTGCTCAAACATCCAAACATGTTCATTCATTACAAGGGAAAACAACCAAACATAATAATCCAAAAACTAAATCGTTTTATTTCTCCTAATCCAGGTCCTATGTGTTCCTAGCTGCTGCTGGTTCACCTGTATCATGTGTAAAATAGGAGGTTTTTGGGTCAACATAAGTTGGCGAGTGAACCTTATAGATAAACATTTGATAATGATTTTCTGGTTAGTTTATCAATAAAATATTGTGCATAATCATAAAAGAGCACATGTATGAAATCAAACATTGGCAAACATCAATTAACAATCGATAGCATACATGAACATACCAACATCATATAACAATTAACATAATTGAACTGTGCGATCAAGGCTCAATCAAACGGAGCCGATCGTATTGCATGAACTGGAAATGTAAATTGAACTGTGCGCTCAAGGCTCAATCAAACGGAGCCGAACGTATTGCATGAACTGGAAATGTAAATTTAACTGTGCACTCAAGGCTCAATCAAACGGAGCCGAGCGTATTGCATGTATTGAAATGTAAAATGAAATGACCGATCAAGGCTCAATCAAACGGAGCCGATCGTGCGGGCACGCCAAGATCAACCGCATAATTAAATGGGGATCCAACTCATCCTCGATGGATGGGGAGCCACGGCCTCGGCAATTGCATGTATTGAAATAATAATTTGCATACAATAATAACTACTTAACAGCAACAAACTAATACACATGTCATGATATGATATATGCACAATAACTTGGTTATAATATGTAAATGAACAAGACACATGATACACCCCAAAAACGTGATTAAAACGGGGAATTTGTAGGTTTCACTCACATTGGGTGCGTTGGATTTGAGATGGTGAGATGCGCACGATTTAGACGAGTGAGTCGACGAGGAAATACTAACCTAAAAACGGAAAGATATATTAAATGGATAGATTTTATTAAGGATTTTAATGGGATTTTTAGATATATATTTTTGTGAGTTTATGGCTATTTTCTATCTTTAAAAATGTTATCTTTAAGTATTTTTAATTGATTTTTAAATTAAAATAAACAAATAAATATTTAAAAAAAATATTATTTTTTTTACTGTTTGACCGTTGACCGTTGACCGGTTCGGTCAGCGATAAATGTTTGCGCCAAGCGGGACTCGAACCGGTGACCTTCCGTTCACGCGCACGTAGCTCTACCAACTGAGCTACGTGACTAACCCGTTAGAAACCCAGTTTTAATTATATTTATATACTTATTCGAATTTACCGAAAATTCCTTTATTTTGCAAAACGTTTTAATCTCATGGACCGGTGCTTGTGACGGGACTCGAACGCGCGACGTGAAGTTTATTTTGCACACAGTCCACCGCTGGACTGTGTGTCTAACCCGGTTATATTCTTGATTTATATTATACTTAACAACTACCCGCTCTAACCCGGTTAGTTCATGAATAAAAAGAAATGTTGTTTCGTAAAGCGTGTGCATAGTAAGAATAGAACTCGCGACGTGATTATTAAATGTGCACACAGTCCACCGCTGGACTGTGTGTCTAACCCGTTTATAAACCGAATTTTAATTACTCTTATATTCTGAATAGATTCATCTTCTTCGTCGGATTACAACTGTCAGCGTAATTCAACTGGTTAAGGTTGATTTTGCGATTTACTAAGATCTTAAACACTAACAGTAATTCAATAGTAAGGAATGGAAAGAGTTTAAAGAACAGGATTTACCGATTGGAGATAAACACAGAAATCCGGCGAAGGTTTTGTCGATACAGGAATTGAACTCCGACTGTTGAAACAATTAACAGTGTGGTTCGATTATTTATAGAACTAAATCACCTAAACAAAGTTTAAGTGAAATGCAGGATCTCTTACCAATTCACAGTGGGATTCCGGCAATTTCAGAAGCTTTCCGGCGAAAGTGAGATTTCCGATAAACGTTGACTAAGGTTGATTCTGATGATGGAATTGTGTTAGAGATTGACTAATCACATGTTTTAAACAAAAAGAGTCGAAGGAATTACCGTGAGAATGCGATTCCCGGTTTTCCGGTGAGTTGCAGAATAATTCCGGCGATCGAATTCAGAGGATCTTACAGTTCAGAATCTTGACGAAAATGAAATTGAGTGTTGTTGTGATAGTTATGAATCGCGCAAATGATCAGGACTTGGATTAAATCAGAGTTTGGTATGTTTTCGGTTTCAAAAACCGGAAATGATGAAGTCTTTAAGTTCATTCAATTCGGACTTAATTAGAAACCGATATTCATCGGTTATAAGCTAGCCAAAAGAAGTCGAAATGATTTAGCGTTCGGTTTGCCGGTTTCCTTTATTCAGATGGCACCAATGGTTAATTCGAGTTCGCGTATAAGATCCATTTGGTTGCCAATTGTTAACAGAAAACACATTGTGGCGGAGTGGTTTGGGAAGTGAATGTTAAGTCATTGGAGACAGCTGACCCGGGTTCGAGTCCCGGCAGCTACAATTTATTTTTATTTATTTTATTTTAACTTTTTATCCAATTTAATTTTTATAGTTTAGTTTATTTATTAATTATGTAACGTTTAAACTCAAAATAATCATAAACAATTAATGTATTTTCATAACTTGGTATTTGATTACAAAACGGAGCGGGTTTTGGAGACCCGTTTTTTACAAATGTTACAGTATCCCCTACTTTTAGGAATTTCGTCCTGAAATTTAAACGGTTGAAGTAGTAGGAAAAAGGTGAGGGTATTTTTCACGCATTGAGTCTTCACGTTCCCAAGTAAACTCAGGTCCCCGTTTCGACTCCCAGCGTACCCTAACAATAGGAATGCGACTTCGTCGTAAACGCTTTTCTCCATAGTCCATAATCTCCACTGGTCTTTCAATAAAATGCATGGATTCATCAATCTGAATATCTTCCAGTGGAATATGAAGATTTTCATCAGCGAGGCACTTCTTCAAGTTCGACACGTGGAATGTGGGATGAATCCTGTCGAGTTCTTCCGGTAGGTCAAGCTTGTATGCTACAGGACCTACTCTTTCGAGTATCTTGAAAGGTCCTACGTAACGTGGTGCTAGCTTTCCCTTTTGACCAAAACGAACTACTCCCTTCCACGGTGATACTTTTAAAAGCACATGATCACCAACGCTAAACTCCAAGGGCTTCCGTCGTTTATCTGCGTAACTCTTTTGACGACTTTGAGCCGCTAGAAGATTGTTTCGGATTTGATGAATCTTATCTGTGGTTTCTTGGATCAATTCTGGACCAGTAATTTGTGCTTCCCCAATTTCGTGCCAACAAACAGGAGATCGGCACTTTCGACCATATAACGCTTCAAAAGGTGCCATGCCGATGCTAGAATGATAACTGTTGTTGTACGAAAATTCAACTAACGGTAGATGGGCGTCCCAATTTCCCTTGAAGTCTATGACACATGCTCTAAGCATATCCTCAAGGGTTTGACTGGTGCGCTCAGACTGTCCATCAGTTTGAGGATGGTAGGCGGTACTGAGATCTAATCGAGTGCCCATAGCGGATTGTACTGCTTGCCATGTTCGTGAGGTGAAACGACCATCACGATCAGAAATAATACTTATTGGTACCCCGTGCCGGCTTACGATTTCGTTGATATAAATACGAGCAAGCTTATCGTTCTTAAAATCTTCTCGAATAGGGATAAAGTGAGCTGATTTTGTAAGTCGGTCTATAACCACCCATATAGTGTCATACCCACTAGAAGTGCGAGGTAACCCGGTAATGAAATCCATGGTTATATTTTCCCACTTCCATACAGGTATTTCTGGTTGGACTAGAAGTCCTGAGGGTCTTTGGTGTTCAGCCTTCACCTTAGAACATGTGAGACACATGGAAACGAAAACGGCAATATCTTTCTTCATTCCAGGCCACCAATAGGTGTACCGTAGGTCTTGATACATCTTATCGGCTCCTGGGTGTATAGAATATCGCGTCTTATGAGCTTCATGCATGAGTGTTTCACGAAGTTTGATGTGGTTAGGAATCCATATACGATCCAGGTAATACAAAATACCATCAGATTTAGTTTCAAGTTTTAGCTCGGCTCCACAGGACATCTCTTTTTGTACATCTTCCTCTGTTATTGAAACGTGTTGAGCTTCTCGAATTTGATCCTTAACATTGGTTATAATTTGCGAACATAGAAGATGAAGGAGTTCGCATAACCCTTTCGACTAAGTGCATCAACCACCACATTTGCTTTACCAGGGTGGTATCTGATTTCACAGTCGTAATCATTTAGGAGTTCGACCCATCTTCGTTGCCTCATATTTAACTCTTTCTGGTTGAAGATATGTTGAAGACTCTTGTGGTCAGTGTAGATTTCACACTTCGTACCATAGAGATAATGTCTCCATATCTTAAGAGCAAATACAACAGCCCCAAGTTCAAGGTCATGAGTGGTGTAGTTCTTTTCGTGTGTCTTGAGTTGCCTTGAGGCATAAGCTATGACTTTTCCTCTTTGCATGAGAACGCAACCTAATCCTTGCCCTGACTCGTCGCAATAGACTACAAAATCATCACAACCTTCAGGAAGAGTGAGGATTGGTGCATCACAAAGTTTTTGCTTGAGAATTTGAAAAGCTTCTTCTTGCTTGGGTCCCCATACAAATGGTTTCCCTTTATGGGTTAAAGCCGTGAGTGGCACCGCAATGCGTGAGAAGTTTGAAATGAACCGACGATAATAGCCAGCTAGTCCAAGAAAAGACCGTACTTCAGTTGGTGTTCGTGGAGCTTGCCATTCTTGAACTGCTTTGATCTTTGATGGGTCCACATGTATTCCTTTGTCATTGACTACATGCCCGAGAAATTGCACCTCTTTTAACCAGAATTCACATTTAGAGAACTTGGCATAAAGCTTTTCCTTTTCTAGAAGTGCAAGAACAAGTCGTAGATGACGCTCATGATCAGCTTTAGATTTTGAATAGATAAGAATATCGTCGATGAAAACAATAACAAATCGATCAAGGTAAGGTTTGCAGACTCTATTCATTAGGTCCATGAAAACAGCTGGTGCGTTGGTTAATCCAAACGGCATAACCATGAATTCATAGTGACCATATCGAGTTCGAAAAGCAGTTTTAGGGACGTCTTCTTCATGCACTCTAAGCTGATGATAGCCAGATCGAAGGTCGATTTTCGAAAAGCAACTGGCACCTTGTAGTTGGTCAAGAAGGTCATCTATGCGAGGTAAAGGATATCGATTTTTGATAGTTAACTTGTTGAGCTCTCTGTAGTCGATGCACATGCGAAAAGATCCATCCTTCTTCTTTACAAAAAGTACAGGTGCACCCCAAGGCGATGAGCTGGGGCGTATAAATCCCTTGTCAGTCAACTCTTGCAATTGACTGGCTAGCTCTTGCATTTCAGAGGGGGCTAACCTATATGGAGATTTTGCCACTGGTGTAGCACCAGGTATAAGATCGATACGGAATTCGACATCTCTGATTGGAGGAAGTCCTGAAATGTCGTTAGGAAAAACTTGTGGAAAATCTTTTACAACAAGAATATCTTCAAGTTTCTTCTCTGTGGTCCCCTTCTTGATGATATGGGCTAAAAACGCGACATAATTCTTGCGAAGGTACTTTTGAGCTTGAAGACAAGACATTAAGTTGAGCCCTTTCGACGAGGTTTCTCCAAAGATTCGAAGAGTCTGACCGTTTGAAAGAGGAATACGAATAAATTTCTCACGACAAACAACTTCCGCATGATGTAGACTGAGCCAATCCATACCGATTATGATGTCAAAACTTCCCAGCTTCATAGGAATAAGATCGACTGAGAATTCGTGGTCGTTTAAGGTGAGTGTACAGTTGCGTAAAATAGATTCTAATGAAACAGGTTTTCCGTCCGCAACTTCTACCGTTATGGATTCCACGAGCTTATCCCGATTTTTACTTAAGATAGGTTCAAACTCTAATGACACGAAACTTCTATCCGCACCAGTATCAAATAACATAGAGGCATATCTACCATTTATAAGAAACGTACCGTTGACCACATTGCCGTCAGCTCTGGCCTGGTTTGCGTTAATATTGAAAGCCCTTCCTCTAGCAGGTGGAGGAGCTTGGTTCGCTTGATTCACAGGATTGGCTTGGGCCTGAGCATGAATAATATTAACCAGCCTTGGACATGTGTTCCTGAAATGACTTGGGTCGCCGCAGTTGAAACAAGCCCGCATAGGTTGGCCCATAGGGTAATTGGGTTGATAGTATGTTTGGGCTAAATGTTGAGTGGGTGGGTATGGTAGCTGTTGTTGGGCTTGACCCATTAATTGTTGGTGGGTTTGGGTTATAGGTTGGTGGCCGTTTGTTCGTTGGAGCGTGCGGCAGTTTTGAGCAGTGTGTCCGGCGCGACCGCAGCCGGTACAGTATTGGCAAGGATAGTCAGGGGAGTGGTGATACTGACAACGGTTACATTTTGGTAGTGGCCCCGTGTATGGTTTTCTGTATGGCGCGGGTGGAGGAGTGGCTTGAGTGATGGGTGCAGCAGGAACAGGGGTGTTGGTTTGGGTGACTGCAAAGTTCCTGGTGTTACGCTTCCTCTTGTTAGCAAATTTAGAGGAAGGAGTGTGGTGGTTTGAGGTTTGTCCCTCAGCAGGTGTTTTCTTCTTTTCCTCCTTGAATTTCCCATTGCGAATTCGGTTTTCGGTCAGTTCTGTTGCCAACTCCATGGCAGCTTCGAGGGTTACTGGTGAAACGCTGAGGACCGAATCTTGGATTTTCGAGGGAAGTCCTCGAATGTAATGTTCGATCAGACGGTAGGTTGGAGTGAATAAGTTTGGAACCATTTGGTTCAACTCCAAGAACCTTTTGTTGTAAGTAGAGTGATCACCATCTTTTTGCTTCAAGGCATGAAATTCATCCTCTAATTTCTTAATTTCACTCCTAGGAAAAAATCGCCTAGTCATGATTTCCCTTAACTCCTCCCAAGTTAAGGCCATCGCATCTTCTGTTCCCCTCTTTCCTTTCTCCGTATTCCACCAAGTGAGAGCTACACCAACGAACCTTGCGATCCTCAGGACAATCGCAGTTTAAGAAAACGTTTTCCATCTCCTCGAACCAATGTAGGAGAGCAGTGACTCCCTCGGTCCCTTCGAATTTTGGAGGATCACAGGACTTAAAATGTTTGTAAGAGCATTTGTTGGTAGGAGGGTTGTTGATGATCTGGTCCTGTTGTTGAGGAGGGTTAGTAGGATTTGCAGCAAGGGCTTGTTGTACTTGTACTACAATGTCAGGTAATATTGTGGCCATTTGATTCGCGATATGGGTGGCCAAACGTTCCCGAGACTTTTCCGATTTCCTACTTCTTCGATGCGATCTAGACGACATCTACAGGATCATAAAATGAGAAGATTGTGAGTTTATGATGTCTTTTTAGGTGTCATGTGTCTTTAAAAAAAATGAAATTAACATAAATATCAATAATGCAACTACATCCAAAGGATGTCTTGGGTTCGCTCATGTTGGGCCTCAAATGTCCCCCATACCTTCACCTACATAGTCATGTGGGCCCCATGGCTATTGGCTTGGTAGGATTCACATTAGTATTGGAAATTTAACACTCGCATCCCCCGAATGCAAACCACAAAATATGCTCATGAGACGTTTGGTCGGAACGTGTCCAGGTGTAGACACAATGACAACTCAAAGTGGGATTAGTTCTCACGACGTTTGGTATAGCATGCTTTGGCCTAATAGGTATTTCGTACTCTCATCGTAAGTCCCCAGGTAGGCAAACTGGTCCTTTATTTTGGATTTATACGAATGCCAGCCTAGACAGGACGTTCCGACTACCGGTACTAGTACCCTTCCAGTTACTACATGCCCGTCATGAGAACTCACTTTGATGAGATTTAAAACACGAAAATCATTGTAAAATCAATCATGATGTGGTGTGTGCTTGCATGGATGTGATATGTTATGATCATACGATTTCATGATAGGCATTATTTGATAATACATACTTATGAACATGCTTGAACAATATCAAATGTAACATTTAACATAAACATATAAACATCATGAAATTTGGCATATAACACACAAAATTCTTATAAGTTTCTAATCGACTATAGTATAGGCTCTAAGGGTCTAATAACCTATCCTATATCCCTATAGTCATGGCTCTGATACCAATCTGTCACACCCCGACCCGCAGCGGAAATAAGAGTCGGGGCATAATTGGGTTATCACCAAAGCACATGACATTTACTATTATGTTTCATAATTAAATGAAGTCAATGTTACATTGCTCAAACATCCAAACATGTTCATTCATTACAAGGGAAAACAACCAAACATAATAATCCAAAAACTAAATCGTTTTATTTCTCCTAATCCAGGTCCTATGTGTTCCTAGCTGCTGCTGGTTCACCTGTATCATGTGTAAAATAGGAGGTTTTTGGGTCAACATAAGTTGGCGAGTGAACCTTATAGATAAACATTTGATAATGATTTTCTGGTTAGTTTATCAATAAAATATTGTGCATAATCATAAAAGAGCACATGTATGAAATCAAACATTGGCAAACATCAATTAACAATCGATAGCATACATGAACATACCAACATCATATAACAATTAACATAATTGAACTGTGCGATCAAGGCTCAATCAAACGGAGCCGATCGTATTGCATGAACTGGAAATGTAAATTGAACTGTGCGCTCAAGGCTCAATCAAACGGAGCCGAACGTATTGCATGAACTGGAAATGTAAATTTAACTGTGCACTCAAGGCTCAATCAAACGGAGCCGAGCGTATTGCATGTATTGAAATGTAAAATGAAATGACCGATCAAGGCTCAATCAAACGGAGCCGATCGTGCGGGCACGCCAAGATCAACCGCATAATTAAATGGGGATCCAACTCATCCTCGATGGATGGGGAGCCACGGCCTCGGCAATTGCATGTATTGAAATAATAATTTGCATACAATAATAACTACTTAACAGCAACAAACTAATACACATGTCATGATATGATATATGCACAATAACTTGGTTATAATATGTAAATGAACAAGACACATGATACACCCCAAAAACGTGATTAAAACGGGGAATTTGTAGGTTTCACTCACATTGGGTGCGTTGGATTTGAGATGGTGAGATGCGCACGATTTAGACGAGTGAGTCGACGAGGAAATACTAACCTAAATAACGGAAAGATATATTAAATGGATAGATTTTATTAAGGATTTTAATGGGATTTTTAGATATATATTTTTGTGAGTTTATGGCTATTTTCTATCTTTAAAAATGTTATCTTTAAGTATTTTTAATTGATTTTTAAATTAAAATAAACAAATAAATATTTAAAAAAAATATTATTTTTTTTACTGTTTGACCGTTGACCGTTGACCGGTTCGGTCAGCGATAAATGTTTGCGCCAAGCGGGACTCGAACCGGTGACCTTCCGTTCACGCGCACGTAGCTCTACCAACTGAGCTACGTGACTAACCCGTTAGAAACCCAGTTTTAATTATATTTATATACTTATTCGAATTTACCGAAAATTCCTTTATTTTGCAAAACGTTTTAATCTCATGGACCGGTGCTTGTGACGGGACTCGAACGCGCGACGTGAAGTTTATTTTGCACACAGTCCACCGCTGGACTGTGTGTCTAACCCGGTTATATTCTTGATTTATATTATACTTAACAACTACCCGCTCTAACCCGGTTAGTTCATGAATAAAAAGAAATGTTGTTTCGTAAAGCGTGTGCATAGTAAGAATAGAACTCGCGACGTGATTATTAAATGTGCACACAGTCCACCGCTGGACTGTGTGTCTAACCCGTTTATAAACCGAATTTTAATTACTCTTATATTCTGAATAGATTCATCTTCTTCGTCGGATTACAACTGTCAGCGTAATTCAACTGGTTAAGGTTGATTTTGCGATTTACTAAGATCTTAAACACTAACAGTAATTCAATAGTAAGGAATGGAAAGAGTTTAAAGAACAGGATTTACCGATTGGAGATAAACACAGAAATCCGGCGAAGGTTTTGTCGATACAGGAATTGAACTCCGACTGTTGAAACAATTAACAGTGTGGTTCGATTATTTATAGAACTAAATCACCTAAACAAAGTTTAAGTGAAATGCAGGATCTCTTACCAATTCACAGTGGGATTCCGGCAATTTCAGAAGCTTTCCGGCGAAAGTGAGATTTCCGATAAACGTTGACTAAGGTTGATTCTGATGATGGAATTGTGTTAGAGATTGACTAATCACATGTTTTAAACAAAAAGAGTCGAAGGAATTACCGTGAGAATGCGATTCCCGGTTTTCCGGTGAGTTGCAGAATAATTCCGGCGATCGAATTCAGAGGATCTTACAGTTCAGAATCTTGACGAAAATGAAATTGAGTGTTGTTGTGATAGTTATGAATCGCGCAAATGATCAGGACTTGGATTAAATCAGAGTTTGGTATGTTTTCGGTTTCAAAAACCGGAAATGATGAAGTCTTTAAGTTCATTCAATTCGGACTTAATTAGAAACCGATATTCATCGGTTATAAGCTAGCCAAAAGAAGTCGAAATGATTTAGCGTTCGGTTTGCTGGTTTCCTTTATTCAGATGGCACCAATGGTTAATTCGAGTTCGCGTATAAGATCCATTTGGTTGCCAATTGTTAACAGAAAACACATTGTGGCGGAGTGGTTTGGGAAGTGAATGTTAAGTCATTGGAGACAGCTGACCCGGGTTCGAGTCCCGGCAGCTACAATTTATTTTTATTTATTTTATTTTAACTTTTTATCCAATTTAATTTTTATAGTTTAGTTTATTTATTAATTATGTAACGTTTAAACTCAAAATAATCATAAACAATTAATGTATTTTCATAACTTGGTATTTGATTACAAAACGGAGCGGGTTTTGGAGACCCGTTTTTTTACAAATGTTACAGTATCCCCTACTTTTAGGAATTTCGTCCTGAAATTTAAACGGTTGAAGTAGTAGGAAAAAGGTGAGGGTATTTTTCACGCATTGAGTCTTCACGTTCCCAAGTAAACTCAGGTCCCCGTTTCGACTCCCAGCGTACCCTAACAATAGGAATGCGACTTCGTCGTAAACGCTTTTCTCCATAGTCCATAATCTCCACTGGTCTTTCAATAAAATGCATGGATTCATCAATCTGAATATCTTCCAGTGGAATATGAAGATTTTCATCAGCGAGGCACTTCTTCAAGTTCGACACGTGGAATGTGGGATGAATCCTGTCGAGTTCTTCCGGTAGGTCAAGCTTGTATGCTACAGGACCTACTCTTTCGAGTATCTTGAAAGGTCCTACGTAACGTGGTGCTAGCTTTCCCTTTTGACCAAAACGAACTACTCCCTTCCACGGTGATACTTTTAAAAGCACATGATCACCAACGCTAAACTCCAAGGGCTTCCGTCGTTTATCTGCGTAACTCTTTTGACGACTTTGAGCCGCTAGAAGATTGTTTCGGATTTGATGAATCTTACCTGTGGTTTCTTGGATCAATTCTGGACCAGTAATTTGTGCTTCCCCAATTTCGTGCCAACAAACAGGAGATCGGCACTTTCGACCATATAACGCTTCAAAAGGTGCCATGCCGATGCTAGAATGATAACTGTTGTTGTACGAAAATTCAACTAACGGTAGATGGGCGTCCCAATTTCCCTTGAAGTCTATGACACATGCTCTAAGCATATCCTCAAGGGTTTGACTGGTGCGCTCAGACTGTCCATCAGTTTGAGGATGGTAGGCGGTACTGAGATCTAATCGAGTGCCCATAGCGGATTGTACTGCTTGCCATGTTCGTGAGGTGAAACGACCATCACGATCAGAAATAATACTTATTGGTACCCCGTGCCGGCTTACGATTTCGTTGATATAAATACGAGCAAGCTTATCGTTCTTAAAATCTTCTCGAATAGGGATAAAGTGAGCTGATTTTGTAAGTCGGTCTATAACCACCCATATAGTGTCATACCCACTAGAAGTGCGAGGTAACCCGGTAATGAAATCCATGGTTATATTTTCCCACTTCCATACAGGTATTTCTGGTTGGACTAGAAGTCCTGAGGGTCTTTGGTGTTCAGCCTTCACCTTAGAACATGTGAGACACATGGAAACGAAAACGGCAATATCTTTCTTCATTCCAGGCCACCAATAGGTGTACCGTAGGTCTTGATACATCTTATCGGCTCCTGGGTGTATAGAATATCGCGTCTTATGAGCTTCATGCATGAGTGTTTCACGAAGTTTGATGTGGTTAGGAATCCATATACGATCCAGGTAATACAAAATACCATCAGATTTAGTTTCAAGTTTTAGCTCGGCTCCACAGGACATCTCTTTTTGTACATCTTCCTCTGTTATTGAAACGTGTTGAGCTTCTCGAATTTGATCCTTAACATTGGTTATAATTTGCGAACATAGAAGATGAAGGAGTTCGCATAACCCTTTCGACTAAGTGCATCAACCACCACATTTGCTTTACCAGGGTGGTATCTGATTTCACAGTCGTAATCATTTAGGAGTTCGACCCATCTTCGTTGCCTCATATTTAACTCTTTCTGGTTGAAGATATGTTGAAGACTCTTGTGGTCAGTGTAGATTTCACACTTCGTACCATAGAGATAATGTCTCCATATCTTAAGAGCAAATACAACAGCCCCAAGTTCAAGGTCATGAGTGGTGTAGTTCTTTTCGTGTGTCTTGAGTTGCCTTGAGGCATAAGCTATGACTTTTCCTCTTTGCATGAGAACGCAACCTAATCCTTGCCCTGACTCGTCGCAATAGACTACAAAATCATCACAACCTTCAGGAAGAGTGAGGATTGGTGCATCACAAAGTTTTTGCTTGAGAATTTGAAAAGCTTCTTCTTGCTTGGGTCCCCATACAAATGGTTTCCCTTTATGGGTTAAAGCCGTGAGTGGCACCGCAATGCGTGAGAAGTTTGAAATGAACCGACGATAATAGCCAGCTAGTCCAAGAAAAGACCGTACTTCAGTTGGTGTTCGTGGAGCTTGCCATTCTTGAACTGCTTTGATCTTTGATGGGTCCACATGTATTCCTTTGTCATTGACTACATGCCCGAGAAATTGCACCTCTTTTAACCAGAATTCACATTTAGAGAACTTGGCATAAAGCTTTTCCTTTTCTAGAAGTGCAAGAACAAGTCGTAGATGACGCTCATGATCAGCTTTAGATTTTGAATAGATAAGAATATCGTCGATGAAAACAATAACAAATCGATCAAGGTAAGGTTTGCAGACTCTATTCATTAGGTCCATGAAAACAGCTGGTGCGTTGGTTAATCCAAACGGCATAACCATGAATTCATAGTGACCATATCGAGTTCGAAAAGCAGTTTTAGGGACGTCTTCTTCATGCACTCTAAGCTGATGATAGCCAGATCGAAGGTCGATTTTCGAAAAGCAACTGGCACCTTGTAGTTGGTCAAGAAGGTCATCTATGCGAGGTAAAGGATATCGATTTTTGATAGTTAACTTGTTGAGCTCTCTGTAGTCGATGCACATGCGAAAAGATCCATCCTTCTTCTTTACAAAAAGTACAGGTGCACCCCAAGGCGATGAGCTGGGGCGTATAAATCCCTTGTCAGTCAACTCTTGCAATTGACTGGCTAGCTCTTGCATTTCAGAGGGGGCTAACCTATATGGAGATTTTGCCACTGGTGTAGCACCAGGTATAAGATCGATACGGAATTCGACATCTCTGATTGGAGGAAGTCCTGAAATGTCGTTAGGAAAAACTTGTGGAAAATCTTTTACAACAAGAATATCTTCAAGTTTCTTCTCTGTGGTCCCCTTCTTGATGATATGGGCTAAAAACGCGACATAATTCTTGCGAAGGTACTTTTGAGCTTGAAGACAAGACATTAAGTTGAGCCCTTTCGACGAGGTTTCTCCAAAGATTCGAAGAGTCTGACCGTTTGAAAGAGGAATACGAATAAATTTCTCACGACAAACAACTTCCGCATGATGTAGACTGAGCCAATCCATACCGATTATGATGTCAAAACTTCCCAGCTTCATAGGAATAAGATCGACTGAGAATTCGTGGTCGTTTAAGGTGAGTGTACAGTTGCGTAAAATAGATTCTAATGAAACAGGTTTTCCGTCCGCAACTTCTACCGTTATGGATTCCGCGAGCTTATCCCGATTTTTACTTAAGATAGGTTCAAACTCTAATGACACGAAACTTCTATCCGCACCAGTATCAAATAACATAGAGGCATATCTACCATTTATAAGAAACGTACCGTTGACCACATTGCCGTCAGCTCTGGCCTGGTTTGCGTTAATATTGAAAGCCCTTCCTCTAGCAGGTGGAGGAGCTTGGTTCGCTTGATTCACAGGATTGGCTTGGGCCTGAGCATGAATAATATTAACCAGCCTTGGACATGTGTTCCTGAAATGACTTGGGTCGCCGCAGTTGAAACAAGCCCGCATAGGTTGGCCCATAGGGTAATTGGGTTGATAGTATGTTTGGGCTAAATGTTGAGTGGGTGGGTATGGTAGCTGTTGTTGGGCTTGACCCATTAATTGTTGGTGGGTTTGGGTTATAGGTTGGTGGCCGTTTGTTCGTTGGAGCGTGCGGCAGTTTTGAGCAGTGTGTCCGGCGCGACCGCAGCCGGTACAGTATTGGCAAGGATAGTCAGGGGAGTGGTGATACTGACAACGGTTACATTTTGGTAGTGGCCCCGTGTATGGTTTTCTGTATGGCGCGGGTGGAGGAGTGGCTTGAGTGATGGGTGCAGCAGGAACAGGGGTGTTGGTTTGGGTGACTGCAAAGTTCCTGGTGTTACGCTTCCTCTTGTTAGCAAATTTAGAGGAAGGAGTGTGGTGGTTTGAGGTTTGTCCCTCAGCAGGTGTTTTCTTCTTTTCCTCCTTGAATTTCCCATTGCGAATTCGGTTTTCGGTCAGTTCTGTTGCCAACTCCATGGCAGCTTCGAGGGTTACTGGTGAAACGCTGAGGACCGAATCTTGGATTTTCGAGGGAAGTCCTCGAATGTAATGTTCGATCAGACGGTAGGTTGGAGTGAATAAGTTTGGAACCATTTGGTTCAACTCCAAGAACCTTTTGTTGTAAGTAGAGTGATCACCATCTTTTTGCTTCAAGGCATGAAATTCATCCTCTAATTTCTTAATTTCACTCCTAGGAAAAAATCGCCTAGTCATGATTTCCCTTAACTCCTCCCAAGTTAAGGCCATCGCATCTTCTGTTCCCCTCTTTCCTTTCTCCGTATTCCACCAAGTGAGAGCTACACCAACGAACCTTGCGATCCTCAGGACAATCGCAGTTTAAGAAAACGTTTTCCATCTCCTCGAACCAATGTAGGAGAGCAGTGACTCCCTCGGTCCCTTCGAATTTTGGAGGATCACAGGACTTAAAATGTTTGTAAGAGCATTTGTTGGTAGGAGGGTTGTTGATGATCTGGTCCTGTTGTTGAGGAGGGTTAGTAGGATTTGCAGCAAGGGCTTGTTGTACTTGTACTACAATGTCAGGTAATATTGTGGCCATTTGATTCGCGATATGGGTGGCCAAACGTTCCCGAGACTTTTCCGATTTCCTACTTCTTCGATGCGATCTAGACGACATCTACAGGATCATAAAATGAGAAGATTGTGAGTTTATGATGTCTTTTTAGGTGTCATGTGTCTTTAAAAAAAATGAAATTAACATAAATATCAATAATGCAACTACATCCAAAGGATGTCTTGGGTTCGCTCATGTTGGGCCTCAAATGTCCCCCATACCTTCACCTACATAGTCATGTGGGCCCCATGGCTATTGGCTTGGTAGGATTCACATTAGTATTGGAAATTTAACACTCGCATCCCCCGAATGCAAACCACAAAATATGCTCATGAGACGTTTGGTCGGAACGTGTCCAGGTGTAGACACAATGACAACTCAAAGTGGGATTAGTTCTCACGACGTTTGGTATAGCATGCTTTGGCCTAATAGGTATTTCGTACTCTCATCGTAAGTCCCCAGGTAGGCAAACTGGTCCTTTATTTTGGATTTATACGAATGCCAGCCTAGACAGGACGTTCCGACTACCGGTACTAGTACCCTTCCAGTTACTACATGCCCGTCATGAGAACTCACTTTGATGAGATTTAAAACACGAAAATCATTGTAAAATCAATCATGATGTGGTGTGTGCTTGCATGGATGTGATATGTTATGATCATACGATTTCATGATAGGCATTATTTGATAATACATACTTATGAACATGCTTGAACAATATCAAATGTAACATTTAACATAAACATATAAACATCATGAAATTTGGCATATAACACACAAAATTCTTATAAGTTTCTAATCGACTATAGTATAGGCTCTAAGGGTCTAATAACCTATCCTATATCCCTATAGTCATGGCTCTGATACCAATCTGTCACACCCCGACCCGCAGCGGAAATAAGAGTCGGGGCATAATTGGGTTATCACCAAAGCACATGACATTTACTATTATGTTTCATAATTAAATGAAGTCAATGTTACATTGCTCAAACATCCAAACATGTTCATTCATTACAAGGGAAAACAACCAAACATAATAATCCAAAAACTAAATCGTTTTATTTCTCCTAATCCAGGTCCTATGTGTTCCTAGCTGCTGCTGGTTCACCTGTATCATGTGTAAAATAGGAGGTTTTTGGGTCAACATAAGTTGGCGAGTGAACCTTATAGATAAACATTTGATAATGATTTTCTGGTTAGTTTATCAATAAAATATTGTGCATAATCATAAAAGAGCACATGTATGAAATCAAACATTGGCAAACATCAATTAACAATCGATAGCATACATGAACATACCAACATCATATAACAATTAACATAATTGAACTGTGCGATCAAGGCTCAATCAAACGGAGCCGATCGTATTGCATGAACTGGAAATGTAAATTGAACTGTGCGCTCAAGGCTCAATCAAACGGAGCCGAACGTATTGCATGAACTGGAAATGTAAATTTAACTGTGCACTCAAGGCTCAATCAAACGGAGCCGAGCGTATTGCATGTATTGAAATGTAAAATGAAATGACCGATCAAGGCTCAATCAAACGGAGCCGATCGTGCGGGCACGCCAAGATCAACCGCATAATTAAATGGGGATCCAACTCATCCTCGATGGATGGGGAGCCACGGCCTCGGCAATTGCATGTATTGAAATAATAATTTGCATACAATAATAACTACTTAACAGCAACAAACTAATACACATGTCATGATATGATATATGCACAATAACTTGGTTATAATATGTAAATGAACAAGACACATGATACACCCCAAAAACGTGATTAAAACGGGGAATTTGTAGGTTTCACTCACATTGGGTGCGTTGGATTTGAGATGGTGAGATGCGCACGATTTAGACGAGTGAGTCGACGAGGAATACTAAACCTAAATAACGGAAAGATATATTAAATGGATAGATTTTATTAAGGATTTTAATGGGATTTTTAGATATATATTTTTGTGAGTTTATGGCTATTTTCTATCTTTAAAAATGTTATCTTTAAGTATTTTTAATTGATTTTTAAATTAAAATAAACAAATAAATATTTAAAAAAAATATTATTTTTTTTACTGTTTGACCGTTGACCGTTGACCGGTTCGGTCAGCGATAAATGTTTGCGCCAAGCGGGACTCGAACCGGTGACCTTCCGTTCACGCGCACGTAGCTCTACCAACTGAGCTACGTGACTAACCCGTTAGAAACCCAGTTTTAATTATATTTATATACTTATTCGAATTTACCGAAAATTCCTTTATTTTGCAAAACGTTTTAATCTCATGGACCGGTGCTTGTGACGGGACTCGAACGCGCGACGTGAAGTTTATTTTGCACACAGTCCACCGCTGGACTGTGTGTCTAACCCGGTTATATTCTTGATTTATATTATACTTAACAACTACCCGCTCTAACCCGGTTAGTTCATGAATAAAAAGAAATGTTGTTTCGTAAAGCGTGTGCATAGTAAGAATAGAACTCGCGACGTGATTATTAAATGTGCACACAGTCCACCGCTGGACTGTGTGTCTAACCCGTTTATAAACCGAATTTAATTACTCTTATATTCTGAATAGATTCATCTTCTTCGTCGGATTACAACTGTCAGCGTAATTCAACTGGTTAAGGTTGATTTTGCGATTTACTAAGATCTTAAACACTAACAGTAATTCAATAGTAAGGAATGGAAAGAGTTTAAAGAACAGGATTTACCGATTGGAGATAAACACAGAAATCCGGCGAAGGTTTTGTCGATACAGGAATTGAACTCCGACTGTTGAAACAATTAACAGTGTGGTTCGATTATTTATAGAACTAAATCACCTAAACAAAGTTTAAGTGAAATGCAGGATCTCTTACCAATTCACAGTGGGATTCCGGCAATTTCAGAAGCTTTCCGGCGAAAGTGAGATTTCCGATAAACGTTGACTAAGGTTGATTCTGATGATGGAATTGTGTTAGAGATTGACTAATCACATGTTTTAAACAAAAAGAGTCGAAGGAATTACCGTGAGAATGCGATTCCCGGTTTTCCGGTGAGTTGCAGAATAATTCCGGCGATCGAATTCAGAGGATCTTACAGTTCAGAATCTTGACGAAAATGAAATTGAGTGTTGTTGTGATAGTTATGAATCGCGCAAATGATCAGGACTTGGATTAAATCAGAGTTTGGTATGTTTTCGGTTTCAAAAACCGGAAATGATGAAGTCTTTAAGTTCATTCAATTCGGACTTAATTAGAAACCGATATTCATCGGTTATAAGCTAGCCAAAAGAAGTCGAAATGATTTAGCGTTCGGTTTGCCGGTTTCCTTTATTCAGATGGCACCAATGGTTAATTCGAGTTCGCGTATAAGATCCATTTGGTTGCCAATTGTTAACAGAAAACACATTGTGGCGGAGTGGTTTGGGAAGTGAATGTTAAGTCATTGGAGACAGCTGACCCGGGTTCGAGTCCCGGCAGCTACAATTTATTTTTATTTATTTTATTTTAACTTTTTATCCAATTTAATTTTTATAGTTTAGTTTATTTATTAATTATGTAACGTTTAAACTCAAAATAATCATAAACAATTAATGTATTTTCATAACTTGGTATTTGATTACAAAACGGAGCGGGTTTTGGAGACCCGTTTTTTACAAATGTTACAGTATCCCCTACTTTTAGGAATTTCGTCCTGAAATTTAAACGGTTGAAGTAGTAGGAAAAAGGTGAGGGTATTTTTCACGCATTGAGTCTTCACGTTCCCAAGTAAACTCAGGTCCCCGTTTCGACTCCCAGCGTACCCTAACAATAGGAATGCGACTTCGTCGTAAACGCTTTTCTCCATAGTCCATAATCTCCACTGGTCTTTCAATAAAATGCATGGATTCATCAATCTGAATATCTTCCAGTGGAATATGAAGATTTTCATCAGCGAGGCACTTCTTCAAGTTCGACACGTGGAATGTGGGATGAATCCTGTCGAGTTCTTCCGGTAGGTCAAGCTTGTATGCTACAGGACCTACTCTTTCGAGTATCTTGAAAGGTCCTACGTAACGTGGTGCTAGCTTTCCCTTTTGACCAAAACGAACTACTCCCTTCCACGGTGATACTTTTAAAAGCACATGATCACCAACGCTAAACTCCAAGGGCTTCCGTCGTTTATCTGCGTAACTCTTTTGACGACTTTGAGCCGCTAGAAGATTGTTTCGGATTTGATGAATCTTATCTGTGGTTTCTTGGATCAATTCTGGACCAGTAATTTGTGCTTCCCCAATTTCGTGCCAACAAACAGGAGATCGGCACTTTCGACCATATAACGCTTCAAAAGGTGCCATGCCGATGCTAGAATGATAACTGTTGTTGTACGAAAATTCAACTAACGGTAGATGGGCGTCCCAATTTCCCTTGAAGTCTATGACACATGCTCTAAGCATATCCTCAAGGGTTTGACTGGTGCGCTCAGACTGTCCATCAGTTTGAGGATGGTAGGCGGTACTGAGATCTAATCGAGTGCCCATAGCGGATTGTACTGCTTGCCATGTTCGTGAGGTGAAACGACCATCACGATCAGAAAAATACTTATTGGTACCCCGTGCCGGCTTACGATTTCGTTGATATAAATACGAGCAAGCTTATCGTTCTTAAAATCTTCTCGAATAGGGATAAAGTGAGCTGATTTTGTAAGTCGGTCTATAACCACCCATATAGTGTCATACCCACTAGAAGTGCGAGGTAACCCGGTAATGAAATCCATGGTTATATTTTCCCACTTCCATACAGGTATTTCTGGTTGGACTAGAAGTCCTGAGGGTCTTTGGTGTTCAGCCTTCACCTTAGAACATGTGAGACACTTGGAAACGAAAACGGCAATATCTTTCTTCATTCCAGGCCACCAATAGGTGTACCGTAGGTCTTGATACATCTTATCGGCTCCTGGGTGTATAGAATATCGCGTCTTATGAGCTTCATGCATGAGTGTTTCACGAAGTTTGATGTGGTTAGGAATCCATATACGATCCAGGTAATACAAAATACCATCAGATTTAGTTTCAAGTTTTAGCTCGGCTCCACAGGACATCTCTTTTTGTACATCTTCCTCTGTTATTGAAACGTGTTGAGCTTCTCGAATTTGATCCTTAACATTGGTTATAATTTGCGAACATAGAAGATGAATGGAGTTCGCATAACCCTTTCGACTAAGTGCATCAACCACCACATTTGCTTTACCAGGGTGGTATCTGATTTCACAGTCGTAATCATTTAGGAGTTCGACCCATCTTCGTTGCCTCATATTTAACTCTTTCTGGTTGAAGATATGTTGAAGACTCTTGTGGTCAGTGTAGATTTCACACTTCGTACCATAGAGATAATGTCTCCATATCTTAAGAGCAAATACAACAGCCCCAAGTTCAAGGTCATGAGTGGTGTAGTTCTTTTCGTGTGTCTTGAGTTGCCTTGAGGCATAAGCTATGACTTTTCCTCTTTGCATGAGAACGCAACCTAATCCTTGCCCTGACTCGTCGCAATAGACTACAAAATCATCACAACCTTCAGGAAGAGTGAGGATTGGTGCATCACAAAGTTTTTGCTTGAGAATTTGAAAAGCTTCTTCTTGCTTGGGTCCCCATACAAATGGTTTCCCTTTATGGGTTAAAGCCGTGAGTGGCACCGCAATGCGTGAGAAGTTTGAAATGAACCGACGATAATAGCCAGCTAGTCCAAGAAAAGACCGTACTTCAGTTGGTGTTCGTGGAGCTTGCCATTCTTGAACTGCTTTGATCTTTGATGGGTCCACATGTATTCCTTTGTCATTGACTACATGCCCGAGAAATTGCACCTCTTTTAACCAGAATTCACATTTAGAGAACTTGGCATAAAGCTTTTCCTTTTCTAGAAGTGCAAGAACAAGTCGTAGATGACGCTCATGATCAGCTTTAGATTTTGAATAGATAAGAATATCGTCGATGAAACAATAACAAATCGATCAAGGTAAGGTTTGCAGACTCTATTCATTAGGTCCATGAAAACAGCTGGTGCGTTGGTTAATCCAAACGGCATAACCATGAATTCATAGTGACCATATCGAGTTCGAAAAGCAGTTTTAGGGACGTCTTCTTCATGCACTCTAAGCTGATGATAGCCAGATCGAAGGTCGATTTTCGAAAAGCAACTGGCACCTTGTAGTTGGTCAAGAAGGTCATCTATGCGAGGTAAAGGATATCGATTTTTGATAGTTAACTTGTTGAGCTCTCTGTAGTCGATGCACATGCGAAAAGATCCATCCTTCTTCTTTACAAAAAGTACAGGTGCACCCCAAGGCGATGAGCTGGGGCGTATAAATCCCTTGTCAGTCAACTCTTGCAATTGACTGGCTAGCTCTTGCATTTCAGAGGGGGCTAACCTATATGGAGATTTTGCCACTGGTGTAGCACCAGGTATAAGATCGATACGGAATTTGACATCTCTGATTGGAGGAAGTCCTGAAATGTCGTTAGGAAAAACTTGTGGAAAATCTTTTACAACAAGAATATCTTCAAGTTTCTTCTCTGTGGTCCCTTCTTGATGATATGGGCTAAAAACGCGACATAATTCTTGCGAAGGTACTTTTGAGCTTGAAGACAAGACATTAAGTTGAGCCCTTTCGACGAGGTTTCTCCAAAGATTCGAAGAGTCTGACCGTTTGAAAGAGGAATACGAATAAATTTCTCACGACAAACAACTTCCGCATGATGTAGACTGAGCCAATCCATACCGATTATGATGTCAAAACTTCCCAGCTTCATAGGAATAAGATCGACTGAGAATTCGTGGTCGTTTAAGGTGAGTGTACAGTTGCGTAAAATAGATTCTAATGAAACAGGTTTTCCGTCCGCAACTTCTACCGTTATGGATTCCGCGAGCTTATCCCGATTTTTACTTAAGATAGGTTCAAACTCTAATGACACGAAACTTCTATCCGCACCAGTATCAAATAACATAGAGGCATATCTACCATTTATAAGAAACGTACCGTTGACCACATTGCCGTCAGCTCTGGCCTGGTTTGCGTTAATATTGAAAGCCCTTCCTCTAGCAGGTGGAGGAGCTTGGTTCGCTTGATTCACAGGATTGGCTTGGGCCTGAGCATGAATAATATTAACCAGCCTTGGACATGTGTTCCTGAAATGACTTGGGTCGCCGCAGTTGAAACAAGCCCGCATAGGTTGGCCCATAGGGTAATTGGGTTGATAGTATGTTTGGGCTAAATGTTGAGTGGGTGGGTATGGTAGCTGTTGTTGGGCTTGACCCATTAATTGTTGGTGGGTTTGGGTTATAGGTTGGTGGCCGTTTGTTCGTTGGAGCGTGCGGCAGTTTTGAGCAGTGTGTCCGGCGCGACCGCAGCCGGTACAGTATTGGCAAGGATAGTCAGGGGAGTGGTGATACTGACAACGGTTACATTTTGGTAGTGGCCCCGTGTATGGTTTTCTGTATGGCGCGGGTGGAGGAGTGGCTTGAGTGATGGGTGCAGCAGGAACAGGGGTGTTGGTTTGGGTGACTGCAAAGTTCCTGGTGTTACGCTTCCTCTTGTTAGCAAATTTAGAGGAAGGAGTGTGGTGGTTTGAGGTTTGTCCCTCAGCAGGTGTTTTCTTCTTTTCCTCCTTGAATTTCCCATTGCGAATTCGGTTTTCGGTCAGTTCTGTTGCCAACTCCATGGCAGCTTCGAGGGTTACTGGTGAAACGCTGAGGACCGAATCTTGGATTTTCGAGGGAAGTCCTCGAATGTAATGTTCGATCAGACGGTAGGTTGGAGTGAATAAGTTTGGAACCATTTGGTTCAACTCCAAGAACCTTTTGTTGTAAGTAGAGTGATCACCATCTTTTTGCTTCAAGGCATGAAATTCATCCTCTAATTTCTTAATTTCACTCCTAGGAAAAAATCGCCTAGTCATGATTTCCCTTAACTCCTCCCAAGTTAAGGCCATCGCATCTTCTGTTCCCCTCTTTCCTTTCTCCGTATTCCACCAAGTGAGAGCTACACCAACGAACCTTGCGATCCTCAGGACAATCGCAGTTTAAGAAAACGTTTTCCATCTCCTCGAACCAATGTAGGAGAGCAGTGACTCCCTCGGTCCCTTCGAATTTTGGAGGATCACAGGACTTAAAATGTTTGTAAGAGCATTTGTTGGTAGGAGGGTTGTTGATGATCTGGTCCTGTTGTTGAGGAGGGTTAGTAGGATTTGCAGCAAGGGCTTGTTGTACTTGTACTACAATGTCAGGTAATATTGTGGCCATTTGATTCGCGATATGGGTGGCCAAACGTTCCCGAGACTTTTCCGATTTCCTACTTCTTCGATGCGATCTAGACGACATCTACAGGATCATAAAATGAGAAGATTGTGAGTTTATGATGTCTTTTTAGGTGTCATGTGTCTTTAAAAAAATGAAATTAACATAAATATCAATAATGCAACTACATCCAAAGGATGTCTTGGGTTCGCTCATGTTGGGCCTCAAATGTCCCCCATACCTTCACCTACATAGTCATGTGGGCCCCATGGCTATTGGCTTGGTAGGATTCACATTAGTATTGGAAATTTAACACTCGCATCCCCCGAATGCAAACCACAAAATATGCTCATGAGACGTTTGGTCGGAACGTGTCCAGGTGTAGACACAATGACAACTCAAAGTGGGATTAGTTCTCACGACGTTTGGTATAGCATGCTTTGGCCTAATAGGTATTTCGTACTCTCATCGTAAGTCCCCAGGTAGGCAAACTGGTCCTTTATTTTGGATTTATACGAATGCCAGCCTAGACAGGACGTTCCGACTACCGGTACTAGTACCCTTCCAGTTACTACATGCCCGTCATGAGAACTCACTTTGATGAGATTTAAAACACGAAAATCATTGTAAAATCAATCATGATGTGGTGTGTGCTTGCATGGATGTGATATGTTATGATCATACGATTTCATGATAGGCATTATTTGATAATACATACTTATGAACATGCTTGAACAATATCAAATGTAACATTTAACATAAACATATAAACATCATGAAATTTGGCATATAACACACAAAATTCTTATAAGTTTCTAATCGACTATAGTATAGGCTCTAAGGGTCTAATAACCTATCCTATATCCCTATAGTCATGGCTCTGATACCAATCTGTCACACCCCGACCCGCAGCGGAAATAAGAGTCGGGGCATAATTGGGTTATCACCAAAGCACATGACATTTACTATTATGTTTCATAATTAAATGAAGTCAATGTTACATTGCTCAAACATCCAAACATGTTCATTCATTACAAGGGAAAACAACCAAACATAATAATCCAAAAACTAAATCGTTTTATTTCTCCTAATCCAGGTCCTATGTGTTCCTAGCTGCTGCTGGTTCACCTGTATCATGTGTAAAATAGGAGGTTTTTGGGTCAACATAAGTTGGCGAGTGAACCTTATAGATAAACATTTGATAATGATTTTCTGGTTAGTTTATCAATAAAATATTGTGCATAATCATAAAAGAGCACATGTATGAAATCAAACATTGGCAAACATCAATTAACAATCGATAGCATACATGAACATACCAACATCATATAACAATTAACATAATTGAACTGTGCGATCAAGGCTCAATCAAACGGAGCCGATCGTATTGCATGAACTGGAAATGTAAATTGAACTGTGCGCTCAAGGCTCAATCAAACGGAGCCGAACGTATTGCATGAACTGGAAATGTAAATTTAACTGTGCACTCAAGGCTCAATCAAACGGAGCCGAGCGTATTGCATGTATTGAAATGTAAAATGAAATGACCGATCAAGGCTCAATCAAACGGAGCCGATCGTGCGGGCACGCCAAGATCAACCGCATAATTAAATGGGGATCCAACTCATCCTCGATGGATGGGGAGCCACGGCCTCGGCAATTGCATGTATTGAAATAATAATTTGCATACAATAATAACTACTTAACAGCAACAAACTAATACACATGTCATGATATGATATATGCACAATAACTTGGTTATAATATGTAAATGAACAAGACACATGATACACCCCAAAAACGTGATTAAAACGGGGAATTTGTAGGTTTCACTCACATTGGGTGCGTTGGATTTGAGATGGTGAGATGCGCACGATTTAGACGAGTGAGTCGACGAGGAAATACTAACCTAAATAACGGAAAGATATATTAAATGGATAGATTTTATTAAGGATTTTAATGGGATTTTTAGATATATATTTTTGTGAGTTTATGGCTATTTTCTATCTTTAAAAATGTTATCTTTAAGTATTTTTAATTGATTTTTAAATTAAAATAAACAAATAAATATTTAAAAAAAATATTATTTTTTTTACTGTTTGACCGTTGACCGTTGACCGGTTCGGTCAGCGATAAATGTTTGCGCCAAGCGGGACTCGAACCGGTGACCTTCCGTTCACGCGCACGTAGCTCTACCAACTGAGCTACGTGACTAACCCGTTAGAAACCCAGTTTTAATTATATTTATATACTTATTCGAATTTACCAAAAATTCCTTTATTTTGCAAAACGTTTTAATCTCATGGACCGGTGCTTGTGACGGGACTCGAACGCGCGACGTGAAGTTTATTTTGCACACAGTCCACCGCTGGACTGTGTGTCTAACCCGGTTATATTCTTGATTTATATTATACTTAACAACTACCCGCTCTAACCCGGTTAGTTCATGAATAAAAAGAAATGTTGTTTCGTAAAGCGTGTGCATAGTAAGAATAGAACTCGCGACGTGATTATTAAATGTGCACACAGTCCACCGCTGGACTGTGTGTCTAACCCGTTTATAAACCGAATTTTAATTACTCTTATATTCTGAATAGATTCATCTTCTTCGTCGGATTACAACTGTCAGCGTAATTCAACTGGTTAAGGTTGATTTTGCGATTTACTAAGATCTTAAACACTAACAGTAATTCAATAGTAAGGAATGGAAAGAGTTTAAAGAACAGGATTTACCGATTGGAGATAAACACAGAAATCCGGCGAAGGTTTTGTCGATACAGGAATTGAACTCCGACTGTTGAAACAATTAACAGTGTGGTTCGATTATTTATAGAATTAAATCACCTAAACAAAGTTTAAGTGAAATGCAGGATCTCTTACCAATTCACAGTGGGATTCCGGCAATTTCAGAAGCTTTCCGGCGAAAGTGAGATTTCCGATAAACGTTGACTAAGGTTGATTCTGATGATGGAATTGTGTTAGAGATTGACTAATCACATGTTTTAAACAAAAAGAGTCGAAGGAATTACCGTGAGAATGCGATTCCCGGTTTTCCGGTGAGTTGCAGAATAATTCCGGCGATCGAATTCAGAGGATCTTACAGTTCAGAATCTTGACGAAAATGAAATTGAGTGTTGTTGTGATAGTTATGAATCGCGCAAATGATCAGGACTTGGATTAAATCAGAGTTTGGTATGTTTTCGGTTTCAAAAACCGGAAATGATGAAGTCTTTAAGTTCATTCAATTCGGACTTAATTAGAAACCGATATTCATCGGTTATAAGCTAGCCAAAAGAAGTCGAAATGATTTAGCGTTCGGTTTGCCGGTTTCCTTTATTCAGATGGCACCAATGGTTAATTCGAGTTCGCGTATAAGATCCATTTGGTTGCCAATTGTTAACAGAAAACACATTGTGGCGGAGTGGTTTGGGAAGTGAATGTTAAGTCATTGGAGACAGCTGACCCGGGTTCGAGTCCCGGCAGCTACAATTTATTTTTATTTATTTTATTTTAACTTTTTATCCAATTTAATTTTTATAGTTTAGTTTATTTATTAATTATGTAACGTTTAAACTCAAAATAATCATAAACAATTAATGTATTTTCATAACTTGGTATTTGATTACAAAACGGAGCGGGTTTTGGAGACCCGTTTTTTACAAATGTTACAGTATCCCCTACTTTTAGGAATTTCGTCCTGAAATTTAAACGGTTGAAGTAGTAGGAAAAAGGTGAGGGTATTTTTCACGCATTGAGTCTTCACGTTCCCAAGTAAACTCAGGTCCCCGTTTCGACTCCCAGCGTACCCTAACAATAGGAATGCGACTTCGTCGTAAACGCTTTTCTCCATAGTCCATAATCTCCACTGGTCTTTCAATAAAATGCATGGATTCATCAATCTGAATATCTTCCAGTGGAATATGAAGATTTTCATCAGCGAGGCACTTCTTCAAGTTCGACACGTGGAATGTGGGATGAATCCTGTCGAGTTCTTCCGGTAGGTCAAGCTTGTATGCTACAGGACCTACTCTTTCGAGTATCTTGAAAGGTCCTACGTAACGTGGTGCTAGCTTTCCCTTTTGACCAAAACGAACTACTCCCTTCCACGGTGATACTTTTAAAAGCACATGATCACCAACGCTAAACTCCAAGGGCTTCCGTCGTTTATCTGCGTAACTCTTTTGACGACTTTGAGCCGCTAGAAGATTGTTTCGGATTTGATGAATCTTATCTGTGGTTTCTTGGATCAATTCTGGACCAGTAATTTGTGCTTCCCCAATTTCGTGCCAACAAACAGGAGATCGGCACTTTCGACCATATAACGCTTCAAAAGGTGCCATGCCGATGCTAGAATGATAACTGTTGTTGTACGAAAATTCAACTAACGGTAGATGGGCGTCCCAATTTCCCTTGAAGTCTATGACACATGCTCTAAGCATATCCTCAAGGGTTTGACTGGTGCGCTCAGACTGTCCATCAGTTTGAGGATGGTAGGCGGTACTGAGATCTAATCGAGTGCCCATAGCGGATTGTACTGCTTGCCATGTTCGTGAGGTGAAACGACCATCACGATCAGAAATAATACTTATTGGTACCCCGTGCCGGCTTACGATTTCGTTGATATAAATACGAGCAAGCTTATCGTTCTTAAAATCTTCTCGAATAGGGATAAAGTGAGCTGATTTTGTAAGTCGGTCTATAACCACCCATATAGTGTCATACCCACTAGAAGTGCGAGGTAACCCGGTAATGAAATCCATGGTTATATTTTCCCACTTCCATACAGGTATTTCTGGTTGGACTAGAAGTCCTGAGGGTCTTTGGTGTTCAGCCTTCACCTTAGAACATGTGAGACACTTGGAAACGAAAACGGCAATATCTTTCTTCATTCCAGGCCACCAATAGGTGTACCGTAGGTCTTGATACATCTTATCGGCTCCTGGGTGTATAGAATATCGCGTCTTATGAGCTTCATGCATGAGTGTTTCACGAAGTTTGATGTGGTTAGGAATCCATATACGATCCAGGTAATACAAAATACCATCAGATTTAGTTTCAAGTTTTAGCTCGGCTCCACAGGACATCTCTTTTTGTACATCTTCCTCTGTTATTGAAACGTGTTGAGCTTCTCGAATTTGATCCTTAACATTGGTTATAATTTGCGAACATAGAAGATGAATGGAGTTCGCATAACCCTTTCGACTAAGTGCATCAACCACCACATTTGCTTTACCAGGGTGGTATCTGATTTCACAGTCGTAATCATTTAGGAGTTCGACCCATCTTCGTTGCCTCATATTTAACTCTTTCTGGTTGAAGATATGTTGAAGACTCTTGTGGTCAGTGTAGATTTCACACTTCGTACCATAGAGATAATGTCTCCATATCTTAAGAGCAAATACAACAGCCCCAAGTTCAAGGTCATGAGTGGTGTAGTTCTTTTCGTGTGTCTTGAGTTGCCTTGAGGCATAAGCTATGACTTTTCCTCTTTGCATGAGAACGCAACCTAATCCTTGCCCTGACTCGTCGCAATAGACTACAAAATCATCACAACCTTCAGGAAGAGTGAGGATTGGTGCATCACAAAGTTTTTGCTTGAGAATTTGAAAAGCTTCTTCTTGCTTGGTGGTGGTAAGTGACAAGTGGCTCGGGTGGTACGGATCAAATTGGCTCATGCCCGGAGGTGGCTGCACATGTGAAACAACATAGTAGGGTGAGGGGTATGTAATAGTACCATGCTCAAGTGGTGGGGGATGAGACGGGCCTCCAACAATTGGGGTAATAACAAAATGAGGATACTCAGTCATATGATGAATGTGTGGAACATATGACGGCCCTGCAGCAAACGGGTCCTGATAAGAACTAAGAATCGGTGTAATAGCAGTAGAAAATGATCTAACGAAAGGATAAGGGGGTACATGATCAGCAGGCTGAGAAGTACTGCCTAGAGTGAAGTGTGACGTCCAGAAAAAGGGTGGTATCAGGTGATCAGTGTGGCGTGTAATATCTCCCAAAGAATGCAAAGGTGGAATAGACTCAGATAGGTGATCAGTGGGGAATGTGTTTGGTAAAACAGAATCAACATGTATGGGTAGATTATCTGAAGATGGTGGTAAAACTGTATCGGGTGAAAGCATAGGTGATGGTGTCTCAGGTGTGGATGGTGAAGAAGATGAGATGTCACCAACCGTGACCTCAGGCTGAGCTACCTCTAACATGGCTACGTCGAAGTCCTCTCCTATGCCGAGGTCGTCCTCAAGGTGGTCAACATGTACGACCAGGATGATATCGTCATCGTCGCTGATAACAGGATGAATGATGTGGTCATCCTCATCGATATCGTTATCCAATGGACCTACCACATTAAGTGGTACTAGGACATATGCAACAACGTGTTCACCCTCAGGGTGACCATAGATAATCATCTCATGATAGTATGGTACGGCTAGTACATCATCCTCTAAAGGAATATTTGCGTGAACAGGCTCAGGAAGGGCAAAGGGCTGAAAGTCAATGTTCATCCATTCATCGTCCGAGAGATCGTCATCGGAGATGATGATGATGGGTGGAACAGGGTCGTCTAGTGGTATGTAATCAGCGTCTAAGATGAATCCTATGGAATCGGTGTCGGAACTGGTATCAAAAGACATGGTCCTGGCAAAATTATCCGTATAACTTATATGTAAACAATTATTACTTATAATAAATTTTGGGCAATGGTAATTTGGTTTCGTTGTAAGTTATCCCTTGTATTGTTTGGATCAATCTTATTGTTATCATGTTTAATCCTCAAAGACTAACTCGTATAATGTCCTTGCATTATACTTTCTAATTATAGTTTGGTACTAGTGGACCTTTTGAGATAATGTGATGAAAAACACTTGTTACGATTTTGTAAATGACTTTTATAAAAAGACCATTTTGAAATTGTAGACTATACTCAAAAGAATCTTAGTTCACTACAATTAAAGCTCTGATACCAGGTATGTCACACCACGATTTTCGTTGTTACGGAAGCGTCGGCAAGGTGTGGCCAGAGTGGTAGTCGTTGCATTCAACCAAGTAAACGACAATTGTAAAACATAATAAGATGTTCATCCATACATTTTATTTGAACAAAATTTACAATCAACCACTTGTTTCAAAAAAACATAGTACAACTTTAACAACATTGTTCCAACTTTAAAACACAAGTTTTTACAACATGATAACTAAAAACTAGATGACATCAAACTGCTTGACTTCACAACACACGGACATATTTTTCCAAAGTTGTCCACTATTTACCTATAATACATGTTAGTTTTGAAAAACGTCAACAAAAGCTGGTGAATTCATGTATTAAGTTTGCATCAAGTAATACTTGAAAATATTTGAAGTATTGAATCTGGTATGTAATTAAATGAAACTTGTAAGATCATTAGTGTTTTGCAAGGACACTAATATGTATGCCGAATAGGAGGCAACCAAACCTTGACGATAAGTTGTGTCTGAGACACTCGTTTTAGACACAAAAGCACTTTGTAACGATCTGTTTTTATTGCCGTTCAGAGTGGGGCCCACCAAAACCCAATAGATCTATCACTTTTGTTCCTCGGTACTTGTTTATACATTAATAGCCCCTTCGTTTAATGCTATCCGCATGTGATCTAAATATTTTCATTCTTTAAGAAAATCATACCAACTGAAACATGTATCCTCCTCGAATGTTTAAAAACCATAAAACGATTAAATAAAAGGGGAACATGAACTCACTGATTTGCGTTCCGTGCAAATCTCTATGCGATATTTGATTCTTCATTCGTTTTCTCAACCTTGAAGTGTTCTAATCCCATTAGATACTTAGGTTTCTGATCGTTTCCGTACAAGTATTCATCTTGAATTCATATTTATACGTGTTTGAATGGGCCTAGCCCAATTGTTTGCATGTGTGTGGGCCTTACCCAACTTGTTTCTATGTATGGGCCTAGCCCAAATGAATTTATTTAAAATGGTTCAAGCCCAAATGGGTTTGTAAAAGTGGGCCTAGCCCCAGTTAATCATGTAAGAGTAGGCCTAGCCCAAAATAGTTTATAGAAGTGGGCTTAGCCCCAATTAATCTTATAAAAGTTGACTCTAGTCCAAATTAGTTTATACAAGTGGGCTCTAGCCCAATTTAGTTTATAGAAGTGGGCTCTAGCCCAATTTAGTTTATAAAAGTGAGCTCTTGCCCAACTTAGTTTATAAACATGGGCTAGCCCATATGGTTATTTGATTGGGCTTGATTCCTGTATAGAGCCCAACTTAGTTTATAAACATGGGCTAGCTCATATGGTTATTTAATTTGGCTTGATTCATGTATTAATACTTACTCATAATAATTTATAGAAATTAGTTTATAAAACTACTAATATTTTATATAAGTTATTTTATAATTTCTAGTATGTATATCTTTTTGTATAGCGTGTGACGGTTCATTTATTTGTTTTGACCGTTTCGTTTATTTGTTTTGACCATTTCGTTTGCGTCGTCCGCTTCGTTTGTTTTGTTTGATATGTCCAACTTGTCCGAATTGTCTTATTGTCCGATTTGTTAGTTTATGTCCATGTTTGGACAAAAATATTTATACTTGTCATGTTTCAAGTGTGTGTGTATATATATACACTTTTTGTGAAATTTTATATTTTGTATTTGTTCCTACTTGATCTAAACACATAATGTTAATACACCAAAATACATGCACATAGTATATATACACACACACACACACACACACACACATATATATATATATATACCCAAAACTATTTTAAGAAAACTCTTAAAATTTTATCTTAAACCTTTTTCATCCAAATTTTGTTTAATCATGATTAAAATCCTTAGTCATTCAAAATCTTTAGTTTAACCACACTTTAATCAAAATAAACTTTATAAAAATTTTGTCATAGTTTCCCTTAAACTATTGACTTTCCCACAAACATGTTTTAAATCATTTTTTAACTCAAATAATGATCAAGTATCAATTACTAATTTTCTAGATCATAAGTCTCTAACAAGAAATGTTATGAACTTATAGTAACTTTAAACCTTCCAAAAATGGAAACTTTATTAACACTTTTAACAGATATCTTATATTATTTATTTTATATAAAAATCCATATTTTATGTAATACATAATATTGTTTTAAATGTGTAGATATGTTCATAACCCTTTCAAAAATGGGGACATGTTCATAATCTTTCCAATACCAAAAACGTTATTGGTGCTTTTCCACATAATTCTTAGATTAGGTGTTTTATATAAAAATCCATACTTCATATCATGTAATAGACCATTTTTTAAGTGTGAAATCATGTTCATAACATTTTTGTAAATGGATCTTGCTAGATCTAAACATGCATGTGTTTAGATCTTCATTTTTAACCATAAAAATGCAATATCACTTCTACTACAAAAAGACAACTTCAAGATCATCAAAATCATCAAATAAGTTAAATAATCATATTAGTATGTTTATTCTTGTTAATATTTTTAAATGAGTTTTAAGTAAGATTCAAGATGATCTTGTACTTTTTATATTAAATCATAATATAAGAATGTAGTAATAAAGTATGAAGCTTACTACTAGCTTGAAGAACAAGATGAAGGTGATGATAATATAAAGAAAAGATGATGATCCAAGAGCTTCGAGTCTTGAGAAAATGCTCCAAGTGGGTCTTCAAGTCATTCAGGCACCTCCATGCTTGCTAGAAATTCTTAAGTTTGAATTTTGAAAAGGTGAAGATGATGGATGCTTTGTTTGGCCGATTTTTTAGAGAGAGAAATGAAGGAGGTGAAGAGTTTTTGGTGAATACTGGAAATGAAGATGTTGGTGGAATGTAAGAGTGTTAGTTTGGTCATAATCTTACACCTTTTCAACACTAATCATACTCTTCTATTACCAACACATCAAGAAAAGAAAATGAGTGGGCATGGGGACCCACCCATAACCATGAGATTGGGCGTGGTTTGGGTTTTATTTTTTTACTTTTTTTTATAAAAACTTGTTATATTTTATGAACTTTTTAAACTTTTATATTATATATATTAGTTTTTATAAAATCTAATGATTCAACACACTAAGGTGATGTTAAAACTTGTCAAACTTGTTCACTAGATTTATCGTTTTGTTGTTCGGGTGACGAATTCAGCTCATGTCTCGTACTGGGTCGAATACCGACATTTTATTTTACTTATGTAAATTTATTTAAACAATTAACTTTGTGATATTTTTCCTGTCCAAATTTATTAATTTAGTTCTCCAGACTAATAAATTTGTTATTTTGGACACAGTTTCTGTACCGGCTTTGTTGTCGGGTAATTACCGAACCAATTGTGTAGCTTTAAAACATAAAGTTTAAATAAGGGGTTTTGTGTTTTTTTTTAATACCCTATATATTGTTTGTGATAAATAATATTTATTTCTGAAATTCGTACATTTGCGGTTTTGTTTTGCGTTCTATATAATATTTGTTGTTGACATATTTAATGTCTCGTTTTTGCCATGCCGGGCTGTACCGCGACTTGTACTGACATGTATAGTGTGTTCGTGTTTCTTCCGCAAGTCTAGGACATATTTTTAAATTGTTTCTAATTGTGGTGGGTTTGTTATCATACTAAGCTATGATTTTGTAATTCCTAGACTTTTAAGACTCAATTAAATAAAATCAAGTCGAAAATACTAATGAAATAGTTGGTTAGGCTGTACGTTTACCGGTATTTTGCCCTGTGTCACATGGTTCAAGTACATTAATTGGAAAAAAAATACAACAAATATTGCATGATTAATCTATAAACATGAATTTAAAGTTTGGTGCATTTCTAGTCCTTCCTATCAAGTTCCATTCGTCGTCATCATCATAGAATTCCTACAATACGTATTAAAGTATAGTTCAATACAAAAGTATTGGCAAGCATACAAGTTTGAATGCTAGCGTAAGTATAAAAGTTTAAATGAATCCACATGGCATAATAGTTAACTTAAATTATCATACAATACTAGCATGCAGCTATACGTGTCAACCTAAAGCTTACCGCTAGCGTAATCTAATCATAGCAATGACTAGACCATTTTGTTTACTTAGCATGACCTCACGAATACAGGCAGTGCGTTACTCCTATAGCGCTATACATGTTAAGAGAGATTTGAAACAAGTTAATGGCAAAGCATAGCACACATAATGATTCTAGCATATATGAATTCTAGCATAACGTATTAAGCATGTATGACGGATTGTTTGTTTATAAGCATGTTTGTAAGTGTATGTGTGCGTTTTTAATAAGGAATAAGTATTGCACCCAAAAAGTGTCGAAAAGTAAAAGGGTCATGTATACTCACAATTTTGTAAAGCTTCCCGATTATCCGTGTTTTGGCGAGTTGATGTGAATAGGATAGTAAAGGTGTGTGAGTATTCAGAATGTTATCGGAGGATTCAGATTGGAACTTAAAGTACAAAAGTATGTATACACAAAGTAATTATCCATTCTTAAACACTCGTTTTTGATACTATAAATCCCATATGGGTTGATATGATTTCATGGGTCAAGATACCCATTAGAATCGTTAACGAGAGGTTCAAGACTTAGATATATAACCTATTACCATGACAAGTAACCATATTGATCATCGTCAAGGATTCAGTTATTTATATATATTTATCGTATAGTTTATATAATAATTCTAAGCTAAGTCTATCAATGATATCATAGATTGTCATATAAGTTATGCATGGAGGTAGGAGGATAACCATCCTTTAACCTCATTGTAAGATTCACCAATACACAAATTATCACAAGGATAATTCAGATGGTCATGAATGAATAGAAAATGTACCATAATTACTATACCAAGTAGCCAAGTAACCTTTAACCCGGGCGAGCCGGCACCGACAGAGAAAGAGTTAACTAAGTGTCGGAGGCTTGACAGGGTTATGTTACTTTCAAGATAGCTAATCACTTGGGATAGCAATTGTAAAACATCAAGTGAGGTGGTGGAATAAAGGTAGGATAGCGAAGGCGTCCAAGTATTCACACCTATACCATGTAACATCTGACGAAAAATGGGTTCTAAAACCCTCTCCGTTTTTGTAAATATATGTTATAATCTTTTGTTTTGAACTTATGTTAGTCGATTAATAAATATTGTGTTATTAATAAAATAAATGGTAATAACGATAATAAAATAATAATAATAATAATAAATAAAATATATAAATATAATACTTATTAAAAAAACAAAGAGTGGACCGTGGGATCGAACCCGGGTCTCCACTCAAACAACACACACTACACACCGCTACAACACACGCACAACATCTGTCATATCTGAACCAAATAATCTGTTATAATCTTGTTACCTTTAAAACTGGTTGGAGTCCCGCCTAGTAACAGGTGAACTCATCTCGGCAATCAATCAAGATTGTCGTTTCTCCTTTCAATTAGCTACCGAAAACCGTTTCTAATCATGCATATAAACTCAATCATTGAGTCAAATCAAAAAGGTTATACAATTATCTTGCCATTCAAGGTTTTGAACGAAACCAAAAAATTCCAAAATTCAAGCTACTGTCTTGTCTATAAAAAGAAGTTTTAGATCTCAATCAAAATGCACACTCTTGCTAAGCCTCACAAAAACTCTCTGAAGGTTCCTATTCTTCAATTACATCTCGCCAGAAGTCGAAACTTCGCCGGAAGTCCACCGGATTTTTAAAGTATCTTCATTTCGGTATTTCTCTTTTACCTTATCCTTTTTAATCCTTATGATCCTTATATATAACTAACTAATATTAGTAAAAGAAGCATTAATCAAAGTTCAGGCGGGTTTATCAGTTATGTATTTTTTTAAATGAAGAAGACGAGAGAGTCTGTATATAAATGAAATTAAATCTAGTAATTACACCGGGTACATGAACCATAAGGTCACCGGTTCGAGTCTTATACATGTTCCGATTCGCCCCATATTCAAACCTTTTTAATTAGATTAAATTGTGAACTGAGCTGGTAAGTATATAAGAATTAATAAAAATCTTATATCCTTCGGGTTAGACACACAGCCCAATTGGTCGGGTTGTGTGCAACACGAAGCAGAGGTCACGAGTTCGAGTCTGGTTCCACGCACAGTCCTTATAATATACCAAACATTTTTAATTAATAAAAATATGGTTTATTTCATTAAGTATATAAATGTAATTAAATCTTGATATATTCCGGGTTAGACACGTAGCTCAGTTGGTAGAGCTGCGTGCACGTAAACGAGAGGTCACAAGTTCGAATCCCACACGCAGCGTAAAGTTCGGCCGGATCAATCCGCAAAGAAACATATTTTTTTAATTAAACTTTTGATTATTTCTCATAAAAACTATGATAATATATAATCAAATAATCTTTTTTTAAGCAAATAAAATAGTAATAAATACAATAAAAATTATCTTAAATATCTAATAAAGATGTGTAAATAATTAAGTAAAAACAATAATTTTAACCAAAAGAAATATATATTTACCGAATTTATTACGTAAATATTTAGGTTAGCATTTCTCGTCGTTTGGTATCTTAAACGCTTAATCGTGCGCAATCTTCATCAAATCATAAACGCAACCACTGTGAGTGAATTCTTACAACTCCCCTTTTTTTATTCACGTTTTTTTGGATGTATCATGTGTCGCTTTTGTTTATCTCACTAATTCAAATCTCGTGCTATTACCATTATGTGATCTGATGTGCTATGTGATATTGTTGCTTATGGTTATTTGTGGTTATATTTCTCATTTCAGTCAAGCTCTCACATTAGGCCCATTTGTTCCCCGTTAATTACGGGTGGAGCGTCGTGTTGCCTAATATATTAGATCGGCTCCATTTGATTGAGCCTTGATCTCACAGCACATCGCTTATCGTGCTCACATGTACATTGCTAGTTGATTGTGTGGTTTGTGATTTAGATTGCATATACGTTTCTCATATTTGGTTAATGCGCATTTTATTAAAGATAATAAACATATCATTTTTCCTACTGATTAAATGGGATTTACTGGCCAACTTATGTTGACCCAAATCTCTATTTTTTTACACATGATACAGGTGAACAGGGTTGAAGCAAGGAACACATAGGACATGGGCCTTAGAAGAAAATAAAACGTTACTTGAAAGTTTTATTTAGAACATTTTGTGCTTGGTTGGATTATTTGTTGTTTGGAATATTTTATTTAAATTTGAAATAATAAATATGAAACTTTTATAATAGTAAATGTCATAAGCTTTGATGATAACCCAATCATGCCCTGGCTACCTTGTCCGCTGCAGGTCAGGGTGTGACATACTAAAACACAAGTCTTGCCATCAACTTCATGGCAAGCTCAGATGGTTTCATCACTTGTGGGTTGCATAAACCCTTGCAAAAACAGAAAGTTTAGAGGTGTTTGCACCTCTTAAACTCATAAGAATCTATGCCTAACAAGTCTCATAACCTTAGATAGGTTTAAGAACAAGTAGGCACAAGATTCAAACAAGTTTTAATCAAGAAAAACAAGATACAAAAGTATAAACGAAAGCCGAATTTTAATCCTACTTTGGACCTAAATGTGGTGAGGTTTCACCTTAGTTTTCCAAGGAAAGCTTGTGAAAACCTTCCTAGAGGTTATCCAAATAGAAAGAAAGAAGAAAACATAAGAAAATAAGAAGAAAAGTGTGCTAAAACTCACTTAGAATGGTTGCAACTTTCTGCCAAATCTTGGAAATTAGAGAGTAACCAAGAAGATTTGAGAGTGATTTGCGTGTTTGGAGTGTCTTTAGGAGTGTATGGAGGCTTATACTTATAGCTGCGGATTAGGGTTTGGGAGTTAGTGAAGGTGGAAGGTGATTGGAGGAGAAAGGGGGTGAAGAAAGGTGAAATATGATTGGCTTAAAAAAGTGGAAGGTGATTGGAGGAGAAAGGAGGTGAAAAATCTTTTGGTTTTGTTCACTTTAAGTCCTTGCACTTTGTAACTAGGTTATTTTATGCCGTTTTCTTGTATTTTAACTTGTGTTTAGGTATCCAATGTGTATTTTAAGTCTCGGTTTTGCGTATAAACACGTACTTATATATTGGTTGCGTATATAACACAAATAAGAAATGTAACACGTATATGTATAAAATGAATTTCCATTATGATTAACACCTCAAGTTGTGATAACGGAGATGGAGTACGATTGTAAGGTTTCTAAAAATAGAATGCGAATGCGAATACGAACTTTCTAAAAATAGGAATACGGAAATACGACGCGTCACAGTTAGGGCTTTTATTCTTATTTCTATGATGATATGCCTTTATATCGTTTGTTGATTGTTTCGGACAGTTTCTGAACTTGCTGGCATGAATAGTGTGTTCAGGTGAATAGTGTTTTCGGCATTTTGCCAACATATTCGGACATAGTTAATTGTTTTCTCGCGACGCGACAAATGTAACAATACCAAATTGTAAAGTTAACATGTCCTACAATTGCTAGACTTCTATGACCTAACCATGCACAAATTAGCCGTAAATGAACGCAATTACTCGTATAAATAGTCGTTAAGTTGTACGGAATTACTATTAATTTTGCCGGTTCTTACACCCGTCACCCAGAATTACCCGTAGGCAGTAGTACACTGCGTCGGAGGAAAAGAGGCTTAGCAGGTCGCGTCGCCGACGCCCTGTGTACCCGTCAGCGATACTTCCTAGATTCTGCTGACGCTGAATTTTGTTTCCAGCTTTTGTTTGACCGAAATTAATGGATAAAAGAGAAGTTACGAGTTTTTGAATGTTATCACACATTCTTGGAGCCTTTTTTTTCATCGTCCTCATCTCTAATCCATCTCTAACCTTCACCTAGGACCACCTTCAATCTCCATCATACACAATAATTCTAAACCTAACCCAATTCTTCACCACATCCAACCATAATCATCCAATCCATTCTCACCACTCAGACATTCCATAATCAACAAAACTAATCCCTAACTTCAACCTTCATCATTTTAAGAATCAAGATAAACTTGTTCGTGTTTCCAACATCCGGTGATTGTGTTCCGTCCACCATGAGCGGCTAATCTCCTAGCTTTCACCCCGATGTAGGTTTTTGTAAGAATTTCTATGGTTCAACATTATGTTTATGATTTAATTTGTGACAAGTTGTTTAAGAATTCGAATCTTTTGATAATTGTCTTGAATTTGTATTGAATTCATGAATTGTCGAGTGAGTTATGAAATTTGACTATGTGAAACGAATATGTGCAATTATGCCTTATCATAGGATAGATAGGCTTTACATGTTCTTGGTAACGAAGGACCATTGCGGTTTGTTCTTGAACGTTGATAGCTCTTGCCACCTAAGCCACGTGACACTAAATCCGTTAATAACTAAGTTCAACTAAATTTAATCGAAAAAGTGTAGAAACCCTAGGTTTTACAATTACCGAACCTGATGTGAACCTTGTTCTAAGTTATTGTTTTCAATCAAGTATTCAAGTTTTTGCATCATTTCAAGCAACCCAATTTTATTAGTTAATAACAAATTGTCTGTACATTCCGACATCTTTTCAAACCAACCAACAAACAAAGAAATAAATCAAACTTGCAAGCTTCATAAGCGTCTCAACTAAATAATCGACCAAGTCCCGACTCAAACCACAAACTTTTCATGGTTCAACCCCTTACTACCTCTAACTCAAAGATAAGGTAATTTAGATAAATAAATATTATCTTTGATCGGGGCGTGACACTCCGATGAACATTAGTCTCAATGATCTTTACAATTGTAGATGAAACCAACAATAGATTTGACAATCAAAATCTTCGCCATCAATGTTGCCTTGTGTTTTGATCATGCATATGTTTAGTAGTCATAACCTGTTTCTCCCACTCTTGATCTGCGTCGTTGTACACTCGTATAAAAAGCGACCACACAATTGTATCAGTAGATTTCAAACTAAGAAATAAGAACAATTGACCGGGGATTCCGATCGGAACAAAAGGTGGTCGCTGAATAAGAAATAAGAAATGGATGATTGGGTAGGTAGGGGGTTGGGTTTTAATATTTTCTATTATATTCTTCTATTATTTGTTTGAGTAAAATACCATAAATAGTTTAGGTGGTTACAACTAAAAGGTTATTTTTAAAATTTAATAAAACCTGAACATATTTTTTTTAAATTAAAAAAACCAGTTGCCTCTTAAAAAAAAATAAACCATAAACGTGTTACCTTTTTTAAACCATACAAACTCTTTTAATTCAAAATTTATTCTCCTTAGTTCCAAACTTATTCATCAATTCAAAATTTATTCTCTTAAGATACAAACTTATTCATTAAAATTAATCAATTATCATAAACTAAAAATTAGAAAAGAAGAAGAAAACAACATACCTAAGACAGTCATTTATGCAACATAACTTCCAATTAGCATGGATCAAAAGTGATATCTTTCGTACCATATCAAGTTAAAAAAAAAAAACAACAACCCTTTTTCTTTGTGTATCAAATAATAAATATTAGAAAAAAATGGCAAAAAATCTATTTCTATTCATTATATATGCACACATCATATGCACACACATTACTCTCTCTCCTCTCTCTCTCTCTCTCTCGACGGAGATCTCGATCAGTGATGCTCTTGCCCAAACAAGTCTTCACTTCTAATCAATCACCGGTTCTGTCTTCAATTCTGGTAAATGTTTTTCTGTTTTTTAATCTCATCGTTTACCTAATTTTACTGTTTCTAGTTGTTTGAAAAATCTCGTTATTATTATATTATTGATCTTGATGTTATGGTTGATTTATGTTGGTTGTTGTTGAATCAGATCCGTGATTTGTGATATTTGTGTGAAATTGAAATATTGTGAAAGTTATGATCTGGGTTTTGATTCGTGTTTAGTTTTGTTTGCTGTGAGTGGATCTTGTTGTGTTGGGGATGATTGAAATTGGTTTAATTTGAATGATTGGTTAATTGTGGTTTATATGATGAAGATCAAGAAAGATTTTTGGTGATTAATGGTTTTGAATGCATGGCATGTTTAAAAATTAGAAAATATTATATATTATTATTTTGATATTAGTTAATTGAAGAATTCGAAGGTTGATTGGTTTTAAGAGTTGTGTTGTGAAAATAAGTTTAGATACATCCGAAAGCCACTTGTTTTTCTTATCTATAAACGAAAGAAAAGAAGGGAAGGGAACTATAGAGTGTAATTTCGTGTTTCAGAGTTTGAAGAAAATTAGTGTTTATGGTGCTTGTAAAGCTTGATTCGGCCATCTAATGAAACAGGTTCTGTTGTTCTCTCCACAGGATTTTCGACTTTTGAAGATTACGGAAGCTAGTTTATCTTGAAAACATCATGGCTATTGATGCTGTTGTGTCGGAATCAGCCCATGCTTCTGTTGAAAATGTGAAGAAAGAGAGCAGTGTTAATGGGCATGTTGGTGAAAATGAATCTGGTTCTCTTGTGAGTGAATCCGTTCGTGTGGAGAAAGCACCCGGACCCAGCTTTCCAAAGGATGCTGTTGACGAGTGGCCCGAAGAAAAAAAGTTCCACTCACTTTATTTTGTTAAATACCGAACAGTTGAAGACCAGGCCCTGAAAGCTAAACTTGATCAGGCTGATAAGGATCTTAAAAAGCTTAATTTGGCCCGTGACCCCATAACTGAAAAGCTGAGGGCAAAAAGGGTAATTTGTTATATCAATACTCTTGAGCTTAAATACACTCTTGTCTTGACTTTTTAATACTAATTTTGATTGAAATTTTGTTTTTTCTAGAATGAACGAGCACAAGTAATTGGTCAACTTAAGGCGCTCGTTGAAGAAAAAAACCATTTCAGGACGATCATGGATGGAAAGAGAAAAGAAATCGAGCCACTGCAGCAGGCTTTAGGCAAATTGCGGGGCCCAAACAATGCAAATAGAGACAACCGAGGGGGTTACATATGCTCGTCTGAGGAAGAGCTCAACGATGTTGTAAGAACAAATCATTTATGTAGAAACACAACGCTTAGTGCCTTATCTTTTTGTTTATTTTTGATAATTAATTTTTACTCATGAATATTGATGCAGATTAAGAGCATGCAATACCGTATTCAACATGAAAGTATTACTCTAAACGAGGAGAAACAAATCATTAGAGAAATAAAACAACTTGAAGGGACTAGAGATAAGGTTATTGCAAATGCTGCTATGAGGGCCGAAGTTCAAAAATCTGTTGGTGAAAAAGATGCCATTCAAGACCAGGTCAAAGTAAGAATACCTCTTCTGTAATTACTGTATGGCTAAGCGTAGTGTATAAATTAATTTATTAATGTTTATCTTGATTCCATGTTGTTTGTAGTCTATTGGCGTTGATCTTGATGGGGTCCGCAAGGATCAACAAGCTATTAAGGCCAAACTAAAGACACTGGAAACTGAAAAAGAGGCCATAAACAGTGTGATTGCTTCTTTAGATGAGGAATTGCGTGTAGTAATTGAGAAAAGGGATAAGGTCTATGACAAAATTCGCGAGCTGAGGAATAAACGTGAAGAAGGGGTATATTAGTACTTTCATTTAAGGCTATATTTTGTGTTTTAGAATTTAGAAAGGACGCTTCATCATTTGTTTCGTGTTCTGTCTTTCCAGAATACTTGCTTCTACCAAAACCGCTCCCTCTTGAACGATGCAAGAAGGCTGGCTGCGAGTAAGGACGTTAATGCCCTTATAGAGCTTTCAATGTCAGAGGTTTGTTAAACACTCAAGTTGTCTGATTTCTAAATTTTATAAACAACGGGAAACACATTCAAATGCTTATATTTGCTTATTGAACTCAGGTTGACAAATTCATGTCGGAGTGGAATAGTAGTAAAGCGTTCAGGGAAGATTATGAAAAGAGAATATTGCAATCACTCGACATGCGCCAGCTCAGTAAAGACGGGCGTATGAGGAATCCGGAAGAGAAGCCTTTGGTCGCACAACAATCACCAGCCCCTGTTCCCGTTGAAACAGAGGTTGTAGCAAAACCGAAGGCGAAACAACCAAAAGAAGATCCCGCTCCACCTCCACCACCAGTAGCCGTAATTGAGAAAGAAAAAGACGGTAAAAAACCGAATGAAGGAAAAAAGAGTAAAACCGAGAAGTTGGTAGTAGAAGAAGAGGAGGAAGTTTACGGGTTGGAGAAAAAACTAGTGAAAACCGAAATGGTGGATGAACCGAAGCTTAAGGAGATGAAGCGGGAAGAGGAGATCGCAAAAGCAAAGCAGACATTAGAAAGAAAGAAGAAGCTGGCGGAAAAAGCTGCCGTTAAAGCAAAAAAGAAAGCCGAAAAGGAAGCCGAGAAGAAGCTCAAGGTTTGTTTAATTAAAAAGAGTAAGATGCCATTTTTGTCCCTAAGATTTGGCTACTTTTGCGACTTTCGTCCAAAGGTTTGTTTGTTTGTTCGCATCTGGATACAAAAGGTTTGAAATCTTGTCATTTTCATCCGGCTCGTTAACTCCATTCATTTTTAATGTTAAGTCATGGGTATTTTCGTCTTTTTAGACATTTTTTGTGATGATTAAAGGGCTTGGTTGGGGAGAAAGTCAACAGAGGTGGATCTTTATTTCTTATAGTGTTTTTATTTTGATAAAAAATGTCTAAAAAGACAGAAACGCCCCTCATTTAACGGAGAAATGGATGGAGTTAACAAGTCAGATGAAAATGGCAAGATTATCCAGATATGGAAAAACAAACCTTTGGACAAAAGTCGCAAAAGTGACCAAACCTCAGGAACGAAAATGACATTTTACTCGATAAAAACTTTCTTGACTACTTTTGGTCAACTATGAAACTTGTTTGACTTGTGGTCAACTCTATTGCAGGATCGCGAGAAGAAAGAGAAAAAGAAAATGCAGGCTTCTATGCCCGCTGTTGAGGCTGCAGAGGAACCGGCAGTGGAGGAGGCAGCTGTGGAGGAAGCGCAGGAAGAAAAAGAAACTCTGAAAGCGCCAACGAAGACCAAAGAGACTATTAAAGTGAGAGGCAGAAGCAACAGGGGGAAAGGGCCGGAGTCGCTTTCAAAGGTGATATTGAAGCGTAAGAAGTCAAACAACTACATGTATTACTATGCTGCCAGTGCTGCTGCAATCATCGTTGTGTTTTTAGCGGTCGGGTATAACATGTATGCGTAGAGGAATGAGTCGAGAAAACGGATACTCGTGGTTGGGAGGTGGCTGTCGTTTTTGTTTTTATTTATGTTTTTATTTTTGTAATTTGCAGCCTTGAGAACTTGATATATGTTTAGAAAGGGGTAGTTTCAAACGAGTGCCAGAGGAGGTACTAATGTACTTTTTGACATTTTGCTTTGGTTAACTTACAACACTTTCTTATATGATTTGTTTTTTTTTTCTTCTAAAAGTTATTAATTGATAATCTTTTACTATGCCATGCTTTCACTGCTTATGTTATTATTGCGAGCTTTTTATTTTTATATTATATATCTTTGCTTTTGTTTGGAGTCGGGGTCTGCCTCAAAGTAGGCTCTCTTTTCCGATAATAGAGGTAAGGTTTGTTGACTTCTTATGCTTTTTAGACCCTATCAATGGCTTTGTTATTTGAAGTAAAATTGTTTGTTATTAATTGATTATCTTTTGAATTTTGAGGTCAAACAACTCATCACTCAATTCACGAGTTGTTACATTTGTAAAAAGTTATCATTTGCCTTTTAGAAATAGTGTTTTGACATCAGAGAAGAAAGCCCTATATTATCATTCCTTTTGGTGTGTCAAGTTGAAAGATTGTATGATTTCACTTGTATTTCAAATTGACTTATCCCTAGCTTTCAATAATTAGACCAATGTGCTATCATTTAAAGTTGTTACAAGTATTGTATCAATGAATCCAAAACACGAAACTTCTACATATATGCGACAAAACACACCATGATCTACGGTTTCAAAAATTTATATGAAAAATCATCCAACGCTAGTTTATAAATCAAACAACAAAACAGTATATATAGACGGATCGCTTCAATGACCTTTAGGGTGGAAGGGGTGCTCCTTGTGTGGGGAGTGGTGAACTCTTCACCTCAGCTAATCACCTCATGTCAAGTCAACTTCTCTATTCACTTTTCATTTTCCACTTAAACACAAGAAGTGCTCCCCACATGGGAAGTCCATTTTTTTTTTTACAAATTATGCATTAAAAATAATTAAAACATATTTTAAACAAAATGAAAATAAATTTAATTAAAAATGGACATTTATACTATAAATTAACAAGTTTTGTATGGATAAGGTGTTGTAATTTATGTTTTGGGTGGTTCTAAAAAAAATTATTTTACTTTTAACCCAGATCTTTGAATTTTCTTGCAATTTTAACTTCGCAAAATTGATTTTTTTAACTTAAAAGCCAAAACTTTTCTTCTTTTACAATTTACTCTCAACTTTTTTTATAAAGTTTTGTATGCATAAGGTGTTGTAACTTACGTTTTGGGTGGTTCTAAAAAAATTGAAATTTTACTTTTAACCCAAGTCTTTGAATTTTCTTTCAATTTTAGCTTCACAAAATTGATTTTTTTTAACTTGAAAGCCAAAACTTTTCTTCGTTTACAATTCACCCTCAACTTTTATAATATTTAACTTTGGTCCTTATAATTTTCCATCTTTCACAGATTTTCGTTTTACCTTTCGTACTAAATTTTGCGAGTTACCACGAATCAACGTGTGTATGTGTGGTTCAACGTTTTTTACGTTTTGATCATAATTTTGCGAGGTAAAACGGCGTAACATCCATGTGTAGTTCAAGATTTTTACGTCTATTGTTTTTCATTTCATAGGTTCGTCGCAATGCACGAGTCATTGATTGATTTTGTTATTTTTTATATGTTCTATCTTTCGGTTCCTTATAATTTTAACCTCACAAAAATGATTTCTTTTTTACTTTTAACCCAATTTTTTTTATTTTTTGTAATTTAACTTCACAACTTTTATATTTTCAACTTTGGTTCCTATACTTTTCATCATTCCCAAATTTTTGTTTTAGGTGTTTTGTACTAAATTTTGCGAGTTAACACAGCGCAACGTGCGTGTATGATTCAACGTTTTTACGTTTCGTTCATAATTTTCCGATTTAACATGGCGCAACGTCAATGTGTTGTTCAATGTTTTTATATCTATTTTTTCTCATTTGGTAGGTTCGTCGTAACACATGAGTCCTAGATCGACTTAGTTATTTTCTTAAATGTTCTACGTTTTGGTCTATTTCTTCGCTTTAACACGTCACAACTTCAGTGTTGGTGGTCGCTGACAGTTGTGTGGGATTGGTGCTATTTGACATGCTTATACGCCCTCGCCGCAACGCGGAGGTGCTTAGTTCTAGTTACATAAAATTAAAACTAGGAAAATAAAAAAACCATAAAACTAAAAATAAAAAGGGCATGGCCAATTATATTTTTCACGATCTTTCGTTTTCGGGCTAGAATAAACGGTAACATTTCGGGTTAAGCATTGTCGTGTGGATTAGTAAACGTCTCTTTATTCTGATCATACAAAAGTTGACACACCGCCTAGCATTGTTCTGCCACTAATGATATGGTGTCTTCCTCACATTTGTTTCTTATATTCGCCAACTCCATCGCTCGTGCTTATTTTGTTTCTTTCATAAGGGTGTATTGTGAGAGCTTCTCGGAGAAAGCCGTTGAGCTATCGAACGGTGTTGCTGCTATCTTATCTTCTTCTGTGGTCTTGTTTGTGAGGGGTCTATGTTTATGTTGGGTATGGAACTAGTGAATTCAGTTCTCAGTTTACCCGCATTGTAGTTACCCGAATCCGACGAATTTCTTTTTTGGTCCGAACTACCACTATCTTCACCCAACAATGGTACCGGACCCATTTGTCATGTTTTATAACCACCTCCCACGCCTTAGCATGATGAAAACCTCTCGGATGTTTGGATTGGTAATCTTTTAAAGCCCTTTTCATAACATCAACATCGTCACACCCGCTACCACATATACCATCCTACATATTATAACAAATATAAACTAAAAAATAAAAACAAAAATAATGTTATAGAAAATATTTTATAAAGTTAAAAAATAAAAATTATACCGATTGATGCCAAAGGCCGTTGAAGTAGTTCGACTTCCTAACATAGGGAGCTATTTTGAACGTACTTGATGAACGGTTCGGGTACTTCTGCCGACCGTCGATTGTAATGCTCGAGGATTTTTCTTAAAAAACCGTCCGATTTTTGTCTTTTTGCTTGTTTAAGAACAATGAACTCATGCCTTGGCTAAGGCATCTTTTTGTTTTTTCGTATAAAATCGGTGCTCCATCTTTCCTCCCTTGCCTTTATGTTCACTCGCTTCACCAACATCTTCGTCTTCCATTTCATATTCTTCTTCATGTTCGCCAATATCTTTGTCCAAATGTTACATTTGGGGGACAACATCTGCATCTTGTTCTTCATTGTCATCGTAGATCGGAAGAGAGCGCTTGACATTCTCTCTTGGTGAGTGAATTGGTGGGCTCCTATATGCAAACAAGTCGAATGAGTTTTGCGCTTACACGGAATATTCGTACATGCCGGGTGAGACCATTTTCATGTTGGGTGCGACCATTAGGTTGAGGTTGGGTATTGTAAAAAGACGGTTGTGAAGCCTGGTGTGACGCTCCGCATTTTTTTTGGACTTTCCTTATTTAGAAAATGTATTCACATTTCTATTTTTGGAAACTTGTAATTACATTCATATCTTTCATTTTCCACTCTTGTACTCTGAGATTATGATCATAATGGAAACTTATGTTATACTTATACCTATTACATACTTGAATTACGTGTTTTGATTCTTAATACATGATTACATGCGAGAAACTCATACTTGAATGCTCGTATACTCAACTTTTATGCACTACTATACTAATACATCATTCATACATGCTTAAAACGCTTAAAGATCAGCGAATCGTACAAAACAAACTCCAAACAGCCAACCTCGCATGAAGTGTAGCCGCTCCGTATGAAGTGGTCCACCTCGTACAGTGATGCCCAATTCGTACGAGGTGACTCCAACTTGTATGAAGTAGTCTGTTTTCCTATAAATACAGACGCACTTTATCACATCCAACCTTCCGTTCACTCTCACTCTTATTCCCGAATTTCTTATCGGCAGACCCATCTCCTCCAAAGTGAGTCTAAACTCACTAACACTTTATGACTTATCTTCTTCTTTACACCAAGTGTTGTAAGCTAACCTAGTTCATCATCATCATCATAAGATTGGATTAGTGTTCTAGCTAGTGAGAACGTTGGGAGCCTTGGCTACCCGAATTAAGTTCTACACTTCACTTGAACAAATCTTTACTTTCTGTTATTCATGACCAACCGAGTTTATGAACCTTGTGCTTTGGTTAATCATATAATGAGGTGTTCGCACACCCATGCTTGACTTCTATGATATAATTGAAGAAAATAGATAAACTGTACTCACATTTTACTTACCATTGATTCGAACATAATATTGATCACAATCTGGTCTAGTGTTATGACTCGGGTTACCCTGCCCCATTACCACGTTCTCTGTTTGTAAACATCAATACGGAAGTGGATACGGAAGGGACTAACACATTCCAAAACTGTCACCTCGCACGAGGTAAACAGCCAACTCGTACGAGGTGCAAGTCAACTCGTACGAGTTGCAAGTCAACTCGCACGAGGAGGACATCCCACTTCATACGAAGTGGTATTTTTCCCGTTTTCATTCCGTACTTTCTGTCTCATAATTTGGACTAATCATTCCACTCAGCTTACTCAAGTCCTTCTGTTTACCCTTTATAGGATAACTCCGTGTTACCTGATCACTCGTCCATCCACGAACCTGTTTAAGAAGCTTGCAAAATTGTGAGCATACTCGAACCCATTTTACGCTTTATCACCTTTGGGTGCAATACATGTACATTATGCAAAATTACACAAACATGCTTATACTCAATTCACAAGACAATCTTTATACATGCTCACATGCTAAACTTGAAATCACACATGCTTATACTCGTTATGCTTATGCTCAGTCAATAACTTTGATCAACCCTCCCTTAACATGTATAGCTATAGGAGTAATGCACCGTCCGTATTCGTGAGGTCATGCTAAGTCATTCATTACGATCTTATCGTTGTGACGATAAGATTTCGCTAGCGGTAAACTTTAGGTTGACTGGTATACTTATGCAGAATAGTTTAATGTATGTAAGCCTCAAGGATAGATAAGTAGGCATGAAGATTTGTTTAAACGTTTTACTATGCTATTAATCAAACTTGTATGCTTGCCAATGCCGGGTGTATTGAAGTATACTTTAACATGTATTGCAGGGAGAGGTTGATGATAACTATGGATGGAAACGAATAGGACGACTTTGATGTACACCTAGATTTGTAACATTAAAGTTGTTGTATTTGAAACTTGTTATCCATGATATTGTAACCTGAAATTTGTACTTTGTACCTGTTATTTCAATGAAATGAAATTTTGTTATATAAATTATTGTCACATATTAGCGTTATGAAGTCTCGAGCAATCTCTTTCGTCCCACCCCGATGTTTCCGCCATCGGTTGGGGTGTGACAGATTGGTATCAGAGCCATAACTATAGGGAATTAGGTAGAACTGCCTTGTTTGACCTAGTCTATAATCTAAGCTCCAAATTCAGGCCATTCTGTGCGAACTGGACACTTCGTACGAAGTGAAACCAGCCTCGCACGAAGAGGACAAGTTAGCCTCATGCGAAGTGGAGCTGTTCACTTCGTGTGAAGTTTACAGCTACTTCGTGCGAAGTAGACTGTTCTGTCCATTTAAAACGCTTAAATTCTTCCTATCTTGCTTCTTATCTGCTCTTTTGTCTTAATTATTACACGCCTTTCCTAACGCTACCACGAACACACACTTGAAGACGTGAAGACACTTATATTTTACAATCAAGACGACCTCACCAAAATAGGGGTGAAACCCGCAATTTGTGACCACTCTCAATCCGGGAATCTTGATTTCTCATGAAATTTTACCTTCAAGTTAGGAGTGATATCCTTATCTTGATGGGAGTTTCCATTTCATACTCAAGTGGACCCTTATCAACAAGTCAAAACATGCTCCTCATTTGGTAAGTTCCAACCACGTTTAAGGAATGAAATTATCAAGTTAGGAGTGATATCCACATTTTGGTAACTAGCTCCATTCTTCGATTTTTAATCTCGCCAAAGTTTCGAACTTTTGATCAACTGGGGACATGTAGTAACTGGAAGGGTAAAACGCCGTTAATCACTCTTCAGTGAGAGTGTTTTACCTATTAGGCCAAAGCCTGCCTCCCTAATTTGAAAGACTTACGACCCACTTTGAAATAGTCAAAGTTTCTAACCCGAAACACTCTCATGTTTTATCAAGCCTCTTCTTTTATGTGAATCAATTTCTATGTGTTTTACCTTGATACGATGATCGTTTGGAATGCACAAATCGCACTCTCCTCGCAATCTAAAACAATGTTAATAATCGCGAACCAACTAAATTTACACTCCTTACGCATTTTACCTCTTTATACGTGATTATACTTCATGAAAACATGTTATGCTTATACTTTATACGTGATGCTTATGTGCTACCTGAATTACTCATGCAAATTATGTGAAAACTTATGAGATACGTGAAACACTTACACTCATTCATGCAATTTAAACGTCATTTTAAAATCATCATGATCAAATCTCATCTTTTCCCTCTATTCCAACTTTTTAGATGTATTCTGACGGTGAAAACTATGACTCCAAGAAGGTCGCCAGCAACACCAGTGACTCCATGACCAAGAAGGACATGATGAAATTTATGGCCAAGCAGATGGCCAAGATACTCCCCGACATCATCAACCGTATCCAACCTACTTCTACCTCTGCTAACACCGAGAACCTCGACGATACGAACAAGCCTAAAGACGAAAGGCCTAAACCTTCCTTTACCTTTAAGCACTTCAACTCATGCAGCCCAACGCCTTTCACCGGCGAAGAGGAGCGACAACGATGCTCCAATGGTTCAACGCCATGGAGGTCACCTTTCGCCAAAGTGGTTGTCCCAACGACCTGCTACCATCAATGCTACTGGCGTATTCCGATCGAGAGCTCTCGATTGGTGGACGTTAGAACGCAATAGGCGTGCCAACGACGCAGCCTACTACTCCCTTACTTGGTCTGAACTCTAGAAACTCATGAGATGAGTTTTGCCCTCCCCACGAAACTTGAAAACGAGTTTTGGAACCTCAAGCAGGTGGGAAGTGACAACGCTGGGTTGACAATAAGGTTCAAACAACTCAGTGTCATTTGCCCTAGTCAAGTCGACACCGTCGAAAAGGCCATTGCCAAATACATACGAGCCCTACCTTCTTCTTTCTCCTACTACGCTGATTCTTCTTGACCAACAACTATCGAGGATGCATATCACCTCGCAACCAAATTTAACCACAACCTGATGATGGAAGGAGCCTTCGAAACAAAGGGCTCAACCAAATCAGCTCATCAAGCCACCATTGAACCCGCCCAAGAGCCTACACCTACTAAACCACCCACAAGAAATAACAAGAATGGTAAGAAGCGGAAGGCTTCAAATAAAAATTTTGCGGTTGTTACTCCACACAACCCTCCACCTCAGCAGCTAGCCCTAACCCAACACCTTGAGCCAGCCAAGCTAGGCTACACTGGGAACCTTCCCCAGTGTGCAACTTGCACCTACCATCACTCTACCACCGTACCATGCCGCCTTTGCACCACGTGCAATAGGTTCAGACACTTCAACACCCATTGTCGTTTTGACCAAAAGCCTCTAGGCAACCAAAACCAACCCCTCACCCAGAACCAAATCCAACAAACTGCCAACGGTCGTACTTGCTATAGATGTGGCAACCTAACCATTTCGCCAACACCTGTCCCCAATGCAACAGCAACCAGATACCACAACAGCAACAACAAGCTCCGGGTGGTAGAGCTTTCGTCATCACTGCGGCCCAAGCGAAGAACACCAACGATGTAATCAATGGTACGTTTCTCGTTAACAATGTATATGCTTCAAGTTTATTTGATATTGGCGTGGATAAAAGTTTTGTATCCGTTGAATTCGAACCTTTGCTTAAGTGTAGATGTTCTAAGTTGCCCAAATCATTCAAAGTCAAAGTCGCTAACGGTAAATCTGTCAATGTCGACTCCGTTCTTTCTGATTGTACCCTCAACCTTAACGACCACAAGTTCTCAATAGATCTTATAACTTTTAAAATGGGTAGCTTCGACATCATAGTAGGCATGGATTGGCTTAGGCGAGCTCGTGCTAAAGTTGTTTGTTTTGAAAAGTTCATTCGTCTTCCTCTTCGTAACGGTGATTCCTTACACGTCTATGTTGAGATACCCTCAAAAGGTTTCAAACTTATGTCGTGTACTCATGCGAACAAATACTTACGCAAGGAATACTTTACCTTTCTTGCCCACATTGTGGAAAAGAAGGATAAAAGCCCAAGCATAAATGATGTTCCAGTTGTGCGCGATTTTCTGGACGTTTTCCCCGAGGATCTACCTGGTCCTCCTCCTCCCCATTCTGTTGACTTTCGTATCGACCTCATCCCTAGCGCAACTCCCATCGCTAAATCCCCCTATTGTTTAGCACCCTCGGAAATGCAAGAGCTACCCAGCCAACTTCAAGAGTTACTTGGAAAAGGCTTTATACGTTCTAGTACTTCTCCTTGAGGTACTCCAGTCCTCTTTGTTAAGAAGAAGGACGGTTCTTTTCATATGTGCATTGATTTTTGTGAGCTTAACAAACTCACTGTCAAGATTCGTATCCTCTTCCTCGCATCGATGACCTCTTTGATCAACTCCAAGGCGCAACGTGCTTCTCTAAGATCAATCTTCGTTCTGGCTATCACCAACTTCGAGTTCTCGAAGAAGATATCCCTAAAATCGCATTTCGTACTAGATATGGTCACTATGAGTTCGTGGTCATGCCTTTTGGTTTGACCAATGCACCAACGATTTTCATGGATTTGATGAACCGTGTGTGTAAACCTTATTTGGACTGTTGCGTGATCGTATTTATAGACGACATCCTAATCTATTCGAAAACACACGCCAAACACGAACGTCATTTGCGCCTGATCCTTGAACTTTTGCGTGTTGAACGTCTTTATGCCAAATTCTCCAAGTGTGAGTTCTAGTTAAAAGAAGTTCGATTCCTTGGACACATCGTCAATGAACTTGGTATTTATGTTGACCCTGCGAAAATCGAAGCTGTGAAGAATTGGAACGCACCTAAATCTCAGTCTGAAATTCGTTCATTCATTGGCCTAGCTGGTTACTATCGTCGTTTCATTTCGAACTTTTCAAAGATCGCCATCCCTCTCACCTCTTTAACTCAAAAAGATAAACCTTTTCAAGCACTCAAGGACATGCTTTGCAATGCTCCTATCCTAGCCCTTCCCAATGGTAATGATGACTTCGTCGTGTACTGCGATGCATATAACCAAGGTCTTGGTTGTGTTCTCATGCAATGTGACAAGGTTATCGCATACGCTTCGAGATATACATGAAACGAACTACACTACTTACGACCTTGAACTTAGTGCAGTTGTTTTTGCATTAAAGATATGGCGACACTACCTTTATGGTACCAAGTGTGTGGTCTTCACCACCATAAGAGCTTTCAACACATCCTTAATAAAAAAGAACTCAACATGCGACAACGTCGATGGGTAAATTGCTCAACGACTACGACTACGAGATTCGCTACCATCCTGGTAAAGCAAATGTTGTGGCCAATGCACTTAGTCGTAAAACTCATGTAAAGAGTATTCGTTGTTACCAAACTATGAGCAATCTTCGTGAACGTATCCGTGAATCCTAATACTCATCCATCAACGAGAACGACTTATACAACAAGATGAAGTGTCGTGCTGAAAACCAACTCGAGACCAAATCTGATGGTATCCTATACTATCTCGATCGCGTGTGGATTCCAAATCATGATGACCTTCGTAACTTCTTAATGAAGGAAACTCATAAATCCCGATATTCCATTCATCCTGGGCGCTGACAAGAATACCACGATCTTCGTATGTCTTACTGGTGGCCTGGCATGAAGAAAGATATCGCCCTCTATATCTCCATATGCCTTACTTGTTCCATGGTAAAAGATGAACATCAACGTCCTTCTGGCTTACTCAAACAACAAGAAATTCCTGTATGGAAAGGGGATCGTTTGACAACCAGAAATTCCTTGAACTTTTGCTAGAAATTCCTGCTATGGATTTTATTACCAAACTTCCCCGTACACCTTCTGGTCATGATAGTATCTGGGTAATCATTGATCGTTTGACCAAATCCGCTCACTTTCTCCGCATTCGTGAAGACTACAAAGTCGAGAAATTGCCTTGTATCTACACGGATGAGATCAGTTTGTCGTCATGGTATCCCCATTGACATCATTTCTGATCGTGATGGTCGTTTCACTTCACGTCTTTAGCAAACCTTTTAGAAAGCCCTTGGTACTCACCTTAACCTTAGTACCGCTTTCCATCCTCAATCCGACAGCCAAACCGAGCGCACTATCGAAACTCTCAAGGATATGCTTCTTTCATGGGTAATCGACTTTGGTGGCAACTGGGATTCTTACTTACCTTTGGTAGAATTCTCGTATAATAACAGTTATCACGCTAGTATTCAAATGGCACCGTTTGAAGCCTTGTATGGTCGAAGGTGTCGATCTCCTATATGTTGGCACGAGATTGGAGAGCTCAACTCACTGGCCCTGAACTCATACAAGAGACAACGGGTAAAATTATGCAAATACATGACAATCTGCTCAAGGCTAGAAGTCGACAAAAGAGCTATACAGATAAGAGACAAACCCTTGGAATTTAACGTGGGTGATCACGTACTTCTCAAGGTATCCCCTTGGAAGGGAGTAGTTCGATTGGGTAAGAAACGAAAACTCGCTCCTGCTACATAGCTCCTTTCAAGTTTCTCGAAAGGATTGGCAAGGTAGCATATCGACTGGACCTACCTCAAGAACTCAACAACGTTCATCCAACGTTCCATGTCTCAAATCTGAAGAAGTGTCTAGCTGAAGAAGAACTTCATGTACCGCTCGACTGTCACACCCCGACCCGCAGCGGAAAAGTTGATCGGGGCATGATTGGGTTATCATCAAAGCTCATGACATTTATTATACGTTTCATATTCATTAATACAATTAAATGGAAATTTACATTAAAAAAATTACAACATGTTCTAACTATCAATCTAAGCTTCTTTGTTCTCTTCTAAGGCATTTCCTATGTTTTCCTCGCTTCCACCTGTTCACCTGTATCATGTGTAAAAGGGTTTTTTTGGATCAACATAAAGTTGGCGAGTGAATCCTATGGAAAACATTTGAACAAGTTTATCCAATTGATTGTAAATAATGTGCATAACCACATATGAGTAAAAGTAGATGTAAATTTATTCACACAACACATAATATTGAATATTGCACACACATACATCAAATGATTGTTTTGAGGCACGCGTTGTTCGACTCGTCTCCCACGAGGAACTGATGGGCCTAATGAATGAGTTTTGAGGCACGCGTTGTTCTACGAACTGATGGGCCTAATGAATGAGTTTTGAGGCACGCGTTGTTCTACGAACTGATGGGCCTAATGAATGAGTTTTGAGGCACGCGTTGTCTACGAACTGATGGGCCTAATGAATGAGTTTTGTGGCACGCGTTGTTCAACTCGTCTTCCACGAGGAACTGATGGGCCTAAATAATTTGCATATAACTTGACAATATATAATACATCACAACAAACAATATTTACATTCTAAGTTTAGATCATATAATGGTATAGCACGAGTTTGAATAAGAGAATTAGTTTAAGCGACACATGATACACCCCAAAACATGAATAAAAAGGGGAGTTTGTAAGAATTCACTCACAGTGGGTGCGTTCGGTTGATGATGTTGAATGCACGCGAAGTGGTTTTAACTACGAGTGAGATTAACCTAGATAAATCGCATTATGGTTTGGTAAGTAAACGGATTTTATTAATCTATTTTAGTAGGATTGTTGGGTGCATTTTTGTGAGTTTAAGGCTATTTTCTAACCTTAAAAATGTTATTTTTAAGTATTTTTAATTGATTTTTAATTAAAATAATTAAATAAAAATAATAAAAAAATTTGACTTTTTCTGCCCGTTGACTTTGACTTTGACCGTTGACCTGACCGTTGACCGGTTCGAGTGCGAATATAAGTGCGCTGAGTGAGGCTCGAACCCGAGACCTCCCGTACGCGTGCACGCAGCTCTACCAACTGAGCTACGTGTCTAACCCGTCATATATCCGTTTTTAATTATATTTATATATTAATTATGTTAAACAGAAAATCCTTTTATTTTAAAAACAATTTAAGTGAATCGGACGGTGCGCTCCACAGGTCTCGAACCCGGGACCTGTGGGTTATGATAACACACAGTCCACCGCTGGACTGTGTGTACAACTTGTTAACTTAACTGATTTTTGTTATACTTAAACACAAATTAATTATTTTCATTTCTGACTTATTTAAAAAGTTTAATAATTATCCGGGTCGATGCAGAAGACCGGACTCGAACTCGTGTGCTTTGATTAAACATACACACAGTCCACCACTGGACTGTGTGTCTAACTTGGTTATTATCCCGATTATTAATATACTTAACATATATATCAAATGAATCCGGTTCAGTTAACAAAAAAAAACATTTTTATTTACGCAGCGTGTGTGGAACAGGATTCGAACTCGAGACCTTTGTGTGTTTATTGTGCACACAGTCCACCGCTGGACTGTGTGTCTAACCCGAGTTATTTCTTGATTTAAATTATACTTATCAGTTACAGGTTCATCGTCTTCTTCGTCGGATTTTAACCAGAGTCGGAAAATCCGACTGGTTCGATGTGTTAAATCAGGTTCTTTTGCGTTTTATGATTAATCAAAGGTGAGATATAAATAAAAAGAAAGGAAATTAGGCGTGAGGTATACCGACTATCTTCCTCTGTTTCCCGGCAGAACTCCGGCGACAGCAATAGGCTCCGGCATCAGGTGTCTTGCAGCAGCGAGCCTTCAGAAAGTTTGAAAAAGGTATGGGTGACTTCGATATAAGCTTAGGGGGTTCAATAAGGCTCGGAAATGGAGAACCCGGTTTTCCGGCGACAACCAGAAGAATTCCGGCGAGTGGGTTTTCGCCGAGAAAGGGTGTGGTTTTGAGCGAAAGTGTTTGCAGAGGTTCGAGGTGGTTTTTATAGGGCAAATTATCGATGAACTTGGTCTGATTTCCGACCGGATTCGTCGGTTATAAAAACTCCGGCGGTTATAACTTTAGTCGCGGACCCAGACGTCGGTTATAGCCGATGTCTTAGTAAATGTATACGTTATAACGGAAGTTGTCGTTAACACTTGCGAGATTGCCGGGATTTCCGACGACTGAACTTTTGGGCGCCGGTTTTGAATTCAGAAAGTCATGATATGAATTAAATGATTTCAATATTTCACAAGGAACATCAGTGGCGCAGTGGTTTGTGCGCGTGTGTTAAGTTTGTTTGTGAACCGGTTACTGATCCGGGTTCGAAACCCAGCAGAACCAAATATTTTTATTTTGCGATTTTCAACAGTTTTTTAAAAACAACTTATATAATCCCGTATAATAATTGATTATGTATCGTTTAAAATTATTTTGGGCATTTAATTAGCAACGAAAATTTTAACTGACTGTTCGGTTGATAAACGGAGCGGGTTTGGTAAATCCATTTTTTGACGGATGTTACAGTATCCCCTGCTTTTTAGAAATTTCGTCCCAAAATTTAAATAGTGATATATTTGACTAAAAGAATGATGGTGTTTAGTTTGTCAGTTACTTGCTTAGAGAAAGTAAGGGTTTAAGTTTTTGTTTGAGGCGGTAACGTTCCTTGTAAAGGTTAAGTACCCTATTACAGGAATCGCTTTTTGTTGCCTACTGTATGAGTATTGATAAGCAGAAATTATTCGCTAACTATGATATCATGCATAAAAGTTTGAATATGTTTGGAAAAGTATGGTTATATCCTAAGGCAAAACTTCTAACACTACAACTTACATGGAACATAAATAAACACAACAGCTAATATTTGAACATAAATAACACAACAGCAAATATTTGAATCCACATTCTGATAGCATATATGTTTGAATGGTGGAAGCTCCTCTCTCGTTTGTTATGATGGAGATGTTAGTTTATGTAGAAATGGAACACAAATCCAATTTCTCTAAATAGCAAGATGATATAAATGTAACACAATTTCAACCAAGGCAATACTATATCCTACATGGAACTTCTCATAACCGCCTGATAATGCCTCTGATCCTTTGGCAAGAATACTTATATATAGGAAGTACCAGCGGCGTATCCACCATATTCTTGCCAAATTTTCATTGGTTTTATCCACAAATTATGATTAGTTACCAAGAAACTAATAAATCCTACATAGAACTTCTCATAACCGTCTGACAATGCCTCTGATCCTTTGACAAGAATACTTATATATAGGAAGTACCAGCGGCGTATCCACCATATTCTTGTCAAATCTTCATTGGTTTTATCAGTGAATTATGATTAGTCCTATATAACTCTACAACCAATACAACAAACATAAAATACTGAAATGAAAAATATCTGTGCGATCAAGGCTCAATCAAACGGAGCCGATCGTATCGTATGTACTGAAAATGAAATTGTCTGTGTGCTCAAGGCTCAATCAAACGGAGCCGAGCGTATTGCATGTACTGAAAATGAATAACTTAATCTAAACAACTATCACACAAACATCCTATTCATGGAACCTCTCATAACCGCCTGATAATGTCTCCGATCATTTGACAAGAATACTTATATATAGGAAGTACCAGCGGCGTATCCACCATATTCTTGTCAAATTCTCATTGACTTTATCCGCAAGTTATGATTAGTTCTATGCGACTCTACAACAAACACAACAACCACAAGATACTGATAATGAAATTGTCTGTGCGCTCAAGGCTCAATCAAACGGAGCCGAACGTATTGCATGTACTGAAAATGAAATTGTATGTGCGCTCAAGGCTCAATCAAACGGAGCCGAACATATTGCATGTACTGAAAATGAACAACTTAATCTAAACAACAATCACACAAACAGCCTATGCATGGAACCTCTCATAACCGCCTGATAATGCCTCCGATCATTTGACAAGAATACTTATATATAGGAAGTACCAGCGGCGTATCCACCATATTCTTGTCAAATTCTCATTGACTTTATCCGCAAGTTATGATTAGTTCTATGCGACTCTACAACAAACACCACAACCACAAGATACTGATAATGAAAATGTATGTGCGCTCAAGGCTCAATCAAACGGAGCCGAACGTATTGCATGAACTGGAAGTGTAAATTGAACTGTGCGATCAAGGCTCAATCAAACGGAGCCGATCGTATGCATGTATTGAAATGTAAAATGAAATAACCGATCAAGGCTCAGTCAAACGGAGCCGATCGTTGCGGGCACGCCAGGTTCAACCGCATAATAAAATGGGGAACAGGCTCAAACCTCATAATTGGGGAGCAGGCGGCCTCGGCAAATGCATATACTAAAAACAATAAACAATAATTATTCTAACAGTCTACACATGGAACCTCTCATAACCGCCAGATAATGCTTCTGATCCTTTGACAAGAATACTTATATATAGGAAGTACCAGCGGCGTATCCACCGTATTCTCGTCAAAGTTTCATTGGCTGTATCCTTAAGTTATGTTTGGTTCTATGTGATAAAGAAAAACATAAAACTAAACGATAGGAGTTGAATCTGGATCTTCGGCGAAGAGGACTAGTTGAGTATCTTCGCTTGGGCCGTCATTATCTTCGACAGGATTGGCGTTGATATTGAAGACTCTTCCTCTTGCTGGTGGCATAGTGGTTGGGTTTTCTTGGTTTACTTGGTTAACTGGGTTTGATTGGGCTTGAGTGTTGATGACGTTAACCAATTGAGGGTATGTGTTTCTAAAGTGGGTAGGGTCGCCACAATTGAAACAAGCTCGAGCATATGGGAACACGGGGTATTGGGGTTGATGATAAGTTTGGGCCATGTTTTGAGTAGGGGAAGAGGTTTGGTTTTGGAAGGTGCGACAAACCTTGCTCAAATGACCATAGCGTCCACAAGTTGTACATAGTCGACAAGGTAAGGTAAGGGGATGGTGATAAAAATAGTTGTTGCATCGAGGGTGAGGTCCAAGATATGGTTTCTTATTTGGGTAAGTTTGAGTTGGGTGCCACTTGAGTGATTGGGATAGCTTGGATGGGTATGGCGTGTGAAATAGGTTGGTTTCGTTGGGTAGCAGCGAAAAGTTGCCCGTTTCTTTTTCTCTTAAAATTGGGTTGAGAAGGGGGTTCGGTTTGGGTGGAGTCGGAGGTTTCAGTCGATTCTTTATCCTTCTTCTTCTCCTCCTTGAAGTCTTTGTTTCGGATTCGGTTCTCGGTGAGCTCTGTTGCTAGCTCCATTGCTGCTTCCAAAGTTGCAGGCTTGGTACTTATTACAGGGTCTTGAATCTTTGACGGAAGACCACGAATGTAGTGCTTGATCAAACGGTAGAGGGGAGTGAACATGTTGGGAACCATTTGATGTAATTCGAGGAACCTTTTGTTGTATGTGGTGTGGTCTTCTTCCTTTTGCTTCAATGAGTAAAATTCATCTTCTAATTTCTTGATTTCGCTCCTTGGGCAAAATCGTCTGGTCATGATTTCCTTCAATTCGTTCCAAGTTAAAGTCATAGCATCTTCAACACCTCGTTTGGACTTCTCTGTATTCCACCAAGTAAGTGCTATCCCATATAGTCGACCGGTAGCATAACGCACTTTGCGACCATCAGGGAAATCGCAATTTAGAAAAGTGTTCTCCATCTCTTCAAACCAATGGAGGAGAGCGGTGACGCCTTCAGTCCCTTTGTATTTCGGAGGGTCGCATGATTTGAAACGCTTGTAGGTGCATTTAGGGATATTTGAGGGAGAGTTGAAAATGTTTTGATTTTCTTGATTGACAGGATTAGCGGTGAGTGCTTGTTGTACTTGGATTACAATGTTGGGTATAACGGCAGCCATATGTTGAACGATTTGGGATCATGGGTCGCATTAGGAATGAACATTCATAAAATAATTATAGAAAAATAAATCTACTACATCCATAGGATGTCTTGGGCTTTGCTCGCCATTAGGCCCTACATGCCGCCATACTTTACCTGTGTAATCATGTGGGCCCCCATGAATACCGGTTTTTCATATGGTTCGCACGGGTTTGCCAGGTTGCGTACACAAAAACCCGGAGAAAATCGAGAAATATGTATACAACGTGTGATATTCGGAATGTGTCCAGGTGTAGACACGGTGACACCTCAAAGTAGGTTAGTTCGAACGACGTTTGGTGTGGCATGCTTTGGCCTAATAGGTCCTTCGTACTCTCATCGTTGGTCCCCAGGTAGGCAAACTGGTCCGTTATATTGGATTTATACGAATGCCAACCTAGACAGGACGTTCCGACTACCGGTACTTGTACCCTTCCAGTTACTACATGCCCGTCGCAGAACTTACTTTGATGAGATTTGAAAATTGCAACAAAATCTTTGGATAATGAGAGTATGAAAATAAATTGAATACATGAATATCGATATATGTATAATGAATATGTATATAAGCATGTATGTTTGACTGTAAATGTAAACAAATATGAAACAAATAAAAATCACAAGTTTGTATGTAACCACGTAATCAATTAAAATTTAGGCAGACTATAGTATAGGCTCTAAGGGTCTAATAACCTATCCTATATCCCTATAGTCATGGCTCTGATACCAATCTGTCACACCCCGACCTGCAGCGGAAAAGGTGATCGGGGCATGATTGGGTTATCATCAAAGCTCATGACATTTATTATACGTTTCATATTCGTTAATACAATTAAATGGAAATTTACATTAAAAAAATTACAACATGTTCTAACTATCAATCTAAGCTTCTTTGTTCTCTTCTAAGGCATTTCCTATGTTTTCCTCGCTTCCACCTGTTCACCTGTATCATGTGTAAAAGGGTTTTTTTGGATCAACATAAAGTTGGCGAGTGAATCCTATGGAAAACATTTGAACAAGTTTATCCAATTGATTGTAAATAATGTGCATAACCACATATGAGTAAAAGTAGATGTAAATTTATTCACACAACACATAATATTGAATATTGCACACACATACATCAAATGATTTGTTTGAGGCACGCGTTGTTCGACTCGTCTCCCACGAGGAACTGATGGGCCTAATGAATGAGTTTTGAGGCACGCGTTGTTCTACGAACTGATGGGCCTAATGAATGAGTTTTGAGGCACGCGTTGTTCAACTCGTCTTCCACGAGGAACTGATGGGCCTACATAATTTGCATATAACTTGACAATATATAATACATCACAACAAACAATATTTACATTCTAAGTTTAGATCATATAATGGTATAGCACGAGTTTGAATAAGAGAATTAGTTTAAGCGACACATGATACACCCCAAAACATGAATAAAAAGGAGAGTTTGTAAGAATTCACTCACAGTGGGTGCGTTAGGTTGATGATGTTGAATGCACGCGAAGTGGTTTTAACCACGAGTGAGATTAACCTAGATAAATCGCATTATGGTTTGGTAAGTAAACGGATTTTATTAATCTATTTTAGTAGGATTGTTGGGTGCATTTTTGTGAGTTTAAGGCTATTTTCTAACCTTAAAAATGTTATTTTTAAGTACTTTTAATTGATTTTTAATTAAAATAATTAAATAAAAATAATAAAAAATTTTGACTTTTTCTGCCCGTTGACTTTGACTTTGACCGTTGACCTGACCGTTGACCGGTTCGAGTGCGAATATAAGTGCGTTGAGTGAGGCTCGAACCCGAGACCTCCCGTACGCGTGCACGCAGCTCTACCAACTGAGCTACGTGTCTAACCCGTCATATTTCCGTTTTTAATTATATTTATATATTAATTATGTTAAACAGAAAATCCTTTTATTTTAAAAACAATTTAAGTGAATCGGACGGTGCGCTCCACAGGTCTCGAACCCGGGACCTGTGGGTTATGATAACACACAGTCCACCGCTGGACTGTGTGTACAACTTGTTAACTTAACTGATTTTTGTTATACTTAAACACAAATTAATTATTTTCATTTCTGACTTATTTAAAAAGTTTAATAATTATCCGGGTCGATGCAGAAGACCGGACTCGAACTCGTGTGCTTTGATTAAACATACACACAGTCCACCACTGGACTGTGTGTCTAACTTGGTTATTATTCCGATTATTAATATACTTAACATATATATCAAATGAATCCGGTTCAGTTAACAAAAAAAAACATTTTTATTTACGCAGCGTGTCTGGAACAGGATTCGAACTCGAGACCTTTGTGTGTTTATTGTGCACACAGTCCACCGCTGGACTGTGTGTCTAACCCGAGTTATTTCTTGATTTAAATTATACTTATCAGTTACAGGTTCATCGTCTTCTTCGTCGGATTTTAACCAGAGTCGGAAAATCCGACTGGTTCGATGTGTTAAATCAGGTTCTTTTGCGTTTTATGATTAATCAAAGGTGAGATATAAATAAAAAGAAAGGAAATTAGGCGTGAGGTATACCGACTATCTTCCTCTGTTTCCCGGCAGAACTCCGGCGACAGCAATAGGCTCTGGCGTCAGGTGTCTTGCAGCAGCGAGCCTTCAGAAAGTTTGAAAAAGGTATGGGTGACTTCGATATAAGCTTAGGGGGTTCAATAAGGCTCGGAAATGGAGAACCCGGTTTTCCGGCGACAACCAGAAGAATTCCGGCGAGTGGGTTTTCGCCGAGAAAGGGTGTGGTTTTGAGCGAAAGTGTTTGCAGAGGTTCGAGGTGGTTTTTATAGGGCAAATTATCGATGAACTTGGTCTGATCTCCGACTGGATTCGTCGGTTATAAAAACTCCGGCGGTTATAACTTTGGTCGCGGACCCAGACGTCGGTTATAACCGATGTCTTAGTAAATGTATACGTTATAACGGAAGTTGTCGTTAACACTTGCGAGATTGCCGGGATTTCCGACGACTGAACTTTTGGGCGCCGGTTTTGAATTCAGAAAGTCATGATATGAATTAAATGATTTCAATATTTCACAAGGAACATCAGTGGCGCAGTGGTTTGTGCGCGTGTGTTAAGTTTGTTTGTGAACCGGTTACTGACCCGGGTTCAAAACCCAGCAGAACCAAAATATTTTTATTTTGCGATTTTCAACAGTTTTTCAAAAACAACTTATATAATCCCGTATAATAATTGATTATGTATCGTTTAAACTTATTTTGGGCATTTAATTCGCAAAGAAAATTTTAACTGACTGTTCGGTTGATAAACGGAGCGGGTTTGGTAAATCCGTTTTTTGACGGATGTTACACGACGATCTCTGAGTCAATGAGTCTTTGCACTTTGTGGAAAAACCGGTCGAAATCATGGACCGAGGAATCAAGCAACTTAGGCGCAGTCGCATTCCCATAGTCAAGGTTCGATGGGAAGGCAAACGTGGCGCTGAATTTACTTAGGAACTCGAGAGTGAAATGAAGACTAAGTACCCACACCTCTTCGTTGAGTCTTCCTCTTGAATAAATTTCAGGACGAAATTTCAAAAAGGAGGGGAGACTTTAACGCTCCGCATTTTTTTGTACTTTCCTTATTTAGAAAGTGTATTCGCAATTCTATTTTTGGAAACTTGTAATTACATTCATATCTTTCATTTTCCACTCTTGTACTATGAGATTATGATCATAATGGAAACTTATGTTATACTTATACATGTTACATACTTGAATTACGTGTTTTGATTCTTAATACATGATTACATGCGAGAAACTCATACTTGAATGCTCGTATACTCAACTTTTATGCACTACTATACTAATACATCATTCATACATGCTTAAAACGCTTAAAGACCAGCGAATCGTACGAAAACAACTCCAAACAGCCAACCTCACACGAAGCGTAGCCGCTCCGTACGAAGTGGGCCACCTCGTACGAGGTGATGCCCAACTCATATGAGGTGACTCCAACTCGTACGAAGTGGTCTGTTTTCCTATAAATAAAGACGCACTTTATCACATCCAACCTTCCATTCACTCTCACTCTTAATCCCGAATTTCTTAATTTTCGGCGAAACCATCTCCTCATAAGTGAGTCTAAACTTACTAACACTTTATAACTTATCTTCTTCTTTACACCAAGTATTGTAAGCTAACCTAGTTCATCATCCTCATAGGATTGGCTTAGTGTTCTAGCTAGTGAGAACGTTGGGAGCCTTGGCTACCCGAATTAAGTTCCACACTTCACTTGAACAAATCTTTACTTTCTGTTAGACCAACTGGGTTTACGAACCTTGTGCTTTGGTGAATCATATAATGAGGTGTTCGCACCCCCATGCTGACTTCTATGATATAATTGAAGAAAATCGATAAACTGTACTCACATTTTACTTACCACAGATCTGGACATAATATTGATCACAATATGATCTAGTGTTATGACTCGGGTTATCCTTCCCCGTTATCACATTCTCTGTTCGCAGACATCAGTGCTGAAGTGGATACGGAACGGGCTAACACATTCCAGAACTGTCACCTCGCACGAGGTGAACAACCAACTCATACGAGGTAACAGTCAACTCGTACGAGTTGCAAGTCAACTCGCATGAGGAGGACATCCCACTTCGTACGAAGTGGTATTTTTTCCGTTTTCATTCCGTACTTTCTGTCTTATAATTTGGACCAATCATTCCACTCAGATTACTCATGTCCTCCTGTTTACCCCTTATAGGGTAACTCCGTGTTGCATCACTTGATCACTCGTCCATCCACGAACCTGCTTAAGAAGCTTGCAAAATTGTGAGCATATTCGAACCCATTTTACGCTTTATCACCTTTGGGTGCAATACATGTACATTATGCAAAATTACACAAACATGCTTATACTCAATTCACAAGACAATCTTTATACATGCTCACATGCTAAACTTGAAATCACACATGTTTATACTCGTTATGCTTATGCTCAGTCAATAACTTTGATCAACCCTCCCTTAACATGTATAGCGCTATAGGAGTAACGCACCGCCCGTATTTGTGAGGTCATGTTAAGTCATTCATTACGGTATTATCGTTGCGACGATAAGATTACGCTAGCGGTAAACTTTGGGTTGACTGGTACACTTATGCAGAATAGTTTAATGTGTGGTAGCCTCAAGGATAGATAAGTACGCATGAAGATTTGTTTAAACGTTTTACTATGCTATTATTCAAACTTGTATGCTTGCCAATGCATGGTGTATTGAACTATACTTTAACATGTATTGCAGAGTGAGGTTGATGATAACTATGGATGGAAACGAATAGGACGACTTAGATACACGCCTAGATTTGTAACACTAAAGTTGTTGTATTTGAAACTTGTTATCCATGATGTTGTAACCTGAAATTTGTACTTTGTACCTGTTATTTCAATGAAATGAAATTTTGTTATATAAATTATTGTCACATATTAGCGTTATGAAGTCTCGAGCAATCTCTTTCGTCCCGCCCCGATGTTTCCGCCATCGGTTGGGGTGTGACAATTGGGGGTAAAAAAAAATTGAGGTTGAGAGTGTGTTGAATATCCATGTGGGGTTTGAAATGGTGCACTCAGACCGCTGGAACCGCCTTGCCTTGTTTGCAAGACACATCCACTTGGGTTTGAACCTGATCCTCGGTTAGCCGAACCTTTTCTCTTGGCTTCACTTTTTTTTTTGTTTATACATTGTGTATAGGTTTGTAGTTTGATAGTGAGAATGTTTTTGAGTTGTGAGAAAATTGAAATGTATGGGGTTTAATAAATAAGAAAACAAACTAAAGTTTTAATGTTAACGTATTATAGCTGTTGCGATGTTAACGGTCAAAAAATTCAAGCGGTGACTACTCACTGAAATGTTCCACTCACTGAACAACAAGGAGGGTCGACAGAATTGTGCTCGCGCGGGGAGCCCCCTCACCACACGCCCTCCCCACTTTCACCCCTGCCACCCTTATATGTCATTCAATAGGTGACTTACATTGAATGACAAAAATAAAGATAAACTCTCACATCACACCTGAAATATAGGTTGAAAGACTCAGGAATTCTACAAAATTGAAGATTTAAGAGTTAACTTTTATTTTGCTCCATGTGGTTTGGTTGTTTTTATGGTTTTGCCCAATGGTTTAAAAAGTACCAATTTTGTTCCTGATGTTTCGATTTTGTCATCAGTTTACTTCACGACCTTAACTCCATCCATTATGTATGTTAACTAGAATGGTATTTTAGTAACTTTCAAGATAAAAGTAATGGTATTTTAGTAATTTACATATATTATATATTTCTATATGTTTATACATACATATACAAACAATATCTCTCCTCTCTCTTTCTTCTCCATCACCAACCACCACCACCTGCCACCATCACCACCACCACCACCACCAGCCTTTATTTGACACATACAACCTCTCTCTTCTCTCTCTCTCCTTCTCTCTCTCTCTACATGCCATTTCTCTTCTCCATCACCACCGTAGTCACTAACCACTTCACTTTCGACAATCACTACCACTGCCATCACTACAACCCTAAACCAGAGCTCAAACCCTATCCATCACTGCCATAACTACGGACGAGGTTAATTCAATTACAGATCCCATATCTGAGCAAAATCGAATCCTTTTCTAGATCTAAGCTCCGTACCACCGCAACTCTCTTTCTCTCTCTCTCCCTCTCCCTCAAATTGGAAGATCTAAACACGCCACCACCATCTCCATGTCTCCCACATCCACAACCCAATAAAACCCCTAGTCAAAATCATACCGATTTGGAAGCTAGGGTTTGACGAGGACGATTCTAATGGTTGAGCCCTAGCCGCCACTGAACTAGTTGATTTGGTAGCTAGGGTTCAGACCTGGCGAGGATGGGGACGATTTTGGGGGTTATGAGGATGATTTCTTGGTGACTTGTTGGGTGTGATGGTGTTGGTTTCATGGTTGTGGTTGGGAGGTGGTTGGGGTGTGTGTAGGTTTTAGTTTTGTTGAGATATATATATATATATATATATATATATATATATGATAAGAGAGATTATTAAATTTTTTGATACAAAAACAAAAAAATATAAAAAATTACCAAAATATTCTCCAATGTAACAGACATTTCTAATGGAGCTAGGGTAATAGAGTAAATTAGAGAAAAAAACATAACATTAGGGAGTAAAATGCAAATTTGTAAAGCATTATGACAAAATCTTTAAAATAACCAAACTACAGGGAGTAAATGGAAGTTAACTCTATTTTATATATATGTTAACTTTTTTACTTAAACTGAATAAAACAGTTTCGAATAGTACAATTTATTTCTCAACTGATTTTATTTAAGCAAACTTTATAAGAAAAAAATTTCTATTTAAATTATTACATAAAGAACTTTAAAAAAAAGATGCACTAAAATAACTCTGTATTGTAAAAAAAGGAACTATAAGAATTATTTTATCAAGTTCATTTCTTTTATTTAAAATTTATTCCACATATTATATGCAACAAATTTATATAATTGGCTTAATTAGATAAATTTATAAACTCCATTCATTTAACTTGTTTTACTTAAATATGGTAAATAAAATAAGGTCCTAAACCTTTAACTTTTAGGCAATATTTTTTTAACACTAAACTTGATGTATAATGATACCAGGTTATTTAAATCGGAAACCCGTGTAGCCACACTTTGGCCAGGCTATTTGTCTTTACCGGGCTCGTATTGGCTTCAAAGTTTGGCTTTTTTTGAAAGTTTATCCGGGAAACCATACCGCTTGACTGTCACTTGACAATCGTTGTGTCACCAAAAGAACAGAACTCCCTACCGTAACACATGGTGGATCGAAAACCTGGCTGAGCTCGGGAATCGAACTAACAACATCACACAAGTCCTAATTTAAATCATTTATTGCCTATATCAACCTCAATATAACACAAATGAAAATTAAACTTAAGTCTCCATTGTAAAATCTAAATCTTCTACCAATAAGCCACAAGTGCGAAACTATAAGCAATATTAATTATCTTGCTAGTTAAATTCTAAACGAATAATTATTTAAGTAACATGTACTCGCAAACAAATAGAAAATCACTTGTATTTTTCATCGTGCACATTTAACATTTCATAATCAAATTGTAAATTAGTTTTGCCGTTTATCTTTTTCACCATTAGTACCATATAATTTATTTTAAATAAATAAATAAACTAATCCTTTAACAAAAAAGAACATAGTTATTCTCAAACCGAATATAGAAATCTCTAATTGCCTATAGTCCTAGAATACATTAGACAATGATTTAAGACAGTTATTTGTTGAACATTATCATTTGAATAATTAGGGTTAATTGTTTGGGAGTTTTCTTTCCACATTACATTACAAGAACTTACGTTTTTTGCTTGCCGACGAAGGTAAGTACATAATCATTTTTACCTGTTTTACTTTTGGATGAAACATACGCTTATTCATTTGTAAATCTATATTGTGTTTTAAATGCTTTTGTGTGAAACTTGTTTGGATAACTCCATGTGTGCATTCATTAACTGTGATCAAGGCAAACGGTTATATATTATAACGCTATAGGTGTGATGACCCATACCCGCTTCCATTTGGTTGCATTTGTACTTTGCTCAACACTATTGCTCTTTGGGAAGTGTGGGGGTGATAGAAACCGACATTTTGTTCTTGCAAATTCTTTGGATTTTTCTACTCAATTAGTTAAACCTTTTTGGATTTCAATACTTGTCAACATTAAGTTCTAATGTGTCCCTTCTTGTAACCATATCTTGTTAAATACAAATTGCTTTAGTAATTCTTGAGGATCCCATCCCAGTGTTTATTTAAACTTACGTAAAAAGGCAAAACTAGTGCATCAAAGTCCTAACTGAAAGCTAAGCACCTCTTTGTTACTCCACAAGGTAAAAAGCTAATCTAAGTGTTGCAGTCTAAAAACAAACGACAGCAGAGCCTTCCATTGGGTTGTTTACGATTCTAGAGATGGTTATAAGACAGCTATTACTCGCTTATGGGTATATTGATAACCAAGAAAAGACAGGAGATGGGGAGTAAAACTCAGACCAGCTTTACCTTTATATGACATAGAAACATGCAAAACACATAACATTTTGTAACTTAACATAGCAAACTGTCAAAAAGTACTAACGCTCCTCCCGTATATGTTCCAAACTCTCTTTCCAAACATGTTTCAAGTTCTCAGATACAAAAACAAAAGTTACTTCCCAACCAAACCACAAGTATCCACTTTCTCGACTCATTCCTCTACGCATACATGTTATACCCGACTGCTAAAACCACAACGATGATTGCAGCAGCACCGGCAGCATAGTAATACATGTAGTTGTTCGACTTCTTACGCTTCAATATCACCTTTGAAAGCGACTCCGGCCCTTTCCCCCTGTTGCTTCTGCCTCTCACTTTAATAGTCTCTTTGGTCTTCGATGGCGCTTTCACAGTTTCTTTTTCTTCCTGCGGTTCCTCCACAGCTGCCTCCTCCACTGTCGGTTCCTCTGCAGCCTCAACAGCGGGCATAGAAGCCTGCATTTTCTTTTTCTCTTTCTTCTCACGATCCTGTAATAGAGTTGTCCACAAGTCAAACAAGTTTCATAGTTGACCAAAAGTAGTCAAGAAAGTTTTTATTAAACAAACCTTGAGCTTCTTCTCGGCTTCCTTTTCAGCTTTCTTTTTGGCTTTACCGCAGCTTTTTCTGCCAGCTTCTTCTTTCTTTCCAAAGCTTGCTTTGCTTTTGCAATCTCATCCTCCCTCTTTATCTCCTTAAGCTTCGCTTCATCCACGACTTCAGTTTTCACCGGTTTTTTCTCCAACCCGTAAACTTCTTTTACTACTAATTTCTCGTTTTTACTCTTTTTTCCTTCATTTGGTTTTTTACTGTCTTTTTCTTTCTCAACGGGGTTAACTGGAGGTGGAGGTGGAGCGGGATCTTCCTTTGGTTGTTTCGCCTTCGGTTTTGCTACGACCTCTGTTTCGACGGGAACAGGGGCCTGTGATTCTTGTGCGACCAAAGGCTTCTCTCCAGGATTCCTCATACGCCCGTCTTTGCTGAGCTAGCGCATGTCGAGTGATTGCAATATTCTCTTTTCATAATCTTCCCTGAACGCTTTACTACTATTCCACTCCGACATGAATTTGTCAACCTGAGTTCAATAAGCAAATATAATCATTTGAATGTGTTTCCCGTTTATAAAATTTAGAAATCAGACAACTTGAGTGTTTAACAAACCTCTAACATTGAAAGCTCTATAAGGGCATTAACGTCCTTACTCGCAGCCAGCCTTCTTGCATCGTTCAAGAGGGAGCGGTTTTGGTAGAAGCAAGTATTCTGGAAAGACAGAACACGAAACAAATGATGAAGCGTCCTTTCTAAATTCTAAAACACAAAATATAGCCTTAAATGAAAGTACTAATATACCCCTTCTTCACGTTTATTCCTCAGCTCGCGAATTTTGTCATAGACCTTATCCCTTTTCTCAATTACTACACGCAATTCCTCATCTAAAGAAGCAATCACACTGTTTATGGCCTCTTTTTCAGTCTCCAGTGTCTTTAGTTTGGCCTTAATAGCTTGTTGATCCTTGCGGACCCCATCAAGATCAACGCCAATAGACTACAAACAACATGGAATCAAGATAAACATTAATAAATTAATTTATACACTACGCTTAGCCATACAGTAATTACAGAAGAGGTGTTCTTACTTTGACCTGGTCTTGAATGGCATCTTTTTCACCAACAGATTTTTGAACTTCGGCCCTCATAGCAGCATTTGCAATAACCTTATCTCTAGTCCCTTCAAGTTGTTTTATTTCTCTAATGATTTGTTTCTCCTCGTTTAGAGTAATACTTTCATGTTGAATACGGTATTGCATGCTCTTAATCTGCATCAATATTCATGAGTAAAAATTAATTATCAAAAATAAACAAAAAGATAAGGCACTGAGCGTTGTGTTTCTACATAAATGATTTGTTCTTACAACATCGTTGAGCTCTTCCTCAGACGAGCATATGTAACCCCCTCGGTTGTCTCTATTTGCATTGTTTGGGCCCCGCAATTTGCCTAAAGCCTGCTGCAGTGGCTCGATTTCTTTTCTCTTTCCATCCATGATCGTCCTGAAATGGTTTTTTTCTTCAACGAGCGCCTTAAGTTGACCAATTACTTGTGCTCGTTCATTCTAGAAAAAACAAAATTTCAATCAAAATTAGTATTAAAAAGTCAAGACAAGAGTGTATTTAAGCTCAAGAGTATTGATATAACAAATTACCCTTTTTGCCCTCAGCTTTTCAGTTATGGGGTCACGGGCCAAATTAAGCTTTTTAAGATCCTTATCAGCCTGATCAAGTTTAGCTTTCAGGGCCTGGTCTTCAACTGTTCGGTATTTAACAAAATAAAGTGAGTGGAACTTTTTTTCTTCGGGCCACTCGTCAACAGCATCCTTTGGAAAGCTGGGTTCGGGTGCTTTCTCCACACGAACGGATTCACTCACAAGAGAACCAGATTCATTTTCACCAACATGCCCATTAACACTGCTCTCTTTCTTCACATTTTCAACAGAAGCATGGGCTGATTCCGACACAACAGCATCAATAGCCATGATGTTTTCAAGATAAACTAGCTTCCGTAATCTTCAAAAGTTGAAAATCCTGGGAGAGAAAACAACAGAACCTGTTTCATTAGATGGCCGAATCAAGCTTTACAAGCACCATAAACACTAATTTTATTCAAACTCTGAAACACGAAATTACACTCTATCGTTCCCTTTCCCTTCTTTTCTTTCGTTTATAGATAAGAAAAACAAGTGGCTTTCGGATGTATCTAAACTCATTTTCACAACACAACTCTTAAAACCAATCAACCTTCGAATTCTTCAATTAACTAATATCAAAATAATAATATATAATATTTTCTAATTTTTAAACATGCCATGCATTCAAAACCATTAATCACCAAAAATCTTTCTTGATCTTCATCATATAAACCACAATTAACCAATCATTCAAATTAAACCAATTTCAATCATCCCCAACACAACAAGATCCACTCACAGCAAACAAAACTAAACACGAATCAAAACCCAGATCATAACTTTCACAATATTTCAATTTCACACAAATATCACAAATCACGGATCTGATTCAACAACAACCAATATAAATCAACCATAACATCAAGATCAATAATATAATAATAACGAGATTTTTCAAACAACTAGAAACAGTAAAATTAGGTAAACGATGAGATTAAAAAACAGAAAAACATTTACCAGAATTGAAGACAGAACCGGTGATTGATTAGAAGTGAAGACTTGTTTGGGGCAAGAGCATCACTGATCGAGATCTCCGTCGAGAGAGAGAGAGAGAGGAGAGAGAGTAATGTGTGTGTATATGATGTGTGCATATATAATGAATAGATATAGATTTTTTGCCATTTTTTTCTAATATTTATTATTTGATACACAAAGAAAAAGGGTTGTTTTTTTGTTTTGTTTTTTTGTTTAACTTGATATGGTACGAAAGATATCACTTTTGATCCATGCTAATTGGAAGTTATGTTGCATAAATGACTGTCTTAGGTATGTTGTTTTCTTTTTCTTTTCTAATTTTTAGTTTATGATAATTGATTAATTTTAATGAATAAGTTTGTATCTTAAGAGAATAAATTTTGAATTGATGAATAAGTTTGGAACTAAGGAGAATAAATTTTGAATTAAAAGAGTTTGTATGGTTTAAAAAAGGTAACACGTTTATGGTTTATTTTTTTTAAAGAGGCAACTGGTTTTTTAATTTAAAAAAAATATGTTCAGGTTTTATTAAATTTTAAAAATAACCTTTTAGTTGTAACCACCTAAACTATTTATGGTATTTTACTCAAACAAATAATAGAAGAATATAATAGAAAATATTAAAACCCAACCCCCTACCTACCCAATCATCCATTTCTTATTTCTTATTCAGCGACCACCTTTTGTTCCGATCGGAATCCCCGGTCAATTGTTCTTATTTCTTAGTTTGAAATCTACTGATACAATTGTGTGGTCGCTTTTTATACAAGTGTACAACGACGCAGATCAAGAGTGGGAGAAACAGGTTATGACTACTAAACATATGCATGATCAAAACACAAGGCAACATTGATGGCGAAGATTTTGATTGTCAAATCTATTGTTGGTTTTATCTACAATTGTAAAGATCATTGAGACTGATGTTCATTGTTCGGAGTGTCACGCCCCGATCAAAGATAATATTTATTTAGCTAAATTACCTTATCTTTGAGTTAGAGGTAGTAAGGGGTTGAACCATGAAAAGTTTGTGGTTTGAGTCGGGACTTGGTCGATTATTTAGTTGAGACGCTTATGAAGCTTGCAAGTTTGATTTATTTCTTTGTTTGTTGGTTGGTTTGAAAAGATGTCGGAATGTACAGACAATTTGTTATTAACTACTAAAATTGGGTTGCTTGAAATGATGCAAAAACTTGAATACTTGATTGAAAACAATAACTTAGAACAAGGTTCACATCAGGTTCGGTAATTGTAAAACCTAGGGTTTCTACACTTTTTCGATTAAATTTATTTGAACTTAGTTATTAACGGATTGAGTGTCACATGGCTTAGGTGGCAAGAGCTATCAACGTTCAAGAACAAACCGCAATGGTGCTTCGTTACCAAGAACATGTAAAGCCTATCTATCCTATGATAAGGCATAATTACACATATTCGTTTCACATAGTCAAATTTCATAACTCACTCGACAATTCATGAATTCAATACAAATTCAAGACAATTATCAAAAGATTCGAATTCTTAAACAACTTGTCACAAATTAAATCATAAACATAATGTTGAACCATAGAAATTCTTACAAAAACCTACACCGGGGTGAAACCTAGGAGATTAGCCGCTCATGGTGGACGGAACACAATCACCGGATGTTGGAAACACGAACAAGTTCATCTTGATTCTTAAAATGAAGAAGGTTGAAGTTAGGGATTAGGTTTGTTGATTATGGAATGTCTGAGTGGTGAGAATGGATTGGATGATTATGGTTGGATGTGGTGAAGAATTGGGTTAGGTTTAGAATTATTGTGTATGATGGAGATTGAAGGTGGTCCTAGGTGAAGGTTAGAGATGGATTAGAGATGAGGATGATGAAGAAAAAGGCTCCAAGAATGTGTGATAACATTCAAAAACTCGTAACTTCTCTTTTATCCATCAATTTCGGTCAAACAAAAGCTGGAAACAAAATTCAGCGTCAGCAGAATCTAGGAAGTATCGCTGACGGGTACACAGGGCGTCGGCGACGCGACCTGCTAAGCCTCTTTTCCTCCGACGCAGTGTACTACTGCCTACGGGTAATTCTGGGTGACGGGTGTAAGAACCGGCAAAATTAATAGTAATTTCGTACAACTTAACGACTATTTATACGAGTAATTGCGTTCATTTACGGCTAATTTGTGCATGGTTAGGTCATAGAAGTCTAGCAATTGTAGGACATGTTAACTTTACAATTTGGTATTGTTACATTTGTCGCGTCGCGAGAAAACAATTAACTATGTCCGAATATGTTGGCAAAATGCCGAAAATACTATTCACCTGAACACACTATTCATGCCAGCAAGTTCAGAAACTGTCCGAAACAATCAACAAACGATATAAAGGCATATCATCATAGAAATAAGAATAAAAGCCCTAACTGTGACGCGTCGTATTTCCGTATTCCTATTTTTAGAAAGTTCGTATTCCCATTCTATTTTTAGAAACCTTACAATCGTACTCCATCTCCGTTATCACAACTTGAGGTGTTAATCATAATGGAAATTCATTTTATACATATACGTGTTACATTTCTTATTTGTGTTATATACGCAACCAATATATAAGTACGTGTTTATACGCAAAACCGAGACTTAAAATACACTTTGGATACCTAAACACAAGTTAAAATACAAGAAAACGGCATAAAATAACCTAGTTACAAAGTGCAAGGACTTAAAGTGAACAAAACCAAAAGATTTTTCACCTCCTTTCTCCTCCAATCACCTTCCACTTTTTTAAGCCAATCATATTTCACATTTCTCCACCCCCTTTCTCCTCCAATCACCTTCCACCTTCACTAACTCCCAAACCCTAATCCGCAGCTATAAGTATAAGCCTCCATACACTCCTAAAGATACTCCAAACACGCAAATCACTCTCAAATCTTCTTGGTTACTCTCTAATTTCCAAGATTTGGCAGAAAGTTGCAACCATTCTAAGTGAGTTTTAGTACACTTTTCTTCTTATTTTCTTATGTTTTCTTCTTTCTTTCTATTTGGATAACCTCTAGGAAGGTTTTCACAAGCTTTCCTTGGAAAACTAAGGTGAAACCTTACCACATTTAGGCCCAAAGTAGGATTAAAATTCGGCTTTCGTTAATACTTTTGTATCTTGTTTTTCTTGATTAAAACTTGTTTGAATCTTGTGCCTACTTGTTCTTAAACCTATCTAAGGTTATGAGACTTGTTAGGCATAGATTCTTATGAGTTTAAGAGGTGCAAACACCTCTAAACTTTCTGTTTTTGCAAGGGTTTATGCAACCCACAAGTGATGAAACCATCTGAGCTTGCCATGAAGTTGATGGCAAGACTTGTGTTTTGGTATGTCACACCCTGACCTGCAGCGGACAAGGTAGCCAAGGCATGATTGAGTTATCATCAAAGCTTATGACATTTACTTTTATAAAAGTTTCATATTTATTATTTCAAATTTAAATAAAATATTCCAAACAACAAATAATCCAACCAAACACAAAATGTTCTAAATAAAACTTTCAAGTAACGTTTTATTTTCTTCTAAGGCTCATGTCCTATGTGTTCCTTGCTTCAACCCTGTTCACCTGTATCATGTGTAAAAAATAGAGATTTGGGTCAACATAAGTTGGCCAGTAAATCCCATTTAATCAGTAGGAAAAATGATATGTTTTTTATCTTTAATAAAATGCGCATTAACCAAATATGAGAAACGTATATGCAATCTAAATCACAAACCACACAATCAACTAGCAATGTACATGTGAGCACGATAAGCGATGTGCTGTGAGATCAAGGCTCAATCAAATGGAGCCGATCTAATATATTAGGCAACACGACGCTCCACCCGTAATTAACGGGGAACAAATGGGCCTAATGTGAGAGCTTGACTGAAATGAGAAATATAACCACAAATAACCATAAGCAACAATATCACATAGCACATTAGATCACATAATGGTAATAGCACGAGATTGAATTAGTGAGATAAACAAAAGCGACACATGATACACCAAAAAAACGTGAATAAAAAAAGGGGAGTTGTAAGAATTCACCCACAGTGGTTGCGTTTATGATTTGATGAAGATTGCGCACGATTAAGCGTTTAAGATACCAAACAACGAGAAATGCTAACCTAAATATTTACGTAATAAATTCGGTAAATATATATTTCTTTTGGTTAAAATTAATGTTTTTACTTAATTTATTATTTACACATCTTTATTAGATATTTAAGATAATTTTTATTGTATTTATTACTATTTTATTTGCTTAAAAAAAGATTATTTGATTATATATTATCATAGTTTTTATGAGAAATAATCAAAAGTTTAATTAAAAAAATATGTTTCTTTGCGGATTGAACCGGCCGAACTTTACGCTGCGTGTGCGATTCGAACTTGTGACCTCTCGTTTACGTGAAATATGTTTCTTCTCACGACTTCAGTTTTTACCGGTTTTTTCTCCAACCCGTAAACTTCTTCTACTACGAATTTCTCGTTTTTACTCTTTTTTCCTTCATTTGGTTTTTTACTGTCTTTTTCTTTCTCAACGGGTTAACTGGAGGTGGAGGTGGAGCGGGATCTTCCTTTGGTTGTTTCGCCTTCGGTTTTGCTACGACCTCTGTTTCGACGGGAACAGGGGCCTGTGATTCTTGTGCGACCAAAGGCTTCTCTCCAGGATTCCTCATACGCCCGTCTTTGCTGAGCTAGCGCATGTCGAGTGATTGCAATATTCTCTTTTCATAATCTTCCCGGAACGCTTTACTACTATTCCACTCCGACATGAATTTGTCAACCTGAGTTCAATAAGCAAATATAAGCATTTGAATGTGTTTCCCGTTTATAAAATTTAGAAATCAGACAACTTGAGTGTTTAACAAACCTCTGACATTGAAAGCTCTATAAGGGCATTAACGTCCTTACTCGCAGCCAGCCTTCTTGCATCGTTCAAGAGGGAGCGGTTTTGGTAGAAGCAAGTATTCTGGAAAGACAGAACACGAAACAAATAATGAAGCGTCCTTTCTAAATTCTAAAACACAAAATATAGCCTTAAATGAAAGTACTAATATACCCCTTCTTCACGTTTATTCCTCAGCTCGCGAATTTTCTCATAGACCTTATCCCTTTTCTCAATTACTACACGCAATTCCTCCTCTAAAGACGCAATCACACTGTTTATGGCCTCCTTTTCAGTCTCAAGTGTCTTAAGTTTGGCCTTGATAGCTTGTTGATCCTTGCGGACCCCGTCAAGATCAACGCCAATAGACTACAAACAACATGGAATCAAGATAAACATTAATAAATAAAATTTTACACTGGTATATAGAAGAAGAGGCGTTCTTACTTTGACCTGGTCTTGAATGGCATCTTTTTCACCAACAGATTTTTGAACTTCAGCCCTCATAACAGCGTTTGCAATAACCTTATCTCTAGTCCCTTCAAGTTGTTTTATTTCTCTGATGATTTGTTTCTCCTCGTTTAGAGTAATACTTTCATGTTGAATACGGTATTGCATGCTCTTAATCTGCATCAATATTCATGAGTAAAAATTAATTATCAAAAATAAACAAAAAGATAAGGCACTGAGCGTTGTGTTTCTACATAAATGATTTGTTCTTACAACATCGTTGAGCTCTTCCTCAGACGAGCATATGTAACCCCCTCGGTTGTCTCTATTTGCATTGTTTGGGCCCCGCAATTTGCCTAAAGCCTGCTGCAGTGGCTCGATTTCTTTTCTCTTTCCATCCATGATCGTCCTGAAATGGTTTTTTTCTTCAACGAGCGCCTTAAGTTGACCAATTACTTGTGCTCGTTCATTCTAGAAAAAACAAATTTCAATCGAAATTAGTATTAAAAAGTCAAGACAAGAGTGTATTTAAGCTCAAGAGTATTGATATAACAAATTACCCTTTTTGCCCTCAGCTTTTCAGTTTTGGGGTCACGGGCCAAATTAAGCTTTTTAAGATCCTTATCAGCCTGATCAAGTTTAGCTTTCAGGGCCTGGTCTTCAACTGTTCGGTATTTAACAAAATAAAGTGAGTGGAACTTTTTTTCTTCGGGCCACTCGTCAACAGCATCCTTTGGAAAGCTGGGTTCGGGTGCTTTCTCCACACGAACGGATTCACTCACAAGAGAACCAGATTCATTTTCACCAACATGCCCGTTTTCAACAAACACAACACCATCAATAGCCATGTTGTTTTCAAGATAAAAGAACTTCACTGATCTTCAAATGTCGAAAACCCTGAAGCGGAGAACACACTAATCAGCCAACAAAATTTAAGCTTTCACCTTTTTTATCGGATTGCAAGAATCAAGCTTTACAGGCTCCGAAACACCAATTTGCAAATACTAACGAAAATAATACAAACCAAAACTTCTAGAAATCATTTATCTCGAATCAAGTACGGAATCGGGTCACTTCACGCAGCCTTCAGCATAACTTGATTTCAACAAAGTGACATTATTCAAATATGAGTGATTAAAACCCTAATTTTTAATTTGATTAGTTTCAAAAAAATTAAAATCACATATTTATACACCTCTTTTAAATATTACACACATCTAGTTCTTCTTTAAGTTCAATCAGAAAACACTAATCACCATAACTTTTCATAATCTTCATCATACAAATAACAAATAATAATAAAAATGAACAACAATTTACATTTACAAATAATAAGAATAAATAAATCCAAACACCTCTTTTAGTTCAATTAAAGCATAATCTTCATCACACAAATAACAGATAGTAATAAAAAAACAGCAATTTACATATAACAAAAACATAAATAAATCAAAACTTCAGGAAATAATTTATCTCAACTCAAGAAAGGAGTCAAGCCACTTTCGCGCAACCTTCAGCATAACTTGATTTCAATAAAGTGACATTAATCAAATCTGAGTGATTAAAAACTTAAAAATCCTATTTTTTTAATTTAATTAAGATAAAAATAATTAAAATTACTAATCCATACACCTATTAATATACAACACACATATAATCCCTCTTTAAGTTCAATTAAAGAACGCTAATCATCATAATATCTCATAATCTCCATCATACAAATCACAATAACAAATTAATAAAAATCACCAATTTTTATCATCCAATTCACAAATCAAATAACAGAATCAATCACATCAAAACTAAACACAATTCAACACCATATCATATACCTAAATCCAAAATCCAAAATCCAAATCACAACTTTACGATAATTTCAATTTCACAAATCAATCAACAAAAATTCAAAAAACCCAGATCCGATTTAACAAAAAAACCAACAGACGATCGAGATCATACGTATAATTGATGAAACACTAAAATAATTAGGTTAAAGAGCGAACGATTTACCGGAAATTGAAGTGAACACTGATCGAGATCTCCGTGGGTTCTGGAGAGAGAGGGTCCGGCGACTTATGGAATGTGTGTGTATGTAGATATATAGGAAGTGGTAAATTTACTTTGGTTTTGTTTTGTTTTTTATTAATATAAAATAATAATAATAATTAAAAACATATATGAAGAAAGTATATGTGGTATTTTTTAACTTAAAACATTACTTTTTGTAAGAAGTGGTTGAAGGTTGAAATAGATTAAGTGAAAGTCATAGGTGTGTTTGTGTTGTTAAGGAATAGGGATTTTCATATTTTGGTATATCATAAGTTGGTTACATATTTATAGGAATGCAATCAAAACAACACAAACCAAACCAAGCCAAACACTTTAATAAGTTTTCTTATAAATGAATAGAACCAAGTATAGTGTTTGTATTAATGTGAGTTATATACTTTCACTTAGACATATACTAATTTTTTTAAAAAGACGAATAGCTTTAAATTTGTTATTTGCGAGACTTGAACCTTTGACTGTCAAACCTTAGCAGTTTCTAGAAGTTTTATCACCAACCCTGATATAGTGACATATACTATTTAATTATACAATAACAATTAAATTCAGGGTAAACATACAATTGATACTACTTGATTAACATTTAAGTTTATTGAAAACCTTAGCATAAAAACATAGTGAGACAAACCATAGTCGAAAGAAAAAGGAGTACACCGTGTATAATGGTGTCCCACGAATTAATTTACGTCTTTCGGACTATGAAAATTGATTTTGAAATTGCTTCAAAGTAATTTAATATGTCAACCATATTTTCCCATGACTTTATCTTAGGAACATTAATTTTCTATTCTTCGTGTAGATTACAGGTTGAGAAAAAAAAACTTTGTTGAGATGTGTATTATTGTGTCACGTTTGATGTAGCGTTCTCTTATCACGGGTATCAAGTTGCAATGTCTTCTTAGATATTTGTTGGGGCCTTCTTGAGTTTTTTTTCTAAACCGTATGTTTCTTGTACTTGTTAGATTTGTCGATCTTAGCCACATACACTCTCAAGTGACATCATATAATGTTATAAGTAGACACCGTTTGATGATTTTAATGTCAAGGTTTGCTCTAACGACCTCCAATAAGTCATAGTTCCTTTATATGTGAACACATAATATTGAGAATGTGTTTTATATAGATCTTATAGTTATCTAACATCACCTTACCTAACTAACTAGGACTTATCATTTTCTTATTTGAAGAAACCCAAGTCTCGTCTCCCACAAATATACCAGAATATGTATTTTATTACATTCTAGTGTCTATGTGTTGGGTTTGGATTGTATCTCTCTAGCACATCTATTAAGGACGTTAGTTCATGTCTCGTGTTATTTGTGAGATAAATATGGTACTTTTGTACCAAGTGTTAGGGGCTAAGTTTTATTAAGTTTGGATCATTTATCCTGAGACCTGGCCTGGATCACTTATCCTTAGCGGATAGTGTAGGAAATCTGAGGATCAAGGATCCTTATATATACTTATGTTATCTAACAAGTGTTCTCTATGTTGCTAATGTTTATATGTAGGTCATGAACGAGTGGGACTTGGTCAAGTTGGAATCTCGTGAAATATGCTGGGATTTAGGCACGTGCATATGAGGCCATAACCGTTGTGGGTGAATGTGGGAGCTTCCTTTATTTTTGCTTAGTTAGTTATTAGCTAATTTACAAGATATATGAGGGGATATTGAGCTTGACTAGACACACTTGCACATTTTTCTATTACTCTCGCTAACTGCTCTCAACCACACACACAAGAACTCAATTGTAACGAGCTCAATATCATCCGAAGTTGTATTTCCTTTCATGCAATATAGTTGATAGTGATAGTTTTCACTATCCGAGGTTTTTTTGTGCCGGGAGATCTTACAAGGATCAAGGGCTTTTTCCTCGTACAAATTTCGGTGTTCATTGTCATTTTCATTTTACAAACGATTACATTGTTGTTCATACACATAAGAATTCAACCTCACAATCAAGATTTGGTTACCTTATCCTTGAACTAATTTTTGACCAAAACAATTTGGCGCCCACCGTGGGGTGAGTGGTGCTTCAATTCTAAGAATTTTCGTTCATTTCCATTCATTTCAATCAACTTCATGGCCTCTAAGGGGAAAGCTACTTCAAGCGCTATGCCGACGGTTACCTTATCTCAAACCACAATGCCTTTGCCTCCCATTCCCCCATCATTCCAGAAGAATGCTGAGAATCCTCAGAAGAAGACATCATCCGTCTTCACAGGATCAAAAACCACTGCTGTTTCTTCCTCTACAACTACTAACAATGATAATTTTGTTTTGATGGATGGAAGACTACAGGGAGCAGCAAGACAAAACCAATCAGAAGATCCTTCACGAAATTGATGAAATCAAGAAGCAGAAAAACTGGTAGAAGACCAGTCTCCACTGATGCCTAGGTCATTGGATTTTGCTACCCCATCATCAACAATCTAGCATTCTAGGGGATCCAATGTCCAGATTCAAGGATCCTCCAACCTTCAGCAAGGATCACTAGCAATGACGCAGCCTTAGGGATCCTACTATCAACCTCAAGGATCCTCTATCCTTCAGCAAGGATCACTGGATACGACTCAGCCTCAAGGATCCTTCATGTAACATTTGTCGTAAACGGGTTTTAAAACCCGCTCCGTTTTGCAGTTCAAGTATATGTTATGATGTTTCGTCCCGCATTTATGTTAAACGTTTAAAGTTTGTTATATTATTAGCACTAAATGATAAACAAAATAACAAAGTTAAAATAATAAGGTTAATAAATAAAATTTAAATACTAAAAATAACATAACAAAAGGTGTTGACCGCGGGTATCGAACCCGGGTCTCCACCCAAATCAAACACATTACACACCACTACACCACACACACATATCTGATAAAAGCACAAACCAAATAAGTTATATATCAAAACAACACTCGAATTCGAATTTCAAAAGCGCCGAGTTGTAACAGTCAGAGCTTGATTCAAGCAAATCAATCAAAGACCGTTTTTCTTTTGCAAATAAGTATGAAACCGTTTTAATCATGAGTTTCAACTCAATCTTTGGGTCAAATTAACCGAAAACGGTTACTCAATCATCGGCCATTAACTCTTGATAGAAACTGAATCATTGAAATCCTACTACTTCCTCCCCCCTTATAAATAAAGGTTCTAGAAAACCCAATTTGATCACGCACATACTCACTCTATCTCTCTGCTCTCAAATTTGCACTTCGACGGAAAAACTACTCGTCGCCGGAACTTCACCGGAGAAATCAAAGCCATCTCCTGTTCGGTATAAACACCCTTGTATCCTTTTCTTTTTATTTATTTTTTTATTATCAGTATTAGTAAATCAATTAATCCAATAAGGGTTATCGGATTAACAATCGGGTATGTCAAACTGTTTATATGAAATGAAGAAGATGAAGTTGGATATGTGTATAAATAAAATTAAAATCGGTAAATATACCGGGTTAGACACACAATCCAGTAGTGGACTGTGTGCATTTGAAATACATGGTTCCGGGTTCGAGTCTCACACACGTTTCCGAATTGCTTATATAACCCAAACCTTTTTAACTAATATATAAAACAGTCTAGATAGTGTATAAATTTAATTAAAATCTCATATCCTTCGGGTTAGTCACACAGCCCAATTGGTCGGTCTGTGTGCAACACGAAGCTTAGGTCACGTGTTCGAGTCCGGTCGGTTACACGGTTCAGAAATAATCAAACCTTTATAATAAAAATTATTTTAACCGTAGTAAGTGTATATATATAACTAAAATCGGATATATTTTGGGTTAGACACGTAGTCAATTGGTAGAGCTGCGTGCACGTAAACGGGAGGTCCCGAGTTCGATCCTCACACGCTGCCAAAAACCTCCCGGTTCGACCCGTAAAGGAGTATATTTTTTTTAAATTAAACTTTAGTTTATTTTTCTCCAAAAACTATAAAAATATATAATTAAATAATTCCTTTTTAAGCATAAAAACTAGTAACAAATACAATAAAATTACCTAAAAAGTCTAATAAAATTTATTAAATAAAAATACTAATTTTAAGTAAAAGAAATATATTTACCGAATTATTACGTGAATATTTAGGTTAGTTTTACTCGTCGGTTGGTATCTTTAAATCGTGCGCGCTCTTCATCAAATCAAAAACGTACCCACTGTGAGTGAATTCTTACAAACTTCCCCTTTTTATTCATGTTTTGGGTGTATCATGTGTCGTTTCATTTATATTACTTATTCAACACTTGTGCTATTACCATTATATGAACTAACGTGCTATGCGATATTTTGTTTATTGTTATTTGTGGTTATACTTTCTCATTTCAGTCAAGCTCTCACATGAGGCTCATTTGTTCCCCGTTACATACGGGTAGAGCGTCACGTTGCCTAATTAGATCGGCTCTATTTCATTGAGCCTTGATCTCACAGCACATCGCTTATCGTGCTCACATGTACATTGCTAGATGATTACGTGGTTTGTGGTTAGATTACATATACGTTGCTCATATTTGGTTTACGCACATTTGATCAAATCATATCAATTCTTTTTAATGTTTAAACGGGATTCACTCGGCAACTTTTGTTGACCCAAATCTCTATTTCTACACATGATACAGGTGATCAGGTTGAAGCAAGGAACACGTATGACTTGGGCCTTAGAAGAAAAATAAAGCGTTACTTGAATGTCTTGTTTAGAACATTTTGTGTTTGTAAGGATTATGTGTTGGTTGGAATAATTCTTTTAATTTGAAATAATATATATGAAACTTTTATAATAGTAAATGTCATGAGCTTTGATGAAAACCCAATCATGTCCCGACTACCATATTCGCGCGGGTCAGGGTGTGACACTTCTACCAACCGGCAGGATCACAGGGAATGTACCAGTCTCAGGATCCTACTTTCAGCATCAAGGATCCTCAGCTCAGATTCAAGGATCCATGGATTATCCATCAAGGCCTTCAACACCAATGTATCCTGGATCCAATATCTTTCAGGATCAAGGATCCTCAAGGAGTCAACCACTTAGAGGTTCTGAAGTCCATGATGGGAATTTCATCCCAATGCAAACTATCGCTTCCTCAAGCACTAATGTGACAGCAGACATCTCTTATCCCCAATACACTTCTACAATGCCACCTTTAAGTCAAATGGGAGGTAATAGTTTTAATAGCACCTTATGGATACTTACTATGGTTTCATGTAGGATAAAGGGATCAGTCAAGTCATGGCCAGGGAGCTACAGAAACTCAAGGATATGATATCCAGCGTTCTAGGAATAGTTAAACATATTCCAAAGCGCTTCAAGACACCCAACATGAAGTTGTATGACGGAACAATTGATCCAGAGGAACACGTGGCTCAATACCGGGAGAGAATGGAGATAAACCCCATTCCCGAAAGGTTAAAAGAAGCTTGCTTATGTAAGGGCTTCGGATCCACACTCACTGGATCATCACTCAAATGGTTGGTAAGTCTTCTTCCCTACTCCATTACTTCATTCTTGCACTTAGTTAACCTATTTAATAATCAGTTTTCATGTATTAGAACTTTTGAAAGGCTAACTAGTAACTTGCATAGGATAATCCAGGCTCGTGATGAATCCTTAAGGGATTATGTCACCAAGTTTGGTAGAGAATCCTTAGAAATCCCGAATCTAGATGTTGCAACTACGGTTGAGGCATTTTAAAATGGGACTTTAGAAGGATTCTCCATTTTACGATGACCTGGTCATGACCCCTTGCAGGAACTTGGATGAAGTAAGAAACATGGCTCTGAGATTCATCCGGGTAGAGGATGACAAAAGAATACAAGACCGCCTTACTGGTTCTAACAAACAGGAGTACAATGACAAGAAGCAAGGACCCTTCTACAAGAATAATAGATCCAAGCCATACTCCAAGCCTAATAACCAAAACGTTCATACAGTTGAACAAGATGATGACGTGGAGGAATATCCTCGAATATTTGAATATTGCTTTTCTGTTAATAACAATGAATTTATGCTTGCCTTGCAGAACTTAGGTGAAAAAGCTAGGTGGCCGAAAAAGAACGAGAATTTTAACTCCTTCAAGGATAAGTCCAAGTGGTGTGCATACCACAAAGACTTTGGGCATTTGACGGATGAATGCATAGCTCTAATGAGAGAAATTGGATATCTCCTCATAAGGGGCATTTGAAAGTGTTGTTGGGCAAGAAAAATTCAAGGATCCAGGATCCTGAAAGTGTTCCAGAAAATGCTGCTCCACCCCAGCTGATGCACTGATCATAAACTTTATCACCGGAGGGTCAGATATCTGTGGAACCTCATTCTCGGCGGCAAAGAGGCATGCCAAAGAAACCAAATTGGAGAGTGGAGATAGGCCTATTAGGACCTCCACTCTAACTCAGTAGAAAGTTATATCCTTTGATGAGGATGATCGTGTTGATATTCAGGATCCTCATCATGATGGCCTAGTTATTACCTTGTTTATAGCTAATCACTTTGTTCGCAGGATCCTGATAGACGGTGGAAGCTCTGTGAACATAATACAACCTGATGTCCTGAAGAAGATTAACATCCCAGAATCATAAATAATTCTGAGATCATCTGTCCTTGTAGGATTCAGCGTTGAGACGAAAAACACGCTGGGGGACATCAAACTCCCAATCCATATTGAGGGGGTAAACTATGTACAAAAATTTTGTGTTATTTACTGCTTGTCTTGTTGCAATGTTATCCTTGGCAGGCCATGGATTCACGAAATGAAAGATGTCCCATCAACCTACCACCAATGTGTAAAACTACCAACACCTTGGGGGGTAGTGAAGACAGAGAACGATCAGCAAGAGGCCAAAAATTGTTACACCTCTTCAATGAAACCGGCATCAAAACCAAGGGCGGCATAGCAATCATAGCAACCTCCAAGGAGTGTCCTGGAGGCAGCAGAGCAAGACATCAAGGAGGTAGTATTGGATCCTCAGGCACCTGAAATCAAGGTCCTCATAGGATCCAGGATCCTTGACAGTATAGAGCAGGATCTAGAATCCTTCTTGAAAAGAAGAAAGTCTACATTGCATGGAAACACGAGGATATGACAGGTATATCTAAAGATGTTATAACACATAAATCAGGAATTGATAAATCTTTCAGGCCAATTCATCAAAAAAGAAGGAAATTTGCACCTGAAAGGAATCTTATTATCCAAGAAGAGGTAGACAAACTCTTGAAGGCAGGTATGATTAGGGAAGTTAAGTATCCAAGATGGTTGGCCAATGTGGTGGTTGTTAAAAAAAACGGAAAGTGGAGGGCATGTGTCGACTTTATAGATTTAAATAAGGCATGTCTCAAGGATCCTTTCCCACTTCCACACATTGACTCCATGGTGGATGCAACAGCGGGATATGAGTTGCTAACATTTATGGATGCTTCCTTTGGATTCCAACAAATTCAGATGGAACCATCTGACCAAGAGGATACAACATTCATTACTCCTGCCAGCATATACTGTTACACTGCAATGCCTTTTGGACTGAGAAATGCAGGTGCCAGCTACCAAAGACTGGTCAACATGATGTTTAAAGAGCAGATCTGAGACACTATGGAAGTTTATATAGACGATATGGTGGTCAAGTCCAAGAAAACTGAGGATCATCTTAAGGATCTTGAAGTAGCATTCAATATCCTTAACCAATACAACATGAAGTTCAATCTTTCAAAGTGTCATTTTGGTGTTAAAGCTAGGAAGTTCCTAGGATACATGGTGACCAAAAAAGGGATTGAAGTTAGCCCAGAGCAGATTAAGGAGATTCTGAATATAAAATCCCCTGCCAATGCTAAGGGCCGTGCTATGATACCACGTGGCGTGTTAGTACAAGACCTGACATCTGCAGTTAATGAAGGGAGAGAAAAAGATGACCACGGGGCCGTGCCAGGTGGGCACGAGGCCATGTCTACCCTCTATTTCCAGCTATAAATAGAGGTGCTTGGTTCACGAGAAAGGCATCCTTTGGCAAACCACTTCTCTCACACTTGCCATCATTCCACTACCACTACAACACCAACATCCACCACCATCATCCACATTTTATCTTTTAGAGTGTGTTGTAGTCTCGGGATTTAAGTTTGAATGTAAGAGTTCTTATCAAACAAAGGTCATGCTTGGCTAAACCTTTTACATCAATTGGTGAAGACAAATCTTTTATGTACTACTTTTGATTTCTAATCTTTGGAAACCTTTTAATTGGGTATGTATTAATAACTTTAATAACTAGTTTTTATATTGAAAGTGAACTTTGGTTAAACATTTCTTCATGTTTTGTTGATTCACTCATTCGTGTCTTTACGGTCTATATAAAGCGTGTTAACTACCGGGAAGGGGTTAGAAGGGTGTCTGGGTAAAGTGCTTGCCTCGTTCAGTGTATAGATCCTACGAGTACTTGGTTCAAGCTTATTAGGACTTTCCTTGAGGCAGATAGCATCAAATCGGGGAAGTAAGAACTGCTTGAACCCTTTATAAATAAACAACTATTAAAACTTTATACGGTCTTATGGGACTGTACCCCTGCTAACTCAGACCAATATGGCCGAGGGTAACGTCGCCTTCACAAAAGGGGCCTACCATTTTTCGCATGAATAACTTATTTAATTATCTTTCAATATTCCGGCCTTGCAGGACTGTATCCCTGCCGACTTAGACCAATATTGCCAAGGGTAACGTCGCCTTCACAAGAGGTGTCTACCACTATAACTAAGATAATCTCTTAAAAAGCCTAAAGTGCGGAAATCATCAAAGGATATATAAAAAGAGGAGTTGGAACCAAGTGTTTCTTTCTTGTCTATTTGTCTCTATTTATTTCTTTACGTTTTTACATCTACTTTATCTTTTAAAACCTTTAAAACTTTTATCAAAATTTGGTTAGGTTAAACGTTAACGATAAGCCGGTATTAAAAGTTCGTGTGTCCTTGGACGACCTCGATATCTTATCATCACTATACTATGTCTACGATGTGTGCACTTGCCCTAACGTGTGTAGAGTGGTAGTATTGTATCATGTTTTTATAAATTTAAAGCTTGATCCACAATTAAAAAGTGCTTAAATATAACAAAAAATATAATTACTCTCACACACGTCAAGTTTTTGGCGCCGTTTCCGGGGACACAAGGATTTTAAGAAGCTTAAAATTAACGGCCTAGTCATTTTTTAATCTTTTTTTTAGATTTTACTTTGTTTCTACATTTTCTACAGACTGCAGCACGGGGCAGTGCTAGTTAAATACGGGGTTGTGCCCTTAACTGCGGCTGCCAAAACTGTTTTATGTCAGACGGTAGCTGTGACACAGGGCCATGTTAACTCAACACGGGGCCGTGTCTCCCTATGAGCAACGGACCGTCCGATCCCAACGGTTAACAACCTCTAACAGAAACATGGACGATTATTTTTACTTCCGCAACTCTTATGATGAATGGTGCCAAAAAGTGGTGGGTTTCATCGTTTAGAATGCTACTTTCTAAATTTCAACCCCCACTACCTAATAGACCGATCGTTTTCCTGTGAAAGTCACCTTAAGAGGGGCAGAAGTAAAAAAAAAGATAACTATCATCCATCTGAATGCTATCAAAACTCTTTTAAAAAAGACACAACTTAATATGACGTATGCCAGATAGAAAAGAGAATTCTCCAAAAATTAAAAGAAATAAATTTATGATGAATATGAGGTGTTCATCACAAAACACTAACAAGGGAAAAGACTTGATGGGGGGGGGGGGGGGCTTCATAAATAAACGACACCAAGGCCACGACCACTACTGTACCTGAACAGCTTGTGAGGACGAACACGAAAGTTGTCCCTGTTTCAATTGTGCCATGACGGACTCATCACCGGCTTCATCCGGTGCATACATAGACCAGATCGAATCAACTCATACCATCTTTAACAAGAGCTCAGATAAGGTAAATAAAGGTTGGTTTCGCCCACCGTATAGTTTAGGATTCTTCCTTTCCGATAACCTCTTGCGTTTTCGTATAAATCATAAGCACCTTAGGTACGTCCGGTACTTTGGTGTTGTCCCCACCAGTAAAGAGCCACCCGATAAAATGAAACGCCTTACATAAGACAAAACTTTATAAATCTCAAAAACAACACGGGGCAGTGCCATATAAGCACGCCCTCGTGCCCATTTGTTAAGACACCACGAGGGCATGCCTCTCCAACATGTCCCATGGTCACTAACTACAAAAAGTGTTCTGATCCGTTACAGACCACGAGGCCGTGACACCCAGGCACGGGGCCGTTGCCACTGTGCTGTCACTTTCTATAAAGTCAGCCACTTGGCAGCATGTCTTGGACTCATTCCAAGACAAAGATCTGATCTGATTCTACACATATACCCAAATAGGTATATTCTTAAAAAGGTTTCATCAAACCTTCTTGTCTTTGCCACTTTTATCTCTTTCCTTCTTCTCCAAACATTTCACCTCATGGAAGCTTGAAGCTTCAAGCTTCATCAACATAAATAAGTGATTTTAAACCCAAAATCTCTTAAAATAACTATTTTACAACAATGTTTCAAGTTATTTACGTTGAAAATTTTTAGAAATCAAAGAAAGAATAACTTAAAACAAAGAGTTCTGGGTTCAAAATCATAACAGACACGGGGCCGTGGTGATGTTCTGCGTACATGACAACTTCCTTGTTTTTCCTAGAATGTCAAGCAGAGACAGTGGAACTTCGTCAAACACTACGGGGAACAATAGAAGGGGACGGAGGCCCTCCATCCAGACTACTATTGTCTGTTACATAAGTGCGCTAAGGGAGGCTATGGAGGAGATGACATCAGTGGAAGAGATCCTAATTGACCAGATCAACTACTTAACAATGGGCTTGAGACTAGCTTCCAAGAAATCAACCATTTGCACCGAAGGTTGAATATTCTTGATGTGCCTCCCCTGGAGCCAATCTACCCACAAGAAGATTGGAACCTAGCTCAAGAAATCATCATCCCCACTGGATGGGATGAAATTCCACCGGAACTACCTCTAGGCACACTTCATGAGGTTTTAGTGACCACCAACCCTCTTCCACAAGAAGTTATGAACGATGAGCCTTTCATCTTTCTCTCAAGGGAGATCAAGGAGATGCTCAACGACATATGAGGGTACACCCTCCTATAAAAGCTCAAGAGCCCTTCATCATCCAGAAACCACCTTTGGGTTTTTATTATATCGACTATTCTAGGGAGAGCCTTTTGGGATTTTTATTTCTTGTCATTAGGAGGCTAATCTATCTTAGGACTTTTAATTTATGTACTTTTCCGCTTCTTTTTAGTTTGTAATGAATGGATGTTCTAAATAAAAGGTGGTGTTTGTAACATGAGGAATGGTGTGAAAACTGAGAAAAAGGGACCCCATGAATGTAAACTAGAGCCTCCTACTTCAAAAACTGCAAAACAGAGTCTACAACACAGGGTCGTGCCCAACAGGCACGCCCCCATACCAATATGTCTGATTACAAGATTTTCTACAAAAAATGTGGCACGGGCCGTGCCCAACAGACACGCCCCCGTGTCTGCCATATTGTAATTCTTCTGTTACGTTTTGTTACTAGCACTTTGGCCACATGGCCGTGCCCAATAGGCACGCCCCCGTGCCTAGTGCCCAGTAACATTAAAAATTGTTGTTTTACCCCACTTTTTGCACATTTAATCCAAACAAATCCTATTTGGGACACATTGAGGACAATGTGTAATTTAAGTGTACGGGGATGTTAAAACCTTGAATCTTTTCAAAAAAATTTCATTTTTTTACTTATCTTGGTTTAGTTTGGGAAAAATAAGTTCTAAATTTTTTTTTTACTAGTTTACACCTGACAGCGTCGTGATAAAAATAACCAATTAAGAAAATTATAAACGGGCATAACAAATCTTTGTAAAATTTGATTATATATACACTTTTACACTATACCCTTTTCCCACAAAAAAATGAGTTTTGAGCTTTTACCAAGCATGTCTATACTAATTGCTCAATTTTTCGTTTCTTGTGTGAATAGCCCGTTTGGATCCTACAAATCTAGAACTTGCCAAAATAATACGTTTCTAAGCCTTACCGACACTAATCCAAGTAAGTAAATGATGGAGGTATTAGGACTCTAACCCATTTTTCATTTTAAACCCTTATTTTCCTTTTCATGTCCCCCTAATTAAACACCTTTGAGATTTAAGCCTTTCGTTTCTAAACCCGCAAAAATATAAATTTTTGCAAAAACAACCACCCACATCCACAAAATTTCTTTTTACACCCTTTATTTTAGTAAAAAGTTCGGTTATAAATTATGAATATGGCTACTTTGGTTAAAAACATTGGCTAAAGTTTTTTTCTAAGCCACAAAGCACGAGTTCTCGAAAAAATGGACACTTTTTACGCTTTTCACCATTTTACCCAAAAATACCTACCCCTAGCCAAAACCTACCCTTTCAAGACCTCCTTATATTTACAAGGATTAAAATGGGAGGAGGTTTGATTGTTTGTCAAGCCTATAGTAGGCTTAAGTTCCTCGGGTCCGAGCGTTTTCACTTAAACATCTTCGGCCGAATGTTGAGTGACCACTTTTGAGATGTGTAAATTTGTATATAACTAAATAGAATTTAGAAAGGCATGTTATGCCCAAAACAAATAATTTTTCTTAAAAAGTGTTTTAAATAAATCATGATGAATAAGATTGTAAATAAATAAAAACAAAATAAATTTAGAACTTGCATTCCCGACACTCCAAAGATAAACCCAAAATTTCTCTGCTACCAATCCCATTTGGGTGTGTAGCCACATTATTAAGTTTTACTTGAGGACAAGAAAAGATTCAAGTGTTGGAGTATTTGATGTGCGCAAAATACAACATATAAATTACATCAAACAAGGCATAAAATCAACCCTATTTGGTACTAATGTTGGAAAAAGCATGTTTCTTTGTTTACTTTTAAATTTCAGGATCAAAAGAGTTTAAACAAAGAAAAAAGCAAATTAACAGCAGAAACCAATGCAAATACAAAAAAGAAGGATTGACACGACCTTCCAAACCCCCATCCACATCTAAAACAACAAAAATAACAAGAACAGAAGCTTAGATACGGGTCAGTGCCCACCAAACATGGGGCCATGCCTAGTCAAGATTCTCTGCAGATAAAGACAACAACAACAGACAAACCAACACGGGGCCGTGCTAACCAAACACGGGCCGTGATTAACTATAAGATTAGTAGAATCTACGGTAGTACAGTAAGTACACTGACCACAGGGCCGTGCTATGATACCACGGGGCGTGTTAGTACAAGACCTGACATCTGCAGTTAATGATGGGAGAGAAAAAGATGACCACGGGGCCGTGCCAGGTGGGCACGAGGCCGTGTCTACCCTCTGTTTCCAGCTATAAATAGAGGTGCTTGGTTCACGAGAAAGGCATCCATTGGCAAACCACTTCTCTCACACTTGCCATCATTCCACCACCACTACAACACCAGCACCCACCACCATCATCCACATTTCATCTTTTAGAGTGTGTAGTAGTCTCGGGATCCAAGATTGATTGTAAGTGAAGGTCCGTGTGACGGATCCGACAGCTCAGGCACTAACTTGATAACCTAGTATACACATGCGAAATCCGTGCATAGTTAGGCGACATTGTAAATACGCTGTATTCACTTTAGTCACTGTTTCATTAACTTGTTGTATGTTACAGATCCTAGAAACAGTTGGACAGAGCTCCACCGTCCAAATCACAAAACGTTACAAATGAACTAGCTTGCACGTCAACAATGAGGCCAAAGTGTGCAAACTTGTGAAATCTTTGTATGAGTTAAAACTCGCGACAGTGTTCGCATACTCAGTGCGCCGCAAACCCTAGTTGGCGATTTTTCGTGCTCTTCATGAAACCCGAATCTCTCGATCAATCTTAGCTGGATAACAGTCTGTGATTGTTGTTTGATCTTCCAAATAGCAATATGAACTTGTTAGCATCCAAAGAAAGATTAGAATAGGGTTTAGTTTCGTTTTTTTAATCTGATCGCTCTCTCTCTAGTCGGCGATTTTTGTTCTTCTTTTAATCCTACGATTTCGATCGGGAAATGTGTGCAACAGATCTGTTATTAGAGGTTTGAGTAATCAAATCTTAATACGAACTCTGGTGGCATATAGGATCGATCGGAGAGTAGTTTTCTTTCGATTTGTTATTTTATCGCCGGCCGTATCTTGTGTTTCGGATAATAATCAACAATCCGATCAGTTTAGGGTTTGTGCTTGTTTTGTTTTATAATCGACGACCTGGGAATTAGTAGGAAATTCAGATTTATTATAAAGATTGTGTTGATCGCGGTTAACGGATGTTAATTTAGCTAGATTGATACAACCTTTCTAATCGATTAAGGATTGATTATGGATTCTAGGGTCTTTGTCTGGTTTATTTCTGGTTTTTGGTTGTAGTTGCGGTATGGAGAGCGATGAAGTTCTAAATGGTGATGGGTATCCAAAACTGAGTAAGGAGAGAGTTGTTAAAACTGGCATGAATGAACGTAAGAAACCTGATGTGCATGTTGATCGAGGCAAAGTCCAGTTACCTAATAAGGGGTTTGGAAACCGTGTGCTGAATATTGACGGTAACCCTAAGCTGGCCCGACGAGGGAATGTTCCTAACTCACTAGTGGAAGAGGTGAACTCGGATCCGAAGCTGCTTAATGCCATTGAAGAACGAAACAAGAATAAGGGTGCGGTAACCGTGGTGAATAATATTAAGGAGGACTCGGAAAACATCACGGAAAAAGGGGCTAACTTGCATGGTAATTTGGAGGATATTGCACCTGATTCGGATGGTGGTGTTTCATCAGCTGAGTCCACGAAGGTAACGACTACTAAGATTGTAGAACCTCTTTCGTTTTCTAGAGTTGTTCAGCATAATAGTGATGGTATTAAGGTTAATTTTCGGTCTTTGGAAACTGATGAAATAACTGATGGGGCAGATGTTGTTATCCCTTTATCATCGGTAAAGCAGGTGAATGATAGATACTCGAACACTCTTTATGGATATTTTTTGGGAAAGCGCTTAGCGTTTCCGGTGGTAGACTATTTTGTTAAACATAAGTGGTCGAAGTATGGGTTATCCAAGATGATGATGAATGCTAAGGGGTTCTTCTTCTTTAAGTTTCAAACAAAAAAGGGATGGCCCAGCTACTAGAAGATGGACCATGGATGATACGAAATGTTCCAATTATTCTTACTGAATGGACTCCTGATGTTATGGTTGAGAAAAAGGATATAACATCGATACCGGTTTGGGTAAAAATGCATGATGTACCGTTGGCTGCGTTTACTGAGGACGGGTTGAGTTTACTGGCCTCGAAAATAGGTGTTCCAAAATTGCTGGATTCTTATACAGCAACAATGTGTGTAGATTCATGGGGAAGAAGTAGTTATGCTAGGGCGTTAATTGAAGTTCAAGCAGGGTCTGAATTAAAGAGAGTTGTCACGGTTGCAATCCCGGCACTCGATGGAAAAGGATACTCTAACGCGGAGGTAAAAATAGAATATGATTGGGAACCGTTGAGATGTTCAACATGTTGCGTGTTTGGTCATGATGATAACTCGTGCCCAAAGAAACAAACACCAGTGCAAATGGATGATAAGATGAAAAATAATAATGATTTTCAGGAGGTATTATCGAAGAGTAGGAAAGGGATCAATCAAGGGCTGCATGTTAAGAATCAGAAGCCGAAGTTTGTGTACCGTCCGGTAGCAAAGCCCAAGTCCAAGGCTGATGAGAAAGTGCAATCGAAAAACCAAGTGCCTATCTCTAACCCATTTTCTGTACTTCAAAAGGAGGAAAATCACTCCAATGAATTCGGTGGAATAGAAGGTATGACTTCAAAAGGTAATCAACAAAATAAAAGTACCAATTTGGAGGAAATAATTGCTGATGCAGTTGGAATCGAGGAGCTTTTAGGTGATATCTCAAAATTAATGGAGCAGAAAGTAGAAAATAAAAATTCTGAGGGTGCAAGCACACCTGGTGATACTAGTGTCCATGGGTAGTTTGGCTTCTTGGAACATAAGGGGTTTGAACCGGCCCCTCAAACAAAAGGAGGTTCGTCAGGTGGTGCTGGACAATCATCTTCAGGTGTGTGCAATTATGGAAACTCATGTTGACTCGTCTAATGTTTATAATGTTTGTAAGAAAGTTTGCTCGTCATGGAGCTGGGCGACTAATGCTGATTGTTGTGAGAAAGGTACTCGTATTATGGTAGGGTGGGACGCTGACATTGTGGATGTTATGATCCTTTCTAAACGATCAGGTTGTGCATACTCAGATCATGTTTAAACTCGATCAAAAATCTATTTTTTGTTCGTTTGTTTATGCTGACAACTACTACAAAAATAGAAGGGACCCATGGCAGAACTTATGTGCTCATCATTCTTATATGCATGATAAACCATGGACTATTATGGGTGATTGATTTTAATTCTTCCTTGTTTCATGAAGATATAGCTCAAGGGCCATCCACGTTTAGCATTGGGAATAGGGAATTTAAGGAGTGCATTGATGAGATAGAGGTGTTTGATGTTAATCGAACGGGTTTACATTTTACGTGGACGAATAAGCAGCAAAAGGGTATCATTGTCAAGAAAATTGATCGAATATTGGGGAATATGCAATTAATCGATACGTTCCCTAATGCGGCATCATGTTTTCTTCCGTACCGAATATCAGACCATACTCCGTGTATCTTAAAATTGCCTAATGTGACTAGAGGAAAACCGAAGCCGTTTAAGTTTGTGAATTTGGTAGCCGATAAGAAGGGTTTTATGGAGGAAGTTAAAACGGTTTGGAATATGGACATTCAGGGTTATCGCATGTTTCAGATTGTTAAAAAGCTTAAGCTGTTAAAAAACCCGATGAGGAAACTCTTATATACACAGGGTAATCTGCATGAGAAGGTTAAGACGATGAGAAAGGATCTAGAAGACAACCAGATAGCTATTGATAATGATCCTTTCAACAATGAGCTTCTTGATAAACACAGTCAATTACTTCAAGCGTATAAGAAAGTGGTTCTTGATGAGTGCTCTTTTTTGCAGCAAAAATCTAAGTTACAATGGTTTCGCTTGGTGATAAGAACTCAAAGTTTTTTCATAACACGGTCAAAGCAAAAAATCATCGGAGTAGAATTTTCTCGGTAAGAGACAGTAGCGGTATACTACATGAAGGAATGTCAGTTCCACAGGTCATGGTGGAGCACTATACCCAGTTTTTTGGTAGTGTTGGAAGTATAAATTTGCATCCTACGCCAGATCTATTCCATAATGTATTATCGGTTGATAAAGCTTCTGCTATGGTTAGGATTGTTACGGATGATGAAATTAAACAGGCAACGTTTTCAATTGATGGGAATAAAGCTCCAGGTCCTGATGGTTACACCTCGGTCTTCTTTAAAAAGTCTTGGGATGTAGTTGGGAAGGATGTATGCAGTGCGGTACAGGAGTTTTTTCAAAATGGTAAACTACTCCGTCAACTTAACCATACGATAATCTCCTTAATCCCTAAGGTTAGTACACCATCTTCCATTACGGATTATCGCCCTATATCTTGTTGTAACACACTATATAAGTGTATCAGCAAGATTATTACAAATCGAATAAAAGAAGGGTTATGTGATATTGTGAGCATCAACCAGTCAGCCTTTGTTCCGGGTAGAAGGATTTCTGATAATATCCTCTTAACACAGGAGTTAATGCATAACTATCATCATAATAAGGGGCCACCAAGGTGTGCCTTTAAGGTGGATATTCAAAAGGCTTATGACACGGTAGACTGGAACTTTCTTGAACAGATACTGCTAGGTTTTGGATTTGATCGGAAAATGGTGAAGTGGATAATGGTTTGTGTCACATCCACGTCCTTCTCTTTGGCTATAAATGGTAATCTGTATGGGTATTTTAGAGGGCAACGGGGTTTACGACAAGGAGACCCAATGTCTCCGTACCTTTTTACGCTGGTTATGGAGGTTCTTACATTGCTTTTGCAAAAACAGAGTTCTTTGTCAGCTGAGTTTAGGTACCATAATAAGTGTGAAAATCAGCGAATAATTAATCTCTGTTTTGCTGATGATCTGTTTTTGTTTTCTCGGGGCGATCATAGATCAGCAAAAGTGCTTTTGGAGGCGCTAGACTTATTTAAGAACATGTCAGGTCTTATTCCTAGTATGACTAAAAGTACGGTCTTCTTTGGTAATGTTCCGGACATAGTGAAAGACCGAATTAGAAGCATCATCCCATTTGATGAAGGCGTGTTGCCAGTTCGCTACCTTGGAGTTCCCCTTATATCTACCAGGCTTGTTTACAATGATTGTAAGAGACTTCTGGAAAGTATAGATTTAAGAATTACCCCGATTGGAAAAATAAGAGTCTGTCATTTTCGGGTAGACTTCAATTGATTCGGTCGGTCCTGTCTTCTATGCATATATATTGGGCGTCGGTCTTTATTTTACCAAAGCGCATCATTTATGACGTGGAAGAAAGAATGCGAAGATTTTTGTGGGCGCAAGGAAATAACATAAAAGGGAAAGCTAAGGTGAGTTGGAAAAAAGTGTGTATTCCTAAACAAGAGGGTGGCTTGGGTATTCGAAGGATTGGGGATATGAATAAAGCGCTTATGGTGCGCATGTATGGAGTCTTCTTACACATAGAGAGTCTCTTTGGGTAAAGTGGATCCATTCATATCGTATACGAGATCGAAGTTTTTGGGACTTACCAATCCGAAATAACATAACATGGAGCTGGAGGAAAATGCTACAGTTAAGGCCGATTATTCAACACCATGTATGGACGAAACTGGGAGATGGTAACAAAACACTAGTTTGGTTTGATAAGTGGGATGAGATATGCCCTTTGAATTCTTTTATTACGCCACGTATGATATCGAATGCTGGATTCTATATGAACTCGAAGGTTGCGGATGTATGTGACCATGGGGGGTGGGGATGGCCGACCGAGTGGGTAAACTGATTTCCGGCTCTCCGAAACATGCCAAGTATCATACTGAGCCCGGGTTTACATGATAGAGTTGTATGGAGAACTAGATCAGGAAAGGAGATGAACTATAGTGCCGCTATAGGGTGGGATGAATTTCGACTACACCAGAATGAAGTCCCATGGGCGAGTATTATTTGGTATCCCCAATCTATTCCTCGTCATTCTTTTTTAATGTGGCTTCTTGTGAACAAAAAACTAAAAACGCAGGATGTCATGAGTCGATGGTCTTCGGCGGGTAGTCCTAATTATAACCTCATGTGCTGTTCGTTGTGTATGGGTGGTCTGGATTCTCATGACCACCTTTTTTTCGAGTGTTTATATGCTGCTCAGGTCTGGAATGGTATTCGAGATAAAGCAGGAATGGGATCGCTGCCTAACAAATGGGAAAGGATATTTGATCATTTGGTGCAATATGCGAAGTCAAAGCATGCTCCTCATGTTATTGGAAAGCTTGTTGTTAGTGCGGCAACTTACTTCGTGTGGCAGGAACGAAATCAGAGATTGTTTTCTATGAAAAAAAGGAGTGTAGATCAACTCATTGAGGTTATTCTACTAACAGTTCGGATGAAGCTACATTTGATGAAATTTAAAGACACGAGTCACACTAGAGATCTTCTACAGGAATGGAGACTTCCTAGAGGGTTGCTGATAAATGATGATGAACATGGCTAATGGTGTTACATGTGTTTTCTTTTTGTAACTTAGTGTTACGTGTATTGTCGAGTGACGTGCTTATTAAATAGGTATCTAGCGGCTGTAGGATGATTGCTTGATGAACTCTAGTATGGCTTGTCATACTTGAGAATTGAGGTTTCTGTCTACCTCACTTGTTATTTTTGGATTGATTGATATAATATTTATCGGGGTAACCCTTTACCCAAAAAAAAAAACTAGCTTGCACGTCTATTTATAGACAACATATTACCTTCGTATGAAGCTAGATCTATCTTCATGTGAAGGTAAATATCCTTCGTACGAACATTATACAACTATATACAGACTCAATACTATTCGATGACATAGGCGACAGACATATGCATCAACAGTCTCCCCTTCGCTGTTGCCGCAGTCCTTGAATCTTCATCTAAGATCTAGAGTCTTTAAAATTCTTTATGCTTCTTCAAAACTTTAATAGCTTTAACTTTCTTGATCTTCAGACATTATCAACAGTCTTCTATTTTCTTTGATCTTCAATAGTAAACATTGCGTATCAGCATACTCCCCCTTTCTTTGAGTGTTCTTTATCATCATTCAACATTTCTATCATGCTCTCCCTTACATTTAACTTCCTATTCATTCTTTCATACATTCAAATAAACATTTTAGATTCAAACTTTGAAATTTCTAGATATAAACATTTCAAATTTTAATCTTTTTTCTCATTTACAAACCCTCTCAGTTAATCAAGTCCAAATTAATGATCTTGATTATCTGATTTATCTATCAAGTTCAAATTAATAACCTTGATTGATCTTATTAAGAACAAACTTACGTTTGGACTCAAATTTAAGTCTCAACTTAATGAACTTTAATCATTTTCGGACAGTTTCAATTTTTTATTTTTGTTTCGCAGCTCTAGATTTTGAAAATCAGCTTTTCATCATCGGTAGTGGAAACTAAAATGAACATAAAATCTTTTTGTTTTTATGAAATGAACAACAATACTAATTATGTACAAACATATTTACAGACATATTTTTTGTAAGTTTGTGTTAGAGGATCATATCAGTTTTTTAGACATATCACCAGTACCGTTGACCTTTATAAGACTTTAAGTTCTAAACAAATTCACTTAGATTGTCAGTATACTTGTCCACTTAAACCTCTACACATTTCTCAATTGTTCCGAGACACGTTAGGTAATATTAGGAACTTGACTTAACCGTGTTTCCCACCTCAGAATATACTCATGTATCAAGATTCCCTGGATTTCATCTTACAGGTGAATAAATCTAACTGATATCTGTATCTGTGTATTGCGAGACATTGAGAGCTCAGATTAGTACCATCGTACCGACAAAGAGATGAAGGTTTGACTTAAAATTAGTGTTTCAATTTGAAATCTTTGACTTCTTATTTTAATATCTTTCGATACTTTCAATTTTGTGCAGTTTTTAGGTGTAAAAGCAAAAGTATTCTGTAAGTTCTAGGTCATTGCTGACGCAAAATCAGAAGAAATTATATAATACCCCAGAGATCAATTATATATAAAGACCTAGTATCTTAGAATCCGGCGATCTCTCAAACGAAATTTTGGTGTACTAAGACCATATATCCGAGAGATGTTAAGCCACTAATTAAGAAGTTTTTTTCTTTATGTTTATATATCAGAAACAATTTACTAAATGTGTGAAGCCTACTGGCACATCATCAGTGAGACATGTTTAAACTTTTTGACACTACGAATCCTTAGAATTCTATGATAGCGCACTGATGTACAATCATTTCCTCTTTTTGCACAAGTAAACTCATTTTTTATTTTTTAAAGGTTTTTATATTTTCTACAACCTTTCTCCCCCTAAAATCAAAAACATATTTTTGTATTTTTTTTATAACCAACCGATGAGAATTACTTCAATTCATCATCTATTACTGCTTCACAATTATACTTTTAAGCTTTCACCCCCTTAAGATGATAAAGCTTTTGACACATTTGATTTTAAAAACATTCATAAACCTGTCTTTTCAACCAGTCTTGTCTGTTCAACAGTAACTGTCTGTGAAATTTTCAAATTTTCTTCAAAATTTTGTAAAATTGTAAAGTTAACGTTATTGAAAATTCAATCATGGTCTTTATGCAAAACAAGTTATCCCGGCCCAAAAATCCTTATTATGTGCTAGGAACCTCAGTCTTCGTGTTACTTTATCTTCCGAAAGATCCTACACACAAATGTAAACAATCAATTGAATAGTTTAACCCAAGATTTTTCAATCTTAGGTTCAATCTTCTAAACTTTCAATTTTCACTAATTGTTTAGTCTTTCAACAGATTTTTCTTTTATTACTCATTTTTGTTCAACCATTTCTGACTTCCCGGTTGACATAAAGATCACTCTAAAAGCGGATAGGACCAAACCTTTTATTCCCCTAGCAGCGGTTATGTCTCAAACCACCGGCAACAGGTCGAGCTCCTACGATCACACCTTCTCTTGCAAACATAGCACTGGATGGAAGGTATGTTTCACCGACCTCGTTTAACACCATGCTTCCTCCGAAGCTTTCATCTGAGTAGTCACTACGCCCTACCCTATCGCTGAGTCTTTGGAAGCGGTTTCACTCCTTTATAGGTCGGAACTCTGGAACCTAAAGACTTTCTCAATCAGACAGGATAGATGGATTGAGTGCGCGTTCCTTGATTTGAGGTGAACTCCTTTTCCTCTTCTTCCGGACCGGACCCTTCCATGTGAGAAGCTGGAAGTCGAGTTATTGATGAATGAGAATCTAATGTCTTATTAAACCTTTAGGAGCGATCTGTTCATCCAACTAGAAATATCATAAGAGAAGAAAGAGAGCTTTAGAAGCATCTTTTCTTTATGCCCAAAACTCCCATGTCTTTCTTGGTCGGACCAAGCCAACTATTTCCGACAAGTCTTTCCTCATTTTTCGAGCAAGAAGCGGAACTACAAGAAATTGATCTTGACTATGGCTACTACTACTATGAAGGACTTTATTCAGCGTTTTCAAACGACGAGTCCTCATTTGTATAATATTGAAAAGGTACCGAGTAATTTGGGATTGTCTGGTCAAGAGCTTGTAAAGTATAACCTCAATGAGTGGACGCTTTTCATTCCGGGTGATCTTTATACCCCCGCAACTGACGCGCCCCTGGCAAAGTTAAATTTGCTTCTTGTGAATTCGCGCTATGACTTCCCCGGTACAGTCAAGGCGGGCCATATTAGAGCACTCCAAAGGGAATTGAGCAAGATCTCATCCCCGGAACCCCTTATTGAGAAGCTTGATAAAATGCATCAAAATGAGTTAACAAGTTTAGATAATTTTTTCAAGGGTTGCGAAGTAAATTTAAATAGTAGTGTACGTAGTTTGATCAATTTATCCCCGGAAAGTTTACGTAGTTTGATCAGTTTATCCCTGGTTTTTAGGATTTCTATTCTATTTTTGTTGCTGGGGGGCCTACTTGTACTTGTCTTTCTGGGCATTTTTCAGGCCCCCCTTTTTAAAATAGGAATAGCTCTGGGGGGTCGAGCCCTCGCCTATACTTTAGGCAAATTAGGCCTACCAATGGGGCTTATCTTGGCCATAGGGGTTTTTACGAAGGGCTTTATTACAGAAGCCGGAATCTCAGAAGTACTAGCGGGTCCTCTTCGCATGATGCCCGCAGGGTCGGATTCGGTGGGTAACTCTGGCGGTTGGGAAAAATACCTCAACCTGCCGTCTGATTCAGAAGGTCAGGGGCAGGGCATCGAAGGGGAGCCCACTTCTAGAAAACGAGACCGAAGCCCTGATCCCGTAGAGGACGTCGGTCCTTCCTCGGGAAGGCGACAAGTAGATTCGCCTTATGATCCTAACACGGATCCTCTCCGTGTGGAGACAAAAAAGGCGGAAATGACCCTTTTTGTAAAGGACCGATTAGTTCACTTTACCGAAAGAGGTTGGAAGCCATGGCAATTCTCACGGACCCATGACCCATATATGGAGGTATCCTCCAACATCGTCAAAAGTTTGGAGCTAGACTCTGTCTCTGAATACGAGGAGTTTCTTCTCGCTTTTAGAAAGGACCCCAAACTCTTAGAGAGCCTTTTTACTAAGTGACTGGCATTTCTTTTTCCCTTTCTTTCCGTTGGTCAACAACCAACAAAACAAAATCGTTTAGTTCTTCACTACTCGTACAGGAAGGCCTCTCTTTCTGTATGGGGGGAATCAAAGAAAGGCAATCAGAGAATGTTTACACTCCATTTTCATTACGAAGATGTATCACGTCAGGATCCGTTGCTCAAACCGAATCACGCCAACGTTATGGAAGTTCCCGGATCGTGTAAAATAAGAGTAGTACCAAAGGCAGCACCTTCTGATTTCATAATAAAAAATGGAAAATTGGCTATGGAGATTCCGTGCGGGCAGAAATTAATACAGACACAAAGGGCTTCGACAGGAAAGTCGTTTCGATCCAATCCATTCTTGGGGTCAAATAAAGAAAAAAAAAGGATATGTCAGTGACCTAGCACGGCAAAGCACTCTCCGAGGTCATGGAATGTCTCATTTTTTGGTAAAAATCTCCGCAGTAATGTCTAGTCAGTTATAGTGATCCTGTTACTGTCAAAAAATATGCTAGACGCGCTCAATTGGGGGAAAATTTTGAATTAGATCGTGCTACTTTGATATCTGATGGTGTTTTTCGTAGCAGTCCAAGGGGTTGGTTTACTTTTGGACATGCTTCATTTGCTTTGCTCTTTTTCTTCGGACACATTTGGCATGGCTCTCGAACCTTGTTTAGAGATGTTTTCGTTGGTATTGACCCAGATTTGGATGCTCAAGTAGAATTTGGAGCATTCCAATAACTTGGAGATCCAACTACAAGAAGACAAGCAATCTGATACAACATTTCTTTGGTCTCTTTCGAATCTATTTTCTTTTTATGATTTGATTTTGATATAGGGTACCAGAGAAATCTTGATTTGAATCGTCATTTTTTTTGTTACTCTTGCTCTTTTTTTATCCGGGATATGATCCCCCCAAAAATAAACAGGTATGGAAGCTATAATTGTAAACCACGATCGAATCTATGGAAGCAGGATACTTAACGCGTTAGCTACAGCACTGCACGGGTCGATACGCACAGCGCCTAGTATCCATCGTTTACGGCTAGGACTACTGGGGTATCTAATCCCATTCGCTCCCCTAGCTTTCGTCTCTCAGTGTCAGTGTCGGCCCAGCAGAGTGCTTTCGCCGTTGGTGTTCTTTCCGATCTCTACGCATTTCACCGCTCCACCGGAAATTCCCTCTGCCCCTACCGTACTCCAGCTTGGTAGTTTCCACCGCCTGTCCAGAGTTGAGCCCTGGGATTTGACGGCGGACTTAAAAAGCCACCTACAGAAGGCTCCAGCTTCGCTTTCTATTCTACTTCGCTGCCTTTCTCTAACGAGACAAGTAAAGTACCTTAATTCACTTACAGCAAGATAAGGTATTCAAGCGGGTGAAAGTATAGAGCTACTAACCAGAGTCAGAAAAGTTGGTTGGCATTCAAGCAAGAGAGAAAGAAGTCCCGATCAGGCTACAAGTGGGACTAGAAGCGAGGGCCGCTATTCCGGTCAGCTTGTTAGAAAGGGAACTAGCACCCTAAAGACAGCTACTCTCACTTTCTAACAGTAAACTAAACTGCCTTCCGGTCGCCTCACCAGCGCCTTCTCTCCCTCTCGCTCTCTTCTCATTCCACTTTGAAATAGGAACAACAACAAGAAGATGGCGCACGCGGGTGCTAGTATAAATGCTGCACCTCTCCTCCGACGAACTTTCTTTTTG